>BTHU01000020.1:9807500-11007500 GCA_036184795.1 Tokudaia tokunoshimensis | reverse complement strand
TTACTTATAACCCAAATTGAAATTTCAAATTTCCTGAATGAAAGGTGTGTCATCTCATTAAGATAGAAGTAGTTAATCACTATGTGGGTGCTAGGAACTAGACATGGTTCTCTGGAAGAGCAATCAGTGCTCTAACTGTGGAACAATCTTTCTGGATGTCCCTAGCTATTTATTTCTTAGAGGAGTGCTGGTGATGGAACTTAAGACATGCACATGCCAAAAAAAGTGCTATACATCTGAGCCATGCTCCCAGACCCATGGATTTAGTTTTATAAGAAGTGACACTCTAGAATCAATGATTCTGGAAGAACAGAAAAGTTGCTTGACCTCACTTTGTCAAGCTCTACTTTCTTCAGGCCCCTTCCCCAAAACCCCATGGTGTCACATATTCACACACTTAATTAATGCGTTGGAGGGAAGGCTAGGCAAAAAAAGAGCTTGACACAGAATAGTCCCTTGTGTCCCCAAGGCACCTAACATTGCTTAGTCTAGGTCAATACTTTTGGCAAAACCTACTGAAAGAAAGATTGTAGTGTACGCTGGAAGCCAGCAGATGGTGAGCCCCTTGTTGACATGGGCCAGAAACAGACCCAAGAATTCACAAAAGACCACATAAAATACTGACTTGCTATAGTCAGAGCTGATCAAATCTTCTACAGAAACAGATGATGAAACAAGGGCCCATAAAGTACAATCATTTTAAAATGATGAATTTTTTTTCATATTTTCTTCCTTCAAAAGATAGATTGCACAGGTATATGTTTTTAATCTCAATATGTGAGACAAAGCTTCAAAAAAAAAAAGCCAGGCAGTGGTGGTGCACACCTTTAATCCCAGCACTTGGGAGGCAGAGGCAGATTTCTGAGTTCGTGGCCAGCCTGGTCTACAGAGTGAGTTCCAGGACAGTCAGGGCTACACAGAGAAACCCTGTCTCAAGAAACCAAAAAAGAAAAAAAAAAAGAAAGACAGAGTTTGGTTTTAGAAATGGCTCTGAGGGTTAAGGCACTTGCCACACAATGTAAAGACTCAGCTCGGTCTCCAGAAAGCACATGGTGGAAGGAGAGACTCCAGCAGGTTGTCCTCTGACCTCTGCAAGCACTAGCACATACATACACACATGTAAAAACAAAGGAACAAATGACACAGTCTTCCTATGTAGTGCAGGCTAGTCCAGAACTTATAACATCCTGCAAGCCTTCCAAGTATTGGAATTACAAGAGTGCACCCATGTGTGTCTCTCTTTGAATCTGGAACTTACTGTCAGCTAGACTGGTAGCCAGCGAACCCTTCTCAGAGAAGGATCCACTTCTCTGAACCCCTTCATACTCCCCTGCTTGTACCTGAGTGCTGAACAGTCAAACTCAGGTTCTTCCTGAACCATTTCCTCACACAGGGATGCAGTGTTTTGAACAGAGAGAAACTAGAGATTTCATTTCAGAATATACTCAGTTTTTAGCACCTGTAGGTCATATAACCATAAACTCAACCATCCAGATAGAAAATATTAGAAAAACAATCTGGGGCTGGAGGAATAGCCCAGAGGTGTAATTCTCATCTAGCTCTAGCATTCCTGATGTCTGGGTTCCATCCCCAGCACCACACACACACACACACACACACACACACACAGATTTGAACATGCACATGTCCAACTTTGCTGCTGCTGTCTGCTCTCACATCACGCAGGCCCGGCTGACCTCAGAGGTCCACCTCTTTTTTTTTTTTTAAGTAATTTTTAATTTTTTTGTTTCTCGAGACAGGGTTTCTCTGTGTAGCCCTGGCTGTCCTGGAACTCACTCTGTAGACCAGGCTGGCCTCGAACTCAGAAATCCGCCTGCCCCTGCCTCTCAAGTGCTGGGATTAAAGGCATTTCATGTATTCTCTAAACAGCATGTAACATCTATTTCCACAGTACTGACACTAAGAATAAGTCATGTAGAGCTGGGGAGATGGCTCCGTAATTACAGTGCTTTCTATATAAGCATGTAAAAAGAGCACAGTGGCTCCCCTATAACTCCAGCCTTGGAGGGGGACTCAGGGGATCACTATAATGAGCCGGCTAGTAAGCCTAGCCATACCACCAAGCCCCAGGTTTAAGAGACCCTGTTCCAATAGATAAAGCAAAAAGACTAAAGGTATGTACCACCATGCTCTGGCCTTCTTTGCTTACTTTCTTTTTCCTTCATTGCTTCTTTTTTCTTTCTTTTCTGAGAGTGTCAGGTAGCCCAGGTTGAGTTTGAACTTGCTATGAAGCTAAGCTTGGCTTTGACCTTCCAATCCTCCTGTCATCACTCTCCCCAACCCCTGGAGTGCTGGAGTCACAGGTATGTGCCATACTTCCTTCTTTGAGACCAGGCTTCCCTATGTAGCTCATGTATCTGCTTGCACGACAGGGGTGTAGCGGGGCACCGTTTCTTTTTTACAACTTCTGTGTATTATTGCCTGGTCTTTTGTTCAGCACACAGATCAACACTGGTGCACAACATCTGGCTTCTTTGACTTCTTCAACTGGCACCTATTAGAAATTCTCCACTGAAGAGGAGGGAAGCTGGGCCAAATCCACTAAATGTAGACCTGTATCTTGGAACTGTCTACTTCTAGATGTTGAAGAGAGGTCACCACAGGGCTTTGGAGCTTTTCAGAAAATCGGGTCAGATGACCAGGGCTAAGGAGGCTTGTCAGGTTTCAGCAGATAGTGCCAAAATGCAAGGAAACAACTTCTCTACTACTCGTGGAAAGGAGGCCAGGAAGATGAAGGCCATCTTTCAGAGAGTAAGGAATAGAACCAACCATCATCATAACTTAGAGGAAAAAAACTCTCTTCTGTCTTTTCAAAGGGTCCTGATATGACAAGAAATTCTATGGCCATTCCTAATATGTTCTCCTAAAATAGACTGTTGAGCTGTCGGGACACAGCTCAATGGCAGAGCCACTGTTTAGTGTGTGTGTAGTCCTGGGTTTGATTCCTAACACAAAAACAAGAGACACCACATACAGGACCCCTACCACCCTAAATAAGGAGGCTAAAATTAAATAAAACTTGCAACTAGGGCTGGGGAGATGGCTAGCATTTAAGAACGCTTGCTAATCTTATAGAGGACCCAGGGTTGATCCCCAGCACCCACTATGTGGGTGTCTCTGATCCCACAGCTGTCACAACTGTCTCTAATCCCAGGTTAGGTAATCTGAAGCCTTCTTCTGGCCTCTGCAGGCACTAGGTGCACATGTGGTATGCATGCATACATGCTGGCAAAATACACATAAGCAAACAAAAAAGATCTACAAGTAAATGTTTTCTTCCTTTTCTAGGACTGAAGGAAAGAAAAGGGATCTGGGAGCTGGCTAGACGTCTCAGCAGATAGTATTTCCCATGAAAACCTAAGAATCTGAATTCAGGGTGCTGGAGAGATAGTTCAAGGCTAGAATCCAGTATTGATCTTAAAGACCCAGGTTTGATTCCCAACACCTATGTCAGGAGTCTCAAACCAGCTATAGAGGATCAGATGTCTATGCCTTCCAAGGGCTCCCATGCATATGCCACTGCCAACATAGACACAAAAATAAAACTAAAAAAGAAAGGAAAGAAGTCACACGTAGTGGTGTACACTTTTAATCCCAGCACTGGGGAGGCAGAGACAAGCATATCTTTGACTTCAAGGCCAGCCTGGTCTACAGAGTAAGTTCTAGGCCAGCCAGGAAAGGAAAGAAAACCCCATTACTAAGGAGAACGAGATGATGGGTCCCTGGCTTACTAGACAGCCAGGTCAGCAGCATTGGAGCTCCAGGTTTTACAGAGACACTGTCTCTTAAATAGGTAGGACAAGGCTAGAGAGACGCCCGTGGGTTAAGAGCACTGACTGCTCCCCTAGAGGCTAGGTAAGATTCCTAGCACCTACATGGAGACTCACAAGCCTGTAACTGAAGTTCTGGAATACCCAGCTCCTTCGTCTGAACTATGTGGGTATCAGGCACTCAAGTGGTGGCATAAATACATGTAGGCAAAACATACACACAAAAAATAAAATAAAAAGGTGGAGAGCAATTGAGAAAGACCACTTGCTGTTTCTCTGGCCCACACCCACAAACAAATTAAACTAAAAAATAAAATTTAAAGAACAATCTGGACTGAGAACTCAGAGACACACTTCAATGATAATGCTTCTTCTATCTGGCTGACTTGGAAAAATTATACTGCTCCTATTAAAACATGACCAGCAGGCTGACTCTAGCCTTGTTGTTCTGAGTCTATAAATAAGGAATAAAAGTAATACTAGGCAGTAACCATGCAACCATTTTTAAATGCAAGGAGCACAAACAGGCTGATTGAAACCTGATCTCTCGGCATCTGGGAACTGTGAATCCCTTAATCTATCAGCTCCTTATATCTCCTCTTGGCTTCCAAATAAATCTTATTCCACATTGTTACTCTACCTTTTATTTATTTATTTACACCCTTGTTCCAGCAAGGATTTAACCCAGCTTATTCTAGTTAGTCCTAAGTAGATTCACTGAAACTTAAGGGTAAGAAACCCAGGAGAGGCTGAGCCACGGGCCCACCCCAAGCACACACAGAGCTGCTCCAAGCGAACAGGAGTGGCTGGCCTTCGATCGGCCACCAAGAGGCACTGGTTGCCACAGCCTAGCCTCTCGGAGCTCCACCTCCTCAGCTGCTGCATCCCTTCAACACTCGTGGAGGAGCCTGCTCCGGAGTACCTCACACTTTACATGCCCATGGATTCATTTGAAAGGTCCTTTGCTCTTTCTGGCTCTCGTCCTCTCATTGGTGAGATGAGAGCCACGGCCACCTTTATGTCCCACAGATGAATTAACGTCATTCTGTGAAAGGCCCACAGGAGCCCGTGGCCTCCCAGCTGATGGAGGCTGAAGCCCATCGGTGTCCGGCCAGTCCACGCAGCCTAGGTGAGCCCGTCGGAAGGGATGGGGATTCCCTGCACCGATGAGCCGGAAGCCAGTGGAAGAAATCTCAGACACCGGCCGAGGCCTGCCTGGCGGGGCCTCACCTGAGCGCCTCCCCCCTTACCTACAAAGGCTGGACTCAGAAGCCCCACCTCCCCTCGGACATACGACTAGGGGCTGACCGCCCGGGCATAGGCTTGTGTGACAGTTGGCAAGCCGCAGTGGCGGGGGACAAATCTGGAGTTGTCGGGGGGCTGGAGGCTGGGGTGGGGGTACAGGGAGCCATGGGCGGGCAGGGTAACAAAGGGGTCCGGCCGGTTTGTAGGAAAAGGTGCCCACAGGGAAAGAAGGGCGGTGGGTGTCCATAGCAGGGTAGACGGGAGGTTCCTAGGCGGAAGCGCACAAACCGGGGTCTAGCGATCGGGAAGAAGGCGTGGCCGCGGGTCCCCGGGACCCCGCGAGGGCTGACACCTCCACGGGGAAAACGTTCGGGGCCAAGCAGTGCAAGACAAGGGGTGACGAGGCCTCCGCGAGACAATGCGCGCAGGACGGAGGTGGAGGCGGGTCACTAACGGGCGATGCGTGGGCCCGGGGACATGGCGAGCGGCGAACACGAGGGCGGGAGGGAGGGCTTGGGGTCCCCCGCCCAGGCCCAGCCTCACCGTCAGACAGGGCCTCGCTGCATTCGAAGCTGATCTCGAACCGGAAGGGGCTGTGGAAAGGGCTCGGGTTCTCCAGCACGGCCACATTCAGCACCGACACCTTGGCCATCACCTCGCCCTGGAGCCGCAGCTGCTGTGGAGCCTTCTCCAGTGACTCGCGACAGAGGAGGAGGGGGGACGACAAGACACAGACCGCGCCGCGACTCCCAACTCTTCTCTCTGAAGAGCGTCTCCCGTAAGCGCGCTCCCTTCAAATAGCCGGCTCCGCCCTCCAGCCAATCGCCGCTAAGGATCTATGACGGCGCGAGCCGTCGGCCAATCTTGGGGCGTCTGTAGGCGCGCGCCTGGACCCTCAGACCAATCAGGGAAGCTCCCTCTCCACGGCCCGCAGGAGGCGGAACGATAATCTCTTAGCTTCGTAAAGGTCTGTCGGGAACCAATCCCTAGAGTCTCCGACTGGAATAGCTCGCTCCGGGGTGGGCGGAGTTAGAGCGCGGAACTTCTCTCGTCCAATCCCAAGGGTTACCGCACCAGCAGGACCCGCCCCTCGTTCCGCTTTTCCGGTAGACGCGCCTCACAGAGAGCAGCGCCTCCAATGGCCGAACGGTGGCGCGCGACTCTCACTAAAACGCGCAGAGCGGACCGTACCTGCCCTCCCGGTGATTGACTATCGATTGTGGGCGGGGCTCACGCGGGCTTCTGCGATGTGATTGGCTAATGTGGTGGGCGTGAGGCAAGCAGGGCTGGAGAGCCGTGGAAATCGCTCGCCCTCACAGGGACAGGCATTGAGGTGGAAGGAGCGGCTGCGGCGTCTGCGGCGGCGGCCGGCAGGTGAGCGTTTCCGGGGACTACCCCGAGAGTCCCCGCCTTTGTAACACAGCGGGCGAGGAGACCGCCCAGAACCTTCGGATCGTCCCCGAGACAAGATGGCGCAGCCAGGAGGGAGGACACAGGATCGAGTCTCAGCCCGAAAGGAGATGTAGTTCGCGGACGGACCAGGGTTTGAATCCTGCCTCTGCCCTCCATTGTTCAGCGAATTGAAAAATTCACTGTGGTGGCCGGGCTTGGTGGCACAGGCCTTTTATCCCAGCGGGCGGGAGGCAGGGGCAGGTGGGTCTGTGAGTTCGAGGCCAGCCTGGTCTGCGGAGCGAGTTCCAGGACAGCCAGGGCTACACAGAGAAACCCTGTTTCCAAAACAAAACAGCCAACTGCCCCTGTACCGAAACTCACCTTTTCTCCTTACTTTCTGGTTCTCTAAACCCTGTCGTTGTTTCTTACACAACCTTTTACCAATCACATCTTTTAAAGGTTAAAACAAAACGGAAAGGTGCATGCATGCCCTTAATCTCAGTACTCAGAGATAGGCCGACTTCTGTGCGCCAGCCTGGTCTCCACAGCGAGTTTGGAAGTAAATAAATTAGTTTTCGCAGTTGGCCAACGCAAAAAGGCCAAGAAGCAATGAATATGATTTTTAATAGTACACTTAACTCAATAGGACAAAAATAATAATTTCAAACATGACCATTATAAGAACACTAATGAGCTATCCTGCATCCTTTTACTCAGTGAGAAAGAAGTCTTTGGGATCCTGTATGTGTTTCACATTTCAAACACATCTGTAACCTAGGATGGGACTGTCCACTTTGATTTGAAAGAGGTATCTGACCTTATATGTCACAAAATTTATAATTGAAAATATAAGCCAGTAATTTCAGCACTTAGGAGGTAGGTTAGGAGTTCAAGGCCATCCTTGTGAGTACATGAGGAATTTGAGGGCTAGAGAGGTGGCTTGAACTCAGTGCTTTAACAGAGTATACTGCTCTCGCAGAAGATCTGAGTTTGATCCCCAACTCTCTCTAGCTTCAAGGGATCTGATACCCTCCTCTGGTCTCTGTAAGCATCTGCAATATATATGTGTGTGTGTGTGTGTGTGTGTACATATATAAATTTAAGAATATATATAATGCTTAAGAATATATATTCTTATTACTTAAGAACTTTTTGAAGACTGGAGCAATTATTCAGGAATTAAGAACACATACTGCACCAGATGGTGGTAGCACATACTTTTAACTCCAGCGCTCATGAAACAAAGGCAGGCAGGCAGTGAGTTTAAGGCCAGCCTGGTCTACAGATTGAGTTCCAGGACAGCCAGAACTACATAGAGAGACCCTGTCTTGAAAAACAAACAACAACAACAACAAAAAACCCAAAACAACAACAACAAAAAAAAAACAATAAAATAAAACCCAAAGCAAAAATCCCAGAGGACTCAAGTTTGGTTCCCAGCGAACACATGGCATGATATGACAGCTCCCAGTTGTCCACAGCGTCAGTTCCAGGGGCTCCAAAACTCTCTTCTGACCATTGAGTACACTAGGCAGCCGTGTGCTGTGCATACATATAGCCAAGCAAAACACTCATAAAAATAAAGGAATTTTTAGAAAAACAGCGGGGTGTAGTGGCACACTCCTTTAATCTCAGCATTCAAGAGGCAGAAGCAGAAGGATTTCCATGAGTTTGAGGAACCCTGACCTAGTGAGTTCCAGGACAACCAGCTCTACACAGCCCCCCCCCCCAAAAGAACAAAAAAAGGAAAAAAGGAACTATGGGTTCATGTCCTTCAATCCCGACTATTCCCAAGTGTGGCGGTTCAAATGAGAATGGCTCCCATGGGCTTGTGTTTGAATGCCTGGTCCCCAGACGGTGGAGCTGTCTGAAGGCTTGGGGGGGGGGTGTCACTGGGAACAGGCCTTCTGAGGTCTCAAGGCTGGCAGGATGCCTGTGTGCCCTCGGCCTCCTGCTTGTGACTCGGGATGTGAGCTGAGCTCCTCCGGCCACCATGCTGTGTTCCCACCATCATGGACTCTAAGCCAAATTAAACTTTGTTTATAAATTGCCTTTGTTGTAGTTCTCGGCAACAGAAAAGTTAACTAAAACAACTACATACTTAAAAGCCCACCTGCCAGTCAGTTGGTCTCTCTGTTGGTGATGGTGCACACCTTTATTCCCAGCATTCAGGAGGCATATGCATGTGGATCTCTGAGTTTAAAGCCAGCCTGGTCTACAGAGCAAGTTCCAGGGCAGCCAGGGCTACACAGAGAAACATTGTCTCAGGGCGGGGTGGGGGGGGGAGGGATTAGCCCCAGAACTGAAATGAAGTAGTTAGGTCTTAGCACTTGGGAGGATAAAGATAGGAGTGTACCCAATTTTGAAGCCAGTCTGGACTGTATAGCAATGCATTGTCTCAGACAATAAGATCAATTAATGATGGAGTTGCCATGTATTTCCTAGACATAAGCCAAGTTTGCTCCTCTCCGTTTGCATTGTGAACTACTTTATCCCTCCACCCATTCTCTTCATACCTCAGCAAAGCTTTTCAGCCTCAATACTCTGGCGCTTATAAAGTAAGTCCTGTCCATTTCGTTCTTGGTACAGCTAGCTGAATGATCTTTAGCCATGAACCGTGTTACTATTCTGCTTAAAACCTTCAAAGGCCTATCCTGCTTAGAATGAAACCTAAGATCTTTACTGTGGTTCAAGAGGCCCTTCATGGTGGCCCTGGCTAATCTCACCAGCCTCATCTTCCAGTCTCCTGTCACTACTCAAAACCTTGCTGGCTTTATTTCTTCTCTTTTCTTTTCTTTTTTTTTTTTTGGTTTTTCGAGACAGGGTTTCTCTGTGTAGCCCTGGCTGTTCTGGAACTCACTTTGTAGACCAGGCTGGCCTCGAACTCAGAAATCCTCCTGCCTCTGCCTCCCAAGTGCTGGGATTAAAGGCGTGCGCCACCACCGCCCAGCTTATTTCTTCTCTTTTCAACACACCGGTCTGATTTCCTGCATTGGGGCTTTGCACTTTGTTCCCTTTGCATAGAATATGTTTTCTCTGGGTAATCACTTGCTGCCTCATCCCCACTATTAGGAATCGACTCAGATGTCCTCAGAAGGTTCCTCAGACCACCTTACCTAATATGGATCAACTGCTCAATAGTCTAATAGACTATTTACATCCTCTTTGTGCCTTAGTTTTCTCGTATTTATTGCATTTATCAGTTACTTTAAAAACATTATATGTATGAGTGTTTTTCCTACGTGTATGTCCGTGTAGCAGGCTTGGTACACAAAGAGGTCAGAAGAGCATATCAGATCTCTTGGAAATGGGAGTTTCAGGTGACTATGAGCTGTATGTGAGTGCTGAGAATTGAACCAGGGGTCCTTTGCAAGAGCAGCAGCAAGTATTCTTATACACTAAGCCATCTTTTCAGCCCCTGTTTATTTTTATTTATGTGCTGAAACACAGAAGTCAGAGGGCAAATTGTAGAAACTGGTTCTCAGGGATCCAACTCAGGCCATCAGGCAAGTGCCATTATTCACTGAACCCTTGCAACAATCGTGTGTGTGTGTGTGTGTGTGTGTGTGTGTGTGTGTGTGTGTGATTTTACCTGTATATATGCCTGTATGTCACTTTGCATCTGGTGCCTACGGATGACGGGTAAGGGCACTGGATCCTCTGGAAATGGAGCTACAAACAGCCGTGAGCTGCCATATGGGTGCTAAAAACTGAGCCTCTGCAAGAGCAACAAGTGCTCGTGCCCAGTACCCACTGAGCCTTCTCTCCAGCCCTGCCAGCCTGTTTCTTTGACACAAGGTTTTACTTTGTAGCAGGCATCGCTCTGAGGACCCTCACCATGTCCTAGGTATGGGGAACAGGATTCTGGTCCTTTGGTTTGCTAGGCAGGCACTCTGCACTGAGCTGCAGCCTCAGACCCTTATGCTAATTTTGAAATGGGCTTTGTCTTATTATCTATTTCATTCCTGATTGAAAACAGAAATCCCATCTGGCTCCCATCTTACTGTTGTAACTCAAGAGCGTAACATGGGACCTGACACACAGGTAAAGCTTAAGAAAGGATGAGTTCATATATAGAGTAGTGCTTGAAATATGGACAGTATCCAAGAAAGCTAAATTGTTGGTAAGACCTAGAAATAAACAGTTTTTGACATTTATTTATTTATTTATTTATTTATTTATTTTGTTTTTTCAAGATAGGATTTCACTGTGTAGCACTGGAACAGAAACCCACTCTGTAGACCAGGCTGGCCTTGAACTCGGAGCTCTGCCTGCCTCTGCCTTCTGAGGGCTAAGTTTAAAGGTGTGCTTCACCACTGCCTGGCTAGGTTTTTATTTTATTTATTATTTTTAAATGTTTATTTTATGTATGTGAGTACACTGTAGCTGTCTTTAGACTCATCATAAGAGGGCATTGGATCCCATTACAGATGGTTATGAGGTACCATGGGGTTGCTGGGAATTGAACTCAGGACCTCTGGAAGAGCAGTCACTGCTCTTAAACCGCTGAGCCATCTCTCCAGCCCAATTTTAATTATGTGCTTGAATACAAGTGTCCTTAGAGGCTCAGGGAGTGGTCAGATTTTTTAGATTAATATTATTAGGGTTTTTTGTTATGTTTTGGTTTTATTTTTATTTTGTTTGTTTTAAAGATTTATTTTGAGGGAAGTCCTTGATTTAGATACAGAGAAAATAGAAACTTCCATCAGTCACCTTCAAGAATCACTGACTTCATTATCAGAAGTAGTACTGCAGGATAGGAGGGCTGTGTGCTGCCTTAGCTGAGGAGTGCTGCTCTTATACAGACCATTTCGGGTTGTTAACCCTGTTAGGACCCCTAATTGTTCTCCAGCTATCGTTGACTTTTGGCCCCTACATTTTGAACTGCTTAGTTGCTATTGTTAAGAAACACATAGGTACAGTACAGCTGATGATCTTAAAGCAGAGATACAAAGAACTACATACAGAAGACCAGGAGCATGAGTTATCAGAACACCAGCAATTGCTTCAGGATTGAAGCATGCACAAAAAAAAAGGGGGGGGAATGAAAGGGTTAACTCAGGAACTTTGGAAAGGTCATGGAACACTTTTTCCTCCCAGAAGGGAGAGGCTAAATTACATTCCTCAGACCACAGGGAGGTCCCTGTAGCTAGGAAAAGCCCAGAGTCTGTTGGCCACCTACCTCATCTCCTAACAACCAATTAGTTTAAAGGTAACACTATTCTGCCAATCATGTTGTGCCTAATGGTGGCTGCCCTGAGAACTGTATAAAAGGCCCGTGCACAGCCCTGCCGTGTTCGGTCGTCCTGTCTCCATGTGCAGGGCGGCCCCAGCATGCTGGATATTAAATAAAAATCCCCTTGCTTTTTGCACCGGAAAAAAAAAAGATTTATTTTGCTGTCTTCAGAAACACCAGAACAGGGCATTGGGTCCCATTACACATGGTTGTGAGCCACCATGTGGCTGCTGGGAATTGAACTCAGTACCTCTGGTAGAGCAGTCTGTGCTCTTAACTGCTGAGCCATCTCTCCAGCCCCATTTTTTGTTTTTAAGACTAGGCCTCTCTACATAGCCCTGGATTTCCTAGAAAGCTCACCACGTATACTAAACTGGCCTGGAACTGCCGGTGATTCTCCTGCTTCTGCCTCTAGAGAGCTGGAATTAAAGGCATTAGCTTAGCTAACAACCCTATTGAATTATCTTATATGTTTGAATGCTTTGCCTAGGTACTTGCCAGTATGCACAGAGGTCAGAAGAGGGCATCAGATCCCCTGGAACTAGAGTTATGCACGGTTATGAACTTTCTTGTGGGCGCTGGGAAATGAACCCACAGCCTCTGCAAGAACAGCCAGCCCTCTTAGCTGTGGAGCCCTCTCTCCAGGCTTTCACTACTTTTTAAAAACAAATTTCAAGCCAGACATGGTGGTGCAAACTTCTAGTTCCAGTACTTGGGAAGCAGAGGCTGATGGATCTGTGTGAGTTCCAGGCCTGCCTGGTCTATGTAATTACTTCTAAGCCTACCAGGACTACATAGTGAGACCCTATCTAAAAAGGGGGTTGGAGGAAGGTTTATACTAGTTAACATGGTTTTAAATTTCCCAGTTTGCATTTCTAATATAGTAAATGTTAATATAGTCATCATAGACAGCAGCACTTGATGGCTAGGTAGGGCTTCTGTGGCAGGAGCTCATCTGCCTCCCAGATGCTAGGATTAAAGGCATGTGCCACTACATCCATCCTGCTGTTCCAGTGATTTGACACTTGTAGAGGAGCTGTTCTTCCACTGAAAATTTCTACCGTTGCCATTGTTGTACAATAGGTCACCTTCTATCAAGTTTTCTCAAATCTCTTCCTGTACACATTGTCTCAAATATCACCACAGTATAAACCAGCCCTATTCAGGTCACTTCTTACCTTGTTCTGACTTTCACTTGTGTTGATCTTATGCCTTTTTTCTTTCATAACAAGTGAGGCACACAAATACCTTTATCTGTTACAAAAGAAAAATATGCTTAATGCAAAAACAAACATGTTTCAAGAAAGTAAAGATTAGCCACTACACAGTAGACTGTTAATATTCTGGTGTATGGCTTTATATCCTACTGCTATATGTACAAAGAGAAGAGTATAGTTTATTCAGAACTGGCCAGGTAGAACATCCCAAAAGATTAGATTTCAAATGATTTTGTTAGCATGGTCTGGCTAGCCTAACAATGGCTGTCTCCTGATGGAAAGTCCTGTAATCCAATAATTGTTCAGTCCATGAGGCTGGCTGTCTCAAATGGTCTTCAGAATATACTGGAATACTGAAGAAGTAGACTCTAATACCAGAGAAGGAATGAATTTACCAGCAATAATGAGGACTGGTAGGCAAAGAGCTTCCTTTTTCCATATCCTTTATCTAGGTTTCTACCAGAGGGCGTGGCCCAGATTTAAGATGGGTCTTTCCGCTTTAGATGATCCCATCAAGAAAAATCCCTCATGGGGCTGGAGAGATCTCTTTAGCAGTTAAGAGCACTGACTGCTCTTCCAAAGGTCCTGAGTTCAAATCCCAGCAACCACAATTGTTTGTTCACAACCATCCATAAAAGATATCTGACGCCCTCTTCTGGTGCTTCTGAAGACAGCTACAGGATACTTACATATAACAATAAATAAATCTTTGGACCAGAATGAGAGTGGGACGGCCAGAGTGAGCAGAAGTCCTGAATTCAAATTCCCAGCAACCACATGATCATGATGGCTCACAACCATCAGTACAGCTACAGTGTACTCATATACATAAAATAAATAGAATCTTAAAAAAATAAAAGAAAGAAAAATCCCTCTCAAGTGTACCTAGCAGTGTGGATTTTATTTCATTCCTGATGCAGTAAAGTTGACAATCTAGATTAGCTATCACAAGCCCACTCCTTGTCAACAGGACACAATCATACCTCCTTATGTCAAGCTTAATTTCAAATTAAAACAATAACTGGGTCATAATTATACCTAATATGATATAACTGTCCTATGTACAACCACAAATGCATTATATATTTTAGAATAGGTAGCATGTCCTTTGTGGGACAGTCTTCTAGTATTTCAAAACTTAAATATGATACCTGATATTATCTCAATTGATGTTACATTTCATGATAAAGAAACTAAGGAAAGAAGACACAAATATCTATACAAACACGTTCTTAACAAATAGGACAGACTGGACAGTGGTGGTGCATATCTTTAATCCCAGCACTTGGGAGGCAGAGGCAGGTGGATTTCTGAGTTCGAGGCCAGCCTGGTCTACAGAGTGAGTTCCAGGACAGCCAGGGCTACACAGAGAAACCCTGTCTCGGAAAAACCAAAAAAAAAGGACAGGAACAGTCGTGTGTCTGATTCTTGTTCCTGAAAATGCTCACATGACCTTAGGTGGTTTGTATAACTACCTTCCTCTGCTACCCATTCTGTATTTCCTCAACCCTTGAAAGCACTTCAGATGTCTTGGCTCTTTTCCCAGATGAGTGACTCATACCTTCATTCCTGAGGAGCCTGTGACCTTTGACATTAATCATGGGACATGGTAGCATAAAGAGACATCCTAAGGATTGCTTGCACTCCAGATGTAATCTTCCTTGCCTAGAAGCAATCTAATTTCCCTATGGTAATCCAGATTATCTTTGTCCTTTCTATGAAGAAGTGGTCCAGTGTAGTCAGGATGCCACCAGGTCATTAGGGTGTCACCTCTGGGAATGGTACTATCTGGAGGGTTTAGCATTGGTTCCTGCTTTTGGTAAACCTGGCACTCAGCAGCAGCAGTAGCCAGGTCAGCCTTAGTGAGTAGTAGTCCATGTGTCAAGCTAATGTATAGCTCCATCTGTGCCACCATGTCCACTCTGTTCATGGGTCCGTCGGACAATGACAGGGATGGCTGAGGAAAGAGAGTGACTTTCCTCAGAATGGGACAATCTATACTTGATTATTGAACTCTTCTGATGAAGTCACCTTTTGGTGAGCATTTACATGGAACACAAGTATCTTCACATCCTTCATCAATTTGGAGACATCTACCCACATACTTTTTCCCCAGAAATCTTTCTCACCAATTTTCCAATTACGTTCTTTCCAAGTTCCTGACTATCCAGCCAATCCATTGGCTGTAGGCCCCAATAAGTGAACAGTTACACATCTGACTGCATATTTCTCTTTCCAAACAAAATTATGACCATGTGTTCTGCCCAAAGTTCTGTCTACTGTGAAGATTTCCTTTCACCATTGTCTTTCAGGGTTATCCCAGAAGGGGGTTGTGATGCTGATGCTGTCCACTTTTGGGTAGTCCCTCCATAATATCTAGACATATCAGTAAACTAGGCCCCAGGCTTCCCTACCTCAGTCAACTGATCAGATCATAGAGTACACCTCATGAGACTGTAGGAGAGGGGTTGGGGATTTAGCTCAGCGGCAGAGCACTTCAGTCCTCAGCTCTGGAGAGAGAGAGAGAGAGAGAGAGAGAGAGAGAGAGAGAGAGAGAGAGAGAGAGAGAGAGAGAGAGAGAATGAGACTGCAGAGAGCATTGTAAAAGGAGTAGAAACCATAGGCATTAAAAATGGGCAACAGATTCATATAACTTGCTTGTGTCTTCAGGACCTGCTCAGTCCCAAGCAAGTTTATGCCACTTCCATTTGTCAAAGGTTTACTACTGTGCATGTCCTACTTCATGGCTTGGTGGGTCAGATAATACCCAGCTCATAATGGTCAGCTCAGGTCGCATGGTAACCTGGTGGCCTATTAGCAAATGTTCAGTTTTTATTATGGTCCAACAGCAGACCAAGAGCTGTCTCTCAAAGGCAAAATAGTCTGCAGATGATGTTAGATCCATGTTCCAAAATCTTCAAGGTCTCTGTGATTTACCTATGGAGGTCTGCTAAAGGCTCTAAACAGCAGCATCCCTGTTTGCCGCTAACTACCACTGGGTCTGTTGAATGGTCCTAGTGGTAGAGCAGTCTGCATAGCAGCCTGGATCTGTTGACGCCCTCTCCTATTCCAGGCCCTACTCAAAGCTAGCAGCCCTCAGAGTCACTTTGGATATGGACTGGAGTAACATAGTGTGGAGTGTTCTCCACACTATGGAGAATCCAAATATGCTCAAAAAGCTGGGGCTAGGTGCAATAACTTATCCTTCACTTTAGAAGGAATATATTGTCATTCCTCATACCACTGGACTCCTAAGAATTCCACTGAGATAAAAGTACCTGAATCTTGGCTGGTTTAACTTCCCATCCTCTGATATGCATGTGTTTGGTCAGCGTGTCCAAAGTGGAGCTGCCGCCTGTTCACTTGGTCCAATGTGATCGTTCATGGAAGAGACTGATGGTCAAAATCTCTTCTAAGTTATGACACAGGACCAGAGAGTTAATATATCCTCGAGGTAAAACTGTAAAGGTATAGTCTGGCCTTGCCAGCTGAAAGCACGTTGTTTATCTGAGTCCTTATGGACAGATTCTGAGAAAATAACATTTGATAAATCAATAGCTGTATACCGTGTACCCGGAAATGTGTTAATCAGCTCAAGTAAGGACACCGCATTTGGTACAGCAGCTACAATAAGAACCACTGCTTGATTAAATTTTCTATAGTCAACTGTCATTCTCCACAATCCATCTGTCTTAGTTTAGGTTTTATTGCTGTGAAGAGCCACCATGACCAGGGCAACTCATACATTTAATTGGGGCTGACTTACAGGTTCAGAGGTTCCGTCCATTATCATCAAGGCCGGAAGCATGACATTGTGCAGATACACTTGGTGTTGGAGGATCCTAGAATTCTACATCTTGATCTGAAGGAAACCAGGAGGAGGCTACCATCTTCCACAGGCAGCCAGGAGGAGGCTCTCTTTTGCACTATGTGAAGTTTGAGGACTAGGCAACCTCAAAGCCTGCCTACACAGTGACAGTATAGGTGTCACTTTCTCTTCATTTTCTTGTACACTTTCACTGTAAGTGACTTTCTCTTACAAGGCCACACCTCCTAATAGTACCACTTCGCTTGGGCCAAGCTTATTCAAACCACCACAACATCTGTCTTCTGCACTGGCCAGATAGGAGAGTTAAAGAAAGATGTGGTGGGAACCATCACCCCTGCATCTTTCAAGTCCTTGATTTCTAATTTCTGCAGTTCCTCCTGGGATTTGATACTGTGTTTACTTCAGTATTTTCTAGTAGAGACAACTCCAATGACTTCCATTTGGACACTTTGCCTGTCTTACCACTGTTCCAGCCTCTGCTAGTTCAATGAAAACAAGTAAACTCTGGGTTAAGATCTTATACACACAGTGCCCCACTATGTGTTTGAAACCCTTCTCTGAGTAACAACACACCACTTACTGTCTAATGACTGTATGATGTAGCACCAAGACCACCTACTGGACCACCTTTGAGTTCAATTTGGAAAAAGTAAAACACTGCCATCAATCCTGCTACCTTCTTGCCTGATGATGACCCACAGGTGCTCATCCGTGGATGTCACTGGATCCTTCCCTAACAGTCTTCACCGCAGTGGTCAGAGAATCAATGTCAGAGAAATTCTGCCAACTTCTAAGTATGTCCCAGTTATACATTCTGGAACTGAGGAAATGGCTACAGGATGATTTCAAGGACCCACTAGACCTCCTATGAGTAGAACAGCTAGAACTCCATCAATCACCTGACCACCATAAGCCCCTGCTTTAACTCAAGGGCTACAATGCTTCTTGAGGTCTCACTGAAACAGCATACAAGGTACCCCAGAAATTGATTGCTTCCTTCCCCCCAGTATACAGTTACCTTTGTAAAAAGCTGTAGGTCCTTCTGAGGACAGACTGGAGAAAGGCTATTAATAAGGCTTATAGGTACTTATTTAAAAAGGGGAATCTGGCCTTTCATTTCAGGAGATCCGAGTCTACACACTGACTCAAGACTGGAAGTTGGCCGGGTGGTGGTGGCACATGCCTTTGATCCCAGCACTTGGGAGGCAGAGGCAGGCGGATTTCTGAGTTCGAGGCCAGCCTGGTCTACAGAGTGAGTTCCAGGACAGCCAGGGCTACATAGAGAAACCCTGTCTCAAAAAAAAAAAAAGACTGGAAGTTGGTTAACAGAGCTAGATTCCTTCTTGCCACCATCCAATGGAGCCTTTCTGTGTTTTGTTTGAGAAGGTCTGGAATAGAAAGAGAAGGTAACAACAAATCTCTTCCAGTGTGCTGGTGCCCCTCACCATTTTGAGGATTAGCGGAGGGCATGTTTCTTGGACCTTCCTGTTGTAGAGGATTAGGCTTTATACTGTGTACCCACTTTTATTTGGTTTTCCAGACAAAGTTTCTCTGTGTGCCCCTGGCTGCCCTGGAACTTTCTCTGTAGACCGCCCGCTCTGCCTCCTGAGTGCTGGGATTAAAGGTGTGCACCTCCACTGCCTGGCTGCACCAGTTATTTATTTGTTTGTTAATAAATGCTCAAGCTTCCATATTAAGCCAAGACTGTCCACTTAGTGGGCCCGTGTTGGTAAACTCAGCCTGATCCCGTTCTGTGTTCCTTTCACAGTCATCCCTTATTCCCCGCCCCCACACCCCTTTGGCTTTTCAAGACAAGGCTTCTCTGTTGTAGCTTTGGCTGTCTTGGAACTCAGTCTGTAGACCAGGCTAGCCTTGAACTCACAGAGATCCACCTGCCGTTGCCTCCCAAGGGCTGTGGGTGAAAGGCGTTTGCCACCATCGCCCAACTACATCCCATACCCTTAAAACCCACACATATTCCCCAGACTTCTGCTTGAATAAATTGGCAGACTCACTAAGCTATTTTAATGATGTGGTGTGCCTCCTTGTGGACTACACTTTCTATCTCCCCTCTAGGAACCCTAAGTCTGGAGGTAGCTACTAGTGGGCCCTGAAGATATGATATCCCTATTGCCTTGCCTGGCATCTCCTTCAGGAAAAGTCACTGATAGTTTAGTAGATAAGAATCAATTTCCTTAGGTGAAGGCTGACAAGCCAATACTTCCAGCAGTTGGGATGTATCTTCTAATAACAGTGGAGACACCTCTTCCTCAGGAAAGATAAACTATTGAGAATCTGAAGGTTCAAGATTCTCAACCTCAATAGGATCCTCCCATATATCTTCACCCCTCGATGCAGGAATCCATTCTTCACCTATTAGTGTTCTTTAACTACTAACAGTTGTGAACTGCTATGCTGGGAATTGAGCCTAGGTCCTCCGAGAGAACAGCAAATAAATGCTCTTAACTGCTGACCCTATCTCTCCAGCCCATGAAATTCAGCTAACTTTTAAAAAAAGATTTATTTATTTATTATATGTAAGTACACTGTAGCTGTCTTCAGACACTTTTTCTTCCTGCTCTGGCCCTGTTTGCTCGCTGTAGCTGTCTTCAGACACCCCAGAAGAGGGCAACAGATCTCATTAAGGATGGTTGTGAGCCATCATATGGTTGCTGGGATTTGAACTCATGACCTTAGGAAGAGAAGACCTTCTTAACCGCTGAGCCATCTCTCCAGCCCAAAATTCAACTAATCTTATAATAAGGGCTTGAGTTTGAGTTTCCATACTGGAACTTTGACACTCTGAGGCTCTTTATGCCATCGGTTCATCGGTGAGTTAGTTCCCTGCTGCTCTTCACTCACCCCCATACTCTCTGATGCTAGAAGCTGGTTCACCTTATCATGGAGCTCACTATTTTCCTTTGTCGATTTATCCAGAGATGCTAGGAATGGAATGACCAACTAGCATCATTATTTTCCCACAAATTGTCAAAAATGTTATATAGTCACTAAATTCATTGCTTCTTACAATAGTAAATCAGTAATCAAATGCATTTGTCTCTCCAAGTTTGTAAAATGGTTCACACCATGGATTTTTACTGTTCTCTAAGTTTCTAGGAGAGGCTTCAGTAACTAGGTGTCAGGAAATTGGAAACCATATTCCAGATACTTAAAAAATTCATCCTTGTACTTCTGTTGCTCTAGAACCACTCCTGGTACCAAAATATGTATTAGAGTTCTCTAGAGAAGCAGAAGTAATAGAATGAATATGAATATATACTTATGTATATGGGGATGAATATATGCATATTATATATATATATATATATACACACACATATAATACATATGTGTATGTATGTAGTTTATTGGCTTGCAGGCTGTTGTCTGGCTAGTCTAACAATGGCTGTTTCCTAATGGTCAAAAATCCAATAGTTGTTCAGTCTACAAGGCTGGCTGTCTCAAATGGTCTTCAGAATACACCGGAATCCTGAAGATTCCAGTAGGCTCTAATACCAGTGAAGGAATGAATTCACCAGTGATAGTGAAGATAGTCAGAGACCAAGAGCTTTTGTCCATATTCTTTATATAGGCTGCCATCAGAGGGTCTTCCCACTTCAGATGATCCCATCAATGTACCCAGTAGCTTGGATTTTAGTTTATTCAGATGTAGTCAAGTTGACAACCAAAAATAGCCATGACAGTCCTCATTCTGCATCAGAATCTAGACAAGGGACTGGAATCTGTGTCACATTTTCATGTTTGGCTGTGTTTAGGCCAAGAAGTTCGTGTGACCCAGTAAGGCAGGCCAGGGACCTAGGTGTGTGTGTGTGTGTCTATGTGTGTATCTAGGTATGCATCTCCATCTGTAAAGTGGAATTATAACTGTAGCTGTGCAGATCAGAGTAAACTGCCCAAGAAACAGCCAGACCAGGAGTATCAAAGCCCTCCACATACAAGCACTAAAACCAGTTCATAGCAGTTCCTGGTGTCTGTTGAGGGTTCTGTCTTAGATTTTATATCTGAATGTTTTGCTTGTAAGTTATGTGGACCACATGTATGTCTGTGGAGGCCAGAGGGTTCAGTTCAGACCTGTGAACTGGAGTCACAGGTGATTGTGAGCCACCATAGGGGAACAGAAGCTGGGACTAGTGCAAGAGCAAGTGTTCCTTACCGCAGAACCATCTCCCCATTCCCTTCATTTTGTTAAGACAGGGTTTCTCTGTGTAGCCCAGGCTGACCTTTACTGATAATCTTGCCTCAGCTTCCCACGTTTACATTATAGGTCTGTAATACCATGCTCATTCAACTTTGGAATGTTCAAGTGTATATTCTGGGGACCAAGGAAATTATACCATGCATCTTTTTGTCCACCAATTGATAACACCACTCTATCATTTCAAGAAATCTTAATTTCTTTATTGTTTGACTTTTTTGACTCAACATTTTTTTAAAACTTTTTGTTTTTTTCTGAAACGTTCTTATGAGCCTTTTGTTTTATTCTCGTTAAATGCACTCGACCCAAAATTGGTTTGGCATATCGAAAAGGAGACCAAGGAGGGGAGGAAGTAGGGTTTGGGAGCAGGGAGGAGGCCCAAATGGACTAAGAAATTGAGAATGAGAAGAACACAGAGACAGCAAAAGAGGACACAAAGAAAAGTTGGATAGCTAGGAAAACCCAAAAGAAAAGACCTAGAGAAAAAGAATGAGCAAGATTTAGGAGCAAATGAATTCAGGAGCCCAAGGAAGGGAGGAGACCAAGACCCTTCTCTGTACCGTCCCCGCTGGGGTGGGGGCGTCAAGGCACCAGGTCTGGTTAGGGTAGGGGACACCTGGGCTCTCTGGGTGGCTTTACGCTGGATTGTAGTGGATCCAGCCCCACACGGGGACCTGCCATGTAGCTCTGAGGCCTGTGCTAGTGATTCCAGCTAAGCAGGAACCACGGGCTCTAACACAAGACATCCTACCCTCCATAGCCCACATTTAGAGAAGGGCTGTACAGGAAGAGAGGGCCAATCCCCGAGGAGCTCTTTGCCCCACTTCTTCCAGTTTTATTGGTGTCTGATGGCCTCAGGCCTGGGCTGAGTCAAGTCCTCTGGCTCCTAGGCCAGCCACTCCATACAGCCACAGCAAAGCCCAGATCCAGTGAAGTTAGGCAAGGGCTATGAGCCATTACATGCTCTTCATACCTGCCTGACAAGATTGTCCCCATCCTGTCTCTTCTTCCCTATCTAGACTTCACCCTTGGTCTTCTGGCAAGACAGGCTAAAACATTACCAGAAAAACCCAGAGATGGAATAAACCCTGCCTTTTCACATGTTCCCCTCCATGGGGCAAACCATTATCTTTGGTCTGGCCCCTTTCCCCCTCATTGATTGGGGACAAGCCAGTCCCAGCTCCTTAACAGGGAGAGGGCTTTCTAGCAGCAAAAAGGGTCCTTCCAGCCACCCAGCCACCACCTCCTCAGCTCCTTCCTGGAGTCCCTCATAACCCAAAGAAGCTCATGGCAGCAGCCGAGACCCGAGGATGCTTGGAAACTCATGGCACTTGTGAGGAAGGAGGCAGGGAGAGACAGGATGAAGTCAGCAGAGGGGTGTTGCCACCTCTGGGTGATGGCAGCAGGATTATGCCACCCCCAAAAAACTGGGGGAGGGCAGGCCGGGCTGGAGGTGCTTAGCAGACACCCTAAGCCTGCCAGAGGGCTTGAGGTGGGAGTGGGCTAAGGAAATGTGACCTCTCACCTTTGTCCCCCACCCCTGAAATGACATCACTACTGCCATCCCACCCTCAGCCCCAGGAACCACTACTCTCTGACCTCCACTCCTCTCTCCCTTGCCCTTCTCAGGATGGGACGCCAGCCTCCTCCTGCCGGCCATGAGTCCTGAAGTGATGTACAAGAAGCAGGAACTCAGAGGGTAGTGCAGCCATCTTGGCAAAAGCATCTTTGGGTGTGAAGATGTCTCCTGGCCAGTGGGGCAGGGGAGACAGGCCTCTGGCCCTGGGGCAGGCAGTGAGGTACACGCCCCAGGAGGGCTGCCTGATGTAGGGAGGCCAGAGCAGAGGAGAGAGGACCGGTGCTGGGAAGGACAGGTTCTTTGTTTCGCTGTTGCTTCTAGATTTGTTTTGTCTCTGGAGTGTAAAAAGCTGCTCTGGCGGCTGCCCACCCCGGCTGGGATGTTCACACACAGGAAGTCCTGGCTGCCAGGGCTGGCCGCTGCTCTGTTCCGGAGAAAGTCCGGGCTGGCCGGGGCTGCAGGTGCCCGGTGGCTTCAAGTGATGAGATTTTCTTACTTTTTTTTTTTTGTCTTTTTTTTTTCCTTTTCCATTTTGTTGAAATATTTACAGCAATAGGGGAGGAAGAGAGAGGGATGAGGACCCCCTAGGGAAAGATCCAAACCCAGGACCCACTCCTCAGGGAGCTCCAGACCCCAAACCTGCTCCCCAGATAGCCCAGCCCACAGGACTGGGAACTGCCCAAATCTGGCCACTCCAGTGGGTTAGGGGCCCTGCGGGGAGTTGTGCTTCATCAGGAGTCACCCCAAGGGAGGGGGTCATTGGGTGCACTCTGGGGGTTGAGGGGCACGCTTGCTTGGGAGACAGGGACCAATAGCAAAGGAGAAAGGAGCTTCAGAGAAAGTTCCACCGTTAACCACCAGCCCCCACAGCCCCATCCCCTGGGCCTGGGCTTTCTCGTGGTGTAAGGCCCAGTCTCCAGGAAGCAAGGAACTGTAGCATGGAAGGACCCTGTCCATCTGTCCCACTGACCCACTGTTCCTTTCTGGTGGATGGAGAAGAGTGAGCAGCAGATAGAGTGGATCCTCCAAGGCTTTGGCCACCTCAAAAGCGGCCACCGCTATACACCGAGGGAAGCTTTACCCCTTGCTTTCTCCCTCCAAAAGCAGGGAGCTTCAGAAGTTGGTCACACCTACCAGCTTCTCCCTCACTCCCAGGGCCCTGGGGGCTTCTCCTCAATGCACTCCCCCTAGAGAGGCTGGGGCTTGTGGCTGGTGGAGACCCTGTCTACTAACCCTGGCACCTGGGGCCCAGGTCATAGTCCCCAAGGGGACTGTGGGGCCCACAGGCAGAGGGGCACCTGGAGAGAGTGGCCCACCAGCCACTGCCTCCGTCAGTCTCTGCTCCCACCAGAGCCCCTCCTGGATTCCCTCCCTGGCCAGGCCTCTGGCCTCTGGTCCATGAGGCCCCTCAGAGACTAGTGACCAACTGCATTTGCCCGTCCCCATCGGGCCCTGGCCCCTCGAGGCTGGGGGCTGCCAGGTAGCCCTCATGGCTGGGCCGCCGCACCTGGTAGTAGCCCTGTAGGGGATTCCGAGCCACCAGGGCCGGCGGGCGAGAGGTGTAGTAGATCTCTGGGGGCCCAGGGGGAGCAGGTGGGGGCGGGGGCAGGGCCTCATTAGGCCCTTCGGGGCTGCTGTCCGGGTAGGAGGGCGAGTCCCGCAGGTTGGCCCCGCTGGCATAGAGGGAGTCCCGGCCGGGAGGGGAGGAGAGGGGCCGGCTGGTGGCCCCATCCTCTGCCGTACAGCTCTCCGACTCATCCAGGTCACTCTGGTACAGCACCGACTGGGCCCGTGGCAGCAGCAGTGGCTCCTCCAGGGCCTTGTAGAGAAGTTCAATCTCTGCCCGGTCAGCACCCCCGGGCCCACCGGCCTCGTCCTCACTGACCCCTGGCACAGGAGGCACAGGAGGCTCTGGTGGAGGCCCTTTGGCGCCCCCACTGGCCCCCCGCAGGTTGTTGTGCACCAGCTCTGAGATGATCATCTTCTCAAAGGCTGCAGCATCCGCCAGGTTCCGGCCTCGGGGTGGCTCAGGACCCCCATCCCCTGGAGGGAAATCACCACTTCGCAAGGAGTAGCTGTTGTTGAAGTTGCCGTTAAGGGGCAGGGTGTCCATGCCACAGGCTTCCCGGCCTCCCAAGGGGTGCTCTGCAGGGCAGAGGGAGCAATAAGGAGGGGCCTGGTTGGATAGGTAGGCAGAAGAGCTGAGGGTCTGTCTCAGGGTCTCCGCCCCCACTTTCCTCTTCCCGACTGCAGTGTTTTCTGCCAACCAGCAGTGGGCTGATGAGGGTGTGCATTAGGACCAGTTCCCCAGGGTCTTATGTGGAGCCCTGTGTGTGCAGGTACACCCCTAGGCTTGAACCCCTCACCATCCTCCATCTGAGGGTCCCACCTGGCCACCATGTCAGAGCCTGTGGGACGTGTACATACAACCCATCTGCGAGGCTACAGAAGGCTACTGCCCTGTTCCCACCCCTCTGGAAGGGCTTCCAGGAGACAGTGGTACTTACTGGGTTCCCTGTAGCTTCCTGTAGACGCCAGCCCACAAAAGAAGAGAAGACAAGAGTGAGCTAAGCAGAGACCCCTGGCCACCCGCCCTCGGGGCCCAACCGGAGACCCTGCTCTTCCCCGGCATCCGTCCGGTCACTCTGGGTCCTCACCTGGGGAGTTGAAGACTGGGGGCGAGGAGGGATTGAAGCCCACGGACTCTGCAATGAGCGTGTTGTATGGGCTAGTGCCCCCACGGGGCTGTAGCACGGGGTTGGTCAGTAGGTGGTTCCCCATGGTACCTGCCCAAGGGAGGGGTGAAAGGTTACAAGGCAGCCGAGAGACCTGGGGCAGGGAGCTTCTGAGAGAAGACGCAGTGCCGGGGAGACCTCACCTCGGTTCAGGGTGGGGGTGCTGTTGATGTCACCCGCCATAAAGGAGGACTCTGTCTGCTTCCTCACGGTGTCATTCCACATCCTCCGGATTCGGCTCTGGGGACACAGCCCAAACATGAGGGGATCTCTAGGGCCACTCTGCCCTCCAGGATCTTTCTGAGATTCTGGCAGAGCACTCCTGCCTCTTGGCCCCAGAGAGACCTGGTGGATATGCCTTCCCTGCCCGGGTACCTGGGTCCCTGTGTAGTAGCGGGTGTTACTTCGCATGGCTGAGGTCTTAAGGGAGCCGTGAGTGCCCCCAGGCGGGGAGCGGATGCAGCAGTAGGAGTGACGCAAGCACTTGCTGTACTCCTTGTGCACCTGTGTGAGAGGGGACAGTCAGCTGGCACAGACAGACAGACAGACAGACAGTCGGAACCTGCTACCTACACCCATCTCTTATCTTAGTGGTTGGCAGGTCACGAAATCTTGGCCCATAATCTTTTCTACACCACCAACTTTCTTATTCATCCCTTCGCCTTCCAACCTAACACATCTTTAAGGGACATGTCCGACATGCCAGCACAGGGAACACGTTCTCCTGATCCTCCTGCCCCTAACCTCCCCGGTGCCGGGCTGCTAGGCATGCGCCACCATACTCCACGTGATTCTAGGGATGGAACCCGGACTTCATGTAGGCTAGGCATTTTACCCTCTCGGCTACACCCTCAACCCGTGTAATGTGCTGTTTTTGCTGCTCTCTTCAGACAGAGAGGGCATCAGATCCCATTCCAGATGGTTGTGAGCCACCATGTGGGAACTGAACTCAGGACCTCTAGAAGAGCAGTCTGTGTTCTCCACCACTGAGCCATCTCTCCAGCCCTTGTGTGATCTTGTTGTTTTTCAAGACAGGTTTCTCTATGTAGTGCTGGCTGTCCTAGAACTTGCTCTGTGGGCCCGGTTGGACTCAAATTCAAAGAGATCTGCCCACCTCTGCCTCTCGAGGGCTGGGATTAAAGTGATGAGCCCCCCCCCCATGTGTATAGGTGCATCATCCGTGCAGTACCCTGGAAGGCAGCCGAGGGAGAGCCACTCCCACTGCTAAGGTAGGAATCTTATGCTGTGGCTCCCACTTGTCTGTCACCCAAAGCTGGGCCTCATGACTAACAGGCCACAAGGACACCCACAGTGAGACCTGCTCTGTGCCGCTCTTCCAGAGTCGTCTTTACTTCTGACTGAATACTCCCACCCTGCCTCTGTTAAGTAAGACTCAGATGGTCCACATTAGGGGGGTGACCAAGGGATACACTAAGGGTCCCAGGGAGCACTCCCCTAATAACCCAGGGTGTCTCTGAGGAGAGCTCTGCCGCCCTCACCTTTTTCTGTAAGGCGCAGTGAAAGACAAAGATGAAGACCCCCTGGAAGGCGTTGAAGGTAGTGAAGAGATAGGCCATGACCACCGATTCTTTGTTGATGAAGAGGAGGCCGAAAGCCCAGGTGAGGCCCAGCAGGAAGAGCAGCGCAATGGCACCCAGCGCCCAGGACCTGGTGGCCAGGGGGACAGGCAGTCACAGTACTCACCAAGGAGGATGCCGCTGAAAGACCTCGCCTAAGGCTGAGGGGGTCTTGGGAAGGCCTGTTGTTCCCTGCCAACTTCACTGTTTTGGCTAGATTTCCAGGCGTCCTCAAACAGACTCACACCGACTTTGCAGGCCTGCGAGCACAGGCTGGATGGACTGCTGTCCTTCCTGGCTCTGTTAAACAGGGCCGTCCTAGGTACAGATACCCTCTCACTGAAAATCCCACGGGATGGTACCAGTGATAGGGTGTTTGAGGACACTGGCTGCCCGGGGTTAGTGGCTCACTTGATGTTGTCAAGGCGACTGGAGTCAGGCTTGAGCACTGAAGAGCTTCGGATCATCTTGTGCAGGGTCACCATGAGGAACACCAGGTTCACCTGGGTAGGAGCACAGGAGAGTGGGCTCAGGCTGGGGTCCAAGCCCTTCTCAGTGCTTTCTTCGCCCACTATATGCAGTTAGTTATTTGCGATCAGTGCTGTGAGACCAAAGGTCGTGGCTTGGCATGAAACAGGGGCTTGGACCATAACTAACTGCAGGGTCGCTGGCCTCAGCGCCAGGGATCTCTCACTTAGTCATCCTGATCTTTTAGCTGCTCTTCAGGCTGCGTGTGACCAGAGACAGAACTGAGGGCCTTGTGCACCATGGGCAAGTGTTCACCAACAAGCCATGCCCTGGCCCGTCTGCTTGGTTCTGACAGGTTTTACACTAGTGCCTTGTAAGGCCAGCAAGGGGCCCGGGGCTTAGGGTCAAGACCAGCTTGAGTGAAAGAAGCCCCAGTACTTGGAGGGCCACTCACCACAATGACAAACGAGACAGGCCCAATGAAGCTCCAGATGAAGTAGTTATCCACCCTCAGCCAGCAGCTACAAAGAAACAACCAGAGTGGGAAGATGCCTGGAAGCCCAGTCGCCCTGCCCGGGCCCAAAGAAAGCCAGCCACCCAAGAGCCAAGAAGATGGGGACCACAGGGACAACAGGGTGACTCACGCCTTTTCAGTGCCGTAGCTTCGGTAGTCAATGGCCGCTGCGATGCCGACCACCAGGGCTGGGAAGCAGTAGCCGCCCAGGTAATAGTACTTGGTGCGTGAGTATTCGCTCTCGAACACCTCCACCAGCAGCAGGTAGAGGTGCACACCCTCTAGGCACAGCCAGGAGAAGGCGGCCAGGAAAAAGTAGTGCAGCAGGCCCGCAAAGATGGGGCAGGCGACCTGCAAGGGCAGCTCAGTAAGCGGCCGCTCCGGGAGCCGCAGCGAGCGCTTCCCACAGCCCGGCCCGGCCCGGGAGGCCTCACCTCGTACTGAGTCTTGTCTATCCCCACCAGGAAGAGCAGCTCCGCCAGGAAGAGGTTGATGCACAGGTTCTTGTGGATGGTGTTGCGGTCGGTCTGCAAGCCCCGCAGGAAGCAGAAGGTGGAGATGCAGATGGCCAGACAGACCAGGGAGATGACAATGCCAACCCAAGTGATGACTGACAGCAGCAGCTCATTAATACGGCCCTGGTACTGGGGGACAGGAGAAGAGGGTGCACTCAGGGCTTGGCCAGGTGCCAGCTGAAGGCAAGGACCCAGGCAAGGCCGTGGGCCACAAGGCCCTCCAGGGCTGCCCACCGGCCCCCACCCCTGTGCAGGCAGTGCGGGCTCACTTCCTCATGCTCTGGGAGGCCTGAGACACCAACTTGCTTCTCCAGAGTACCTCAGGGCCAGAGGGAGCCAGATGCAAGGCCTCATGCCCCGGGTAAGCCTGGTGGACCCCCCCCCCATGCCCATGAGCTGGCCTCATAGCACCGCCCATGCTGTGTGCTCTCTAGGATGCCATGCAAAGCTAGGCCAGCAACAAGCAGGCCTGCCCGGAACAGCAGAGCACCGCCAGCTTACGATCTCGCGGTGAGCCATGAGCACTGCGAAGTTGGTGAGGTGGCTGCAGGCACATGTGGTGTGGGTCTTATTGGACTCCACCAGTCGGCAGCCCTGGGTCGACCAGTAGCCCAGCATGGAGCGCTCTGAGTAGTTCCAGAAGGAGCAGTTTGCATTGAAGTGGTTCTTGGCCTGTTATACAGTGGTAGACAGAGAGTTGAGATTGCAAGTTCTGTTCTTGCTCTCATACCAGTTACAGGGACAGTGACAAGTGTGAAGGAAGTGTCTGGGGTGCCGAGGTGACCACCAGCTCTATGGTCCAAGCCGAAGCAAGGGAACTGAAACTTACTCTCAGGTGGGTGACTGCATGGTGGGGATACGTAGTCAGGAACAGAGGATGCAGGGACGTCAGGGAGTTTGAGGGGTGCACCTGGGCTCACCTCCAAGTGGGCCACAGTAAAGATGACAGGGTCCATGAGGAAGACGCGGCTGGACTCCTTATTGATGGATGCTGCAATGACCTGAGAGTTGACCACCAGGGAGGCACCTCCAGGGCCACCGGTCCCTGCCTCACCTGCCAGCTTCACTGTGGCATTCTCCGTGGACAAGAAGAGGCCCAGGTTGTTGTAGAGAATGAAGACGACCTTCACCACACCTGAGGAAGATGGGCCCAGGGAGCTAGAGTGGCCATCCTCAGTCACAGCCCTCTATATGGACGCCATGGCTCTCAGATATGCTGAAACTGGGCTGTGCCAAGTGTCCTATGCCAAGCAGCTCAGGAGCCTTTGCCACAAGGCCATGAACCCTCCCTCAGTGGGCAGTTTAAATGACAGCACAGTGGCCCGTTCTCTGACCCACTTTTACTTTCTTCTGTTTTTTCTTTTTAATTCTTAAAGATTTATTTATTTTATTTATATGAGTACTCTATAGCTGTCTTTAGACACACACACCAGAAGAGGGCATCAGATTCTGTTACAGATGGTTGTGAGCCACCATGTGGTTGCTGGGATTTGAACTCAGGACCTCTGGAAGAGCAGTCAGCGCTCTTAACCGCTGAGCCATCTCTCCAGCCCCACTTTTCCTTTCTGTTTGCCCTGGGGCAGATCCCTAGCCTCTCTGTGCCTCCATCTCAATGGAGCCAGAACCCCGGCCTCGGCAGAGTGTTGGAATATCGTCACTAGTGGCACACAAGCCATGATTAAAACACGTGACTACCATGTTCCATAAAGAGCCCAGATCAAGGTGCAGAGTGGGCCCCATGTGCGCGCAGACACGCCTGCCCGCGGGACACTGACCATTACGGCTGTTCTGCTTGATGGTGTTGGCGGACAGCTGAATGGAGTTCTCACTGGGGTACTCCTGGGGGAACACCAACTCCTGCACTTGACCTTCTGTGTTCAGGACAGTTACCTCCAGGACTGTGTGGGCAGGGCAAGACATGCTATCAGTGTCTATCCCCAGATAGGGCTCATGCTACACCGTGAGGCCTGTGGCAAAACCACAGGCCCAGGAATTGGGAACCCCCACCCCCAGCCCCCAGGAATTGGGAACCCCCACCCCCAGAGTCTGAGGTTGACCCTGGAGTAGCGGCGGTACTCACCCACGTTCTGCTTGGCAGCCAAGAAGCGAGCAGGTTCTCGGACATTGTCGGCCAGCAGGAAGGCGCCCTCCTCCAGGACATCTAGGAGCATGGTGGCTGTATGGACCTGTTCGGTGGCATTCATGTCCTTCCATGACTCAAGTGCCTCTGGCCGAAGCAGGTTGTCCACCGTCTCCACCACAGCCTGTGGGTAGCAAGGACAGTAGAGTCTTGATGTCCCCTTCTCTCCCTTCTATTTCCAAAGTCCCCAAGAAGCCAGGGCCCCTCACTGCCAAGAGCTGGGCCTTTCTGGGCTCACCTTGATATAGTCCTTGCAGGTTCTCTCTCGCTTGTGCATCTAGAGAAAGAAATGGAGGGAGTGACAGGTGGAAGCCACAGCAATGCTCTCCCCTCGCCTTAACAGAGCACTCTTCCAGAGACCCTGCTCAGGGCAGTGCAGCAGCCCGAGGTCCCACGTCCCTCACTGGTCACTGTGGGGTGGCAGCAGCTGCAGAAGCACAAGCCAGACCCTTCCTAGAGGCCCACCTTATTGTAGTTCTTGCCGGCTGACTCGCGTTCAATGGGCCGTAGGGCCTGGAGCTGGGCATCCAGGATATCTAGGAGTTGTTCCATCAGCTTAACCGAGGAGGACACATCCCCAGCATAGATGGAGCCCCGTGTGTGGCGGGCCAGCTCACTGGCAATGTTGGCCGCATTCTCTCCACTCTTGATCTGCATGAGGTGGGGAGGAGGGGCCCTCAGGTCTGGTGGGCACTGGCCTACAACTGCACATTCTGTCTTCAAGGCCCCGTCTCCCTCTTCACAAAACCCCGCCTGCACAGGCCATCTTCTCCCTGTTGGCCTTTCCCACACAAGGTTTGGCTAAAGAGAGAACCCTGCCCTGGCTTTCAGCCCTAAGTGTCCCCAACTTTTCCGGCTACTCCTGCTAACCCTGGGTTGTGGTTGGCCTGCCTGCAAGGGGCACAGTTACTGGTACCTTCTGAGCTACTTGGTTGACCCAGGGAGAAGTGCAGTTGCTGAGGTCAGGGCCCCGAGGGTTCCAGAGCCCCAGAGCTGGGAGGCACTGGAACGAGGCGATTCCTGTGGAGACAGACAAAAAAAAAAGGAGCCAAAGAGGAGATGAAGAGGGGCCACAGGAGGGAGACAGAGCGGACGGCGAGGAGGAGAGGGACGCTTGGGAAAAGGCACGCGGCCCACCCTAGGCCTCCCAGAGGTAGCACCCCTAAGGCAAGATCCGGGGTGGAAGGTTTTCTTCACTAAGCCTCTTCCAATCTTGTCTGGAAACCCTAGCACACCTGAGGTGTTTATCTGTCCCATGTCTGTCCTGAAACTGGCTATGCTTAGCCTGAGGCTGGGAGCGGACCGCCTGCAGCTCCCCAGGTGCTAGGCTGCAGGCAGCACCTATAGAGCTAAGCTGTCACCTATGGAGCTAAGCTGTCACCTATAGAGCTAAGCTGTCACTTATGGAGCTAAACTGTCACCCATAGAGCTAAGCTGTTACCTATGGAGCTAAGCTGTCACCCATAGAGCTAAGCTGTCACCTATAGAGCTAAGCTGTCACCTATGGAGCTAAGCTGTCACCTATGGAGCTAAGCTGTCACTATAGAGCTAAGCTGTCACCTATGGAGCTAAGCTGTCACCTATAGAGCTAAGCTGTCACCTATGGAGCTAAACTGTCACCCATAGAGCTAAGCTGTCACCCATGGAGCTAAGCTGTCACCTATAGAGCTAAGCTGTCACCTATGGAGCTAAACTGTCACCCATAGAGCTAAGCTGTCACCCATGGAGCTAAGCTGTCACCTATAGAGCTAAGCTGTCACCTATAGAGCTAAGCTGCCTCCTAGCACCTATAGAGCTAAGCTGTCACCTATAGAGCTAAGTTGTCACCCATGGAGCTAAGCTGTCACCTACAGAGCTAAGCTGCCTCCTGGCCCTTCCAGTTCAACTGTTGCTCCAGCACTCACCTCGAGTTCCCTTGGGGCAAGGTCTCTCCACCAGCATACCCTGTTGGGTAGCTGGCCACTGGACCCGCCGGACCTCTCGGGGTTCACAGAAGAGCTCAGGGGACACATGTAGATTGGGGGCTGGAGGCCGCCGGGTACTGGGTGCTGGGGCTGTGGCTGGAGGCAGGTCAGGTCCCAGCTGGTTGATGGCACCCACTGGGTGTGTGGTGAGGGGTGCCCGGCGGAGTGGAGTGGTAGCTGCTGGCGAGGCTGTGCTGGTGAGGGGTGTGGGCCGGGCTGTGGTGGTGGTACTGAGAGGTGGGGAAGTGGCTGGGCCTGGAAGGCAGGAGACACAGGGCATGATCACACCCATGCCTAAGGCACGCCAGTGTGCCCAAACACAGGGTCCCTTGGCACCTGGACCCACTGAAGTGGAAAAGTGTTCTGGGCCCCTTGGCCTTTTTGGGCTCAGAAGTCCCCTTCATTCCCATACACACTCAGAGTAATTTACACTAGAAAATGCACTAGTGTGCCCCGTGAGGTGTGTCTCCCAGAGTTGGTACTGGAGATGTGTGTCAAAGCTGCTGGCTGCGGTCACCTCTCATCTGTGACACGGCTGACCGGTCTGGTCCCTGCCTACACCTTCTCTCGGGTATCATAAGGCTCTCCGGGGGTCTGGGGCTGCTGGGTAGGTGACAGGAAGCTGGAGCCAAAGGAGAACCTTTGCCTTTGAGTCTCCATCCCGGCACTCTTACACTAATGCCTTCGGCACTTCGTCAGCAGTCCAGTGAACCCCAAGCCTTGAAGACAGAAGGCACACCGCATGTAGACTGTAGGAAGGGTGACGTTTGTCACAAGCTGTAATTTTCTTTACCTCCTACACCCCAGAGGTTATAGTGGGCCCCACATCCTGGTACCGAAGTAATGCATGCAAACAGGCCTCCACCCCTCAAAACCCATCCTTACCAGCACTGGGATCTGGGGGTCCAAACTCCAGGCTATAGCGCACCACAAAATAGTTGTTCCACACATAGAGCTGGTTGTCCCGGGGATTGTAGTCAACAGAGGATACGAACTGGTAGGGGTTGGGGAAGGCGAGACTGACGGGCTCCTCTCGGTTTGCATTGGTGTTGAAGGCGTAGTCCACACGGTTGCCTGCCGCCTCGCTATCATCGTCCACGTAGACAGATCGCAGCACGTAGAGGACGCCGCACACCATGAAGGCATTGGAGGCTGAGCGCTTGTCGTAGCCCGTCTCCCACGTGCCCTCAAAACGCAACGTGTAGGGGTTGAGCTGGCTCACCACCAGGCGCCCGTTGTTTCCCTCAGTTGCATAGATGACCCACAGCCCGTTCTCATCCACTGCCAGGTCAATGTCGGTTTTGCCTCCCCAGCGGTAAGGTGAGGTGTCGTGGTAGTTGGCTGTGTTGATGACGGTTTCACCGCTCTTGATGCGGGTCCGCAGGTCATATTTGACAATGTTGCGAGTGCGCTCCTTGTTGTAGAAGACCGCACCATCGTAGACCACAAAGCCAGTGCCATCTACACGGTTGGGCAGTCTATACGTGGTGGTGTGGCGCGCGGCCACATAGTCCTCCCATGAGGCATATTCAGTCAGTGTGTCCGTGCGGTAGGGGATCCAGGGCATGACGTAGATCCGGTCACCTGCCTGTAGTGGGTCCTTGCACCATGCACCAGACTGGTGCTCTGACTCATGTGTGGAGGTGGGCTCCAGCACCTTCTGCAGGGTCCCTGGGCACACGAAGACTGGGCCGGGTGGGTGGGTGGGTAGGCAGGGAGGAGGTGGGGAGGGACAGAGGCAAGGAGAGAGGGGAGAGAGAGGCAAGTTGGTCACATGGCGGGGGAGGAAACCATGCTGTCCCCTCCTGCTGCTGCAGTCATGGTTGCTTGGTCGGGCTGGTGATGGGAAGGGGGTTTGTGGGCTGGAACTCCCGCCCTGCCCAGCTGCCCCTCTCCCTGGAGCTGTGAACCCTGGAGACCATCAAGAGTAGGGTTAGTGTGGGAAGATGGCGCCTCTTCCCTTCCTTGGCTGCTAGAGACCCTACAGGCTGGGGACAAAGGACTTGGCTGGAGCTCTCCCCAAAGGGTATGGGGGCGGGGAGTGGGGGGGTCTCTGTTGAAATGCCTCCTAGCCTCAAGGTTGAGGTGTCAGCACCCTGGCCTCTCTTCTCTGCCTTCACGGAAAAACTAGGGGCTGGGATCCCAGCCTTCGCCAACCATGCAGGGGTAGACTTTCTTTCGTCTTAAAAACAAAAACAAAAACTTCACTTTCTTCCTCCTCCAAAAGCTGCAAGGTGGAGCAACGTTCCACTCTGGCAGGAGGCTTAGGGCTACCTAGCCCTCTCCTCAGGTCCCTCACACTGTCTGGGCTCCACTCAGCTGGCACCCGCCAAGTAGGTCGCTGAGGGAAGGACGGAGGGAAGCACCTCCTAGGTTAGCTAGGGAGGAGGCCAGCGCCGCCCCAGCCGGCAGGGTCTCTGGCGGCTCAGGTTCAGAAGCACACACTGACACTGGTGCACAGGGGCGGAGAGGGGCATGGAGAACAGGACTCCCGGGACATTTGGGGTGAGGGAGCTGTGCAGAGGGAAGAGAGACAAGGAGGGGGGTGTATCCACAGTCCTGGCTCCAAGGGAGGCGCTCTGGAGACCACCTGGGAAGAAAAGGTTAGTGCTGGCGAGGAGAGAGGGGGTGAGCAGAGAATTCACTCCAAGGCCCAGGCCCGACTGAGAGTCCCTTCCAGGGGCAGTCCCAGGTCCAGCTCGGAGGGGGCAAGGGAGGGAACCAGGTGCTAGGATAAAGCCCCAGCCCACCCCAGTCAACCCCCCACCTCCCCTGCCCCGGACCCCGATTTACCTGTGACCATCCCCGGCTCGGGAGTAGGGACCAAGGCAGCGCTGATGTCAGAAAGGTGGGGGGCCCCGCCCCACCCCCCCATTCCCTGAAAAGAGGAAAACCTCGACTGCATCTCGTTGGCGCCGCTGGCCTGTCCACCCTTGCCCCTCACAGCCCAGCACCACCTGCTCCTAGCCTACCCTACTGACCCAGCCCCTTCCCTACTGGTACCACCCCCTCGCTTCGTGACAGGACCCACAGGCAGGCCAGGGCTGTTGGGCATGTGTGTGTGTGTGTGGGGGGGGCGTCTATGGTGAATTCTCTGCTCCTGCCTGGTCCATCACCAAAGCAGCTAGCCCCAGGGGCACAGGGAGGCTGCGATGACTTGGCACCAGCATGGTGGCCAGTCTCGGTTGTGAGGGACCTCTGGGTAGGAGCCAGGTCTAGCGCCTACTTCCAGGCAAGCTCATCAGCCGGCTAGCATGGTCGGGGATCTGCAGTCTGTATCTCTCCCTTCATAGCACTGGGCGGCTTGGCACCGGGACACTAGGTACACACAAGGCCGCCAGCAACACAGCCCCTTTAGCCAAGGTTAAGCCTGGGTTCTAAGCCCTGGCGCTCCTCCTGTCAGCTTTATCTGTACCCTCTGACCAGACTGCCTGGCCCCCACCCTTTTTCTTCCCTGTTCCTCAGGTCTGTCCTCTACTCCACAGAAACCCCTGCCAGGGGTGTGTGTTCATGAAGAGGGCCTGAGCTAGTCAGAGGGTAGCAGTGGAGAAAAACAGAGGTCATTCCAAGGAAGAGGGGAAGATGAGGAAGGGTCTGCCAGGGGCTTTGGGCAGCAAGGACCCCTCCTCAGCGCCCAGCTCCCAAACACCTCTTCCCTCCCTCAGCCCAACCCGGAGAGGAGATCCAGTGCCGTAGTTCCAAGCCTGCAAGAAGAGTGACTAGTGCAGGGCTGACTGGGGACTGCAAGGGAGGGGATGGTGCCCAGGCCTCTGAGATGGGCAAGGGGGAAGGAAAGGGGAGGGGAGCAGCTCAGAGGGACCCCGCCCACCGCCCTGGCAGGGGATCCTCCACAGACCACCTTAATTTCAAGGCAAGCGGGACCCTAAAGGGCTGCCTCACTGTTTGTCCAATCGCCTCCCACCCGACCACTAGCAGGCTGCCCTCCACTCCCTGGCCCATGATGGAGAGCCCATTCACCACCGTGGGGCTCCCTGCGAGAAATTATGAGGCCTGTGGAAGTCCCCAGAGCATGTCTGTGACCCCCCACCACCCCTCCCTGGTCCTCTCAGCCCGGAAGAAACCCTGACTGCAGCTTTGCAAGTGTGCAGAGACAGAACCCACTCCCGCCCTCTCCAGGGAGCCCACCCCAACCCCCATCCCAGGATTTTGGGAGGCTGCCCCCTCCCAGGGGACTGGGGTAGCTGACCACCCTCCCCAGTACTAGACACAATTGGTCAGGAGGGTGGAGTGTGAGGAGACGGGTTCTCTGTGCTCCACAACAGCTCTGGGCCTTGGAAACGCAAACCAGAAGAACTTAAGCCACCAGGAGCCAGAGAGAGAGGAGAAATCTGGTCCCCCAAAGGAAAAAGTTCCCCTCCATCCCACCACCCTCTACCAGAAAGAGTTTGCAGGAGGTATAAGGGGAGAGGAGAGAGAAGAGAGAGAGGTGGGGAGAGGAAGAGGGAGGGAAGGAAAAAGAGAGTGAGGAAGAGAGACCTCTACCGGTGCCTGTGGAGGCTGGGGAGTCCCTCCCTCCCCACCCGCCTGGAAGCTTACACATTTCTCCTAAGGGAGGCAAAAGAAATGAGAGATGAGGTCAGGTACCCTGCAGGGACCAGGGACCAGAGGTACAGGGGGGGGGGGGGAGGGAGAGAGAGAGAGAGAGAGAGAGAGAGAGAGAGAGAGAGGTGTAGGAGGGGGTGAGAATCTTGCCCAGGCTCAGAGAGGAGCTTCCGTGAGTATCTGGAAGGTGGAGAAGCCCAGGGTCATGACCTTGGCCTCGGTGGTGCCACAGCACCAGGGCCAGCCCAGCTGTGCCAGGCGGGCGGGCGGGCACCACACCGGGGCAGGGAAATCACTGGACCAAGTGGGGGGGGAGAAGAAGGGGGCGGGCGGGCCACATGAGTATGGACGGGCGGAACAAAGTGTGAGTTAGGGTTGGCATTGGTAACAGTGCGTTAGGGTTGGCATTGGTAACGGTGCGTTAGGGTTGGCATTGGTAACAGTGCGTTAGGGTTGGCATTGGTAACGGTGCGTTTACCTTTCTGCTCCACTTCTACTTTAGGCATCGGAAGAGAGAGAGAAAACAAATTGAAAAAAAATGTGCAAGAAAAAAAAGAGAAAAAAAAGATTAAATTGCTTTCGTTTCTTTTCTGGCCACACGCCCCCTCTTCCTGTCTGTCCTCCTGCTTTCCCAACCCCTTCCGTAGCATCGTTTCAGCCCCCACCCCCAAGTCCCTTCTTCTGGGGTAGGATGGGGTGAGAGGGAGCTGAGGAGAGAGTGAGAAGGGTCGGGGGGCACACAGAAGGGAAGAGACAAAGAGACTGGGTATGGTACAGACAGGCAGGTAGACGGAGCCCTCAGGCAGGAGGGGCCTCAAACGGGAGCTGAACTCTGGCTGGGGGGACACCAGGCAGCAGGGAACCACAGGGCTCCTCTTCACCCTGTGTGCCAACACCCCCACTAGAACCAGGAGCGGATAGAAGGGTCTCTCTGGGGCCTGGGTGCCCCTCTCAGCCAAGAGCATAGGCTGAGCCCCTTCCCCAGCTGTGATCCCCTAAACCCTCCAGACACCTGAAAGGCACAGAGAGAGGCCAGGAGAGCCAGACACAGAACAACAGAGGCAGGCAGGCAGGCAGGCGCCCCTGGCCTCAGACAGAGCCAGGGTAGGGGAGACGAGAGGCACAGATTGGAGGACATAGACTGGGCTGGACAGCACGTGGCGGACAGGCTCCTACACTCCTGGGGGTGGGGTGGGGGGTCTCAAGGTTCGGCTGCTCTGCCCAGTCCACCAAAGGCCGGGAGCCCTAGCTGCACCCTACCCTGCCCACCGCCCTTGATGACGCACAGGTGGCACCTGGGGAGGAAGGGAAAGTTAGGCTGTGCTCAGCTGCAAAGCAAATCCAGTGTTAGTTCAAGGTCTGGGGTTCCCACACTCCAGTGACCCCGCCCCCAGCTGTGGGATCCCTGCCCCCCACCCCTGCCCCACCTTCACCAGCACTGGGGTCACCCCAGCCTCTGAAGGCCGATGCCCTCTGGGCACCCGCTTGAACTCTGCAGGGACCCCGTCTTGACTCCCCAGCGCCGCCCAGGGTCTAGCACTCAGGATATGCTCAGGGAAAGTCATGGAAGGGTGTGTCTGTCCTCTCCCTAGCTTCAGTTATTCCTGGACCCCAGGCCCAATGGTCAGGGGCGGGGGGGACAGGAGCCAATTGAACTGGGCCTAGCAGCTCTGCCTGCCCAGGAGCACTTATGGTCAGGTCACACCCACTCTGTCTGTGCACAGTCTTCACAGTTCATTTGCATTCTCTTCATTCTAAAAAGCTGCCACCCCTGCCCTGTGTGACCTTTAACCCCACAGCCCATCTTCCTGGCTTGTGCTCCTGGGCCACACAAGGGGGGCTTGGCTCTAGGTCTCTAAGCTCCACTCGGGACCCACGGCCTCTTTTTCTCTTGTACCTCGGTCTGGTCTCCGGACTGGACCAGGGACTTTTCCAGTCTCGTGACTGCCTGTCTGGAGAGCTGGGTTCGCTAACTGTTGCTGTTCTTATTGTGATTACCACGGCAATAACAGCAACTGGTTAGAAGGGGAGTGTTGTCACAGTGACAGCCAGTGCTCATGAGGATGCAGGGACAGTGCGGGCCCTTGCAGGTAGGCCTACCAGGACCCTGACTACAGTACAGCTAGGGACACTGAGGTTCAGAGAAGTGAAGCCACACAGAGGAGGTCATGTGACTGCCTCCCTCAAAACCTAGGGTGGCCTGGGTGGGGCACAAAGCAGCTTGGGCCCCATGCTGTCTGCTACTCGAAGTACTCTGGGCACACTCTGACCCCCTCCCCCGTCGGAGGCGTTAAGAGGCTCAGGTGGCGGGAAAGAGTGTCCGTACCATCACTGAGCACATCTTGAGCCAGGTTCGGGGCTGGGCGCTGGGGGGGTGAAGTCGCAGCCTCTGCCTTCGGGGCTCTGCTCCTGGGAGCAGACTCTGGCTGCAGGGCCAAGCGCTTGTCACTCCCGATCTCCAGGACTCACGCCGTCTGCAGCACCCGAAGAAATTTTAAGTCATTTGCTGCAGGTCTCAGAGCCAGACAAGTCAGGAGTCGCAGTCAAACCTCACACCGCCTGCCCGACCCCCTGTCCTAGATCCGCCACGTCCCACCCCCCTCCCTGCTGCCCCAGCTGCAGGTGGGCAGTGTCCCCAGTGCTGTGGGGAGGCTTCGGGGAGCAGATGGGCATCCCCTTCAGGCGGTGGAAGAAGGCCTCAGGCACTGAAAGGAAAGGGCGAAGACTAAAAGAAGAAAGTTACTCGAGCGGTGAGTGAGCCTGTTCACCCATCGTCCTGGCTTCACCTGCAAGGAGAAATCAAAGGTTGGAGGGGTGGGGTGGGAGAGCTGGGTGGGAGGGGAGAGGAGGGAGAGAGATGAGGTCTCCTGCTCCCCTGCCCCTCACTTGGACACCCTGATCGTCTTGTCTCCTCCCCTTCTGCCTAGAGGGCCTCCCTACCTCCAGGCTGGCCGCGTGAAGCCAGGTCAGAGAGAGGACAGAAGGGGCGATGGGTGGAAGAGGGAGGACGGTGGGTGGGGAGACTGGTGGTGCTGGGGTGCTGAGAATGCACAAGCCTCTGTCTGCTTCCCTGGCTCCCAAAGATCATCTTAGGGGGCGGCACTTCCTTTGTGGATAGGAAGTGTTCTCAGGGTAATACTTAAGGAGGGGTGAGTGGAGGAGACGATGAGGACCGTTCGGGTGTGACCACTGTCGGGAGGGAGGCAGAGCAGCGGAAGGCTGGGGGGTAGATGCCAGCAGGCTGTAGGAATGTGGCTTTGAAGGGCTTTAGCAAGCAAAGGGCACGTTGGACAAGCAGGGGGCGGGCAGGTGATTAGACCTGAAGATGTCCCTACAGGAGGGGACGGGGTCTGTGAAAATGTGTCTGAGTGGGAGCAGGCCTGCTGCCCCGTGCCCAGCCCTATGGACGTGTGTGCATGTGTGCGCATGTGCGCACGGGTGTGCTGGACCAAGGTCCTCCCTCCCTGCTCCACTGGGGGAAGGGCCCAAGACAGCATGAGGAACAAGATGACTCACTGTAAGGGACACAGTCGTACTGCACCTCCAGGTACTTGTAGGTTCCAGGACAGGGGTCAGGAAAGGCGTCAGAGCCAGCCACCACCACACACTGGGTTCGGTTATTACACCTACAAACGGAGGAGGAGGGAAAAGGAGCTGAGGGTAATGGACTCAGACTCAGAAGGCAAACACGTCCCGAGCGCAGACTGGAGCACTCTGCCTCCTGCCTGCTTTCTGTCCCACAGGTCTCTCTACAGCTGAGAGGCAGGCTCTCCCTGGACTAGTGCACCTTTGGCAGTTTTCTTTAAGTGGAGTATAAAGCCCCTGTGCTAGTCAGTAAAAAGCACACACAATACCACATGTAATGGGTATCTTTGCAAACCACACCGTCCACAGAAGACGTAGTGCCTGCTGGGACCACCTTGGCCTTCCCACGGACACTGACACTCTCTGGACAGTGTCTGAGGGTCTACAGCCAGCAAACTCACGAACCTCTCCAGGAGGTTTACTGGTCCCAGGTCCCTGCCGGCTTCTCCAGGGTCTGGCCAGTATGGAAAAGGATGCCTTATTTTACAACTTGAAGATACCATCACAGACACTTGTCCACATTGGGTGGCTGCGCTCCCACCACACAGACCCTGTCCCCTCCTGCAGGGCGCCTCAGGTCCAGTCACCTGCCCACTCCCCGTGTCTTCATATTCCTCGTTACCACCATCAGAGTCCAGCTAAGGTTCCTTTAATGGGTCACCCTCGTTGTCAGCCAGACTGGGTTTAGAACTGTCTACGCCATTAGTCCGGTGTGGATGTCTGGGAGGGTCTTGCCAGAGGGAAGACCCACCTCAAATGTGGACAACGTGAGGCAAATCCCATGTCGACGGCCCGGGCTGACGCAACAAAAGGGGGGAAGGAGAAAGGCAGACTGGACACACCCTCTGCTTCCCGGCAGCCATGATGTGGGACCCATGTTCTGCCACACACCCTGGCTGTGATGTACTGAACTCTGAAACCCAGAGCTAAAACGCGCCCTTCCTTAAGTTGTTTCTGTAAGGTCACAGAGACAAGAAATGCAGTCAACACCATTCTCCATCCCTGGAGTATCCAGCCAAGGTGTGTACTTGTGTAATAAGTAACTTGAGCTGGGAGGTGCACACATTTTTAATCCCAGCACACGGGAGGCAGATCTCCTGTGTTTGAAGCCAGCCAGGTCTACAGAGAGTTGCAGGGATACACAGAGAAACCCTGTCTTGAAATCCAAAAAAAAAAAAAAAAAAAAAAAAAAGAAAACACCAAAAAACCAAAACAAAAAAAAAAGTAAACTGAATCTGCCTCTAGTTTTTCTTTCCCGGCACCAGGAAAGACAGAGAGGAAATGTGGGGAGGCTGGGGAGGAAGTGGAGGACTAGGCATGGCAAGGCCTGGTGTCATCCACCCACCCAAGTCCTTTAAAGCTCGGCAATGGCCTCATACAACACAGCAATCCCGGCCCTCAGCAATGTGCTCTACAGAATCATAACAAGTGTGTGAACAAATCCTCAACACACGTTCACAGCTGCATTGCCCACTTCTACCAACAGGGGGAGACAACACAAAAGCTTGCCCATGGAAGAATGCTGAGCAAAACGTATCCTGTTTGAGATCTTGGTGGTATCACTGGTGTGGCCGCCTTGTAAAATGTAGCCTGCCCACATGACAGGATGGTACCTGGCCAGGAAAGGGGCTATGGTGCCAATTCATAGCATACCAAGGATAAATCTCAACAGTGACTCTGAGGAAAGGCTGTGTGGGCAGGATGGTATATGTATATATATGTATAGAGAGCCTAGGCAAATCCCTGGACACAGAACTCAGAGCTGGGCAACAGGAGACCGGGAAGCAGCTGATTAAGGCTGTGTGGTTTCATTTTGAAGCCATGGAATGCTCTGGAACTAAGCTGAGCTGGTAAATGCACAAAATGTCGCCAAAAGCATCCACTTTAGAGTTTTTATTTCAAGGGTAAGTGTGCAGAGTGCTCATCCAGTGTGTACAAGGCCCTGAGTTTTGTACCCCAGACCCCCCTGAAGCTGGAGTGAACTACCATGGGAGAGTGGGTGTGTATCTGTCTTTAAGGGGTGAGACTCCAGGAGGTGGAAACACCGAATGTTCGTGCCAACTACCCTGTGGCATCTGTCCAAGCAGCTTAGCCATGACCCTGACAGACACAGAGTTGTAGCATTCAGAGAGGAGGCAAGGTTGAAGGCGCCCAAAGCCTTCCCCACAAAGCTCCTGAGCCCCACTGTGCCCCATGGCCCCTGCAACTCACTGCTCGGCCCCCTGTTCGGAGGAGGACAGACACGACTCTGTTGCAGCTGTGTGGATATTGTGGAAAAGGAACCAGGGTGCTCAGGGCAGGGGGTAGGACCTAAGTCATGGCTGTCCTGTGACGATCTTGGTGTCTTCCTCTCCTCTGCCAACTACGCTACTTCCAGCCTTCCTCCCTTTTCTACCACACCGCAGAGCATCAAGTGAGCGCCTGCTGTGTACCTGACCATAGCCACAGCAGTAAAGGACAGAGGTCTGCTGTCCCCGGATGGCCAGTGACTCAGAGTCAGGGAGGGGTGACATCCAAGCAAAGACTGACGATTGGTGGAGATACGGTTGGAAGGCGGGGCTCTGCAGGGATCAGGAAAAGGGGAGGGGCCTGCAGCTTCAGCCACAAGGGAGCACAGAATAGCCACTTGGATCTCAGGGCAGAAGGAACAGCAGGGATATACTCCTGTTTCTAAAAGAAAAACCAAGAACCAAAACCAAAACCCAGCAGTGGCTTTGTCACTTCAGCTAAGAGGCTCCTGTGTCCCACAGACCCCATGAAGGATGTGACAGACAGGGCTGCAAATTCTGATGCACGTTCAAGTACTGAGAACTGAGTGAGCACACAGGGAAGGAGGGTCATGGGTCAGGGCAGGCCACAGAGCACACTCTGAACCTCAGAAAGGCTCTGGCTTTTGCAGAGGAAGGAGGGAACCAGAGAGTTCTAAGTGGAGGCACAGGGTCTGACTCAAGTGTCCACTGATGACCACTGGCCGCACAGACAGGATGGCGGCACAGAGAGCAGACGGAGGCCCTATCCCAGGGACAGGTGCTTGTGGAGAAACTAGGTGGACCGACTATTCCGGTAGGTTGTGCATCTTCACATGCGGGTCGCCCCAGCCTGGGGACACTTCCTCAGCACACATCCCTGCTCAGAGACGCACACACATGCTCAGACATCACACCTCAAGCACACTGTATAGTCACTGCCCCTCACCGAGCTCAGGACAGTTGTGCACACCAAAGCGCCCTGCCCTGCCCTGCCTCGCTCGGCCTCTCACACCGTAAGCTGTGAGTAGGTGTCTTTCTTTGGAGAACCTTTGCCCTTTGCATCCATGATACCTTTGCCTTGGTTCTGCAAGCTCCCACCCGGACCCAACATTGGCAAACATCTATCGCAGTGGTTCTCGACCTGTGGAGGGGCTGTGTATCGAGATATCCTGCACCTGAGATATTTTCATCACCATTCGAAACAACAGCAAAGTTATAGTTTATGAAGAAGCAACAAAAATAATTTTATGGTTGGTGGTCACCGCAAAATGAGGAACCATATTAAAGGGTCCATGCTAACGTTAGGATGGTTGAGAACCACTGCTCTATGGGGGTGAGTGACTTAGGGGACACTGTCAGTGTGACGCAGTTCCATCTTCTGCTCCTGTGCTTAGGAAACTCCTGTGGGACATGTGGAGGTCAGAGAGCAGGCTCACCTCTGTGACATGATTTTGAAGGCGTCAGGCAGGTAGCACTGCACGTTCTCCATCTGGAAAGGGTCGGCATCGCAGATCTTGTCATCTGTGCGCCCGTAGTTTGCATTCTCCACCATGATGACGTCACTGCCCGGGCACCGCAGCTCGATGGGGTAGCCTTCACATGCTAGCTCCCGGCGCATCAACCCAAACGGCAGCCCGGCCCGGCTCAGGCCTGCAGAACAGTTGGGGACAGTGTCACAGTCACCAGGGGGTAAGGAACCCGTTGGCTCGGCTATGTTGGGAAACTAGTTATGTGAATCTCGGGCCTATAAGGCTGTAAAATGCCATTGAGTTTTAACCCTGTGCAAGAAGGGGTCATTTGGCCCAGAGGGAGCTGACTCTTCACCTTGTAATACCCTGCCTGGTAGGAAAGGGTGAACGTCATCTTGGAGGTTATAGATCAGCCACAACTGTGTGTCCCCAAATTCTTTCAAAACAAAAATGGTTTACATTTGTGTGTGTGTGTGTGTGTGTGTGTGTGTGTGTGCGCATGAGGAGGTGTGTATGTGGAGGTCAGAGGGCATTGAATTCAAGTCAGGTTACGTGGCAAACACTTCAATCCACCTACACCATCTCACTAGCTGTCCCCTAAAACCTTATGCTGAACTGTAGAACTAAGCCCCCACACCTCGGAAAATGACTGTACTCGAAGACAGTGTCTTTTGGGGTTTTTTCCCCTCAACTACTATACTGAGGCAGGGTCTCATGTGGCCTAGGCTGGATTTAAACTTGCAGTCCAGTCTTGAACTGACTGACTGCCTCCCCTTCCCAAGCTAGGACTAAAGGCATGTGTTAGCACATGCAGCACGTGCGCGCACACACAGTTTTTCTCTCAGAGATAGGGTCTTAGTGACCCTATCGTAGGGTCTATGCTGACTTTGAACTCACTCTGCAGCCCCCGCTGGCCACAAGCCTACAGTGATCTTCCTTCCTGCCTCAGCCTCATACTCTGGGACAAGTACAGCACCACATCTGGAGATGAGTCTCTCGAGGAGGGCCCCAGTCCAGTCTGACAAGGATCCTTACAAAAAGGGAGCATGTGGGGTGTGTTTCACTGTAACTGTTACAACGCCAAGGCTGCACACATCTCAGGAACTCGCTCTACTGAACCTTTTATTCTGAGATGACTTCTCACTGACGTGTTTAGATTGGCCTTGGAACTGTGATCCTCCTACTTCAGTCTCCTGACTGGCTAGAAGTCAGGGCGGCGAGGCCACTCTCGACTCAATGAGGGAACTTCATGCACCCAGGGAAGACTGTGTGCAGACACGGAGGGAGGGGCTCCTCCTGCAAGCTGCAGAGACCGCAGCAGGAGCTGGCTGGGAGGGCGCCAGGACGGCAGGCCTTTGTTCTCCTGAGCAGTGGGGTGGTCGGTGGGTCGAAGGAAGACTGGGGCAGTTTCAGCAGACGAGTCTCATCGGGATGAGAGGACTTAGGGTGGAGTCCTCTGGAGGAGTGGCTGTTGTACAGGTTATCAATCAAATCTAGGGATGTGGCTTCAGTCAAAACGGGCCAGCAGGACATGCTGTCCCTGCAGAACTGTGCACGACTTTACTATTCCGTTTCACTAGACTCTGTCTTCCCACTGCAAAAAAGTGTCCCCGAGCACAGTGGCTTCCGGGGCTGCTGCTAGCCCTCTGAAAGAACTATAGCTTGTCACCTGTCACAGTGAGAGTGGTCCTGGGGACCTCCCTGCCCCACCGCACACCATACAAGGAACAGACTGCACCCAGGCAAGCATTTTGCTACTGACCTATACTGTCTGTTTTGCTTATCATTTATTGTTCTGGGGATAGGGTCTTGCTGTGTGGCCCCAGCCTGGCTTGAAACGCTCCCAAATTGTCAGATAACAAGCATGTGCCACCACACCCAACCTTTTGCATGCTTAAGTTCAGAAAGTCACTACTAGTAGCTTCCCCAGGCCTTGTTTTCCCAAGCTGTAAAATGGGTACCCACAGGTCAGGATCATACAGTTGAATTTCTAGACCAAAGGAATTTTTCTTTGTTTTGTTTTGTTTTTTTTGAAACAGGCTCACACATAGCCAGGTGACCTCAAAGTCTAAGTAGTCAAGGCTAGCCTTAAATTCCTGATCCTTCCTCTCCAAATGCTGGCATCATAGGAGGGTGGCATGCTGCCTCACACCAGAGAGCTTCACATGAGGGGTCCCTCTGTGACGATCAGAGCTACAGAGCACAGCTCTAAGTCCCAACTCTGCTGCACCCTGGTCTTGCTGGTGGCTCCAAGTAACCCTAAGAGGTCCTCGGTCCCTGGTCCTAGGTCCCTCTCCCACCATCGGAGTTAATCTACAGTCACTGTGCCGACAAGATGCTCACTGCTTTGTTTCTCAAGATCCAGAGTTGACGTGTGCCAGACTGCCCTGGCAAGCACCTCTGGACACTGGTGGCACCCAGCCACATGGGGTACAGGAGGGTAGAAGCTACAGAGGTCTAGGGGAGGGCAACGGCTGGGAGCAAGCAAAGTGCTGTGAAAGGTGTCTGTACCATGGCAGCAGAGCCAAGCTGGCCCCTCTTTAGAGACAGGGTCCACTTAATGTTGACAATCCCCAGGTTAGAGCGGCGGGCCCTCGGGTTTGGGGGGAGTAGAGCCCCAGTTGAGAGAAAGTTTCCCATGCGCCTGCTGTGCCATCTGCCTCCTCTAATTTTAGCTTCCCTAGTCAGGGAGGGAGGCCGGGGGTGGAGGCTGGCTCACATGGGGCTGGGGGTGGAGGCAGTCCCTTCTGGCTTGGCAGGGACTGCTCCCAGAACTTGGGTACTGGGGAGACTAGGTCAGTGACCAGCAGGACCCTGCCAAGGCTTCAGAACAAGGCTGACAGTGTCCCTTCATCCCTGTGACTTTCCAGAGGACAGGACTGGATACTTGGGGAGGGGGACCTTCTCGGAGAGGGCAAGGCCAACGGACCCCATCTTAGCTTCTGTTGCCCTGCACCCAGCTGGTTACCCAACTTGCGGTGGTACCTAAGTAATCGACAGTGGGCAGCGTGCTCAGGGCACTAATTGTGGCGTGTGCAGGATCCCAGGCCGGAGCTGGGTAATTACTTGTTTTTAAATAAACGTCAGCAGGCTTGCTTTAATTAAGCCTTGGTCCCAGTGAGACTCAGAGATGTGATGAATGAGGGGAGGGAAAGACAGAGAAATAGGTGGCCCCCCGGAAGGCCTGTCGTGGTCCTCGGGTTCCCCAAGCAAGACAGCGCCTAGTACCCTGGCCTGCTGGGAGGCCAGCATCCCCCAATGGTGCCTGCTAAGAGCGGCATCGCCGGGTTCCCTCTGGCCTGGTCCGGCTTCCTCTGGGGTAGAGGCTAGAGTCCACAGAGAGTTCATATTGCCCACCCTGCCATCTGGGTTTGGAGACCCAGCCCTTCCCAACACCTACCTTGGGTGGCAGAGGTGACGAGGACGGTTGTCACACAGAGACTCCAGAGTGCTGCAGCCAAGCGGGCCATGGCGAAGGCCAGGGGTGGGCACGGGGACCTCAGCGGACTGTGGGGGGGGCCTCGCCCCGCATCACCAGGGTACCACGGCCTGGCCCACCAGCCTGAGGGAGGACAGGGGAATGATACTGGGCAGGAGCTGACCTCAGCAAGCCCAGAGGGCATCTGTCTTCTGTTAATGGCGAGGCCCTTCCTGGGCTTTCTGTACCCTGGGGTGCACAATGCCCTGTCCCAGGTCACTCTCACCAGCTCTGGTCCCTATTCTCCAGTGGGATCTCTCTGGGGGCAGCTTGCTTGGTCAGCGTGGCTGCCAAGCACCCACCCACACCAGCGCCGCTTCAGCCTGTCCCTAATCCCTGTCCCTGCTCCCTCTCTCCACCACCGAGCATCTCCATCCCTCCAGGAGGGTAAGGGGTGTCTAACCTGATCTCAGCTTCAGCTTTGGGCAGGGATCCAGCCCCGCCCCCAGCCTCTGCTTCCTGTCTCTCTGCTCTGGCAGCTAATTAGAATCCAGCTGGCTGGCGCCACAGATAGGGGACCAGGGACACCCAAGTCCCCTCTTTCCTTTCTAGGGGACTCTCGGGGTGAGTTGGAGACAGGTAGTCGGGGTGGGAGGAGAAGGAGTAGGGACCAAGGGTGTACTGAGAGCCTCCTTGGTCACGAGCTCCTCCCAGGCCATCCGTTGTGACTTGCAGTTTCTTCCTCCTCTACCGTCTGCTCCTGTGACATCCACACCCCAGTCTTCAGGGCCATCAACCTCACCTGCCTAGAGGAACTCACTCTAGAAAGGGCCTCCAGAGGAAGCACCATGGTATCCCCGACCCCAGCCTGCCCCTTCCACCCCATCCTGTCCCCAGTCTCCTTCCCAGGATCCCTCAGCATAGCTCTGCCCTCTTCCTCCCTCCTTCCATTTCAAAGTCTGGAGAAACCGCCCACCACGACCCACGCCGGTCCCTTTCCCGTTCTGCTCTGCCTAGGCCTGCCTCGGGGCCTTTGCATGTCTTTTCCTCTGTGCAGTTACAACTCACAGTTATCCACAGGGCTGGCCATCATTCTGCTCCTGGGGAACTGCTTATCTGGGAAGGAAACTGCCATCCAGGGACCTAGATGTCTTAGTTCGTGACCACCACACCCAAGCCCTACGTACTGAGAAATCGGATTTGTTGACTGAATCTCAGACCTACTGCTTCCCGTCCTGTCATCTCCATCATAAGTTCCACGGTAAGTCTACCTCTGTGTATAGCCCCCCCACTCCGCCTCTCACTTTCCAGAGCTAAGGGATAGGTGACATGGTGCATCTCACAGCACCCTGTTGGCTTGTCAACCCTACCCCTCCTTTCCTTCCTTCTTGCTCACAAAAGCTTCCAGCCCCCCACCCCACCCCCTTTCGGTGGTGGTGACACCCAGGCCCTGTGCTCATAAACCAGCAGTTCACCAACACCATCAGCTTAAGCTCTAACCCCTGCTCCCAGCCACCCCGACCTTCCTTCCCGTGGTGGTGGCAGGTCTATCAGCACACCGCGTCCAGGGCTGGCCTCTTTCAGTACCACAACCAGCTCTCTTCTCACCCGCCAGGCTACCTTCCTCCCATTTACCCTGGGATAGATCCCGCGGGCACTCACCACCCCTCTTCTTCCCAGCCAGTCCCGGCAGGCTTCACCTGCCTTTCCTAGAGCTTTCTTTCCAGTCATGCAAGCCTCAGAGGCGGAAGGAAACAGAAGGAAACGGCTTACTACACTCTGCGTGAGCCCCTGCCCCATGTGAGCCCAGGACCCCAAAGTAGAGTCACCTTGAAACAATCTAGGGCCAGGTCTATCCTCTCCCACCCCTCCCTCAGCCCTACTCCCTCAGGGAGGCAAAATTATTATCATACTGTTAGGAGAGCAACAATCTCCACATGCCCTCAGTGGGCTTATCGGACCCTCATCGGGCGGGGAGGAATGAGGGGTGGGAAGAAGGGACACCACAGTCACAGTGACGGTGATGGTGACAGATGGACGGAAGACAGCATGGACAACAGTTCATGACCTAAGGCCCCGTGGATGGCAGAGGCTGCGAGGTTACAAGTATACTCTCAGCAGGACCAAACCCCAAGATCCCCTCCTGTCCACCAGTGGCAGCCACCGTCCAGGTTCAGATCTCAGAAGCCCAGACCCTTTCCTGTTCTGAGGGAGTCGGGGGTCTGTCCTCACTGCACCCCTTTGTCCTAATACTCGAGGCTTCCTGCAGACAGAGGATGGTGTGGTTTTAACACTACAGCATAAGGACTTTAGAGATGACTGTGGTCAAGACCATTTGCCCTTGCTGAGGACCCGGTTCAATTCCCAGAACCCACGTGGTGGCTCAAAACCACCTGTAACTCCAATTCCGAGGGGACCCAATGCTCTCTTCTAGACCCCCGAGGTCACCAAGCAGAGATGGTGTATGTACACAATAACACTACCCATGTACATTATATAGAAAACATGACATAATTTAAATCATCTAAACTACGTGTTTCCTTCTAGAGTGCAGATGAAACCTAGGGCCTCCTGAATTTACTAAGAATGCATTCATTCTACTTTCGAGCTGCACCCCCAGCCTCCAAACCATTTAAACGTACAGTAATTGGTATTAATTACAGGGTCATTTCAACTGCTTGGTTTTTGAGTAACCCAAGCCGGCCTTTAAATTCACAGCAGCCCTCCTGTCTCAGTCTCCTGCAAGCTGGGATTACAAGCGTATGCTACACCTGGCTTCTTTTACTATTACCTCGCAACAGGGCTTTACCACGCTGCCCAGGCTCCTGTGACACTCCTACCTCAGCCTCTCCTCTAGCTGGGACCCCAGAGACCAGCTCACCAAGACCAGCCAGCAGCTGTTGCTTCTGCAGTCCCAGGGATCGTGTGAGGCCCACTCTAGACCAGTGTCCTTCCCAGGCACTACGCCCAGCCCTTTATTCTAGCTTTCTCAGGTTGGCCTGCCTGGTTCTTTCTCCCTTGAAACGCTGAGGACGGGTCCCCAGGATGTGTGGGCTAGAAGCCAGCTTCTTAACCCATGGGTTGTAGCCTCACGTATCTGAAGGTGGGGCTGTGAAAAGGCCAACGACTTCTCATAACTGACCAAAAACTAATTCAAATCAGACACATGGAGAGCCAGAGGCATTTCTGCCTGAACTCCACGGCAGGGGAGAGTCGTGGCTTCTTTTCCTCTCTTCCTCTTCTGGCAGGGGCGTGATTTGATTGGCCAGCTGCAGACAGTTTCTGCGAGCACGTGACATTTGGAATTCAGAGGGTATATAAATTCTTCAGAGGGTATATAAATGCTAGGACCCCAAGAGCAAAGAAGAAGAAAGAAAAAATTAGATATCTAGACGGCGAGGATCAAACTTGCCCCAAGGAACTCGATGCCCCTAATTAGCAGGAAGCTGTCTCACTGATGAGGTCACCCCCCCCCTTAGTCCTATCTAGGATTAGGAGGTTGAAAGGGTGGGAGAAGAGGCGCACTCTCCGACCTCACTGGGGTCTTGATTCTCGGTCCAAGACATCTGTGGCCTGTGCCCTGGTCTCGCCGGCTTAGCACCTACAGAGCGCACCTCGTCGCGCAGACTAGGCCGCCATAGGCGCGCTCTGCAGTGCTGACATCTTCCAAAGTTTTCTGCATTTACAAAAACATGGTGGTTTAATATGGTTTAATTATGGGCGAACACGAGATTTTAATATTTTCCTACCATCATTCCCAAGCATGCAAGTATCAAATTAGTATGTCTTTGGATTGTATTACAATTTTTAGATTTGTTTGGGGGGAGCTGGGAAGACGGCTTTGTGTACTATTGCTGGGTGTGGGGGCGCACGCCTTTGCTCCCAGTACTTGTGAGGCAGAGGCAGGTGGATCTCTGTGAGTTCAAAGCCAGTCTGGCGTACACAGTAAAGACTAGGACAGTCAGAGTTGCATAGTGAGACTTTGTCTCTAAAGAGCAAACAAAAGAAAACTAGAATACATCAATCCATCCATGCGCATGTGTGGGGTGTTTGCGTGTGCACGTTTGTGGGCACGCGAGGAGTTTTTGCTGTTTATGGACAGATGCCCGCAGAGGATGCTGGATGCCTTCAACAATTAAGTCTTCTATAGCACTGATGCTGCATCAGAAACCCCTACAGTCCCAGGAGGGGTTAAAGCTTCCAGGATGGGACACTCGAGTCTTGCAGATACCACACTACTTCACAGACAGCCTCAAGCACAGATTCTGGTATCTGGGACCCCGGGCAGCAGAAACTTACTTTCTCATTGCTCTAAGAGATAGGTCTGAGCTGAAGAGGTGGGCAAGCTGGCCTGTCAAGGTCTCCCTGCCCAGCATGCAGACCACCTTCTTGCCTGTCCTCAGCCTTCCTGGCATGTCGGAGAAATATCCCCGTGCCTCTTGTGTTCTTATAAGGACACCAGCAATCCCCCCTAGCTGGGACCCATGATAGGGTCTCACTTAACCTTAGCTGCCCCACCCACTAAAAGCTCCCCAAACCTTCTCTCCAGTGAGGTGGGGGTGCATGCGTAGAACTGTCAGTCCAGCTCGTTAGGAGGAAGAGACAACGGGGTCTTGAATTAAAGGCCAGTCAGTGCTACAAAGTAAGTTCAAGGCCAGCCTGGAGAATTTAGACATTATTTCAAAATAAAATTTAAGCTGAGTGCTGCACACACCTTTAATCTCAGGACTAAGGAGTCAGAGGCAGGCAGATCTCTGTGAGCTTGAGGCCAGTCAGTCAACACAGCAAGTCCCAAAAGCTCTGGATTCCCCAACATGAAGGACAGACGTGCTGAGAACTGAGCTTGGGTTCTCTGGAAAGGCAGGCCACGCGCCTCTAACAGGGGAACCGCCCCTCCTGCCAGCCCTCAAGTGAGTATTTATAAAGGGGCCAGGGCGTGGCAGGTTACACGGTGTCTTCACTCACTCTCCACCTCACATTTCTGAGGCAGTCTCTCCAGCAGTGGGTAGAGCGTCTGGCCAGCAAACTCCTCGATCCCCCCCCCCCCCCGTCTTCACTGGGGTCACAGATGCACACTGCCACACCTGGGGACTCAACCTCAGGCTGGCCTGAGCTGGTGGCAATCCTCCTGCCTCTGCTTCCCAACTGCTGGATGGCAGGTGGGTGCTATCACACCTGGCCACCATACATCTGCTTTAACCACAACAGAGGAAGGGACTGCAGTTGCCACTTTACGGAATCTGGTACCGTCTTAGACTCTCCTGGTGCCACCTTTGTCCAGCACAGTCCCCTCCCATGTCCCCACTCTCCCCAGCATGTTTCTCCACGGAGGTGACGGGCGCTCCCTCCCTAGCCCCCGGATCATTTCTGTCCCTCTTTGGCTCTCACCTCCCTCAGACCAAAAGCTCAAAGCCCTCACTGACGCGGTGACCTGACAGACGAAGAAGCCCCTCCCAGGCCCCAGCTGTGCTCCAGAGTCACGAGAGAACGGGACCCTATGGTGGCAGCTCACGGACCCAGGTGCGCACACACCCGTGACCCTGGCGACTCGACTCTGATGTGTCTGTCCTCCAGGGCGCACACCTGCCTCTCTCTGTGTTTGTGTTTGTGTCTGAGCTCCACGCTTGCCTCTCGAGGGCATGTGCAGCGGGGTCTGTCCTCGAGTGCCCTAGGGTGGGGACAGGAGTGTGACAGGAGGAGAAGTGGCTGCTGGAGGAGAGGGGGCGCCTGGAGCCTGCCCTAGCCTGCAGTTGCCACGGCAACCCTGTATGCTGAGTGGGTGGGAGTCTGAGAGTCTGAGGAGGGGTGACAGGCAACAAGGGGGCGCCGGCCCCCTCCTGGCTTCACTTGCCCCGTCCCCTTAGGCAGCCCGTGTCCCGTTCTTGGCTGTGGGCTCATCTCCACCTCCACTTCTAGGAAGCCAAGGCTGGTGGACACTGTGCAGGGACCAGAACCAGTCTGGAGGAGAGGCCTGGGTCGGGATCAATTGATTAGGCTCTTGGCCTTCCCGGACCCTACATGGGAACTGACAAGGGTGTCAGAGCAGGTGTCTGAGTGCCGGGCCGAGTCCTTTCCCAAGAAGGCTAGGACGAGGGCAGGTCCCCAGTGCACACTCGGTGCTTCCGACTCACTCACCAGACAGCAGCCTGCTCCTTCCCCGCAGACAGTCACACTGAATCCCTGTGCCATCTCTGTCATAAAGTCACTTCTTCCCTTTCACTTCGCTCTCTGAAGTGAGGTCAGCGTGGCCAGCTCACCCCTGAATCATTCCCTGCCTTCTCTTGAGAACACTTCAGGGCTCCACCTTCCTCAGACCAAATGTCAAAGCCTTCACTGAGTCCCCACACAGCCCTTAGTCAGGGTCTTTGCTCCTGCTTCCTCAGAGCCCAGGAAGGGCCCGCCAACTCCAGCACGCTGTTCCCAGCCCCGCCCGGCCCCGCCCGACCCAGCCCCTGCTTCTTCATCTCCCAGGGCTCTGAGGAGCCTGGCGTGTCCATCCCGTGCTCTCCTCTCCCATTGTGTGTTGGCTCTGCGGGGCTGTGTGCAAGTGTGTCCCGGCGCCCAGCAGACAGGAGCTGGATATGTCAGTACTCGGTAGAGAGGCTGGAAGCAGAAACGGGACTGTCAGAGGGTCAAGGCCAGCCTGGTCCACAAACTGAATTCCAAACCAGCCAGGATTAAACGGGACTGTCAGAGGGTCAAGGCCAGCCTGGTCCACAAACTGAATTCCAAACCAGCCCAGGATTAAACGGGACTGTCAGAGGGTCAAGGCCAGCCTGGTCCACAAACTGAATTCCAAACCAGCCCAGGATTAAACGGGACTGTCAGAGGGTCAAGGCCAGCCTGGTCCACAAACTGAATTCCAAACCAGCCCAGGATTAAACGGGACTGTCAGAGGGTCAAGGCCAGCCTGGTCCACAAACTGAATTCCAAACCAGCCCAGGATTAAACGGGACTGTCAGAGGGTGAAGGCCAGCTTGGTCCACAAACTGAATTCCAAACCAGCCAGGATTAAACGGGTTGTGAGATTCTGTCTCAAATAAGTGAATGAATTTTTAAAAAACGTAAAGGCTGGGGTGTGGTTCAGTGGCACCCCCCTTCTTGGTGAGGCGCTCTCTGATGAGCCCACACAAGCCCTGGGTTCATCCCCAGCTGGTCACCAGGTATCTCCGGATTACAGAGAGGCGAGCGCCCCCCACATCGCCCTCTAGCCATCCCTGGATAGCTTTTCTCTAGCCTCTCATCAATCTACGTCCCGCCCCCCACACCCCATGTCCCTTCCCACGGTGCTCTCCCCCTATGGTCAGCTCTCAGGGTTGGACGCAGGTCCAGCTGTTGCTTTTCCGACCAGCTAGGGACTCAGAGAAGAAGGCCCTGTCTCCATTACCACATAGTCAGTCCAGAGCAGAGTAGGTGCTTGTTGGTTGATTAATAAAGACAAAACAGGTGCAAAAGAGGCCAGACATGCAGGAGGGGCCTCAAGATGTGCAGTCAGGGGCCGTCTCTGTGAGGAGGTCCGGAGGTGGCAACGTGCTGACACAAGCTGGTAACCAGCAACCACAGAGGAGAGTGGAAGGAAGACAGGGTGCACCTGCTACGGGTCACACAGGCCCCGAGGGCCTCTGAGGTGACCCTGGCCTTTCCTGTAAGTGAGGTGGGAGCCTTTCTAAGCACAGGACCACTCCACCCTGGAAAACGGATTTTACGTGGATGGCGGTCCGGGGACCGGAGGGGCACATCACCCTATTCACCCCCTTTCTCCCGCCCCCCTGCCCCCTCCCCACCCCACCCCCACCAACCCTGTCCTGAGCGCTGCCTCAGGAATACTGTACCACCTCATCTCCATGTCTCAGGCTAGGAAGAGCTAACTACCCCTGGACCTCACTCTGATGCCTTTGGCTATGAGGGTCTTCTCCCTTAGGGTTCCTCCCACAGGACCGCCTGACTTGGGGCCAGCCACACCCACACACACATCTGCTCAGTCCAGGGACCCTATCCATCCCTGCCAACAGTAGATCTTATGCGGAACCTCTCTTCCTTCCACAGGTGAACACAGACTTTTCCAAACCCGACGACAACCCTGAGGTCCAGTCCAGCTTCCTACCCACGCTCAGCCACAAACCCCATCTCTTTCGGTATCTGACTCCTGCATCTTCCTCACCGTAGGGAGTACTTCCTTCCCAGGCTTTCTTGCCAGTTTCCCCTCTTCTAAGAAGCGCTGACCTATCTGCCTGCTTGCTCTCCTCTCTACAGTGGTACTCTAGAACCCGGGCAGCCATGGTATGTGTCCGCCTCACAGTGCCCCTGTTCACCTCAGCCTCACCTCCCATACCAAGGCAGAGCGGAAATCAGTGCTAGGCTGGGACTCCAGGCAGAGGGACACTCCTGTGTCCCATGACTACACGCTGACAGGGGAGAGAGTGCAAAGCCCAGAGAGGGGGTGGGGTGGAGGGAGAAGCAGGATTCTCAGTAAGGCAAAGGGACAAAGCCCCAGAATAGCATCCTCAGGTCCAAGGTTCAAATCCCGAGGAGGCACACTTCTGGCCGGTCAGTTTTGGAACTATGTCTCTCTGTAGGGCCCATCAAGCGGCAAAGTATGGCCCCGAGGCTCAGAGTAACGTTTGCTTTGGGGCTGTAGCAGCTCATAGTGGAGCACTTGCCCAGCATGTGGAAATCCTGGGTCCCATATCTCCACTGCGTTAGACAGACAGACAGACAGACAGACAGACAGACAGTCTCTCCACCTGCTCTCCAAAGCAGCTACCATGTATCAGCCAGCACCAGGGAGCAGGAGAGATGGTGCTAAGGAAGTAGATTGATCATGTTCTAGTACAGTGGAAGATAAAGCTAGAAATAAGGGGAGGGGACAGCTTTCATTTTTTAGTTATTTTTATATTACATATATGGGTGTTTTGCTTACATGTATGTCTGTGTACCACATACATGCTGTACCCACAGACGTCAGGTTAGGGACCTGTCCCTAGAGTTGTAGGCTGCTGGAAACTGGACCCAGGTCCTCCGCCTCTCTCGGTTATCACAGGACAGGCACTTCAGCTAAGTCGGGGCTACGAGGGTAAGAAGGGAGTCAAGGAGAAACCACGGAAGGAAAGGGGTTTTAGGCCATTGGTTGCTTGTGCAAAGACTCTGGGGCTAGCCCATGTCTATAGCACAGCCCGGGGAGAATGAGGAGATCAAAAGCCTTGGGCAGCCAGACAGACTATGCAGATCCTGTAGTGAGAATGTTGGATTCTTTAAAAAACACACAAGTATTGTAAGAATGTGTTTTCATTTTAATCCCAGGTCCAGGATATGGGGCCGCTTCAGATTGTCCACAGCAGCTATGATTTGCCTCGTGTTCTAGCAGGGTGTGATTTTGCCGGTGGCAGAGAGTTATTGCAATCGTGTGACATCTGGAATTCTGGGGACTTTTCAGATAGTATATAAATGCTAGGGCCCTGAGAGCCGGGGTGGGGTGCTGGTTGGTTGTAGTTTGTTAAGCAGTCATACACAAAGAAATGAGAAGCAGGACCCTGACGGCAGAGATCAAACGTGCCCCGAGGAACTCAATGCCCCAGTCAGCAGGAAGTAGTCTAACAATAATGTCACCCCCTTTCCCCTCTGTCATTTTTCTCTCTCCTATATAGAGTTAGGGGTTTGAAAGGATGGAAGAAAGAACCCAGAAAGCCTCAAACTGTTGACATTTAGTCGGCATATCTCTAGGGTGGTGTTGGGCATTCTACAGGATTCCAGGGTGACCCATAAAGAACACCATGAAGAGCCTTGGGGTCCCCTTGCCCATCATCCCAGCACTCAGGAGGCTGAGGTAAGAGGGTGGAAGGTTGGTGTGGCCAGCCTGGGACACGAGGAGAGAGAGGGAGAGAAAGGGCTAGCTCACATGCACATCAGGACCCAACATCAGGGAGCCCATCGGGCCTCTAGCAGCTCACGGTGGTCCAGGTGTGACTGTTAGGCTCTTTTTAAGCCTCTGGGTAAGTGTGGGGGTTGCTATTTCTTTCTAGCTCTAGGGTGTTTCCAATTTATTGACTGAAATGCTCTCTCCACTTTGGAAAGGGGAGGTGAAAAGGAACTGTGGTTACTAGCTCCCCAAGGTCCAGAGAAGCCTAAACCGTGGAGGATTCCACCCAGAGAGAGGCTGGGTCAGGGCCCATGGGATCTTGGAAGCAACTGTTCACACTTTAACGGCCCCCAGCTTCCTGGTGAGGGTGAGGGTTCCTCAAATTCCCCTCTAGAACCTAAACCCTGGAGCAACAGTCATTTGGAACCATATTCCCACATGTTCTGTAAACCCTGACTAAGACACGTCCTAACACACAAAGGTACCTTTGAGTACCGTGGACTGTCCCCAGAGGTGCACAGAATTACAGAATGGAAGCATAGTTAATCCAGCCCATGCCTTGCTACTAAAAGGGGGGTCAGGTCAAAGGGTTATAGCATAGGCCAGTTGGGCCAGACCCCCTCTGTTTTGCATTACTTTTATTATCTGTAATCATGTTTACGTGTTGGGGAGGAGTTGTGTGCACCAGTGCAGGTGGCAGAGATGTCAGATTCCCAGGAGCTGGGAACTCAATTCCGGTCCTGTTCGAGGGCAGCACACTCATGGCTCCTAAGCCATCTCTCCTTCCTCCCTTCCTTTTTTTGTGAGATCTCCCTCTGTAGCCTGTGCTGGCGTCAAACTCATGCTCAGTCAACCCTGAGAGTTGGGAATGGCAGGCCAGTACCACTATAGACAGCTCAGCAAAGAGCTCTTCTAGGGCACCTGTACTCCAGTAACAAGACCCCTGGACCTCTGGATCGGACGGTAAACAGGCACAATCAATCAGGGAATTACAGAGGTGGGAAGACCACGGGCATCATAAACCGTCAGGAAGACTGTGGGAGCTGAAGTCTGAAGCAGAACGAGCAAGCCACGTCCTGGATGGAACTGCCTTCGTAAAAGCGGGAGGGGGCGGGATGAGAGAGTACGTGACAGCACACTCTACACCCTAAAACTGGAACTCAAGGGGCTGAGGGTCTCTGTTCAGTCTAGGACTGCCCTCCCTGGAAGAAACACACACACACACACACACACACTCTTCCTCCCTCCCTCCATGTCAACCTGTGACCCTAGGGACTAGAAGTAGCCACTATCCCAGCAGCACCTCAAGCCTGGAACAGAGAAAGCACTTGTGTTTGCGGTTTGCACACAGAGGTGCACCAGCCCTCCAGGGACACACTGCAGCTCACACTAGTAGGTGTGGACAAGGTAAAGTCCTCCTGTCAGTGTGCAAACAGACAGCCACCCTAGAGTTGGCCCCTCGGCACGCAGGGATGCGGTTTGGACCCTCTCTGAGCACAGGAACGAGTAGCTACATACATGGGAATCATGGTAGTCACTAGCCTAGGCCTGAACCAGGGAGCGTGCGAAAGAGGCACACGCAGATGAACCGGCTGGGTCTGGAGACATCGGGGCTTCCCTGACCGTGGAGAGCCCCACCCCCACCCCAGGACCCCACTTTCTGTACTCAGTAGCAGACATTTGGTTCTATCACAGGCAGAGAGGCATGCAAGTCTTGCTGGGCACCTCCAGCTCACCGGGGAACCCCTACCTTGGGCAGCTCCTCCTCCTGTGTCCCCACAGAGGGGCTGGAGGAGGGGAAGTGTCTGGCGACTGGAAATCTGATCCCTGAGAGAAGCCCACACAGAAACTGGAGCTTTCAGTGTCCTTGGCCAGGTCTGGCTGAGGAACCGGCAGAGGGCGGGAACACAGACAGAGGTGGCTCCCACTCCTACTACTCTTCTTTTGGGGTAATGCTCTAGAGGTTTTGGGGGCCCACCTGACCCTCTTCCTTCCCCTCTGGTAGATGCCCACGCCGAGGCTGAACCACAGAGGATCTCTTGCCAACCTGGAGGGATAGCCAACCCCGACACGCAAGACAGCAGGCAGCACAGAGTCCCATGTGCAGATGGAGACCAGAGGGCTTGGTGCAAACAGACTCCTCTAGCAGGGCCGGGCTCTCACAGGCTCCTCCCCCCTCGTGGGGCTTCCAGAGCGCCCCCTAGGAGAAGGGGGTTCCCCAGGGCAGGCTGGGAATAGAAGCCTGGCTTCGCATCTCGGCCTTCCGCCGCCTCCCGGGCTCAGTGGCCCAGGTGCACTAGTCCCCGGCTCCTCTCCCTCCCCCAACTCTTGGGGCTGTCTCCACGCCCAAGGGTGTCCAGCAACACAGGAGCTAGGGGTACACCAGTCCCCATGAATGGGAGTAAGGAAGCACATCAAAAGGCAAAAGCAACTAGGCAGCCCCCGCCAGAGGAGGAAGATGATGGGAAGGCGGCAGGAGGGCTGGGACCCACACATCCACACCGCCGGGGCTCAGTGCAAAGGTGCCACACGCCAGCCATGGAATTAGTTCTTTTCCGCCTTCCAGATGATTTTTCATCTCTGTAATTAATGGGCAAGTCATATCTGAACGGCATGGCAGGCAAATTGCTAGTTAGGAAAATCACAGATAATTTTCTCGATATGATAATGAAGGTTGTATTCCGTCTCTTATTCTCCCTGTTTTCATCCTACTTTTAAGTAATAAATTCGGCATTAATGGGCAGGGTGTGTGGGGGGGGAAGGAAGTCACCTGTCCCCAAAGCTGGGACCTGTCCTAGCAGGCGTCCCCCAACACACACACACACACACACACACACCAAGGTCCCCAGTTCCTAACTGGGCAGGTGGAGAAGAGGATGCTCGAGATGCTTGTGGGGACCCTCGGAGGAATCCCCCTGACACGCCATGACTGACGGGGTCGTGCCAGGGTCTAGGGAGCAGGTAGAGCGCAGGGAGCCATCAGGCTGTGGGCCAGATAGAGTTGGGGTCGGATTAAAGACTCACACCTGCCCTTGGGGTGCAGGAAAGAGAGGCAGGTACAGATGGCCTCTCTCTCAGCAGCACTGGAGGTCAACAGGCCCGGAACAGACATCCACCCTCGGGTGTCCTCCACATCTGTCCCTACACTGTCCAACTCCCTCTTCACGACGACACCCCTTACTCCACTGGAGGCATGAGGGTAAGCAGAGAGAGGGGGAGACAGACAGAGATAAAGAGGCTGCCAGCCATCTTGGCGGCCATCTTGAACCCCTCCCCCAACTCCCCCAAACGCACCACATGTTTGGATATGGGAAGACAAATCCGGCTCTGGGTCCCAGAGAGGCTGGGAAAGAAGGGGGCTCTCCGGTTCACATTGGGACAGGAGGGACATCCATAAAGATGCCAAGGCTCAGGAGAAGGCAGGGTGGGGAGAGGAAGGTACAGTAATAAGATGCTGGGCAAGAACAGGGCTGGGAGCTAACCTAGCCGAGAAGTGTACAGATTGGGATGTGTGAGCTTAGGGGCTGTTTGCCGGCGGGGCGCCGTCTTCACATAGGTGCCTGGGGCGCACTGAAGTGATGCCATTTGAGGGCATTTTCTGGCCACTGCAAGAGTATACACTACCCTCCCACCACACACACACACACACACACACACACACACACACACACGAACTGGACTTTCATCCCGGGACCCTCGAATGGGACGATGACAACTGAGCCACACAGCTCTATTTCAGGAACACCTGGAAGAGGGGAGAGAGCTCGTCCCGGTAGATCCAACCTGACAGTCTCCATCCGTGCTAAACTGGGTACCACCAACAGAAGATGCCTCACAGCCGCACCAGGGTTGCCCAAGGCGCCCCTCCGGGCAGCAACCCACTCGACACCCAGACAGACCTCTCCCCATCCCACCCCCACCCCCCTCATTAGCGCCACTGCCTCCCAGAGGAAAACAACCCCTAAGCCCAGCATCCTGCGGTGCCAGCCCCCCGACATGGCTTCTCTGGGGAGCCCGGGCCCGCGCGCTGCGCGCACACGCACCCTCTCCACTCACACCCAGACACCTACACAAACAGGGCGCCAAGCACCCGCGCGCACACGCACCGGGGACACGCAGGCACCGCCGCGCCGCTTCCCCACAAAGGCCGGCGCGCGCGCGGGCACACGCAGCCACGCGCGGGCACACTGGCGGTCCCCTCCCCCTGCAGGGCACCCTGCGGCCGCCCATCCGCACCCCACCAAGCCCCTGGCGGCCGGGGGTGGGGTGCTTCCCCCGCCCCTCCCGCCGCGCACACCTGGCCCAGGTGCGGCGTGGCCCGAGACTCCCGCACACTCACCTGTCCAGCGGCGCTTCGGGGTCGGCCGTGCGCGCTCCTCCGGCGGCTCCGCGACGCCGGGCCCCCCGCCCGGCACATCTCCCGGAGCCCGGCCCAGGGGGAAGCGGGGAGGGGGTGGCTGAGCGAGGGAGGACTCCGTGTCCCTTCTTGCCTCCGGCCCAGCACTGCCGCCACCGACCAAAATTTAAAAGGGAAGGAGAAGGAAAAAAAGGAAAAAAGAAAAAAAAAAAAAAAGGAAAGAAAAGGCGGATCGCGGCGCTCCGGAGGCGGCCCCGGCCCCGGGCGCGCGGGTCTGCGCCCCTCCCGGGGAGCGAGGCGTGGAGGCGGAGGGGCGGGGGCGGCGTCAGAGCTCGGGGGGCTGGGGCGAGGCGGAGCCCCCCGAGGCGGCGCCGGCTGCCCGCATCTCCCCCGCAGCTCCGCGGCCCCGACGGAGGCGGCACGTGTGTGCCCAGGCGACTTCCCAGAGCCCCCGGACAGCAGCGGGCGAAGGGTTAACGCCGCTGCCCGGGCGGCCGCGCAGGCCCCCGCCGCCCGGCGGCGCCGCTCCCGGGCCCGCGCGGCCCCATCCGCCGGGGCGTCTCCGGCAGACGGCGGGGCGGGGGCGTCGCAGCGCCGACTGCTCCCGCGCCGACCGCTCGCGCTGCCCGCAGGGGGCCGGGGCTACGCAGCTGGAAGCGGGCGCGGCGGCGTCGCGCCCCCGAGGTGGCCCGAGCAGGGGGCGCAGGGCTGGGCCCGTGGGCACCGCAGGACGCGCGGAGCGAGCGGGCGCGGGGCACCAGCAATGACAAGCCGCCTGCTCTCGGCGCTGCCGGGCCCGCCGGCTCCGGGAGGGGGGCGACGGGCAAGCGCAAAACCTGGCCTGGACTCACCGCCCGGGACTAGCCTCCGCAGCCCTCCCGTGCGCCCCGGGGAAGGGCCCGGAAACCTGGCCTGGAGTTCCACTCGCCTCCCCCAAGGAAAAGTGGGCAGAGGGAGGCGACGCGCTAGATCCCCCTAGTTGGGCTGGGGGTGGTGGGGTGCGACGGGCGGCAGGAAAAACCGGAACGGACTCTGCAGCCGTGCTGTGCAGAATAGCGCCTAGCGGGTGAGGGGTAAATGGAGAGCTGTGCAAGGACTGCGCAAAACCTGGTCCGGATTCGGCAGAGAGGGTAGGGACGGGAGGGGAGCGGTGGGGTGGGGAGGGGGGTGGGTAGCTGCGACAGGGCCAGATGCATCCGAAGCACGCAAATTTCGGTCTGGATTCTTCCAAGGGAGATGGAGTAATGCGTCAGGCCTGTGCGGTGGCAACAAAAAAGACCTGGACCAGAGCATCTCCAACCTGAGATTGCAGGAGGGTCGGAGGGAGTGCTGCTTAGTGACTGACAACGGCATAGGCTGTTCCCCATCTTCCTAACAGCGACGTGCGGTGGGGAGGGACAAAATGAGGGCTGGACTGAGGTATGGAGGGATCCCGCGCGCTGGCTGCAACAGAGCCGGCAGGTAAAAGCAGTATCTGGATCCTGGGTGATGCGACAGGAAGGGGATGTGGTGTGGATCCCGCTACCCTGGGAGACCAGACCTACAATAAAAAACGAAAAAAAAAAAAAAAAGAGGGAGAGACGCAAAGCCAGGACTGGAGCATAGGCGGGATGGGATGAGAACAGCCCCCCTCCCCCAAACAGAAGAGAGAGCCTTGGCAACCGGACAGGGTCCTGGAGCTGACCAGGCTGCAGGAGAGGAGGAGAGGTTAGTATCTATAAACGCCTCAAGCGTCTGGCTTTGGAGGGGGTGGGTAGAGAAGAAAAAAAATTGAATTTTAGGTTGCTGGCGAGAGCAAAAGCCCGGTGCAGATTTTCATACCGTAAGAACTACACTGCAGGTGATGGACTCGGAGAAGTAGGGCAGCGGACCGGACTTAGATTCCTAGGCTTTGGACTTAGAGAGTGAAGCCAGAGGCTTGGTTCAGCAGCCCAGCTACAGATGAAGCCTGGTATTCCTTCTCTGGATGGGAAGGGCAGTCGATCTGGCCCAAATCTCCGGAGCCAAAGCTACCACTGCCTAGACCTACAGTTTTTGGGGTTTTTTTTGTTTGTTTGTTTTTGTTTTGTTTTGGGGGGGGCTATAAAGCTGAACCTCGGGTCAAAACCAAGCATTTAAGCAATATAAACAAATCAGAGCGGAGGTGGGGGGAGCGGAATCCTGAGAGGTAGGAGCAGACAGAGCTTGGAAGCTGCCGCGCTGAGAATCCGTTTTAGAAAGGATGGATGCAACTCTTAAGATTGATGGCTGAGGAGAAGCAAAAACTGGGCTTGGATCCTTGGGGAAGGGAATCCACCCAAAAGCAGCCTAAATACCGACTCGGGCAGCTTATTCAAGTTCAAAGTCCGACTGAATGTTAGCACTCTCTCTGGAAGCCTTAGGAGTGCAGATAAACCCTGATGTGGATTTTCAGAGAATGTGATGCGCTGAGGTTAGAGGAGGAGGTGGGGTGGGGTGGGGGATGGGGGTGGGTTAAAAGTCCATCTCAGTGTCCATTGGAAGGCCCAGTGCTGACCAGGCTGTCTGCTGAGTGGGTTAAAGTCAGGAAAGGGTTTGAGAGTGGTAGAACTTGGGTGGGTCTTGAAGAGGAACAAAGATTATCCACGGAAGCCTTAATGTGTATGGATAGGCCATTAACCTGTTTCTAAGAATCCTTTCTATGTAGCAGTCCTAGTGGACCGCTGGATGGATAGGGAGAAAGAGCCACTACAGAAATTATCATTCCTGTTCCTTTAAAAAACACACTTTTGTTCCAGGATTAGGGGTCCTTGGTTCTTTAAAACCTAAAACCTGTGGTCTCCAAACTTCAGGGAGGAATGCATATGTAAGGTGTTACACCCCCCCCCCAGGGAAGACCCCATGTTTGGAAGAGTGTCAGCCACGAACCTAAGTGACCAGGTCCCTGGAACTGAATCCAGGGAATCAAAAATACACTTTGAGTGCAGGAAAGATCTATCATTTTTGTGACTGACTGATGGAGAGGAAGGTCCCATCTCTCTGTGCTGGTTTCCTACTTTGACATATCAACGAATCTCTAGAAAGCTCTACTCCCCCAGCATCTGTAAGTGGTGTGTGTGTGTGTGTGTGTGTGTGTGTGTGTGTGTGTGTCTGTCTGTCTGTGGAGTGTGTGTGTGTGTATCTGTGGAGTGTGTGTGTGTGTCTATGGAGTGTGTGTGTGTGTCTATGGAGTGTGTGTGTGTCTGTGGAGTGTGTGTGTGTCTGTGGAGTGTGTGTGTGTGTATCTGTGGAGTGTGTGTGTGTCTATGGAGTGTGTGTGTGTGTCTATGGAGTGTGTGTGTGTCTGTGGAGTGTGTGTGTGTCTGTGGAGTGTGTGTGTGTGTATCTGTGGAGTGTGTGTGTGTGTCTGTGGAGTGTGTGTGTGTCTGTGGAGTGTGTGTGTGTGTGTGTGTGTGTGTGTGTGTGTGTGTACTGAGGCTGGGGTGTTCAGTGGTCTAGCTGTGGTTGCCCAGCATGTGTAAGGGCCTGGATTCCACCTCCAGTCCAAATGGAGAGGGAGGAGTCCTTTAGCTGCTAGCTTCCTTTCTCACCCAGCAGCCCACCCATCTCTTCTGCAAAAGCAATCCAGGAGGCAGTTTGAACTAGCACTCTCCATTATGAGGAAAAGTCGTGGTATATTTTTTTTTAAGGACCAAAACTCAGTTTAGAAAAATCCTGGCAGGATGTCCCCTCCCCCTCCCGCTTGACAGAACCCTTCTCTCCCCAAATTCTGGTGGCCAGTGGTGCGCCCCTGGTGGCGGCCGAATCGGCTTGCCAGCCTCCATCCTAACCGTGGCTCTTGGGTTCTTGGGCACAGGGCTCAAAAGGCAAAGGATGCGGGGAGGTTGTGAACACGAAGAGTCACCCGCACACCCCAACTCTTGCCTGCGCAGACGCAGTGGAGGCTGCGCCGGCAGCCGGGCTCCGGGAACCAAAGCTTATGATTGCACGCGCGCGCGCAGACTCGCCCGCTGCGGGTACCTCTAACCCCCCAACTCCTTAGTGGTACCCGAGGCCTGACACTGTGCACTTCACTTCTAGCATCCTGCCTTTCACTTTGGGACCCTATGCAAGAGTGGCCACGTCGTTCCTTGGCACTACATTCTGTACACTTAGTTCCATTAGATCCTTATGCACAGGCTGTCCCGCGTCTTGGGTTCCCTTGAGTCTATAGGCATGACCTCCCATCTTTCGAGCACCGTGTACTTGAGGGCACCGATGTGCAGAGTGTCTGCGCATGAAGGTACCCTACGCTCTGCATCGTTGGGATCCCATAGCCCGAGCGTCTAGCATGTTAGGCACCTCAGTCCAAGACATAATAGTACCCTTCTAGGGTCTCAGTGTGTGGGACCTACGGGCTCTGTCTCAATGAACCCGTGTCCCCAGGGTTCCAAATTTGTCTCAGGCCCAGAACCTTCCAGGGGACCCCTGCTGCATCTGCAAGATCGACGGGGCCTGTCCTGGGAGTTGGATGATTGGGATTTTGTGCTCTCTTGTGGTCCCTGGGAGCTCCCTGTACCAGATCCCTTGAGCGGTTTCTGAGCTCCGTCAGTACCACACTCAGTACCACACTCAAGTGAACAGTGAGATAAAGGCTTCACTGAGTGCTGGACATCGTGAGCACACCTTCAACTCCAAAACTCAGTTTAATGGCAGTGAACAAAATGATCTCCTCTGGAACTGACATTCTAATTGGTGAAACAAACAAATACAAGGCTCTGCAAATGCATAAAAGATGCCACCAAGACACAAGTGTCACCAAGGAAAGGAAAGAAGATGGACCCAGAAATGGTGGCAGGTTTTGCGATGTAGGAGTGGGACGGAAGACTGCATTCACATTAGACACTCATCGTTTCAGCTCCATGCTCCTTAGTTAGGGGAGGTGTCTGAAGGTCTCTCCGAGAAGATGGGGTTTGAATAAAGATCTGAGAAAAGGGAGGAGCCACAGGGATGGGGTGGGAATATGAGGAAGGTCCTTCCAGGCAGAGTGAACAGTCTTTTCCAGAGTCCCGAGGCAGGAGCATTGAGCAGATCAGTGAGGGTCCCTTCAGATGAGAGGGAGGAGGTATTGAGTATTTTGTTGGCTTAGTGGGCTGTGACATGGAAACTATGGACGGGTGAGAGCGAACTCCAGTGTTCACAGGTCCTAATGGCCACTAGGGGGAGAGTGTGGGGTCAGGAGCAAATGACAGAGATTGCTGATGACTCTGAAAGGGAGACCCTGGAGGATAGCCATGGAGATGGGGAGGAAGCCATGAGGAGCTGGGGTGTGGTTCTGCAGTAGAGCACCTGCCTAAAATCCCTCAGTGAGGGGCTAAGTGTCAGTCGATCGTAGAGCGCTGGCTCAGAATCTCCTAGGGAGGAGCTGGTCGGGTTCTTGCCAGGGTCCTATCTATACAAGGCAGTGCTCCACCCCCAGCATGGTAAGGAAGCGGGGCGAGGACAGAAGCAGATGACGACAGGGTAGCTGAGCATCAGGAGGAGTGGGAACATCTGGAGGTTAGCCGTGATATTTACATTTGACCCACCAACTGGCAAGCGCTATAGCAAGTCAGTCCTGGGGGCGTGGCCCAGGTGTGAGGAGACCCCCCCCCCATCTCACAGAAGGGCAGTTGAGGCTCAGATCTCACAGAAGGGCAGTTGAGGCTCAGATCTCACAGAACAATTATAGAACTGGATTCAAAGGTGAGTGAGGAGGCACAGGCCTGTAATCTCAGCACTCTGGGGGCTGAGGTAGGAGAGACGCCATGAGTTTGAAGCCATGTAGTATGACGGCATATGACTCCATTGGTGTGAAATATCAAAAAAAACAGAGACACGAAACAGATGGGTGGTGGCCTGAGTCTTGAAAAGAGGAAACAGTGGCAGCTAATGGACAGGGTTTTCTATTAGGGGTGAGACTGGTAGAAGCATCGTGGACCTAGACACATGCGCTGGGGTGTCCATCCTGGGGTGGTTAGCACTTATTTTTACATAATAGTATTTTAGCCTCGGTTTTTAAAAATAATGTGATTGGGACAGCAAAGTGGCTCCACGAGTAGAGGCATTTGCTACCAAACATGATGATCTGAGTTCGATTCCTGGAGCCCACATAGTAGAAAGAAAGAACCTGACTCCCACATGTTATCCTCTGAGCTACACGCACACACACACATATATGCACACCACGCTCACACATGCATGCACACACGTGTGCACACACCTACTAAATATAAGTTTTAAAAGTTATAGGGGTGACTTGAGAGAACTGAGGAGACTGGGAAGCTGGTCATCAGATGAGAGGCTGGTGAGCGACAGCAAGGGAAGGGTGGCTGGGTTTAGGGTATGTTGTAGAGATACTCCTTAACCCTTGCACCTCCATGGTCCTAGCATCCGTCCTTCTCATTCCCGAGGCCCTCTCTGCAGCACTGTCCACTTTAGTGTGTTCTTGTCATGTGTGCCCTCCACAGGTACATGTGTGCCATGGGCTTGGTCCCCATCTGGGTACTGTTGGGAGTTGACACCTTTAGGAGTTGGAGCTTTTTAGAGGTCTTTGAATCATAAAGTGTCTTAGTTATTTTCTGTTGCTGTAATACAATGTCATGGCCAAGGCACTTAGAAAAAAAAAAGGAGTTTATTTGGGGTTTACAGTTTCAGAGGGTTAGAGCCCATGACCACCATGGTGGGGGAACATGGCAGCAGTCAGGCAAGCATGGTGCTGGAGCAGTAGCTGAGAGTTCACATCTATGACACAGCTCAAGGCAGAGTGAGCTAACTGGGAACGTGTAGATTTTAAACCTCAAAGCCCGCCCCAGTGACACACCCCCTCCAACAAGGCCACGCCTCCTAACCCTTCCCAAACAGTTCCACCAACTGAGTTTCTGGAACTATTCTCATTCAAACCATCACGCTGAGGATGACAGCGAAGAAAACTATAGGGTCTCCTCCCTTCCTGTCTCCCCCTTTTACTTTCTGTCCAGGAACTGAATGGTGTGTTCCCCACAACTCCTACCAAGAAAGATAAATTGCCTTGCCACAAGATATATGATTACGGAAGGACCCTCCAAACTGTGGGCCAAAGATACGTCTAGCACTGTTGGTGCCTCCCTGCCGCACAGCCTTCTGTGTGTGAGAGCGAGTTCCATCCCCATTACTGCATACATAAAGAGGGGAAAACCTTCTCTCCTTATAAATTGCCTTATTTCAGGTATTTAGCTGCAGACAATTTTTGTTTTCGTCTTGCTCTTAAAGAATCAAGTCCACAAGTTTATTATCAGTTGTGTGCTTCATGGGGACGTGTGGGGGGAAGGAAGGTGCAAAGAATGGGTCAGGGGGTCAGGGGTTGTAAAAAAAAAATCCAGGTTTGTAGCCACCGTTCTGTTTCCACGTGACTGTCTGCTGTCTCCCCTGCAGGTGCAGCTGCTGGACTGCACAGGCGTGTCCCCGGGTGCAGGCCTCTGCACCCGCGTGGGCGTGTCCCCGGGTGCGGGCCTCTGCACCCGCGCAAGCTTGTCCCCGGGTGCGGACCTCTGCACCCGCGCGCGTGTGTCCCCGGGTGCGGGCCTCTGCACCCTCACGGGTGTGTCCCCGGGTGCGGACCTCTGCACCCGCGCAGGCGTGTCCCCGGGTGCGGGCCTCTGCACCCGCACGGGTATGTCCCCGGGTGCGGACCTCTGCACCCGCGCAGGCGTGTCCCCGGGTGCGGCCTCCAGGCAGCAGGTGCAGCAGCTTTTCTCCCAGTGGGTACATATGAACTCTGCCACGGCAGGCGCAGGAGCTGCTGGGGTCTGAAGACAGATGCTCACAGCCATGCTAGAGGGAAGTCTTCCTTTCTTTTCTTTCTGACAAGGTCTCCTGTAGCCCAGGCTGACCTCCTCTGATTATCTAGCTGAGGCTGACCTTGAACTCCTGTCTCTAACTCCTAAGTGGGAGTGTAAGGATTACAGGTAGACACCATCTCACGAGGTCTTACATGATGCTGCGGATTGAACCTAGGACCTAGTGCATGTCACATAGGCCCTCCATCAGCTGAGCCAATCTGCAGTCCCTTGTGTTTTTCTCTGATTTGTGTCTTTTTACGGATATCAGGAGGCGGGTCGTGTTTGCTCCTCGTCCACTGCTATGGGTCCACAGTCCAGAACTGCTCCAGGCCAACAGTAGTGTTTATAAGGAGGGGAGGAAGTAAGCAAGAGTCCAGGAGGCTGCTTACCTGGTTCCAGTCTGAGCTGTACACATAGATGGGCAGGTTGGTCCCGTTAAAATAAACTGTGGTTCTTTCCCCAGCCACCAGGGGCCGCTGTCCTACTGTTCTGTGACCGCAGGTGAGGTGGCGCGTCCTTTCTCCCCGGTGTTCGGGAGGCGCTGCTGCGTCCAGGGCCTGGAGAAGGTGGGGAAACTGAGGTCTGAGGGGCAGGAAGGAGAATGCAGAGCGTGCCTGAGATGGGGAGCACGGAAAGAAAAAGGTGTGTGGGGAGGGTGGGAGTTGAGAAAGAAGGCCGTTCAGTGTTGCAGAGGGCGGGGCGGGGGCGGGGTATAGGAGTAGAAAGAAGTTTGGAAGATGCCACCCCGGACAGACGGACTTCAGAGTGAGATCGAGAGACTGAGGAGCAGATGAGAAGGAAGAAGGGCCCTGCAGGGCTGCCCTGAATGCTGGCCGAGATGACTGGGGCGTGGGGCTGGCCCGTAAGGTGGTGAGCAGCCCCCGGGACGCTGATGGGAAGGAGGAGGTGGCGGAGGGAGGGGCGGAGAAAGCTGGAGCTAGCGAGCATTCATCGGACAGCAGGAAACGTTAGGGAACCCCAGAGAGCCGAGGCAAAGATGGAAGGTGGGGGTCAGGTAGAGACTTGGAGAGGACACTGGGGCCTCCTCAAGCTGAGGGTTCTGAGGCAGGACAGAAAGGACAAGGGTGGCTTCCAGGGAGATGGGGGCTGTGACTCCAGGGGACAGGGGATTCCTAATCACACGCAGTAGGAAGTGACAAAGCCAGGACTGGAGACCGCAGTGGGGTGGGAGAGGGACAGAGGGCCGGCCATAGCTCGGAGACCTGAAGTCACACCTCTCTCCCTCTCCTTGAAGCTCAGTCTCTACAATCCCAGCAGCCTTCTGTTCTCAAGGGTTCTGCCATCTTGTAGCTCTGCGAGACTCTGAACGCACCCCTGATGCTCATGCCGCGTCCACCTGGTGGCACTGTGTTGGAAGGTTCTGGAAATTTTGGGAGGTGAGGCCTAGCTTGAAAACTGAGATCACTAACGACATGCCTTTCAAGGTTCTACCAGGTCCCCAGACCCAGCTTTTCCTGCTTCCTGTTTGCTCTGCTGTGAGCACTTCCGCCTCAGGCTCTCATCCCGAGGAGTTCTGCCTGGGAGCACTCACCTGAGGAAACATGGAGGGAGTCTTAGGAAACCATGAGCGAAATCAATCTTCCCACCCTTAAGTTGTTCTTTCAGGATTCTGGTCATAGTAACGACAGACTCACGAAAGCGCCAAGGTGGGGGACCAAGCTTTTAACAACACGTGGGCCCTTGGTGGGAGCACCCCAGATCTGATCTGTAGTTTGTAAAAATAAAAATCCCCCAGTCTCAGATCTACTGAGTAAAATTGCTGTCAAGCAACAGCTCCACCACTGGACTAATTCACAGTGGGGATAAATAGCAGACATTGTGTGATTCCTTCCCCGGGACACGTCGTGAAATCCTCCGCCAGGCCCTGCTTGTTGTCAAACTCGTCCAGCCTCAGTTTCTCCTGGCCCAGGGCTTCCGGCTGCCGGCGGCCGAGGTTATTGATGTAGCTCTCAAACGGGTTGTCCATGTTGCTCCTCCATGTCTTCTGCTGCCGAAACAGGCTCCATCTGGTCTCCGGCATCTTGTTCTGCTGCTCCAGGAAGCGGACCTTGTCAATGAAGGAGGCGAACTTGTTCTCCTTCTCCTGAGTGCGCACAGCCTGGATGTTGGGGTCCACCTCCAGTTTCAAGGGGCTTAGCAGGGTCTTAGCAGGGTCTGGTTCACCGTGACCGCTGTGATGCCCCCGACACCCAGCCCCGCCAAAGTCGCCCAGACCCACGCTGGTGCCCAGGCTACCCCGGAAGCTGCTGCTGCTGCCGCCCACCAGGGAAAAACTGGAAGCGCTGATGCGGCACCGGGTCCGATGGTGAACGATGGCTGCTGAAGGTCCGCATACCGGAGGTGGACATCCTGTAGGATTTCTGAGTCACCCTGATGGACATGGTGAAGTCTGGAGTGAAGGCAGTGAGCTGAAGATGGAGGTTCGAGACCACTAAGAACAGAAGCAATTCAGAGATGGTGCTGTCCTCAGGGTTTCCTAAACACGGCATTGTGGGTGTTGATAGCTGTTAAGTCTAGGGAGAGACTTGCCCAGTGCATCGTGGGGCAGGAGCAGCACCTTTAGTTGCCACCTGCTAGATGCCAGGAACATAATCCTAGTTGTGACCAAGATCTTTTGGGGTGGAGGCAAAAATACTCTCAGAGGAGAGCTTTGGGCAAGTGAGACTCTGTATAGAATATTCACTACAACACAGACTTCTGGGATTTTGAACAGTCCCTATCTTGAAGTAGATGATGGAGATTTGTGTAGAATATGGGTTAAAAAAAATTAGAGGGACTGAGGACATGGTTTAGTTGTTAAAGTGTTTGTCCCATAATTGTAAGGACCTGAGTTCAGAGCCTAGCACGAGTGAAAAGCTAGACAGCCGTGTGTCCCTGCAGCAACTGCCCTGGAGAGCTGACGCAGTCTCCCTGGGGCTGACTGTCTAGCAGCCTAGCCTAGTGGTTGGGCTGTCTCAAATGAACATTTGCAGAGTCCCTGTCTCAAAAATTAAGGTGGAGGGTTGGCAAGACGACTCAGCAAGTAGACGCCCTTGTGGCCAAGCCTGAAGAAAGACCTAGGTTCCATACTCTACTGGCTGGTTGTATGTGTCAACTTGACACAGGCTGGAGTTATCACAGAGAAAGGAGCTTCAGTTGGGGAAGTGCCTCCATGAGATCTAACTGTGGGGCATTTTCTCAATTAGTGATCAAGGGAGGGCCCATTGTGGGTGGTGCCATCCCTGGGCTGGTAGTCCTGGGTTCTATAAGAGAGCAGGCTGAGCAAGCCAGGGGAAGCAAGCCAGTAAGAAACATCCCTCCATGGCCTCTGCATCAGCTCCTGCTTCCTGACTTGCTTGAGTTCCAGTCCTGACTTCCTTTGGTGATGAACAGCAATGTGGAAGTGTAAGCTCAATAAACCCTTTCCTCCCCAACTTGCTTCTTGGTCATGATGTTTGTGCAGGAATAGAAACCCTGACTAAGACACATATGTAGAGCCCACGTAGTATTGACTCCGGAAAGTTGTCCTCTGTCCTCTACCGGTGTATATTGGCGCTCGTGTGTGTGTGTGTGTGTGTGTGTGTGTGTGTGTGTGTGTGTGTACACATGTGTGTGTACATACACATATATGAAAAATGTAATGAAATTTTTAATTAAACACTAAAGTGGACAGTAATTGGAGACAATATATGACATCTACTTCTGCCCACTCTCCAACATAAACAAATCCACACAGAAAAGTTACAGACCTGTCTTCTTGCACATAGCCAGAATCTACCATTGAGGGGCTGGGGGCATGGCTCAGGCCTTGTCTAGAGCCCTCCCGACTGTGGCTTCAGATGCCTAAGGTCTTTGACTCCGCTGCTGTGAGAGGGGCCCAGAGTCAGGCTGCCTCTTCTGAACTGGGACTTTAATGTAATCAGTGCACTTGCCTGATGTCATGCGGTCTTGAGTTCCATCCCCGGCGTCAGAAATACAAAAACAAGATGCGTGTGAATCAGATCGCAAGCGTCAACTTGCCACAGAGCCACCCTTCAAAGTGCGGGAAGTGAGAGAAGCCAGACCCCAAGCCGCTGAGTATTTGGGTCTCTGTGTGAAGTGTTTAGAGCAGACAGACCTGAGAGAGACGAGAGAGTAGATCAGAGGCTGCAAGGGGCTGGAGAAAAAGGAGAGAAGAAATGACTGCTTTGAGGTAAACAGAGTGTTCTAGAATGGAGAGCCGATTGTCACGCAACTCCTGAATGTACTGAGCTGTACTTTTGTTTTCTCTTTGGTAAGCCCCAAAACACTGACCCCAGGCTAGCCCAGCCTAGCCCTCGACTCAACTTGCTGTTATCTTGCTCATTTATTTTGTCCTTCATGTGTGAATATCGCATCCCCTCCTGCCCTGCCAGCTCCCCTCTCTCTGTACACATCTCTTTGTCAGACTCACGACTTTTTTTTTTTTTTTGTGAGCCACTAAATTTAAGCAAGCCCGTCAGTGTGACCCTGGGTTTGGTGCTACCCATGGGGGCCTGGGGTGCTCAACAGTGAGTATAGTTTTCTTTTCTTTGTTTCTTTAGATGACACTGTCTCATTCTGCAGCAGTCTGGCCTGGGAACTACAGAACCCAGGCTGGACACGAACTAATGGCAATCCTCCTGCCTCAGCCTCCTGAGTTACATCAGGTAACACAAACCTTTAATGCATGACTAGGCAGTACATGTCTACATAAATTATCAAACCTTGGGCATTTTCTTGTAGCAACAGGATCATACAACAACAGTGACAGCCAGCCGTGCGTGTCAAGATGTGGTTGGCTTTTTTCTTTTGTGGAAGAAGCGGCCACCATCTGCCTGCCCCAGGCTTGCACGCTTTTGAAGGCTCAGTTGGCCTTCTCTCTGCTTCAACACTGGAGATGCAGGCCTGAGTTGCCCAGGTGGCCACAGCTGGTCTGACTTAGCGGTTGTCAGGTTTTCCCTTACAGTCAGCAGCATGAGCTAGCCTCTGGTCTCCTGGTCTTTCCAGGGCTAACAAGTCTGGATAATAGGAGTGCTTCCTGGAGCCAAGGGATTTATTTTGGTTTTTTCCCTTTTTGTCTCCAGTTTGCCTCAGCCTCTCTTTGCAGGAACACCAACCTTAGAGGCACAGGAGGCCTCTCTTCTTTTGAGTCTCCTGTTTTATTTGTTTGTTTTTCCAGGCAGGGTTTGTCTGTGTAACCCTGGCTGTCCTGGAACTTGTTCTGCAGACTAGGCTGGTCTCGAACTCAGAGATCTGCCTGCCTCTACCTTCCAAGTGCTGGGATTAAAGGAGTATGCTACCCCTGACCAGATCCTTTTGTTATTTTATATTCATAAAATCATGGGTCTTATTGTGACATTTTTATAAATACTTACCTTGATCACATATGCCTCTCAAATCTGACCATGGTGTCACACACCTGCAAGTTCAGCTTTTAGGGTGCCGGGAGGCCAGAAGCTGAAGGGTATCCACAGGGGTAGAGTGAGTGTGACGCCAGCCTGGAATATATGGCACTCTGTGTTCTCAAAAAATATGTCCGCATCATCCCCTCCCTCCCACTGTCCCCATTCACACACACGCACACACACACACACACACACACCACAATGTAAATAAAATAAAAAAGGAAAGGAAATATTAAAACAAGACTGGAAAGCCATCAAATCAGGCAGAGGCCCAGGCATGCAGCTCATGGGCAGTGACGGGGTCACAGGGTCCCCAGGCCCCACCAAGCCACCTCTTCAGATGCACCACCCTTTTTGTGGCTAGGAGTGAATCCGTGGCTGACATCCGTTCCTAACACTGAGCCTGAGAAGTGGGAGGGAGGGGAGGAGACATTTTTCCATCTGTTCTTCCTGTGATGAAATGTGGTTTACACTGCTCGTACCCACCTCTCCTCCCATCTCTTTGAGGCTCCAAGGGGACAAATAATATAGATGCCAGCAAATGGCTTTGCTGTGTGCTCACTGGGGTATGTTAATAATGGCTCATTTTATGCCCTGGAGAGGGAAAATATTCCATGGAGATACTGAGGATATGGGTCTCATCTCTCTCTCTCTCTCTCTCTCTCTCTCTCTCTGGTGTGTGTGTGTGTGTATGTGTGTGTGTGAGAGAGAGAGAGAAAGAGATTGTGTGTGTATGCACAATGACATGTCACCCCCCAAAGAACATTCCAGAACATCCTATTGGGATCCCATCTGATCTTTTTTTTTTCATTTATTTATGCATTTATTTATTTTTAATTAAACTTGCATTTTTTTTCTTTCTGGGGGAGAGGAGTGTGCACAGCCCCCCACGTGGAAGTCAGAGGACAATGCTTGGTCATGTCTCTCTCCTTCTACTTGGGTCCTCACCTTCTGAAGGGTGTGCTCTGGAAACTTGAACTCAGAACTCAGTTGGTCAGGATTGGCAGCAAGTGTCTTTACCTGTTCAGCCATTTTGATGACCCTATTGTTTTTATGTGTTTGAATTTCTTTTTAAGACATGGCTTTACTATGTAACCCTGACTAGCTTGGAACTTGCTGTGTAGACCAGGCTCGTTTGAACTCACAGAGATCCACCTGCCTCTGGATGAAGTGGAAATTTTTGGGTTTTTTTTTAACAACTCACTTGTGTCATTGTGATGTTTTTCTGGATGCTGTCTTCTGAGAGGGCATGTGGTGTTTTGTTGCAAACAGACACTTGAGAGGACTTGTGATGTTTAGAAGGAATATAAAGGGAACCCCACAAACTGTGGGAAGAGCTCTTGCGTTGCTACGCAGTGCAATGCTTCACCCGTCTTCACTTCACACCCTGGTGGCCTGGCTGATCCTAGTCACTTCTGCTGACTCGGGAATTCAGCAGAACCTTGCTGCTTCTGCTGGATTGAGCCTGCCACTACTGATTCAAGTTTGGTGTTTGCTGTCGGACTGGACTGCTGGTATCCTGACAACGAAGAGAGAAATCGTCCCGAGGACCTACTTCTTAACAGGTCCACCCTTTTCCAATCAACCTTCTTTTCGCCCTATGTCTGGTTGGGTGGTTAGAAGGGTGGTTGAATCGTTTGAGAACCCTAAATAAAGGGGGCTCGAGAGATGGCTCATCAGTTAGGATCACTGACTACTCTTCGAGAGGTCCCAAGTTCAATTCCCAGTAACCACATGGTGGTTCACAACCATCTGTGGTGAGATCAGATGCCCTCTTCTGGTGTGTGTGAAGACACCAACAATGTACTCACATAAAATAAAGAAATCTTAAAGAAAACAAACAAACCATAAGTAAAATATGTTTTAAAAAATCTAAGCCTACATCTGGAGTGATTGCAGATATGCCCACCACACCCGCCCCTCTTCATCTGTCTCTCTCTGTCTCTGTCTCTGTCTCCGGCTCCGTCTCCGGCTCCGTCTCCCTCTCCCTCTCCCTCTCTCTCTCTCTCTCTCTGTGTGTGTGTGTGTGTGTGTCTCCCTCTCCCTCTCTCTCTCTCTCTCTCTCTCTGTGTGTGTGTGTGTCTCCCTCTCCCTCTCCCCCCCTCTCTCTGTGTGTGTGTGTGTGTGTGTGTGTGTGTGTGTGTGTGTGTGTTTAATAAGACAGGGTTTCTCTTTGTAGCCCTGCCTATCCTGAAACTCACTCTCTAGACCAGGCTGGCCTCAAACTCACAGATCTGCCTCCTTCTACCTCCCGAGTGCTGGGATCAAAGGTGTGTTCCACCACCACCCTGCCCTTTCCTTATTCCAGTAGAAGGGAACTATTTATTTTTGATACAGGGTCTTGCATGAAGACTGGCTTCCAACTCACTGTGTAGTTGAAGATGACCTTGAACTTCTGATCCTCCTGCCTCTGCTTCTGCTGCTGGGATTTCTGGTGAGCACCATCACGTCTTCTGTGGAGCTGGGCACCCAACCCTTGTGTGTGTGAGGCAAGCATCCTACCACCCGACTCCATCCTTGAGTCCTGTCTTGTGACCTTCCTATTTTGTTTTTTTGTTTTGTTTTTTGAGACAGGGTTTCTCTGTGTAGCTCTGGCTGTCCTGGAACTCACTCTGTAGACTAGGCTGGCCTTGAACTCAGAAATCCACCTGCCTCTGCCTCCCAAGTGCTGGGATTAAAGGCGTGCGCCACCACTGTCCAGCGGACCTTTCTGTTGCTTTGTGGCCTGCCTTCCCACCTAGAATGAAGGGTTTGTCAGAGAACCTCTGAGTGCAGTCAGTGAGCACCAACGATAGTGCCAGAGCTCAGGCACAAGCACTACCGTCTCCCAAAGCTTGGCCCTTGCTGGCTGCATATTCTAGCTACCGAAGCCAGCCGTGCTCACAAAGAATCCATGCTGGGGGAGGGGAGTGAACCCTTGGTCTGAGGAGATAGCTCAGTCTAAAGTGCCCACTGCATAAGCAGGGGAGCCTTGGTTTGGACCCCAGCACTAATGTGAAAGTCAGACATGCTACTGCAAGTCTCTAACCCCAGTGCCGGGGAGGTGGTGTCAGAAAGCACCATGGGACTAACTGGCAGCCAGGCCAGGCCAGTCAGGGAGCTTCAGGGTCAGGGACAAACCCTGTCTCAAAAAGCAAGGTGTGGGGGATTGGTGGTATGGTTCATAGGGTAGAGCAGTCTGTCATCAATCCCTGGTGCCCATAAACTAGAGAGAGATGACTCCGAGATATTACACTTTGACCGCCAATCTCACATCAAGGCACATACACACACACAAAATAAATACTATATGCATAACCTGAACAAATATGGTGAAGTACTGGAGTAGACCTCTACACGTATGTACACGCACACATGAACACGTGCACATACATGAACACACACAAACCAAAAGAATAAAAATGAAGGCCAGTGTTATAGCTCATTAGTGAGCAACTGTCCAGTGTGGACAAAGTCTTGGCCTGCATCCCCGGCTCTGCCGAGGATGACGATGGTGATTGTGGTGGTGGTGGTGTTGATGATGATGATGATGATGATGACAACTTAGACAAAAGTCCACTAAACCAGGCTCAAGAGATGCTCAGCAGGTAAAAGGTGCCTGCTGCGCAACCTTGAATTCAGTCCCTGGAACTCACGGTAAAGGAGAAAAGTGACTTCTAAAAGTTGTCGTCTGATCACCAACAACTATGGTGTGCCTGCACTTCCCCCCCCCCCCATATAATTATAGTGAATAAATAAGATTTAAAGTCCACCAAAGTATGTCTTTCTACTAGGGAGCCTACGATGGGATGCCTAGGTGGAAATGGGGAGTGGCCTGTAATCCCAGCATGCTGGAGGCGGAGGCAGAAGGATTAGGAGTTCAAGGTCATCCTGAGCTACAGCGTGAGTTCCCAGCCAGCCTGGGCTCTGCGAGGCCCTGCATCCTAAATAAATAAATAAATAAATAAGCAAGCAAAACCCCAGGATATCAAATCAGGCAGTTTCCACACAGCAGTCCAAGTTCATAGTGCCGACCTGTTCTTACAGAGATGAGCAGTCTTGGCTCAACTGCCACGTATACCAGCACTCGTCACCTCCGACATAAGGTCACAGTCCCACTCAGCAGGTCTCTAAATGTCTTCACCTTCCACCTTGGAGGGTTAAGGGTTTCAACTCAGAAACGTAGAGGAACACAGATTCTGAAAATGATAACTTCCCTCCACCCTTCCTATGTGCAGTGGGTTCAAGGTCAATCTCCCTTCAGGGTATCCTCATATCCTAGAACCAGTGAGTGTGAACTTTTCTGGGAAAACGGGGCCTTTGAAGCCATAATTAAGAATCTCCACATAAGATCATGGTGGGTCTCAGTGTGCCCCCAATCCATTGACAAGTGTCTCTGTGAGAGAAGAGGGAGACAGACAGACATAGAGACACAGGGACAAACACTGAACCTAGAGCTTATAGTTCCAGCTAAACTGGCTATCGAGCTAGGCCCCTGCAACCCCCCATCCCCCCACCCCCACCCCACCCCCACCCCCACACGCACACAGTGCTGGGTCACCGGCCCAAGCTGCCATGGCCAGGGTAGGAATCCAGCCTGAGCTCCTTGCCTGTGTGACAAGCACTGCCCACCAAGCCACTTCAGCAGTCCTCCATTCAAGCCGCCCTCGTTCAGTTTGTTGTAACTGCTGTAGTAAGTAACGCATTCCTCTCACTGCCTGACTCCAAAATGCTCTCCCAGACTGATGTCCCAACACTCGTCTCCCAGGTGGTGACAATATTTTGGGAGGCTATGGAATCTTTAGCAGGCAGGGCATCTGAAGTGGAAACTTCTAGGTTCTTTGGGAAAGTTAGTTTTGTCAAACGATGTTTTGCTGGGGCACACAGGCGAAAGGATGTCTTGCTAAAGCAGACATGCGAAAGACTGTTCTCCTGAAGCAGACACAGGTGAAAGGATGTTCGGATATAGCAGACATGTGAAAGGGCACTTGATGAAGGAGTATAAACGTGACCCCACAGACATTGGGAGACGAGCACTGAACATCAGTTTGGTTTGTTCCACCATGCTACTCGTCGCCAGCAACATGCACGTGTTGGTTCTCCTTACATAGCATTGCTGAGCTCAACCTGTGATAATGCCGTCATTGAGAGAAACTCGCCCAGGAACTGTCGTGAGGTTCCTGTGGCAGCTTGTTGCTTCTGAGGCCTCACCTCAGGCCAGTTGGCGAGCCTAACGGCTGAAGGACAACTGTTGGTTCGTGCCTGGTGTTTGCCTGCTGAAAGGCCTGGACTGTAGCTGCCTGTTTGTGTGTGCTGCCTGCCAGCCTAGAGGACTGGTCTGCACCTGCTGAGTCGTATTTGGTGTTTGCTATGGGACTGAACCGCTGAAGAGAAGATCGAACTTGCCCCCCAAGAACTATTGCTGAACAGGTCCACTTCCCCCACATCCTAATAACTTTTCTCTTCCACTTCCTCTGCTGGTGGTGGGCTAGAGGAGAGGTTGGACCCTTGTTAAAAGTAGGTTGCGCCGGGGAATGGTGGCACATGCCTTTAATCCCAGCACTTGGGAGGCAGAGGCAGGTGGATTTCTGAGTTTGAGGTCAGCCTGGTCTACAGAGTGAGTTCCAGGATAGCCAGGGCTACCAAACCCTGTCTTGAAACACCAAAAAAAAAAAAAAAAGTAGGTTGAAAAAAATTATGCCTTCAGGGCATAAATGGCAGAAGCAGATCAGACCGCTTAGTGGATTAGCCTTTGAGTGTCAAACCATGTTCCTGTTTTTTTCTGGTGTATACTCCTACCAGCTCAGATGATGAGTTCCTGCCAGCCTTCCCTTTTGGGGTGGTTTGAGACTTATTTTAAAAATTTCTTTTAGGGGCTGGAGAGATGGCTCAACAGTTAAGAGCACTGACTGCACTTCCAAAGGTCCTGAGTTCAAATCCCAGCAACCACATGGTGGCTCACAACCATCCAAAAACAAGATCTGACGCCCTCTTCTGGAGTGTCTGAAAAAAACAGCTACAGTGTATTCACATAACAATAAATAAATCTTTAAAAAAAAATTTCTTTTATGTATATGAGTACACTGTAGCTGTCTTCAGACACACCAGAAGAGGGCATCAGATCCCATTACAGATGGTTGTGAGCCACCATGTGGTTGCTGGGATTTGAACTCAGGACCTCTGGAAGAGCAGACAGTGTTCTTGACTGCTTAGCCATCTCTCCAGCCCTGGTTTGAGACATTTAAACCGTGAACCAGGAGAACAGTTTAAGGCAGGATCTTACCTTAGCTCAGGCTGGCCTCAAGCCCCTGTCACCATGGAGCAGATGACCTTGAGTTTCTGATCTCCTGGTCATGGGGCCGAGGTGCTGGGGTTACAGGTAAGAACCACTATGCCAGGTTTACGCAGTGCTGGGGATGGAAGCTGGGGCCTTGAGCATCTCAGGCAAGTGCTCTGGCCAACTAAGTCTCATCTGCAGCCCTCAGAGGTGATCTCTCCTGTACATGGTTTCCTCTTTGAAGTCTCTGTCACAGTCAATACAAAGGTGACCAGTAAGGGGCTGGTGAGGTACTCTTCAGCTTCACGTCCTGCTGCCAGGCCTGAGAGCATGTTCTGATGCCTGGATCCCACATGGTGGAAGGAGAGACCGAAGCTATCCTTTGGTTTACGGCCATACCACCCTGAACGCGCCTGATCTCATCTGATCTAGGAAGCTAAGCAGGGTCGGGCCTGGTTAGTACTTGGATGGGAGACCGCCTGCCTGGAAATACCGGGTGCTGTAGGCTTTTTGCACTCCTCTTTCCCTCTCTCATTTTGGCCAAGGTCACAGCCGCTCCGCTCAGGGACCTGGACTCAGACCAGTCCAGCCCCACCCACACCCCACACCCCACACCCCGGAAAGATCCCATCTCTCAGATGCTTGGCATATCACATCACCGGTGGCTCCTGGAGCCCTCAGAGTGGGCACCCTGGCACCACGCTGCAGGGCTAGCTAGCTAGCAATGGGATGGGAGAGCCTGTCTCCATTTGCACCAAGCCCAGGCCTCGAACACCCACCCCATTCTGATCCAACACCGCACTTGGCTCCCACCTTGCCCAAGCAGGGAGGGGGGTGGACCGTGCTACTCCACCCCTTGCACACGCACACGAATGCACGCATGCACACACACACACACACACACACACTGTTGCCTGAGGCTTCGATTGGAGTAGACAGGTTGGTTTACCTGTGAGGTGAACTCTTGAAATGCTGGTGGGAAGCAGAAAGGGGTGGGAGAGTCCCTGTCTTAGGGTTTCTTTCTATCGCTGTGATCAAACACCATGACCGAAGCAACTTGGGGAGGAGAGGGGTTAGGCTGCTTTGCATAATGTTAAACCTACCATAGGCTAGTGGGATTTTGCCCATTGTAAACTACAAAAGGTTAGGGGCTATGATGGTTTGTATATGCTCGCCCCTGGGAGTGGCACTATTAGAAGGTGTAGGTGATGGCCTTGTTGGAGTAGGTGTGTCACTGTGGGTGTGGGTTTTAAGGCCCTCATCCTAGCTGCCTGGAAGTTAGTATTCTGATAGCAGCCCCCAGGTCCTCCTGCGCCATGCCTGTCTGGATGCTGCCATGCTCCCACCTTGATGATAATGGACTGAACCTCTGAACCTGTAAGCCAGCCCCAATTAAATGTCCTTATAAGAGTTCCCTTGGTCATGGTGTCTGTTCACAGCACCTTACTAAGACAGGAAGTATTGCCCATTGTACGTTACAAAAGGTTAGTGGGGAACCTATCACCCACTGTAAGGTGAAGAACATCTATATCTCACTTGTCCCCATTTCCCTCTGGCTTTTATTATGATTGAAGAGGAAACTTAATGGTTCTTTGGAAAGTCGGTTAGATGGTGTTTTGCTTGGACAAACACGTGAAGGAACATTTTGTTAAAGTGGACACAGGTGTGAAAGGTTAAGGCCGACTCATGAAGGAATGTAGGAATGTTTCATCGAAGCAGACACAGGAGACGGGATGTTCTGCTAAAGCAAACACGTGAAAGGACATGTGATGAAGGATTCTTCACTACACGCATATATCGGTCTGCCTGACACTGTATAGTTGAGCTGCGTTTGTCGGGACTCCATAGAGAGAAATGCACCAAAAAAACTTCTGGTGGTGTGTTGCAGTTTCTTGCTGCTTCCAAGGACTCAGGCTGATTGGATGCACAGGCAGAGGCAAGGTACCTGCAGGATATGTGATGTTTGGAGGGTATAAATAGGACTCTATGGAGTGACAGACAGAGCTAACTGCACAAGGCTTGAGATTCTTCGCTGACTTTTGCCTCCCTGAGAGGGTCGGCCTAGAACTCCTGGTGTCCCTCTGGGTCCCTCCTGCTGAGGCCTGGCTGTCTCTGCTAGGTCACATTACCACTGTTGCTAACCTGCCTACGGACCTGGGCTGTTGGTGTGTCTGTGAAGTGATTTCTACTGGATGGAGCTGCCACTGCCTGCCAACCTGCGAACTGAACTGCCGATTTCCAGACAACACAGGCGGGAACTGCTCCAAAGAACCTTTGTAAAAAGGCCCACTCTTCCCACCCCTCCCCCATCCTTTCTTTCTCCACTACCTCTGGTGGGTGGTGGCTACAAGGGGGAATAAAACATTTAAAAACCATCATTAAAAATAAGGTTTGAAAAAAATTAAAATTACAGCATCCTATGGATGCCTACCGAGGCCAGAGATCGATGCCAGATCGCCTAGACGGGTGGCTCTGAGTTGCCATGTGGGTGCTGGGCACCTGATCTAGGTCCTCTGCAAGAGCAGCCAGTGCTGCGAACGGCTGAGCCGCTCTGGTCCCTGTTGTTTTGTTTTTAAAAATCTGTATGTGTGAGTGTGTGCTGGAGTTACAGACACTTGTGATCTGCCCAACTTGGGTATTGGGAACTGAAGTGCTGAGCCGGCCTCCCAGCCTCCTAGCTGCTATTATTGAATCATAAAACCAACCATGGCACACAGTAGGTACTCAATATCAGTGCAGTGAATTAGGACGCCCGGTGAGATTAGACCACGTCTCTCCCATGACCCTCCGTTTCGGGGTCACCAGAGCTGACCTTTGGACCCCGAGTCCAGCTCCCTGCCCATCCTTCCTCACAGCCATGCTTAGCCTGAGCTTCCCAGACACAACCCCACCCCCACCCCCGAGGCCAGCCAGCACTCATCAAGCCATTGCCCAGTGCACAGGTCATCCGGTCACAGGACGAATATTCTCACTTCATCCGCAAAAGGACTGCTGATTTACCGAGAAGCACAGGCATGGGGCTGCAAATCTAGGAGGTCTCTTATGTGGTTATGGGGTGGGGGGTGGGCCCGTGCATGTGGAGGTCAGAGGTCAGTCTCACACGTCATTCATTTTGTTCATTTGTTTCGAGACAGAGTCTCTCTAAGAAACCCTGGCTGTCCGGGAATTCACTATGCCAGCCAGGCTGTCCTTGAACTCAAAGATCTCCCTCTGCCTCTGCCTCTGCCTCTGCCTCCTGGGTGCTGAGATTAAAGGTGTGCACAACCCATGCTTGGTTTAGATGTCATTCTCTATGTGCGTCTGTGTGCATGTTTGTGTGTGCATGTGTAAATGGCACACATGTGTGTAGAGGACAATTTGCTGGAGTGGGTTCTCTCCTCCGTCATGTGAGATTAACAGGAATTAAACTCGGGTCATCAGGTTTGACAGCGGGTACCTTTACCCACTGAGCCATCTTAGTGGACTTAGTTTGTTTAAAAAATAACGTCTCTCACTGGCCTAAGTCCCCCTCATTAGCTGGCCAATGAGCTCCAGGGGTCAGCCTCCTCCCGCCTCCCTAGCAACGCCTGCCGGCCTCTGGACATTGAGCAGAGGTCCTCTTACTTGCACAGCAGACACTTTTCGTCCCGTCCTCCACGTCGTGAGCGTTCTAAAACTCATACAAATCTCAGTCAGGGCTCTGATTTCAACCGAGGCTGTCTCACCAGCGGTAGTGTCTTCAGTGAAACTCAGGTCCCGTGAGGGGTATGTCGGTGCGCTCCTGTGTGTCGTGTGCACCAACACTCTGGAGGCAGAGGCCGAGGCAGGAGGAGCAGGAGTCAAGTTCATCCTCAGCTACATATTTGCATTCAGGACCAGAAGAAGCCAGAAGATCAAAACAGATTGATGGCTTACAGCCAGTTCCACTAGGGCTCCTCATAGGGACCTAGAACTCAGGAGTGGGCAACGCATAAAAGGACTGGCCTGCCACCCCAGCTCCCTCTGTTCCCATGCATTCTCGGCCAGTCTCTCCCCTTTCCATCCTTTCCTGTCCCCCCTCTTTTCTGCCCTTACGACTCTGCTCAGTCTGTCTGCCTCTATCCTTTCTCCAGGCCTTCACTCCCCTTCCTTTTCAAATAACCCCCTTTATACCAGATCTCAGGGAGACATCTTGGCATGGGCCTGCCAGGTAACCCCACCACCACCACCACATTATATTTCACGACACAGACTGCTAGAGTTAGTTTGAGGCCGAGCAGAGCAATTCAGGAGAAGCCCAGCAAAGCCAGGTTGACTCAGTTGACTTGCAGAAGCGTTTGAGCCAGAGCAGCTGAATTGAACCAGCCAGCCAGAGTTCAGAAGGAGCAACAAAGGGTGGGCTATTCATCTGGGAGTCTCAGAGGCTGAAAACATTCTAGGCCTAGATTAGATTGTATGGAGGCTTGAAACTTCCAGGACTAGGCCTCGGTTAGCAGACTGAGATAAGCCTTGGAGATGACAGTTTCAACAGGTGAATAAAGGCTACTTTATCTGGGGAAGGGGTCTTGTATGTTGTCCATACAAGCCTGGAACTTTTTTTTTTTGGTTTTTCTGAGATGGGGTCTCTATTTAGCCCTGGCTGTCCTGGAACTCCCTTTGTAGACCAGGCTGGCCTCTAGAACTCAGAGATCTGCCTGCCTCTGCCTCCCAAGTGCTGGGATTAAAGGCGTGCACCACCAATTTCTAAAGCTAAACATATGAGCATCTATCCTGGGGGGCCGTGTTTGAGTCCCAGACTGGCCAGGCCTGTTGGCATTTAGTCTAGGCTCTGCCCCATAGTTACCTGGCAACAGTCAAGCGTTCCTGACTCACTATAAAAGGGCTGCTTGCCCCTAGCTCTCTTCTCTTGCTTCTGCCCCCTCCCCATTACCCTCACCCCCCCTCCACTCCCCTCACCCCCTCTCCACATGCTCATGGCCTGCCTCTTCTCTTCTCTCTCTCTCTCTTACTCTCTCCCTCTCTTTCTCTGTCCCTATTCCCTCAACTCCCCTCCCCATGCCCTAAATAAACTCTATTCTGTGCTATAGGGTCCTGTGGCTGGTCCCTCAGGGGGAAGAGACACCTCAGCATGGGCCCACAGAGGCTCCCCTTTCCCCCACATCTTACCCAGCCTCCACCAAACATATCCCGTCTTCCTATCTTTTAATAAAACACAAGGTTATCTTATGAATGAGAAGCTGTCTGCAATAACTTGAAGGTCCTTACTTTATTCAGTCTCCAACTGGTATTTACTGAGCACTTACTATGTAATGAACCTTTTGGGCACTAAAGATACTGTGGTAAGCCAGTAAGAAATTCTCTGAAGATGGAAGTAGGTGAAGACATTACCCGTCCAGGATCAAGACTGTTAGGACTGTAGGGCACTGGCTATCTGGACCTTCTCCTTAGTCGTCTTTGTGTGTGTGTGTGTGTGTGGCGTTAGCGCTCACACAACTAGAAAGATAAAGCAAGAATCTAGACCTAAGGTCTTGCATTCCAGAGTTCAGGTGAGTCACAGGTCAGAGGACAGACAATAAGACAGGGACAGCTGTTGGGGTGCGGCTAACTAGGCAGCCAGGAGGTCTTTTCTGAAGGAGACATTGAACAGAAACCTAAATATAAGGAAGACTGGCCAGCAGGGGGCACCAGCAACCAGTGGGCACATGCGGAATGTGCTGTGAGGGGAGGGGACCCGGCGATGGGGTAATAAGCCTAAGTAAACACCTGCTGTGTGTCTGTGACCATCTCTCCGCAGCTCAAGAGTCACCTGACATTTTGTAAGCATCCTTTTTGTTTGCTTTTCTCAGACATGATTTCACTCTGGAAGCCCAAGCTAGCCTAGAGCTCACAATCCTCTTGCTTTAACCTTCTGGTGCAGGGATCACAGGCATATCCCATCATGATGAATCACTTGATAGGGAAACTGAGGCTCTGAGCTGCCTGAGGCTCCCCCGCCCCGCCCCCCGAATCAGTGGATCTTAGAAGTGAACCCAGGCTACTAGAACGAGCAGCTGCAGGCTGGGAGGAGCCGGGAGTTAGGTTCCAGAGGCCAGCAGAGCTTAAGCGTCGGTTCGGCTTTGTCCCGGCCAAGCCGGCAAGGTCCTGGGACACTTTAAGACAGATTTCCAGACGCTACCCCCACTCCCCAGTCTCACAGTGCCCAGAATTCCGGCCTTTTCCTTAAGCCAAATAGCTTCAGGCGCTTCATTAGCGCCTCTGAGGCCCCCGCCGCCCTAGGGGATGAAAGCAGCGGAGAGGGGCGCTGTCCTAATTCCGGCACACCTAGCGGGGGGCCGGGCGCTGAAAGGGACGCGGATGGCCAGCCCCGCGGCCCCGCCAGCGGCTGACCGGCCCCGCCGTCTGCGCTTCAAATGCAAAATCCGAGCTGGGGGGTGGGGACGCCGGTGGCCTCTGCTCCTCCTTTAATAGACCAAAGGACTCTGGCGGCTTAGCTCTTTTTCCTAATTTAAAGATATTTTCAGGCTTTTGGGAGCTCCCCGTGGCGAAGCAGGAAGGCTGGGCTTTGGGGGGCGGGAGGGGAGCCTTGAAACAGCCACCACGGTTGCCCACGGAGGAACAGAGCAGGAGAGACTGAGGCTGGTTAGGGTCCAAAAGATAAGACGCGGGATTCGTAGAGATCCGTGTTGGGTCTTTGCTCTCTGCCTCAGTTTCACTCTCTGGAACCTCTGCAGGTCCCAACCAGAAGCTAGGACAGTGGTGCTTACTAAATTTAAACATCGGTCTCTCCTAAGAGAGGGTTCTCAGGGTCAACCCTGGAGGCCTCGGGAAGCGGATGACTCGGGAGACAGATGGAAGAGGCGTGTTGCCTCCCTGTCTGGCACCCGGGATGCCAGGGCGGGAAGGAGAGCCGAGAGCCAGGCCAATGTGTGCAGCCGCCTCCATGCGGGAGGATGGGAACCAGGGTAGAGAATGGAGACGCTGCTGCCTGGAGTTAAAGATAGTTTAGGGAAGACGCGAGAGGTGCCTTTCTCTTGATACTGCCCAGGTTGCACTTACTGCCGCGCCCTCCCAGTTCCCCCTCCTCTCTTCCTCGCCCGCGGCACCACAGCGGGCCTCCCACCCCCCACCCGCCCGCTCTCCCGCTCCGCTCCTCCGGTTCCTGGCCAGCCCAGTTCCCTCCCTCCTGCCCACCCCCTCCTCCTAGGACTGCCTCCCGCTCCCGGGACTGCGCAGCCCCTACTCCCTTCATCCCGCCACACTTCCCCCCCAGGAGCACCTCCTTCTTATCCCCACCTCTCCCTAGGCGGGGCCGCAGCGGTCTCGCAGACGGTGGTGTTAGGAGAAGCGCCCGCTCCCAGCCCGGGGACCTGGTACCCGCGTCGCCCACCTCTCCGGCACAGCCCCGGACCCACAACGCCGGGGTGCTAGAGCTTTCGGGGGGGGGTGTTACTGGGGCGAGTCGGCGGCGCCCAGATCCCCCCCCCCAAACCCGTAAGTGGACTGGGACGCGCCTCTGGCTTTGGCCCGAAAGGGCGCGGCGACTCTAGAACCCTCTGGCTCCCACGGATCCATCCCGCCCCGCACTGGTGCCCACGGCAGCCCGTCCCCTCCCCGCGTGCTGAGCCGGGAGCGGCCCCAGAGTGCGGGAGGAATCGCACATAAATCTGCCGTAATGATGGTGGTGCTAATGAGACCCCGCAGCTCGCCAGCCGAGCTCCCGCGCACTGCGCATGAGCAGTAGCAGCGGGCGCTCCCCAGAGCCCGGGACTCCTCCACACTTCTGACAGGCCTAAGCGGGAATCCGGGAGTCCCAGTGTTTGGGATGACATCGCACCCGGTTCCTGCGCTGTGGCTCAAGGGCAAGAGTCACCGCCCATGAGGATGGCTGTTTTCCATGGCTTCGCTTATCGCCAAGCCACCAACCGCAGACCCTGGTATCCCAATGTGATCCGAAACCGTGCCAGGCACACACAACTGAGAGTGCTTTCTAGTCCAGAAGGAAGGTCAGAGTTGGGTTTTCTTGTTCTCCGTCCATTTCTTAGCTGTGTGACCTTAGGCAAGTCTCCTGACTTCTTTTGACATTGAGTGTGCTGTGTGTTGTATTGTAATGCACCTACATGCAATGCGCCCTTAAGACAACCTGCATTGTCACAGACACGTGAAACCCAGCAATTCTAGGGGTTGGGGAGACGAGATAATGTCTGCTTCCAAAGATAACCTTGAGCTCATACACCCCTGATCTCAGCCTGTGGTGGCCTCTCTCTCGTGGCTGGCTGGGATTTAATACCTTTGCTTTGGCTAGAGTTTGCTTCTGCCCTGGTGGCTTATTCTGTCCACGTCCACGTGGATAGATAGTAGGATTCTTAAAAATGGGAGATCAGAGGACTAGGGGGATGGTTATGACTCAACTGCTCCCCACCATGCACACAGCAGTGATTCCAACCTCAGCCCTGCGTGTAACTGGACATGGGGGCACACACCTGTAACTGGGCATGGGGGCACACACCTGCAATCCTAGCACTAGCAAGAGGGGGATCAGGAGTTCATGGCCGACCTGGGCAGTGGTGGCGGATGTCTGTAATCCCAGTACTTGAAAGGCAGAGGCAGGCAGATTTTTGAGTTCGAGGTCATCCTGGTCTACATCCAGGGGTATACAGAGAAACCCTGTCTTGAAAAAAAAAATAAAAAGGAATTCATGGCCGGCCTAGTCTATATATATATATGGTCTGCATAGTGAGTTCCATTCAAGCCAGGGCTACACAGTGAATCCAGTCTGAAAGATGGGGTGTGGGCCGGTCTTCCCTCAGCACTGGGTGGTTCCTAAGCTATGGACCCCAATTCTCCCTGTAAGTCTCTCCCAGCCTTCTGGAGTTGCAAAAAATGGAAGAGGAGAGGAAGCCTGATTTCAAATAGATAGATAGTCCTGGCATGATAGCCCAGCAGGGTTAGGTGGTTACTGCTAACCCTGATGACCTTGGATTCAATGCCCTGGACCCTCCTGAAGGAAGGGAACTACCAGCTGTTCCAAGTTACGCTTTGACCTCTCCATCCCATACACCAATAAATAAACGTTTAAAAAATTAAAAGTTCAGGAGCTTTGAGAACTCAGTTTCGCTCTTCTGGCGTAGCAAGGGTGTCTGACTTGGCCTTAAAGACGGGGAGAAGCAGCCTTCCTTTGTCTTCCAGCACCAGCTCTGACCTAGTCCTTGTTTTCTGGGGAGTTAGATGGTGTGAAACAGCCATTTATTAAGGATGGACACTGTAGAAGCTCCTGCTTTCTGAGTTTCACTGACCAGTAGATTCCACACACCTCCAAGAAAACATGGCCTTATTCTAGTTGTGCGTGCATGTGTGCAAAGAGGATAGTTGACATATGGTGTCTTCCTGTGTTGTTCTCCACAGCAACAGCATCACCGTCACCATCATCACCGTCACCATCATCATCACCAGCAGCAACAGCAGCAGCATTAGTTTTTTGAGACAGGGTCTCTCTGTAGTCCTGGCTGTTCTGGAACTTGCTGTGTAGACCAAGCTGGTCGTGAGCTCACAAAGATCTGCCTGCCTCTGCCTTCTGAGTGCTGCGACCATACCCGGCCTCTGCTATATGTTTTGAGATTGAGCTTGGAGTGCACAGCCCTTGGTGACCGACTAACCACCGAGTCTCAGGGATCGGACTGTTTCCGCCTCTCTAGCACCGGGATTATGAGACACACACTGCAGGGTTTCAAATGCAGGAACTGGGATTCAAACTCAGGTCCACATGCTGTGAGCAAGCACTGGACTCATTTCTAGCCCCAACGTTTTCCTTTTTAAAACCAGTTTATGGGTGTGAACGTTGCCTGCATGTGTGTCTGTGTACACCACATGCATGCTTGGTGCCCCAGGAAAGGGCATTGGATTCCTTGGGACCGGAGTTATAGACAGTTGTAAGTGATCATATGGGTCTTCTGGAAGAGCTTAACTGCTCTTAACTACTGAGCTACCTCCCCAAATTTTCTTTTTCTTTTTTTTTTAAATTTATTTATTATATACACTGTAGCTGTCTTCATACACTCCAGAAGAGGACATCAGATCTCATTACAGATGGTTGTGAGCCACCATGTAGTTACTAGGAGTTGAACTCAGGACCTTTGGAAGAACAGTTGGTACTCTTAACCGCTGAGCCATCTCACCAGCCCCCAAATTTTATTTTTCTTTAAAAAAATATTCTAAAAATATTTTAAAATTTATATTGTTATTTTTTAAAATTATAATGTGTGTGTGTGTGTGTGTGTGTGTGAGAGAGAAAGAGAAAGAGAGAGAGAGAGAGAGAGAGAGTGTGCTGGTGCCCTCTCAAAGAGGAGCACACACTCTTAAGCACTGAGCCATCTCTCCAGCCCCCCCATTATTTTAATTTTATTTTGGTTTTTTGAGACTCTTTCTCTGTGCAGGCCTGGCTAACCTTGAACTCAGAGCTCTGTCTGACTCTGCCTCCTGAGTGCTGGGATTTGAGGCATGCAGGCATATGCCACCACCTTCTTGGTCTGTTGTTATTATTTTTAATTATGTGTTTATGTGTGCAGGCGTGTGCACATGAATGTGGTGCCTACAGAGGACAGAGGCATTGGGTCCTCTAGAGCTGTAGGCGTTACAGGCCTATGTGAGTTGCCATGGAGATGCTGGGAACAAAATTCAGGTCCTGTTGGGAGTGCATGTGGTCTTAGCCACAAAGCCATCCCTTTCCAGTTCTGTCTCAAGTTTTCTTGTATGTTCAGCCATCCCCTCCCCCACTCCTCTCCTGAAGGTGCAGTGTCTTAGCCTTGCTGTGCTAAGACTCCATGACCAAGGAATCTTCTAGAAGAAAGTGTTCAGCTTGGGGCTTATGGCTTCAAAGGGTTAGAGTCCATGACCATCACATCAGGGAGCAACGGGCAGGCAGGCATGGTGCTGGAGCAATAGCTGAGAGCTCATGTCTGAGACACAGGCTCAAAGCAGAGAGCACTAACTGGGAGTCGTGAGGATTTCTGAAACCTTAATCCAGTGCCCAGTGACGTACCGCCCCCAAGACCACATTTCTCAATCCTTCCCAAACAGTTCCACCGGAAGTGAGTGTCAGATCCTCTGGAACTGAGATGTCATGTAGGTGCTGGGAATGGAACCTGAGTTCCTGTGGAAGAGCAGCCAGTCCCTAAACTGCTGGACCATCTCTCGGGCTGGGACTGGAATGGGATGGTTGATTGATTGCTCTTGGGAGTGGAATAGGATGATTGCTCTTGGGACTGGAATGGGATGATTGATTACTCTTGTCTAGATTGCCCAGGTTCCACTCTCAATCCCACCGGAAGCCGGATAAGGTTGTGCACACTTACCATCCGGGTGGGCACTCAGGAAGAGAAGGCAGGAGAGCAGCTATGTGGCAAGTGTGAGGCTGTCCTGGGCTACATGAGAGTCTATCTCAGACAGACAGACAGACAGACAGACAGACAGAAGGAATGAGAAAGTGATGTGGCGGCACAGGCATGGAATCCAGCATTACAGGAGTCAGCAGGGTCTAGAGTTTAAAGCCAGCCTCAAAATAAAATAGAGGAAGAAGAGGGGGCTGGTTTTTTCTTTAAAGTTACATTGTGTGCGTGCATGTGTGTGTACAGGTACATGCACATATGTAGTTCAGGCTAGCGTAAGTTCCTACATAAAAAAAAAAAAAGCCAGCAAGGTGGTTCACACTTAGAATCTCAGTTGTGTGGATGTTGGACTTGCCAGCCAGACAGCCTCCCCTAACTGGAGAGTTGCAGGATGATAAGAGAGACTGGGTCTCAAACCACAAGATGGACAGGTCCTGAAGTTTCCTGATACCAGAAGTTGTCCTCTGGCCTATATGCATATGCACACAAGTGCACGGGGAGGGGGGGGGCGGGGGGGGCAGGGAGAAAGAGGGAGGAGAGGAAAAGAGAAAGGAGAGAAGAGGACAAAGTAACAGCCATGGCCTCTAAAATACAAATGATATGCAAGGCAGTGGTGACGCAGGCCTTTAATCCCAGCACTTAGGAGGCAGAGGCAGACAGATTTCTGTTTTCGAGGCCAGCCTGGTCTACAGAGTGAGTTCCAGGACAGTTAGGGCTATACAGAGAAACCCTGTCTCGAAAAACAAACAAATAAATAAATAAAATAGAAATGATAGATTTATTGGGTGGCAATGTGTTCTACTTGCTTTAAGCTCTTTGCATGAATTAAGTCACTTATAATCCTGTAAGCATCAGGCATATGATGGATAGACACACATGCAGGAAAAACGTCCATGCACATACGTAGGCTGGATGACCTTGAACTTCTGATACCTCCTTCTAGTACCCCAGGTTTATGCTGGAACTGGGGCCTTGTGCATGCTTGGCAGCCACTCCACCTGCTGAGAGATAGATATCCCAGCACTGGGTGTTGGGTTATTTTATTCACTTCATTGTTTTGTTTGTATGGGAGCTTTGCCTGTGTATGTATCTGTGCACCATGTGTGTAGTGTCTGAGGAGGTCAGAAGAGGGTGTCCGATGCCCTGGAACTGGACTTAAGATGGCTGTAACCCACTGCGTGGATGTCCAATGTCCGACACCCTGGAACTGGAGTTAAGATGACTGTAACCCACTGTGTGGATGTCCGATGCCCTGGAACTGGAGTTAAGATGGCTGTAACCCACCGCGTGGATGTCCGATGCCCTGGAACTGGAGTTAAGATGACTGTAACCCACCGTGTGGATGCTGTGGGACCGAAGTTCCCTTGAAGAGCAGCAGCTGCTCTTTATTACTGAGCCTCACCTCTCCAGCCCCAGTGTTTAGGTTTCCTGAGCTCAAGCAATCCCCCTGCCTCAGCCTTCCCAGTCCCTGGAGCCACAGATACCACCACTACACTGGCCCTCTTTTTTTTTTTTTCTTAAGAGATGGGTCACTAGAGTTAGGCTCACGCTAAAGCCCAAGATGACTTCATCTTAAGACCACAAATTTGTAAGGAGTTGGGGGGGGGCAGTGATGGTGGCAATGGTGTTGGAGGTGGTGGCACACGCTTTTACTCTCAGCACTCAGGAATCGGAGGTGGAGGCGGAGGCAGGCAGATCTCTGAGTCTGAGCCCAGCCTGGTCTACAGAGCGAGTTCTAGAACAGGCAAGGCTACGCAGGGAAACTTTGTTTAAAAACAAAAACCCCACAAACTTAACTCTCTCCACAAAGACCCTGTATCTACATCAGGTCACTTGGAAGCACCCCTGAGTTAGAACTTGGTGACACTGAAGGTTATCCTACCCTAATCACGATTTACAATAGGTTTTGACATTTTTACCTCTTATAAATAAAAACACAACTGCATTTGTATAACACATTCTGTTGTCCAGTGCTTGCTTCTGTTTGTTTTAGGGTCAAGGTCTCCCTACATAGCCTCAGCTGGCCTGGAACTCTATATGTAGAATACACGGTTACAGTACAGTGATCCGCCTGCCTCTGGCTCCTGATGCTGGGATTAAAGGTGCGTGCTACCACTCCCAGTTACCTTTGTCTTTGTTTTTTTGAAAGATTTTTATTTATTCTTTGGCAAGTTCATACATTTATGCAATATGTCTTGATTATATCTAGCCCAGAGTCTCCTCTGAGTCCTCCCAGTAAGTCCCCCTCTGCCTTTTTTTTTTAAAATTCATTTAATTTTTTTATTTTCTTATTCTTTTATCTTTTTTTACAGTCTAGGTCTAGTCTTTATCCCTGTCCCGGTCTGCCCTCTGACTTTTCCACATCCCATACCCGTCCCCCCTCCCCCAGTCTCCAAGAGGATGCCCCCCCCATCCCCAGAGTTTTAGTTGAGGTTTTTATTACTGCAACAAAATACCATAACCAAAAAGCAAGTTGTAGCCGGGTGGTGGTGGCATAACGCCTTTGATCTCAGCACCGGGAGGCAGAGGTAGGTGGATCTCTGTGAGTTCAAGGCCAGCTTGACCTCAATGAGAATGAGTTCTAGAACAGTCAAGGATACATAGAAAAACCCTGTCTCTCAGAAAATAGACAAACCAACCAACCAATCAGCCCCTCAACCCCCCAACCAACCAATCAGCCCCTCGCCTCCCCCTCCCCCCAAAATCGAGCTGGGAGGAAAAAATTTATTCAGTTCATCCTTCCATGTAACTGTTTATCACCAAAGAAAGTCAGGACAGGAACTCACACAGGGCAGGAACCTGGAGGCGGGAGCTGTGGAGAGGTGCTGCTTACTGGCTTGCTCCCCTTGGCTTGCTCAGTCTGCTTTCTTATAGAACCCCAAACCACCAGCCTAGGGATGGCTCCACCCACAATGGGCTGGGCCTCCCCATCAATCACTAATTAATACTTCACGGCCGGGTCGTGGAAGCATTTCCTCAGGCGAGGGTCCCTCCTTTTAGATAAGCCCAGCTCAGCGGTTCTCAGTCTGTGGGTCTTATATCAGATATCCTGCATATTAGATATTGACATTATGATTCATAACAATAGCAAAATTACAGTTATGAAGTAGCAATAAAATAATTTTATGGTTGGAGGTCACCACAACATGAAGAACTGTACTAAAGGGTCACAGCATGAAGAAAGTTTGTGTCAGGTTGACCCAATGCTAGCCAGCAACTCACCCACTTCCACATTTGGTTTGGTTTTTATGACCCTCGGCGCCCAGTTCATGCTGCCTGCTAGTGTATGGTTGTGGAACCATCCTCCTGAACATACGGCAATCCGCCAAATAGGCCACACCTCCAAATAAAACCAACTCTCTTTCTCTGATGGAGATAAAGTTTCCCGAGTTCCCTCCCCAGTCATGCTGGCATTTTTAGCTGCCTTGACCTGAACACAGGAACCAACCAACCAACCAAACAAACGAACAAACAAAAACCCCGTGGATTTGATGAAAGACTGCACTCGGTAAAGTTGCTTCCTGTGTAAGCAAGGAACCTACAGGTTGTGTGCGGTAGCTGCACCTGCTGCCTTCTGAATACAACGACTTTGCCATGTGCAGAAGACACGCCTCCCGGACTCCACCCCAACCTCCAGCTCTTGTGTTCTTCCTAGCCCCTCATCTTTGATGTTCTCTGAGCCTTGGTGGAGGGGGTGGTGTTGATATAAATGTCTCGTTTAGGGCCGGGCTATATATATCTCAGCATTTTAGCCAGTTATGAGAATCTGCATGGCTTGACTGCATAAAAAATGTCTGTGACCAATGTTGAGAGAACCACTAATTTATAGGCACAATCATATATGTGTGTGTGTGTGTGTGTGTACATATATATGTATATATATGTGTGCATACACACACACACACACACACACACACACACACACACACACACACAGTAGGCAGTTTGACAACAGAACGAGTTAGCAAACATAGGTTCCCTCCCATGGCCTGTGACCTCCCCAGACTTTGGCTTTATAATAGATTACAGTATCAGACATGAATTCCTTCTTGTGGAGCGGGCCTCAAATCTAACTAAAAAGAAAAAGTGGCTGGTTACTCCAGTAACGGCCACGCCACTATTGCATCGTTGTGCCTGGTCGTTGGCGGTGCAACAGCCGGCAGGTGCGGCAGGGGCGACTGGGTGAGAACATTGATGACGCCCCACCCCTCGCTGCATCCGCAGTATCTTTCAGCCTCCTGAAGATTAGCCAGCAGGGAGGAAGTTCTAGGTCAGTTCCAGCTTATTTCTTTACGTTCTGCAGCCAAAGTGTGTTTTGTTTCTTCAGCAATAGAGGGTTTCCATCTAGGCTGGGAAAGGTGACTGGTCAACACCAGGTGCCTTTCTCAATCGCTCTCCACCTTGTCTTCTGAAACAGTCTCTCTCTGAACCTGAAGATAACCTGTTCAGCTACGATGCCTGGCCAGGGAGCCTCAGGGACCCATTGTCTCCACTTTCAGCACTGGATGATAAGTCCAGGCCACCACATCTGGCTTTTCTCCACTGCTGCTGGAGATGGGACCCAGGGACTCTTGCTTGTGCGGCCGAGCCATCTCTGCTGCCCAGTTTGTTGTTGTTGTTTGTTTTTTTTAAGACAGGGTCTCACCACTGGTCCTAACTGCCTGACTTTATGAAGAGCTTTTTGGTGGGGGGTTGGTCTGGTGCTGTGTATACAAATGCTAAGTTCTGAACCCCAAGATCTGGTTACAGACCCAAGAGCAGGTTTTCACACATACCAAAGGATGTTGTATAAATCTTGTTCCCCAATTTAAAGCTATTGGTTAAATACAAGTGGCTACAGCCAATGACTGGGGAGAATAGAAGTGGGCGGGGCTTCGGTTACTGGGCTGAGGGGCTCAGGCAGGACCGTGAGGAGGAAGGAGGAGGGAGGAGGAGTTAGAAGACAGCGAGAACAGAAGGTCCCCATTAGACTCGATGGACCAGGAGCACGTGTCCGAGTGAAATGTCCCCTCACCCCCACCCCCACCCCCAGGACAGACTGATGGAGCAGAAATATCCCAAGCAATACTCAAACAGCAAATACTCAGGAGCGCAGCAGGAGGATTAACAGTCTAACATATAGAAAAACAGATTAGGGATAATTCGCCCAGTAATTGTGCTAAAGCTGATTCTAAAAATCCATAGGACTCTTCCTCAATTATTGGGGGTCTGGGTAGGTCATATTAATAACTAGTACAGTTATTAAATAACATTTAAAAATACCACCTATAGCTCTGTGCCTACCTCTTATACAGGAAAGCACATAACTGTGATGGGTTCCCATGGAAAGAATGCTGGCTGGAAACTTTAAGTAAAATGGGGTAGAATTAGGTATTTCTCATGTGTGATGGCAATGCCTGTCACCCAGCACCAGAGAGGCTGGCACAGAAAGAGAAACAAGAATCGCAGGCCAGCCTGGGATACATAGGACCCTACGTATTGGAATAAATAGAAAGGAAGGAAGGAAGGAAGGAAGGAAGGAAGGAAGGAAGGAAGGAAGAAAAAAGAAATAAGAAACATAGGGTTGGACGAAATAGCCCAATCAGTAAAGTTGTTTCCTGTGCAAGTAAGAGGACCAGACTTTGAATTCCCAGCACGCACACAAAAGCCTGGGTGTGGTGGTGGTGGTGGTGGTGGTGTGTGTGTGTGTGTGTGTGTGTGCGCACGAGCCTGTGATTCCAGACCCAGGCAGAGAGAGACAGGTGGACCCCTGGGGCTCATCTGTCAGTCAGTGAACTCCAGGCTGTGAGGGTCCATGATTTGCTGAAGAATGATATCCTGGACTCAGATATGTAAAAGCAAAGAACATTTTATTCTGCAGAAGTCTAGCATGTTGGGGTCTCCCGTTATCAGAATAGACACACAAGTGAGCTTGCAAGCCTGATTTAAAGCACATTAGGGAATCTCAGGGAGGTGACCTCCATGTTAATCTATTGGGTCCATCTCTACAGACATTCCATTGCCGGGGTGTGGGGGCTGGAAACCTGCTGGGGAGGTCTGGAGACTGTTGCTGAGGAAGTAGCTGAGGAAGTCTGGAAACTGCTGCTGACCCATTGTCCTTGCCTCAGGCCAGGTGGCAGGTCACCTTCTGAGGCCGGGACTTGCCTGGGATTGCTCAGTTTTTGGAGACAGAGATTTAGGCCTAGTCTCCTTAACTGTCAGTTTGAAGCCTGTCATGGAGTCAGCCTAGCCTTCACAAGGCCAGTAAGAGACCCTGTCTCAGAAGAGGAGGCTGGTCTTCCTGAGGATGTCACCAGAGGTTGTCCTCTGGACGCTGCACACACATGAGCATTTGTGAGCTCACATGCTTTTGGTTTTGTTGTTGTTTTGTTTTTTGTTTTTGTTTTTTTTCCAAGACAGGTTTCTCTGTGTAGTCCTAGCTGTCCTAGGACTCGACCTGTAGACCAGGCTGGCCTTGAACTCACAGAGATCCATCTGCCTCTGCCTATGGAGTGCTGGGATTAAAGACATGGGGCACTACTGCCTGGCCTTATGTGCATTTTTTAAAAGGGAGAGAAATGACGGAGGTGACCAGAGAAATGACCATAAAGTGCTGGTTTTCTTGGTATCATATCCCCAAAGGTGAGCGATTTGGGATGGTGGGTAGGGGATAGAAGAGATGGTTCGGAGGCTCAGCCTGAAAAGGCACTTACCTCCAGGCCTAATCCCCAGAGACCTTATGGTAAAGAGAACTGACCCCAGCAAGTTTTCTTCTGATTTATGTGTGTATTGATCTACAAGTAAATAAATTTTTTTCTTCTTGTATCGGTTTTTTGTTTTTGTTTTTGTTTTTGAGACATGGTCTCACTGTGTAGCCTTGGCTATCCAGGAACTTGAAATAAATAAATAAATGTTAAAAAAAATAAAAAATAAAAGTTAAGAAATGTGTCCCAGAATGCTGGAGCGCGAGGCCTGGTTTGGAATCCTACATGCACCCCCTACTTCCAGTGTGACTTTGGGTGAACCCCTTACAGACTCGTGCCTAAATTCCCTCCCTGCCGAGCAGCCCTGCCTCCTAAGATGAGACCTTTGGGTGTTCTGTCGAGCTTCAGGCTGCTGGCACCCAACAGTTCTGCACATGCAAGCCCAGCTACCGCGATTTTGGGGGTTCTCTGGGGATATGCTGGGGGAGACTCAGTTTCTGACCCAAAAGGCACCTACACACCTACTGCACCTAGGCTGTTAATCACCCCTCCCCCGCCGGGGAAATCTTTGTCTAGCCCTCAGTCTATTATCTTCTAATTACTCAGCAGCTCTGACTCTCTGCATCCTCCTGGATTATCTTTCCTGCCTTTCCGGAGCGGGGAGGTCTGGACAGGGTTTAGGGTTGACTGAGGGCGACACCAAGGTGGAAGGAGGGCTTCCCCAGCCTGCCTGCAGGATCCGGTTCCCAGCCAGTGCCGCTGCAGTGGGCGAGTCCCAGCCTAGGGACGGTGGTAATCGTCGCTGCTTTCAAGGATCCCAGGTTCAGAAACATCTCTCCCGCGCAGCCCCTGCCTTCAGGCTGTGTGCGTGAGGCCTCGGTTCCCACCTTTGAAGTGAGTCGGAATTGAACGCGGAGGAAGCCTCGGGATTTTTCGGAATTAGGAATGGGAACCATCCGGTAAGACCTGGGAAATAAGGACTAAGGTAAATGGCGGAAACCGAAGTGTAGCATCAAAGAGGCTGCCCCTCTCCAACCGGAGAGAGTTGGTCTCCCCAGTTCCAAACTGCACCCCCAGCATCCCCGTGGTACTGTTTTCTGTCATCTGCCAACTACAGTCAGATCAAACACAGGCTGTGGGGGACGCGCCTCACCAGCTCAGCAGGAAGATCATCAGTCTGAGGCCAGCCTGAGCTACGAGGTGGAAACCTGTTTTAAAAGAAAGAAAAGAAAATCAAGAGCGCGGGGGGGGGGGGGGAGACGCGTTTTGCAAATCTGCAATCTTAGCACTTAGTAGAAGCAGGAGAATCCGTAGTTCAAAGCACTTGACTACATAGTGAATTTGAGACCAGCGGGGTCTTCAGGATCCTGACACAGACTCCAAAGCATAGGACTGGAGAGACTCAGTACATAACAGGCAAGAATTCGAGTTTGGATTCCTAGACCTATTTAAAACCAAACCAAACCAAACCAAGCCAGCCAGCCATGGTGGCTTGTGTCTGTAGTTCCAGTGGAGGTGGTACAAAAAACGAGAATGCAGTGCCCAGTCAGAACAGCCAATCGATGAACTCTGGGTCGAATGAGACCCGACTCGGAAAGATGGGGAAGGAGGTAGAGAGAGAATCTAGGGAATGCGCCTGCATGACCTTTCAGGGACACCTGTCTCGATCTCCAGCCTCCATTTTGCATGCAAACACACACATATGTAGCCACAGACACACCTGAAACCTTTTTTAGTTTTAAATTTTATGTGTGTGAGTGCTTTGTCTGCATGCATGTCTATGCACCACATGCATACCTGGTACCCGTGGAGGTCAGAACAGGGCATCTGATCCCCTGGAACTGGAGTTACATGCAGTTCTGAGCCACATGTGGATGCAGGGAACTGAGCCTAGGGTTTTCTGCAGGAACAGTCAACACTCTAACCACTGGGCCATCTCTCCATCTGCCGACTTCCCCCTTACAGACTCATTTTAATGTCTTCCTACATCACGCTGGGTCACCTAGAACTTGTAGACCAGGCCGCCTTGAACTCACAGAGTTCTACCTGGCCCTAAAATCTTTTGATTGCTCTCCCTCTCTCTCTGAAGGGGCTTAATTCACAAGGAACGGTTATACAGCTGCTCCACAATGAAAGGGTATCGGCTCCCATTCAGAAAGGGCGGCAGTTGGGCGGCAAAGCCTATGTCCTGCTCTGCAGGCTCAAGTAACCTGGGAGGCAGCTGAGCTCTGTGGTCTTGTTCAGCATCAAGGTCGGGCATCCTTGTGCTGACCTGAGTCTCGGTGATGGCATCCTGACCTGCTTAAGTCTCTAATTGTCCACCGCCAAAGTCACAGATATATCACGAACCTCAGACCTATTTTCTATTTTCTTTCCTTCCTTCCTTCCTTCCTTCCTGGATGTTTTTGTTTGCTTGTTTGTTGGGGAGGGCTACATGCCCCACAGGGGCCTTACTGCAATAAGGACTGGGCAGTTCCACAATGGCTGTTGGCCCCCTGCAGGGGCTGAGAACTTAGTGACTGCTCAGTCCACAAGGCTGTGTACCTCAGCAGTACCAGCATGTTGCTGAAGGCCTGGATGATCCCTGGAGAACTGCTGGTCTTCAGTTCATGTTGCAAGGCTGAAGTAGCTGCATTCAGTGAAGGATGTGTCAGTGAAGGATGGTAACAATGGCCGCGTCAGAGTGGATGAGCTCACCAGCAAGGAGTAAAACCTGGCAGGCAAAACAGCACTGCTCCTCCTTCAGACCTCTTTATATCTGGCTAGGAGCAGAAGGTGTCACCACCCACGCTGAGGGGAGGATCTCTACTCTCAGAATCCTTTGGGGGAAACTCTCACAGACCACACAGGCTGCATCTTTTAGTTGGCCCTAGATCCGATTACATCGACAACCAACGCTAATCTTGTGGGTTTAAGTGATTGAGAATAGTAGTAGGGCTGTTTGGTTCTGCCACATACCTCCTTTCTTAGTAGCTTTTCTATTACTGTGACGAAACGCCGTGACTAAGGCATCTTACACAAGAGACAGGCTTTCTGGACATCCCAGAGCATTATCCATGTCTATGATTCAGAGACCAGGAAACCGGCTGCAGGCCTGGCAGGTGGACCCAAAGCTGAGGGCTCCCTGCTCAAACTGTATGCGGGAAGCAGAGAGAGCAAATTTGAAATGGAGTCAATCATTTAGCATTCAAAGCACGCAGTCAATGACACACTTCCTCCAAGAAAGACACACCTCCTAAGTCTCCCACCAGGGGACTAAGTATTCTAATGCTGCAGCCTATAGGAGACATTTTTATTCAGACCATCACGATCTTCTTCCTGCCCCCACCCCCATAGTCATGGCAAAATCATAATGCAAAATATTATTTAGTCCAATTTCAGTCACAATAAGTTTTTATAATCTCAACACTGTTTAAAAATCCAAATCTCGATGGGCGGTAGTGACGCATACCTTTAGTTCCAACAGAGGCAGAGGCAGAGGCAGAGGCAGGAGGATCTCTGAGTTGGAGGCCAGTCTGGTCTACAGAGCTGTTACCAGGACAGCCAGGGCTACACAGAGAAACCCTGACTCGAAAACAAAACAAAGCAAAAGCAAAACCAAACCAAACCAAAAACAGCAACAACAACAAAAATCAGTCTCTTCTGAGACTCAAGGCAATCTCTTAATTGTAATTCCCTATAAAATCAGAAAGCAAATTATTTACAAGAGCACAGAATATACATTAGCATTCCAGAAGAAAAGAAAGGGGACCCTTCTTTGTGAGAAGATGCTGTGCTGGACCAAAGCGATTGAAACCCCGTAGGACAAACACCAAATCCTATGTCTCCATCAAAGGGGTTAGAGGAGGCTCCACCCTTCCAGCTTTGCTGCCTGCAACACCTTTCTCCCTCTCCCTCCCCTCCCTCTTCTTCCCCTCCCTCTCCCTCCTTCTCCCTCCCCCTCTACCCCTCTCCTTCTCCCTCCCCTCCCTCCCCCTCCCCCTCTCCCTCTTCCCCCTCTCCTTCTCCCTCTCCCTCCCCTCCCTCTCCCTCTCCCTCCCCCTGTTCCTCTCCCTCCCCCGTTCCTCTCTCCTCTCTCCTTCTCCCTCCCCTCCCTCTCCCTCTCCCTCCCCCTGTTCCTCTCCCTCCCCCGTTCCTCTCTCCTCTCTCCTTCTCCCTCCCCTTCCTCTCCCCCTCTCCCCTCCCTGTGGCTCCACTCCCTGTGTGCATCTCTCCTGGGCTGATTTCTCATGCCTTTGGCTTCTCCAACACAATCCGGGCATCATCTTCCCACATTCTCGCACTGACCTCTCAGGGCCTTCATGCTGGGACTCCTCTGCTACTCACTGCTTGGCCTCAGTGGCTCTCCGAAACCTTGGGGGAAGATTCCCTGACATCTTTACTCTTGATTCCTTCATGACCCTCAAGGCAGAGCCAGGAGGACGACACAGTCAGTTTCTGCTTCCGGTTTGGTGCGGATCCTCCCTTAAATGACTTTTGCAGATTTTGTTTGCTGTTTCTTTAGAGGAGCTCTTAGCTTTTTTGTGCAGGGAAGCTTGGCTGGAGGCAGCTTTGCCCACAGGGCACCCTTCCCTTTATCCCAGGGTAGATTTGGCCCCTCCTTAATGACACTAACACCCTTAACAACTGCAGTGTCTCTCCCACCACAAGCCTGGCTTGCTGGGGCCCCTCGCTACCCAAATGTGTTCAGTTTGTATTTCTTTCTGCTCCTTTGCTCTTTCTCATTGAAGACCCGTATCAGAGTGAGAACCGACAACTGCGCAACACAGTCGTCAGTGTTAGATTGTCTTGGAAACACACAGACACACGCACACAGACACACACACACACACGCGCGCGCGCACACACACACACACACACGCACACACACACAGACACACACGCACACACAGACACACACACACACGCACGCACACACACGCGCACACACAGACACACACACACACGCTCACGCGCGCACACACAGACACACACACACACGCTCACGCACGCACACACACGCACGCGCGCACACACAGACACATGCACACACAGACACACACACACGCACACACACACACGCGCGCACACGCGCGCACACACACGCACACACAGACACACACGCACACACACACACAAACAAATTAGTCCATTTAAATTTAGCTTCAGGTAATTTCTGAGGATGTGGGCAGAAGGCAGCCAGGTTGTCAGCCCAAATATCACAAGAGCAGTCTCTGAGACCTTTTGAGTGTGGCCTCTGCAGTCTGAATGGCTCCCGGCACAGCTGTCTTCTGGACTCCTACTAGGATGGTCCACTAAGATCTACGTACAGCATTTGACCTCCTTTCTAGTCCAAAGTCCCAAACTCTCCCATTCAAACAGAATGAAACAGAAAACACATGGTCACATTCTTCACAATCTTGGTACTGACTATGTTGGTTAGTTTCATGCCAACTTGACACAAGCTGGAGTCATTTGAGAAGAGGGACTTTAATTGAGAAAATGCCTCCATAAGACTTTCCTGCAAGCACATCTGGTGTGTTTTCTTCCTTCCTTCCTTCCTTTCTTTCTTTTCCTTTTCCCCTTTTTTTTCTTTCTCTCCTCCCTCCAGCCCCCCACCCTCTTTGGTTTCTCTGTGTAACTTTGTCTGACCTGGAACTCTCTCTGTAGACCAGGTTGGCCTCATACTCAGAGATTTGCCTTCCTCTGCTTCCTGAGTGGGGTGGTTAAAGGCAATCCTTCTGGTTTGTGTGTGTTCTCTTAGTGTTTGAAATAGGAGGGCCCAGCTCACTGTGGCTGATGTCACCATGGACAGGTCTTGGGGTGTACAAGAACGCAGGCTTGAGCAAGTCTGTGGGCAGCTCCCCACCCCCACCCCCACCCCCCATGGCCTCTGCATCAGCTAAATTCTTCTCCTGACATCTCTGGACTTTCTCTCTATTCCCTGATTGGCTCTGGCCCAGGGCAGTTTCTTCCTGGAATTCTTTGTGGTATTTCTTTTCTCTTTTCTTTTTCTTCTTCTTCTCCTTCTTCTTCTCCTTCTCCTTCTCCCTCTTCTTCTTCTTCTTCTTCTTCTTCTTCTTCTTCTTCTTCTTCTTCTTCTTCTTCTTCTTCCTCTTCTCCTCCTCCTCCTCCTCCTCCTCCTCCTCCTCCTCCTCCTTCCTCCTCCTCCTCCTTCCTCCTCCTCCTCCTCCTCCTTTTCTGGCCTCGAACTCAGAAATCCACCTGCCTCCGCCTCCCAAGTGCTGGGATTAAAGACGTGTGCCACCTCTGCCCGGCTCTTCGTGGTATTTCTATTAACCAGAGTTCAAACCGGAGACGAGCAGGCCCAGTATGGAGTCAGCTTACAGACTGGGGTTTCTCCTGTTGCCGGTGTTCCTCACCTTACAGATCGGGGTTTCTCCTGTTGCCAGTGTTCCTCACCTTACAGATCGGGGTTTCTCCTGTTGCCGGTGTTCCTCACCTTACAGATCGGGGTTTCTCCTGTTGCCGGTGTTCCTCACCTTACAGATCGGGGTTTCTTCTGTTGCTGGTGTTCCTCCCCTTTCTTCTCCACGCATAGAAACCCCAATGAAACCATCAATGCTTGCGTTATGGGTTCTGTTGCTGTGATAAAGACCACGACTAAAGCAACTCGGATAGTGTAACTGTGAGGTTACATCCACCTGGCGCTTTTGTTCCCAGAAATAATGACCCCGAGACTGTGGGGGATGTGGGGTGTACAGTGTACTGGAAAAAGTGGGAGAGAGAGCGAGATGCCACGGATTCCTGCGACTCCTCGAAGTCCTGAAGCACATGGCATTAGAGCCAAGATGACTCGGGAACGCTGGTGAGACAGCAAAAAGGAACCGAGGACCGGGAGGCGGTTGCTTCCCCAGTCTTTAGGGAAATCCTAAGGGGTGGCGATATTCCCTGCCCCTCTCCTTCTGAGTTACCTCATCAGGCAGGGCTTTCATTGGGGCATGATGATGGTGTGACAAGATACGATTGGCCGAGGATTTAGGGCATGGATTGGCTCGAACACTGTATATAGGCTTATGCACTGCTCAATCAACTCAGATCCGCACCCTGATGCTGGTCTGAGGAGTCTGATTCCCAGATTCATCATGTGACTCTGTCATCTCGTCTCCCCACCTCTCGTCCTCAGTCCTGTTCCCACATGAGACTTCTTATATGTGAATATAGGCCAATAGCTTTGGTTTGTTCCCTGACAAACTCAAAACTTAACTGCCCATTTATTCTATTCTATAACTTTCATATGTAGTTGGTTACCTCTCCTCAGGTTTATGTGACTGACCACCTCCTTCAGTGTTCTGGGGCCAAGCTGCAGGTTTATTCTATGAGTGCCACATGACTGGTTACCTTCTCAGTCACGAGTCTGTCTCCTCCAAAGCTCTGGGAGACTCTCTCACACCTGACTCTATCCCAGAATCCTCTCTCCCTACTGGAACTCCCACCTCCTATCTTCTGCCTCAGCTCATTGGCCATAGGCTTTCTTATTGACAGGTGAATGCTTTTACATCGTGCACAAGAGATTCTATAGGAAAGGAAAAGGTTTGTTTGGTTTACAAATCCTGAGGCATGGTACACTGAAGGGAATCCAAGGCAGGAATCTGGAGACAGAAATGGAAGCAGAGGCCATGGAGAACACCACCTTGCTCCTTACCCTCTCACTCGGCTACTTTTCTTATATTTCCGGGGACCACTCACTAGGGGTGGCACTGCCCACAATAAACTGGGCCCTCCCCCATCAATCATTAATTAAGTAATGCCCTAGAGACTTGCCTGTGGCCTAATCTGATGGCAGTGGACACGTTTTCTCAATTGAGGCTCCATTTTCCAGTTTGTGTCACACTAACAGACACTATCCAGGCCAGACACCTCCTTTATCCCAACTGTTGAAAATTGTGTCCCTCTGGGGGTGAGCGTAGAGAGATGCAGCGCAGGCAAGCCGCTTCCCCACAGCCACTCAGCCATAATGACCTATCAAGGTTAGAACCTGGCCAGTCTGACTCCAGAGTCTCTGATTTATTTCCAGGGTGACATCTGGGGTTCCAGACCAGATGGGAGGGTTGTGAACTGCGGTTGCTGTTGGTGGGGTCTGATATCCTGTCACCTCTGCTCTGAGAGGCAGGGATCAGCAGGGGTCAGCAGGGGTCAGTTTCCAGTGTCATTCCTCAGAAACCATCTGCCTCGTTTGTAGAGAAAAGGTTTCTAACAGGGACCTAGGGCTTGCTGTTTCACAACACCTGCCTATTGAGCTCCAGGGAGCCCTCTTGTCTCCACGTCAAAGATTATGAGCACATACCCTCATTATGCAGGTTCTAGGGATCGAACTTGGGTCCTCATGCTTCGTGTAGCAAGCACTTTAGGAGCTGAGAATTTCCCCAGCCTCGGCTTTTTGTGACTTTTTGAGATGGACTCTTGCTGTACAGCACACACAGGCCTGGTTCTTGCCTCCTGCTTCTGCACCGTGGGTGCACCAAGCAAAAGACTCTGGTGTGTCGCCGGGCAGTGGTGGCGCTCGCCTTTAATCCCAGCACTTGGGAGGCAGAGGCAGGAGGATTTCTGAGTTGGAGGCCAGCCTGGTCTACAAAGTGAGTTCCAGGACAGCCAGGGCTACACAGAGAAACCCTGTCTCGACAAACCAAAAACAACAACAACAACAAAAAAAAAAAACCCAAAAAAACAAAAAGACTCTGGTGTGTCGGGATAACATTGTTCTATTGCGTCCTCTGGAGAACAAGTGGCAGACTAGGAAAAGGGACACGCTTTTACCTCACCTGTCATCTCTCTCAAATGTGTCAACTGAGAAGATGGCGTTGGATCCCCTAGAGCTGAAGTTATGGGCTGATTGAAGTAGGTGCTGGAAAACTTGATTCCTCTGTAAGAGCGGCCAGTGCCCGTAACTCCATTTCTCCGCGTGCTCTGTCTCCGACACCCACCTTGTTCTTGAGATGCAGATGGAGCTCATGGAATTGGCTCAACTGTTTGGCCAGTGAATCCCAGGGATCTACCTGCCTCTCTCGAGCTCCCTAGCCCTGGACCACAAGTATGTGCCACCACACATTTTTGGGGGGATGGGTGGATGGGTGGGACTGAATTCAGGTCTTTGTGCTTACAAGAGAAGCACTTTGGCAACTGAATCATTTCCTCAGCCCCAGAATGATTCTTTTCGAGACATCACTTCTCTATGTCCCTTGGGCTGGCCTTAAGTGATTCATTGTCCTGCCTCAGCCTCCCCAGTGCTAGGGTGACAGCCATGAGCCACCATGCCTAGCTTTAGAGTCGTCATGGTCACTTCAGTGTTGGGGGGCCTCCACTGTATTCTGAGCGCCTCCCATCCTCTGAGCACAAACACTTCTTCCCTGTCCAGCCAGGAGAGCTGTAAATCATACTTTGTCACAAAAGGTGGGAGCATGGCGACCCGTACGTTTAATGCCAACACTAGAGGCAGGGGCAGGGGCAGGGGCAGAGGAGGCAGAGAGGCAGGTCTCTGTGAGCTTGAGGCCATCCAAGGCTACCTACATGGGTGTCAGGTCCCAAAGAAGCCTAGGACAGGGCCACTGAGTCTCTTCTCAGCACTTCTCACCCCGCCCCCTTTCCAGCCCTGGGGCAGGGCTTCAGTCCCCCAGCTCCTCATTCGTCCAGAAACCTGTCAGTCACCCATGCCCCTCTTTTGGTCTTCTTGCCACTCCCCTCCCCTTCTCTTGCTCTCTGTCCCACCTCATGACCCGGTTCAGTCTAGACCCTTCTGGATCTAGATTGTTCTCTCCCTCATATCTACAATTAAAACCCTTTTCCTCAACCGTACTTAACAATGGTCATGTCCTCTTTTTCATTCGGTGAGTTTGAGGCCAGCCAGGACTACATACTGAGATTCTGTCTCCAAAAGAAAGAAAGAAACAAAGAGAGGAAGGAAGGAAGAAAGGAAGGAAGGAAGGAAGGAAGGAACTTCCTTTCACAAAGATGAAAGGTTCTAAAGCCAGATGTGGAAACCTGGGTTCAGTCCTTCTTCTCTGCCACCAACTCCCCCTCCCTTCTACAGTCATTTGCTCCCTGGCCTCTGAAGTCCCAGGAAGTCCCATCTGTGCTGACTGAAGGACTCTTTGGGAGGACTCCTGTGGCAGCCTCAGCTGTCCCTGCCCTAAGTAGTTCACTGAACATGTACTTACTCTCCGTCCAACACCAGTCGGAGATTTCTTGCCGCATGCAAACTTCCACGACTTGAGGATGCATTTATTAATCTTAGCTGGGAAGTGAGCGAGGAAGGGAGATCGGGCAGGAGACCCACCAGCCCACCGGGGAAGCAGGCACCAGCACAGGCTAGGCGGAGGACTGCATGCTGGGCTAAGCAGCTGGGTCCTTCAGGACTGTCAACCCTGTATTTGCTGCTACTGTGGAGCCCTGCTAGGTCTTAGATGATACTGGAATTTTGAAAATGTTCTGGGATGATAGGCATGCACTGTAACCAGGCTGAAGAGTAGAGTGCCTTTACAGTCTTCTTCTTTTTTTAAAGATTTATTTATTTATTATTATATGTAAATACACCGTAGCTGTCTTCAGACACTCCAGAAGAGGGCATCAGATCTTGTTATGGACGGTTGTGAGCCACCATGTGGTTGCTGGGATTTGAACTCAGGACCTTCAGAAGAACAATCAGTACTCTTACTGGCGGAGCCATCTCTCCAGCCCCATCATTTTATTTTTTTAAAAGGCTCTGGTCATATTTGTGGCTTTCTTTTAAAAAAATTGGATTTATTCATCTTATTTTATGTGTATTTCGCCTGCGTGTATGTGTGTGCAACACACGTATGCTTGGTACCCTTGGAAGTCAGAGGAGGATGGTGGATTCCCTGACACTGGAGTTATAGATAGTTGTGAGCTGCCCTGTGGAGACTTGTTTTTGTTGGGGTTCAGGAGCCACCTCACAAACCACACGGACTCTCATCTCAGTCAGACAGGGATCGTTTGCTGAGCATTAGCCCCAGGACCGATAGATCGGGGCCTTAGGTCAGACTCAGGAACTGACTGCAACAATGAGTCAAGATCCTATAGGGCTTTTAAAGCCTGAGATCCACAAACATCTGTGCCACGTTATTTCGCCAATCAGGATTTAGGGGTAGGGGACTTCCTTAGGAACATGTCTTTGCTGTACCCTTATCCTGTTTCCATTGGTGGGGTATTCAACTGCGGCAGGTGACTTGCCCTGCCTAGCATTCATGTCTTAACTTGCCAACCAGGAGGTCAGTGACCCATGTACGTGTCTCTTTCTGCCAAATAGGATGTCAACTCCCAGGGAGGTCTTGGGAACTTAAACTTTACTCCACCCCTACTCAAAACGGAAGTCTTATTATGCAGGTGTCTCTCATATGTTGGGGTTCATCCCAGGGACAGATTATGAAGACAAAAACCATAAAAGCTCATACACAGGTACAGGATGTGGCTAACTACACAAAGCAGTTCTTACTGACTTCTGTTGTGATTGGTTTCCAAGAGCAGCATAGCACAGAACATAACAGAATCTGCAATCAACTAGAGCATGAGAAAGTTTCCTTATACCATTAGTAACAGCACAAAATGGCGGACTAGACAGACTAACAGCTACCTAGGCCTTAACAGTTCTTAAAACAAAATACCAACATTTGATTTACAGAATGAAGACTCAGGAACCAGACACTGTGGTGAAAGCTCGCTGCCTCAGAGAGGCAGAGAGAGCGCCCAGCTGACCTTCCTCTCCAGAAGGAAAACGCTCCTTCTTCTCCGTAAATACCCTTCAGCCCAAAGACCCTCCTTTCTCTTTCCTGGGGTTTCTTATGTTTGTTAACTGGTTACTGTCTCTGCCTCTTGACATATCATTGACTTTATTTAGCTCCTGTTTACACACAGCTCTTTGGGTTGAAGGTGTGTGCTAGGGCTGAGTCATGCTACAACAAGAAATAGGTTTTTCCAGTTTGCAATCTCAGGGTTTACAATGTGTTCAAATATTCTTCAACAGGGACTGGGACCCGAACTCCAGTCCTCTGCAAGAGTAAGCAATGTTCTTCCCTCAGCTACCTCTCCGGCTTCTGTCTTACTTTTTGAGACTGGGTCTCTCACTGAAACTGGAACTCACAAAGTAGTCTAGGTCGTGTGACCAACAAGCTGCGGAAACCTGTGTAGCCCTGTTCCGCCAGACCTGGGGTTATAGGCACGTGGTTTTTCACATGGGCACCGAGGATCCAAACTCAGTCCTCACACCTCTGTTGCAAGCACCTCAACCCATATTCCTCACTCCTGATCTGTTTTTCATAGTGTCTAACTCTGTTCCTAGAGCTGACCTCACGGGTTCCGGCAGTTCAGATGTGCACTGCCAGGTCTCTTTGCACTCCCTGGCTGCCGTGAGGTAAGCAGGTCTGTGTTATCCATGCTCCCACTGCCCGGATGTTCTGCCTCCACATGGGCTCAGGCAGTGGGGGAAGGGATCATGGTGGAGACTTCTGAAACCAACCTTTCTTCCTTAAGTTCTTGTGTCATGTGTTTTCTCACAGCAATACAAGCTTTCTAACAGTGCTCGGTGTACATTAAGACTCCCTGATTTTTATTTCTTAAAAAGAATCTCATGTAGCCCAGGCTGGACTCAAGTCCCCTATGTAGTGAAGGATAACCTTGAACCTCTGATACCCCCGACTTCGGATATTGTCTCTACCTCCTGACTGCACCACCCTGTTGGGCAGCATTGTTCTTCCTTCCTTCCTTCCTCCCTTCCTTCCTTTCTTCCTTCCTCCCTTCTTCCTTCCTTCCTTTCTTTCTTCTTTAGATTTATTCATTTATTTTATATATGAGTACACTGTTTCTGTCTTCAGACACACCAGAAGAGGGCATCAGATCCCATTACAGATGGTTGTGAGCCACCATGTGGTTGCTGGGATTTGAACTCAGGACCTTTGGAAGAGCAGTCAGTGCTCTTAACCACTGAGCCATCTCTCTAGCTCCCTGTTCAGTTCTTCCTCCTCCTCCTCTTCTTCTTCTTCTTTTTTTTTTTTTTTGGTTTTTTGAGACAGGGTTTCTCTGTGTAGCCTTGGCTGTCCTGGAACTCGCTCTATAGACCAGGCTGGCCTCGAACTCAGAAATCTGCCTGCCTCTGCCTCCCAAGTGCTGGGATTAAAGGCTTGCGCCTCCACATTTCTTTTTTTTATTTAATTTTCTAAGTTTTTTTTATTTACATTCCAAATGATTTCCCCTTTCCTGTTTCCTCCCTCCCTGAAAGTCCCATAAGCCCCCTTCCCTCCCCCTGTTCCCCATTCAACCCCCGCGCCACCACATTTCTTAGCATCCACTTATTTACAAGGACTCAGATTTGTCCTTTATAAGGACCATTGCTTTGTTGAGAAGAAAGAAGCTGGAAAACAAAGATCTCTGACAGAGAAGCTTCTTGGAAATTTAGAATAGTTCATGTACAACCTTGGCTGGACACCCCTAGTGACACACCTCCTCCAGGAAGACCACACCTCCTAATCTTTTCCAAACAGTTCCACTATCTGGGGACCAGTTGTTCAAATTTATGTGCCCATGGGCGTCATTCTCATTCAAACCACCAGACCTGTGATGCTCACTTACTTACCCACATCTTCTGGGAGTGGTGTTACCCATCCACCCAGGTAAGGTAATTCCATTCAAAATCTTTTTCTTTGTTTTTACTTAAAATCATATTTTGAAATTAGCTTATAGGTGGGTTTCAGTGAGACTTCCTACCTCCTTAGTTTTTATTAATCTGCCCACTTGCTACTTAATGTTTTTATATCCAGTATTCCCCCTCTTTCCTTGATTTCACGTTTTCTATCTCCGTTTTAAAAAAACGAAATTGGGTGATAAGACACTAGACTTCCATGTGGCTCCCGGAGCTTCCTCCATTGGGTTAGCCTTCCTCTCCCCTTCCCATACCCCAGACTCCTCCTACTCAAGCTGGTCTTCCACAGTATCTTACCTGTAATCAGCTATCCCCTAATGTGGCCCTGAAGGCCCTTGAGTGTCTCGGTGTCCACTCGGGCTTTCCAGTTAAGCAGGAACAGAAAGCTCGAGGCTGGGCTCTGCATAACATGTTTGTGCTTCTGACATGAATTATCATAGTGTAATTTTTCCAGCTCTATCCATTTACCTGCAAATTTAATGATTTGTTTTCTTTATAGCCAAGTAATATTCCACAGTATATCTCTACCACATTTTCATTATCCACTCACAAGCTGATGGACATCTTGGTTACTTTTATTTCCTGGCTATTGTGACTAGGGTAGCAATGGGCACGGATGGGCAATTGTCCCTGTTACAGGTGCTATTCGTATGTCCAGATGTGTTATAGCAGGGTTCTATGGTAAATCTGTTTCTAGTTTTATGAGAAACTTCCTGCAATGGTTTGGTCGAGAATGGCCCCCGTAGGCTTGTGTATTTGAAACGTTTGGTTTCCAGTTGGTAAACTATTTAGGAAGGATTGGAAGGTGGTCCTGTTGGAGGAGGTGTGTCACTAGGGGAGGACTTTAGTCTTTCAAAAGCCCAAACCATTCCCAGTTCCCAGATAGTTCTCTCTGCATCCTACCTGTAGATGAAAATGTGATCTTAGCCGGGCAGTGGTGGCACACGCCTTTAATCCCAGCACTTGGGAGGCAGAGGCAGGCGGATTTCTGAGTTCGAGGCCAGCCTGGTCTACAGAGTGAGTTCCAGGACAGCCAGGGCTACACAGAGAAACCCTGTCTCAAAAAACCAAAAAAAAAAAAAGAAAAAGAAAAAGAAAATGTGATCGTAATCTGTCAGCTTCTGTTCCAGTCCCATGTGTGCCTGGCTGCTGTCATGCCCCGCGGCAGGATGGCGTCAATGCCAACTCTCTGGAACTGTAAACCTCCAACAAAATCTTCTATAAGTTTCTTGGTCATGGTGTCTTATTGTGGCAATAGTAAGTCAACTAAGACACCCCCAGACTTATTTCCAAAGTGGCTACGCTCCACAATCAGCTTAGAGGGTTCTTCTTGTCAAGGTCCCCCTGACATTCGTAGTCATCTGTGTATTCCTGATGATAACCATTCAGACAGGGAGGCCACGGACCTTAAAGTGATTTTAATTGTCATTTCCCTCTTGGCTAAGAATGCTAAACAGTTTTGAAAGTATTTCCCAGCCCTGTGCCTTCTTCTTTTGAGAAGTTTCTTTTCATAGCTCGTTTCGATAGCCTATTTATTTAGCTGCTTATTTAATATGTGCATGTATGTTCTTGAGTGTGTGTACATAAGTGGGCTGAAGTTTTGGGGGATCAGAAGACGATGTCGGTCCTTGGAACTGGAGTCACAGGCAGTTGTAAGCATCTATGTGAGTACTGGGAGCCATGTTTGGGTCCTGTGTGAATGTCATGTGCTCTTAATCTCTGAGCCATCTCTCCAGGCCCAAGAAACCATTTTGTTAAAAATTCTGACTTTTAGCCAATGTGTATTTTTGCCAACTTTGTAAAAAATCAGGTAGCCAAAATTGTGGAGTCATCAAAGAGGAAAAAACTTCACTTGAGGAAATGCCTCCATAAGATCCAGCTGTAAGGCATGGGCCCAGCTCACTGTGGGTGGGGTCATCCCTGGGCTTGTGGTCCTGGATTCTATAAGAAAGCAGACTGAGCAAGCCATGGGAAGCAAGGCAGTAAGCAGCACTCCTCCATGGCCTCTGCATCAGCTCCTGCCTCCAGGTTCCTACCTTGTGTGAGTTCCTGTCCTGACTTCCTTCAATGATGAACAGCCTGGTGGAAGTGTAAGAGGAATAAACCCTTTCCTCCCTAGCTTTCTTTCTGATTATGATGTTTCGTTGTGGCAGTAGAAGCTCTAACCAAGACAGTGGTGTGTCTTCCTCTGCTTTTGTTATCAGTGCTGCCCTGGCTCTGTAAGAAGGGTTTGGATCGCCCTCCTTTTCTATTTCTCAGAATAGCTTGACTGTCTTTGGTTTAGTTCTTTGAGGTTCTGGTTTCTACCAACGACTCCGTCTGTTTGTTAGTTTTTTTTCCCTACCCGGCTTGGAGACATTTATTACTGTTTCCTTCTCGTTGATGGTTTTATGTCTATTTAAAAGATTTGTTCAGGGCTGGAGAGATGACTCTGTAGGCAAGAGGGCTTGCTGCTCCTCCAAAGGAACCAGGTTCAGTCCCCAGCTCACCTAGCTGCCTATAACTCTAGTTCCTGATGTCCTCTCTGGCCTCTGGTGGCACATGTGCACACACACACACACACACACACACACACACACACACACACACACAACTGGAAGTGAAATAAGCCTATAAAATATTTTGCTTCATCTTGGTTTAATATTGGTGTCATGTGCAATTAGAAACCATACATTTCTTTTAACATTTCCAATTTAGGGAAGTATAGGTTTTTAAAGCATGCCCTCACGATTCACTAAGTGCCAGAGGTGTTGCAATATCTCCCTCCCTCCTTGTCTAATTTCATTGCTTTGGGTCTTCCCTTTCTTTTGGTTAATTTGACTTAGGGGTGGTCAGCCTTTTCAGGAAGCAATTCTTTGTTTGACTGGTTGTCATTTTCTTGTATTGTGATATTAATCTTAGCCTGATTCTGTCTCTTTTAGTTCGCTGTTACTGGGCTTCTTTCTCCAAATCCTTTAGGGACATCATTGAGTTTTTAATTTCTCAAATTAAAGCAAAAATTACATTTATTTAGTGTGTGTGTGTGTGTGTGAGAAAGAGCCATAGAGAGAAACAGAGACAAAGAGACAGAGACAGAAATAAAGAGAAAGAAACAGAAAAAGACAGAGACAATTTGTATGTGGTCTGAGGACAATTTGCAGGAGTCAGTTCTCTTTTTCTACCATATGGGTCCCAGAGATCCAACTCAGGTCATCAGACTTGGTGGCAAATGCCTTTGCCCACTGAGTCATCTTACCTACCTCCTGCCTCTGCCTCCCAAGTGCTAGAATTAAAGGTGTTCGAATTTTTTATATAGGCTATGCACTTTCCTCTTAGAACTGCCTTCATTATGTTATGTAGACTTTCAGTGGTGGGTTTTCATTTTCATTCTGTTCCAGGACTTTTACATTTTTTCTTGCTTGACTCAGTTTACCATCCGGTGGCTGTGCTTTTCTGTTGCCTTGTGTGTTTTCCATAGTTTCTCTTACTGTCGCATCTAACTGTACTCCATGCAATCAGAGAGATTACAGGATGTCATCTCAGTTTTCTTATAGGTTTTTGAGACGGGCTGTGTGTGCTTATTAATGTGATCAGTTTTGGAGGAAGTTCCACAGGCTGCTGAGACGGATGTGAATTCCATTTGTCTTATGTCTAGACGTGTTTGCCTGTGAACATGGAGGACAGAGTGGGGATCAGATCCCATGAACTGGATGTAGAGACACTTGCGAGCCACCAGGTGGGAGCTGAGAAATGGAGTCAGGTCCTCTGCAAGAGCACGAAGGACTTTTAGCTTCTCAGCTATCTCTCTCCTGATTCCTGATCTTGACTTCTCAGCCATCTCTCCTGAGCCCCAAGAAGCTGTATTTTCTGGTGGAATGCTCTATATGTTCGTTTGACAGATGATATCATTTACCTCCAGTGCTCCCCTCATTTTTGTCCAGGTGAGCTGTGTGTCAGTGAGAGCAGCATGTTGAAGCCACCCACGGTCACTGTGTCGGGGTAGTCTGTGGGTCCACATCTAGCAGTGGGTACATCCGTGTTGAGTGTGGCTATGGATGGAATTCAGCCTCCTCTCTGTGTACTGCTTCCTTGAAGAGTATGATGTGGCCTTCCTTGTCCTTCTGATTATCTTTTGTTTGGTATATTTTATCAGCTATTAGAATAGCCATGTCTGGTAGAGAGATGTCTCAGTAGTTAAGAGCATTAGATGTTCCAGAGGCCCTGAATTCATTTTCCAGCAACCACATGGAAGCTCACAGCCATCTATAATGGGATCTGATGCCCTCTTCTGGCATGTACCATATATGCACACAGAACACTCAATAAAATAAAATAAAATATTAAATAAAAAGGAGGAGGATAAGGAAGAGGAGGACTGGAAAGATGTCTCAGAAGTTAAGAGCACTGACTGCTCTTCAAGAGGTTCTGAGTCCAATTCCCAGCAACCACATGGTGGCTCACAATCATTTATAGTGGGATCAGATGCTCTCTTCTGGTATGTCTGAAGACAGCAACAGGGTACTCATATACATAAAATAAATAAGTCTGTAAAAAAAGAATAGTCATGCCTGATTACTTCCCAGTTCAATTTTTTAAAAATATCTTTTCCCCTAATGTGGTGCCTCTTTGGTGGTGAGTACATTTCTTTTTTCTTTTTTTAAAAAGGTTAATTAATTAGTTTGTTTATTTTTGGTGAGTACATTTCTTAGAGACAACAAAAAAATCACATATTATTTTAAAGATTTATTTATTTATTATATGTAAGTACACTGTAGCTATCTTCAGACACCAGAAGAAGGCATCAGATCTCTTTACGGATGGTTGTGAACCACCATGTGGGGTGCTGGGATTTGAACTCAGGACCTTCAGAAGAGCAGCCTGTGCTCTTACCCGCTCAGTCATCTCTCCAGCCCCTCCTTCCGCTTTCGTAGATAGTTTTGTAAGGTATAATAGTGTGGAATGGACAGTTGTGATCTTTCAGATTTTGTAGTGCATTTTTCCCGGCCTTCTGGCTTTAACTGGTTCTATCAGGTTGGAACCAGGGTTCTGATAAGCTGCTCTTTCTAGCATGTCTTGTGGTTTTCACCGCTTTTCCGTTTAGTTGTGTTGTTATTGTTTAAACTGTACTGCTATGGAGGAGTTTCTTTCATTGTCCTGTCTACAGGGTGCTCTGTAGATTTCTGTAGATCTGAATGGGCATCTTTCCATCTATATTTAGGAAAATTTCTTAGATGATTTTATTGAAAATATTTTTTATGTTTTTGGTATGGTCTTCTGCATCCATAATTCAAAGATAGGATCTTTTCATGCTATCCCAAAACTTTCCCGTGTTTTACTAGTTTTATTTTATGCCTATGAGTGTTTTACCTGTGTGTGTCCCACCTCTAGAATGGAGTTATAGTGATTGTGAGCCGTCATGTCGGGGAGCCCTTCTGTGCGATTACGTTTTAGGGTTTAGGAAGACACACAGTTTTGGTTCTTGTTTCTGGAGCAAGACTTGCTCCTCAGCAGTTAGCTCATAAGCTGTGTTTTTCTTTCTTTTCATTATTTACTCAAGCATCCTTTCAGGGGCACAGTCACCGTGATCAGGAGAGGACTAGAGCAGAACACGGTTGTAGTTTTTCTTGGTTGGACTGCTATTTATCCCTAATCTTCCTCTAAGGGTCTGGCCTCATCCTGGGTCAGTTCCAGCTCCCCTGAGTCCAGAATATTGCTGCCACTTGTAGAACTGCCTGTAAGTCTGTGGCCTTGCCCTGGTCAGATCCAGTGCCACCACGGTTTGCACTGCTCCCAAACTGACATTTGTTTTTATAAGAAACACTTTATTATGCATTTTTAAAAAGATTTATTTATTTATTATATGTAAGTACTCTGTAGCCATCTTCAGTCACTCCAGAAGAGGGCATCAGATCCCATTACAGATGGTTGTGAGCCACCATGTGGTTGCTGGGATTTGAACTCAGGACCTTCGGAAGGGCAGTCAGTGCTCTTAACCGCTGAGCCATCTCACCAGACCTTTATTATGCATTTTTATTGATACATCCTCCCGTTTTGTTTTAAATAAAGTTTTATTGGCACACATATTTGTCTATTTGTTTATATAGCTTCTCTGTCCACTTTGTGGGGCAGTGGCAGGATTAGTAAGTACAAGGGAGAATCTGTGGCCTCTCAGCCACGCAGTAAACCAATCTATCTGGACCATAAGTTAAGCAAACATATTTTTGTTTATTTTGAGACATGGTTGCTCTTGGCTGTCCTGAGCTCAACACGTAGACCAGACTGGCCTCTAAGCCACAGAGATCTACCAGTGTGACATCATGCCCAGCCCCCGGCACCCCCACCCACATTTTTTCTTAAAGACTCAGTTTGCTCCAAGTTGAGATGGGTGAATGATCAGGGAAGCAAAGACAGCCCCAGCCTGTGAAGTCTCCAGCAATAGACTTGTGCTCAAAAGCTGTCCTGTTGTGAATGCTTGGGGATGGCTCACTGGGTAAAATGCTTGCCCTGCAAACACAAAGGCCTGGTAGCATGCACCCAAAATCTCAGGCTTGGGAGGTGGACCCAGGGGGATCCTTGGGCTCTCAGGTGGGCCAGCCTGGTCAAACTCGTGAGCTTCAGGCCAGTGCCTGAGGCCCTTAGGCTGCCACCCTTACGTCCCAGCATGCACACACACGAAGCACCTGTTGGTACTTATTATAAGGGCCCATGCCATCTGGAACAGGCGCCCTGCCACTCACTCTGCCTTCTCTATCATGAAGGCTTCCTCTGGCCTCCTGTGGGGATTCACTAGGGTAGCACACATAAAGTGTATAGCACATGCCTGGTACTCAGCAGATGCTCAATAAATGTCCAGTCTTCCCAAGTCCCCTCTGAGGCTTGATCTACATGTATAATTAGACCTCGGGCTAATAGGGTTTTGAAAATGAGAATACCCAGCAGGGTCTTCTGGCTGGAGTGACTCCCCCTGGGGGCCATACTGTTCACTCTCAGGCCTTTTTCAGTCCTGCCCCCAGTCCCTCCCAGAGCCCTCTTGCATTTCCCCTGGCCATTTTTTTCCCACCCACTTCTCTCCTTCCTCTTCCGCTTTCCTGTGTTTGTCTTTCCTGTGTTTGTCTTTCCTGCTTCTCTCTCCACTCCTCTCGGCTTCCCACTGTAGCTTGTTGCCGTTGTGAGAAGATTCTGCAGCAGCAACTGTCTCTTCTGGTCTCTTGTGACTCTGAGATAAGACACCAGAAATCCGATTTGTAGCAATTTGCTTCATTTGTGAGCTTGTTGGCAGCTCCCTTTCTCCCCACTGACACCAGCTTAGCAAAACTGGGGAGGTAGGGAGACAAGGGACTGGATAATGTTAGCCATTTAGTATTCAGAGCAGGTTGATAACAAAGTTTTAAAAGCTGCTGGCCCAGGCTGCTAGCTTTAGGGGCAGGTGCGGGCTGGAAGTTTGAGCATGAGCCCAGTGGCATCTAAGCTAGGGAAGCCAGGCTGAAGGAACTGGGGAGGCTGGAAGGAGATTAAAGAAGTCACGAGACCCAGAAGCTAGGGTTCCCCCAACAGGTTCAGGCTGATGGAAACCCTGAACTATTCTTTCTTCTCCCTCCTCCTGTGCCTCCCGCTAGCTGAATCTAACCTCAAGTTGACCAGAGGCCAACTGAAACTGCAAATCAATGTCCCACGGAACCGGAAGACATCCAGCGAGCCTGCCCCATCATCCTTGTCTACCTTAAGGACACCCCTTGCTTTTAGCAGTTTGGGGACTGAGGGAATCACTTTCCCTAAAGCAGTGGCCGTGTGGTAACAGTCGACGTTTGTTAAACTCCTTCTGTATTGTTGTTCCTGTGATTTCTTATCCCAATAAAGCCTGTATAAAACACACAACCCAGTTATTATATTAATAAGCTATATGCCTAGATTGGGCACATCTATCACTATACTAACTTATTACCCAGCTAAGAGACCCCTTGCTAATTGTATCTTCCACCAGGCCACGTGGTTCTGCTCCATCCTGACTTCCGCCTCCTCTTCCTCTGTCCTTTCTCCTTCTGCTCCCACTCCCTAAGATCTCCAAGTACCACCTTTCCCTTCCACTGCCCAATCACAGGCTCCAGCCTTTATTTGACCAGTTAGAATGGGGAGAAGGTTCACATGGGATCACTTGAGTATGTGATCTATCCATAGTTGTGGGCAGTCCCTCTTGAGGAAGCAGAATTAACATAAGAATACAAACAACCCACAACATTACAAGAATACAGGGGCAACCCACAACATTCCTCCTGTTTGTCCAATAAAAAGACTCCTTTTTTCCCTCAGATATAAATTGTGCAGAACCACAACAATTTATATAAATTGTAAAGTATATATATATATATATATATATATATATATATATATATATACATATATATATATCCAGTCCATCATATTTGTCAGTTTAGATATAGTATTCTACCATCTATTCTAACTTAAAGAGTTTATAATTTTGTACCTGAATTATGTTTTGATTTTAACTTGCATTACTCCCTGAAAAGCATCCTTTCAAATCTACATCATCTTCCTCAATGCTAAGCAACTTGTTTGATTATGAGACTCTCACTAGTCTTCAACCCCATCAGAAATCTGAGAATGAATAAATATTACCAGAATATATAGGAAGCACAAAAACATAGCTTCCAAAATTTAACCAAATTTTCAGAGACAGCTGACTACTTGGACAGTCCCCATTCCTTAAAACGTTGGAACATCTGTCTTCAGCCTTATGGTCCAGAATCATCTGACAGACCTGGAGTGAAGCAGGAGCTGAGAAGGACTAGCTTACTCTGTCTGGCAGAGCTGAACTGTCACTTATCCTGCATTGTGTGTCTTTTCTTGGACAGTATGTTTTGTCTGTAGATGGCTTAGGGCAATTCTTGCCCAGTGGGTACCTTGTCATAACTGGAGCAACTCCATAGGGAGGTTATGATGCTCAATATCGTCTTTGAACCATGAAGGGGGTACTGTCAGGAGCAGACGTGTCTCTAGTCAAGTGATCTTTAGTAATAAAATAACATTAAATGTCATTCTGTGGATTTCTGATGTTTTGAAGTCTATCTATGTAAAGTATATCTAAATTATTAAACCTTGACTCCTCTTAGGTATTTCTGTTTGAATAATATTGAAAGCACTGTATTATAATTAAATCAGAATGTAATACACCCATGAGTTTACTATGTGGCCCTTAACATGTTTTATTTAATCATCCTAAACAGTTTGTAATAGCTGCTACTGGGTCAAGGTCTCATATTCTTAAATGAATGATAGACAGTCCCTATCTAAGAGTAGCAATATTAATTTCAAATTTTGTATAAATATATAAAGATTTATATCAATGAAAACTTTAGGCCTGTATATATACATACATATATATATATCCTATATTAATATCAGAATACAAACAGAATGTAAGATATTAAAACTTCAATTTTGTATCAATATAAGAGTTTCTACCAATGTAAGATTGTGGCTATGGCTATACAATGCTTTAAGAGTAAATTTAATATCTTATCTCCATTTGTCTACATTTCTAATTTCTATAGTATTACCATATCCCCCATTTTCTTTCCACCTGCCTCCTTTACCTAAGAAGGAAGGGTAGAGAAGAGGAAAGGAAAGGTAGAAATCCCTGAGTCTAAGCTCTCTAGTTTCTTTCCTGTCCAAAGTTATAATATTTGCAATTTATCCCTTAAGATGACAACATATCTATAATTCATAAAATAGCCATAACCATCCACTTCAACCTAAGGGACTGAGATGATGATCTTTTGCTTGCTTCTAGCTGAATTGGGGAGAAGAATTCTCTTCTGGGGCCCAAAGGGAAATAGGAAAATTGGTATTGCCAAAGGAGGGCTAGCTGGCATTATTTGCTTTACAGTCTCTATGTGCGGAGAAAGTTGATGGCTTAGCTGAAGTCCTGACTGTAACAGTCTGAAAAGCAGGATGGGCAGGCTAGCTGTTCTGGAAATATCCTGGGAGCACATCTTTCCTTTTCTTTTTTTAAAGATTTATTTATTATATGTAAGTGCACTGTAGCTGTCTTCAGACACCCCAGAAGAGGGTGTCAGATCTCATTACAGATGGTTGTGAACCACCATGTGGTTGCTGGGATTTGAACTCAGGACCTCTGGAAGAGCTGTCGGTGCTCTTAACCGCTGAGCCATCTCTCCAGCCCCGAAGCACGTCTTTAGAGGAAACAACTTTGATATTGTTGAGGCAAAATCAAGCAAGAAGCCCACACGGAAGGTCCCAGAATCTCAGCATCCCAGAGTGTGAACCTTGTCAGGGCTGTCTCTCTCTCCTTTCATTCTGCAAATGAAAACCTTACAAGCAACACATAGCTCTGTAAAGACATTAATATGGAGCATGCAAGGTGCACATATCAGTTAAGGAAGATCTATAAAGAAAGACAACTGCCTTTCTTTAGAAGTTAGTTTGATCACATAATCAATCTATAATAAAAATTTCTATTCATGCCATCTTAAAGGATAGTATGTAATAATAAGTCAAGAGAATTTTGTACCCAATAAGTGTTATTGGCTGTCTATAGACAGTTCAGTCTCAGCTGGTCGCAGAGTTGTCTCTGTGTATGTACATCATCATATATATCTCATTTATCTTGTTGATCTTGTCAATCTCCTTGTTCATAGCCAAGGTCTTTAGGGGGGGGGCCTCTCTTTGTTATGTCTGGTTTTTATCAACTTGGAAGGAACCCATAACTTTTCTTTTCCTGTGGAAACATAGGCATAACCTCTCCCCTAGGATAACACATTTTCTGTTTTCCATTCGGATGTCAGAACATCCTGAATATAAACAGGCTGGTTTAGCTCAGCAGTTTTCCACACAATCCAATGTCTTTAAGCAGCTGTAGTTTTTGTTCATTAACATTTAAAATTTTGAGGTTAAAAAAGCACTATGAATCTGTCTCTGGGGGTTTTGTTGCCCCCTTTTACCTGCTACATCTCTTTTAGAGTAAGACTAGATCTCTCCACAATTGCTTGTTCTGTAGGATTATGTGATATGTCTGTAACTTGTTTTATATTATAAGATATAAAAAACTGCTTCATCGGGGCTGGAGAGATGGCTCAGCGGTTAAGAGCACTGACTGCTCTTCCAGAGGTCCTGAGTTCAATTCCCAGCAACCACATGGTGGCTCACAACCATCTATGATGGGATCTGATGCCCTCTTCTGGTGTGTCTGAAAATAGCTACAGTGTACTTATAAACATAAAATAAATAAATTAAAACAAAACAAAAACCTCTTAGGAAAAAAAAATTGCTTCATCTTATCAGAGACATACACCAGACCATTGCTCGTTTTAATTTGCATGGATATTTCCATGACGGCCATAACTTCTAACAAATGTGTAATTACAGAATTAGCCTTTTCTGAAGCTAAGACAGTTGCCCATTGAAATCCTGAATATGTGTCTATAGTTTGGTGCACATATTTCAGTTTGCCAAACTCTGTAAAATGAAAGACATCCATTGCCAAATATCTTTTCTTTGGGTACCCTTAGGGTTAGTTCCTGTAGGCAATAGAGTTTGGTTATATAATGAGCAAGTAGGACATTGCCTCACAATTTCCCTGGCTAGTTTCCATGTGATAGAGAATTCTTTCTTTAAACCTTTGCTGTTAACATGGTGTTTTCATGGGATTCCAAAGCCTCTAGTACATTTCCTATCGATAGCTGATTAATTTTAATATTACCTTGTGCCAGAGAGCCTGGCAGACCAGTATGGGATCTTATGTGTATTATATATGGTGGATGACTACAGGACCCACCAGAGACTAGTGAAAAGAAACACAGAGGTATCCCTTTCCCCAGTGCAGCCTGGGCTTCTGCCCCAGAGAACACATGAGTGATAAGTCACATCTGGGGTGATTCTGGCCACATGTAGGATATGTCCAGTACTACATCTTTTGCTCTTGACTTCCAGGATTGTTCTAGAAGTTTCGGTCTCCTCCCCACAAAACTCCCTGCCTGCCCTTCCCCTAGATCTGTATCTTCCTGTGTGTTGGGTCCCTGCCTGCCCAGCATCCTCTCATAGGTACTTACTGAGCACCTTGCTGGCATGCTGAAGATTACCAAACTCCTGCTGTATACTAAGGCTCCCCGAGCACCTGCTGCTTACTGGAGAGGAGGCAGAGGTAGTCTAGTTTGAAGAGAACACTACAGAAGAACTTCCATTAATGATGCTTCTCATCTGGTAGAGTGCCCACCTAGAACTTGCCTTGGGAGCGGACACTCATGATGGAGAACCAGAGAGAGAGAGAGAGACAAAACCAAGCAAGGAGCAGGTGTCTGTCTGGTGCAATTCAGGGAGGGCAGTGTACATGAAAACAGAGCTTAGCCATCTTGGCCATTGTTGGGTAAGAGAGGAGTGTATCAAGGAAGACTTGGGGGCTGGTAATGGGGAGAGGCCCCTGATCAGAGCCTCTTTAAAGGTCCTAAAGTAGGATGAGCTGGAGGGTAGTGAGAAGGCTGGTGTGGTTGGAAAGAGTGATGGAGGAGTTGGATGAAGGAACGCACACAGGAAAGTGTCTGGGCAGATCGCGCAGGGCTCTGTAGCCAAGCTGGGCCTGGGAGCTTTGCATTGGGTGAGGGTTGCTGGGCACAGTAATGCTGCCCCACTCCAGACCTGTTTCTTCCCTAGAAACTTTTTCCACCCTGAGCATCAAAAGCATGGGATATCAGATGGGGATACCAGTTTGGACTGCACTGGTCCACTGGGTACCAGCAAGTCGTACAAGTCCTTAACAGGAGCACCAGCTGAGCGAGCCTGCTGAGGGCTACAGAGAGAGGAACCCTTCCTTTCCTGCTTTGAAAACGGAGTTGACAGGAATGATATGACAGCACCCCACACCCACTCCAGGGCACAGCCGGTGAGACACAAATCTGGACCATACTCTACCCCTGCAGGGGGCAGAATCCGCTCTCAGGCGTCTGAAGGAGCAGGGCAGGAATCTGCTGAACTTCAAGGGAAAGCTTCCTCTCTGCCCATTGACCCCAGCCACATGACACCTTGCTGGAGTCATTACCCAAACCCTGCAATGCTACAATTCTTTGATAGTGATAATGATGATAATGATTTAGCTGTGTTTTTATGTATCCCCCAGACTGCACCCAGATGCTACATCTATAAATTGGATGAGGCGGCACACCCTGTAATCCCAGCACTCAGGCGGATCTCTGTGTGTTCGAGACCAGCCTGCTTTACATAGTGAGTTCCAGGACAGTCAGGGCTACTAGTGAGACTGTCTTAAATGAGGGATGGAGGATGGAAAGATGCTCCAGATGTTAAGAAAACTGACTGCCTTTCCAGAGGACCTGGGTTCAATTCCAAGTGTCCCACTGACAGCTAAAAAATGGTCTGTAGCTACAGTTCCAGAGAACCTGATGGTTTCTTCTGACCTCTGAGCACACTGGATGCCCGCAGTACAGTCATACCGACAGACAAAACAGCCATACACATAAAATAAATCTTTAAAAAGAAAGTTTAAGGGCGCTGGAGAGATGGCACAGTGGTTAAGAGCACTGACTGCTCTTCCAGAGGTCCTGAGTTCAATTCTCAGAAACTACATGGTGGCTCACAACCATCTGTAATGGAATCAAATTGTACTCCAGAGCTATACTAATAAAACCCAGTATTTAAAAAGAAAGAAAGAAAGAAAGAAAGAAAGAAAGAAAGAAAGAAAGAAAGAAAGAAAGAAAGAAAGAAAGAAAGAAAGAAAGAAAGAAAGAAAAAGCTTAAAGTCAGCTACGTGTGCAAAGGACCTGGTGATGTTCACTCCAGTGGCCCTGGGCTGGAGTGGGGCGTTTCTGAGCAGAGGAGGGTGTGGTTTGCGTCTGTGTTCTCGAGCGCCCTCTGGCGTCAGTGGAAACACACGCCAGGGCAAGGATGGCGGTAGAGACCAAGACAGGAACAGAAGCAACCACATCCTGCAGGAGGATGATGCCGAGCTGGGGTTTGAGAGGCGTGGGCACTGCGCCAGGTGCACCAACAGGAAGCGGGAGGTGGATGAGACGTGAACTGGAACGTGCAAGAATGCCGCAAAGGACTGGACTGTAGCCCGGATGTAGAGTCCTTGCCTAGTAGTTAAAGCTCTGGACTCCACGTCAGCACTGTGAATGAGGCAAACAAAACCCCCCCAAAACAACAAACAAACAAACAAAAACCCACCCCAACAGCCGTTCCACCCCAACATCCAACAACCACAAAAAAGTTTTGTATCCCTGTCCTGGAAACTTCTATCTCCTCTGCTGTCTCCAGCTCCTCCGTGTGTCCCTGTAGCCATTCCAGAAGGCCACTGCACTCAGAACCTTGCACAAAGCGGGCAAGAGCTGAATCTTTGAGCCACGCCCTCTCCTTGGAGTCTCGGCAGGTCCAGTGCTGCGCTCTGCCTCATGAGTTGTTTTTTTTGGTTTTTTTTTTTTGGGGGGGGGGGTTGGTGTGATGTATGTGTGTGTGTGTGTGTGTGCAGTGCCTGTGCACATACACGCATGCAGAGGAGATCAGGGGCTGTGTGTTCTCTCATTGTCCACTGCATTCTCCTGGGACAGGATCTCTCAATGAGTCTGGAGCTAAGCAAGACAGCCAGCAAAGCCCCGCGATCCTTCCTTCTCCATCTCTGAGGAAGACTAGGGTTACAGCATTGTGACGGGGTCGGGGGAGAGCATAAACCAATAAGGGCCCCGGTGGAGTGCTACTGAGGTTTGAAGAATCCATATTTAGAGGTGCTCAACTCTGACAAGAAGGCCTCAGTGTCTTGTACTGGCTGTTCCCCTGGTCATCCAGGACACCCCAGTTCTGCTGCTGGGCATCATCTGCTCCTCTGGAGGTTTCCGCCACCCACATGTACCAAGTGGGCAGAGCAGGAAAATATCTGCAGCCCAGGAACTCAGGGACAGCATGGACAAAGTAGTAAGAACTCTTTTTTAATTCTCTCATATATTACATCCTGACTAAAGTTTCCCCTTTCTCCCCCAGACCCACTCCACTTCTCCCCTCAGAAAAGATCGGAACTCTCAGGGACATCAACCAAACAGCATAATGACATACAATAAGACCAGGCACATACCATCACATCAAGGCTGGGCGAGGCAATCCAGCAGGGGAAAAGGGTCCCACAAGTAGGCAAGAGTCAGGGACAGCCCCTGCCCTGATTCCCACAAGAGTCCCAAGCTACTCAGCCATAACATATATGCAGAGGACCTAGGTCAGACCTCCACAGGCTCCCTGATCTCTGCAAGTCACCATGAGTTCCGGTCAATGAGCAGAATTGTCATGGTGCCCCTGATCCCTCAGGCTCCTCTGATCCTTCCTCCTCAGACCCCCTAACCTCCGTCTAATATTTGGCTGTGATATTCTGCATTTGCTCCCATCAGAGGCTGGATGGAGTCTGCTAGGCTCCAGTCCCAGAACACTCTTCAGGTCAGAACGAACTGTAGATCCAAGGTTGTGTGGCTGGGTTGGTGTCCCAGCCCCTCCACTTGAGGCCCTGCCTGGTTACAGGAGATGGCCAGTTCAGGCCGCATTACTGGGAGTTCTGGCTAGGGTTACTCTCACAGATTCCATGGAGTTTCTATTGTACTAAGGTTCCATTTTGTCCCTGAAATACTCCCCAATTCCAGTAGTCTCCTCCCCACACATGAGATCTCTCCTGTTCCCAATCTCACCTGCCCCCAACCTACCTGCAAAATCTTTTCTATTTCCCCTTCCCAGGGAGATTCTTGCATACCCCCTTAAGCCCTCCTATTGCTTAGTCTATGGGAGATCATCTTATTAAAAAACAGAAAAAGGTCACCTCTCTAGTGACAGCACATGGTTAGGGTCCACAGTGCTCTCAGGTCCTCACCTGCTCTGTCCTTTCAGACGCCATCACTTCCTACACTAATGTCTTAGTTAGGATTTCTATTGCAATGAAGAGACACCATGACCACAGGAACTCGTTTAAAGGAAAGCATTTAACTGGGACTTCAGAAGTTCCGTCCATTATCGTCATGGTGGGAAGCATGGCAGTGCGCAGGCAGACAGGTGGCTGGAGAGGGAGCCGAGAAGTCTATATGTGGATCCACAGGCAGCAGGGAGAGAGAGGGAGACAGAGACAGAGACAGAGAGATACAGCGAGAGATTGGGCCTGGCTTGAGCTTCTGAAACCTCAAAGCCCAACCCCAGTGACACACTTAATCCAACAAGGCCACACCTCCTGATAATGCTACTCCTTATGAGCCTATGGAGGCCATTTCATTCAAACCACCACACTGTACATAGATAGGGCTTGAGGAGCTGTTTGTCAGTCTGTCCACTGGAGTGCCCACCCAGGGCATGGTAACTCACTGCCCATCACAACTTCATCCAATATTGAGATTCAGGAGATATTTGTTGAGTGAATAAGAGATTGGAGTCCACCTAGTCCTCCCTCTTGAATTCTCTGAGTGTGGGGAGTATGTCACAGGACACAACCAGACTCTTACCTGGTCTATTGTTTTTAAGGGGTAAAAAAGCTCACACAGGCCGGGCAGAGGTGGCGCATGCCTTTAGTCCCAGCATTTAGGAGGCAGAGGCAGGCAGATTTCTGAGTTCGAGGCCAGCCTGGTCTACAGAGTGAGTTCCAGGACAGCCAGGGCTACAGAGAAAAACCCTGTCTCAAAAAACCGGGGGGGGGGGGGCGGAAAGCTCACACACCAGGAAATGAATCACCATAAGCTATGTAGGTGATGTGGTAGTGCACACTGGGAAACTGAGGCAAGGATCACTGAAGTCCAACAGTTCAAGACTAACCCAAGCCACAGAGATCCCCAAATCAATTTCGTGTAAGTGTAGCACATGTGAGCCAGGCCACCAGTGGAGCCCAGAGGACAACCTCAGACACGGCTGCTACCTTCCTCCTTGTTTGAAGCAGGGTCGCTTGCTGCACAAGCCAGGCCGGCTGGGCTATGAGACGCTCCTGACTCCACCCACCACCTCAGTTCAAGAGCACTCAGGTTTCAGACACACACACACACACACACACACACACACACACACACACACACTACCATTTTAGGTCACACACAGGTTCTGGAGTTCTGAACTCAACTGCTCACATGTGAGTAGCCAGCATTTCACCCACAGAGCTCCCTCCCCGGTTCCTTAAAAACACAATAATAATAAATGAAGCCTTCAGAGGCTGCGGAGATGACCTGGTAAGGAAGGTGTTTGCTGTGCAGGCCAAAGACCTGAGTTCAGATCTGGATAACCTGCGTGGAAAGCTAGAGGCAGTGTGTACCTGTAAAATCCCAGCTCTGGGGAGCAGAGACAGAAGGATCTGGGGCTCACTGGTCAGCCAGTCTAACCAATCAGTGAGCTTCAGGTCCAGGGAGAAACCCTGTCTTAAAAAAAAAAATGGAGGATGACACCTGTCTTGTGACACTATTCCTAGGGAGATGTGACAGGAACGGATGATGGCAGACCAACGTACGATGTCATCAAAGTTGAACTTGGTGACCCAATGAGTTTTACTGGGGTTACTTATAGGAGCAGAAATGACCCAAAGACACATCACCAAAGCCCACCCCGCACAGGTGACAGCTGGTGGACGTTGTAGTTATTTCAACAGGAGGAGGCCAGGCCCTTGCCCGGTTGCTAGTCTGAGCCTCTTCTAGGCAGCTGGGAGCCTCCCAGCTGTCCCAGCAGCTTGTGCATGCTCGGGGACTGTTAGTGGCCTTTTAATAAGTGTGTCACAAATTTCCTCTTACTTAGCTAGCTCCCAAATAATTGAGACTGGATCATTATATGTACTTACCAAGCTTTAAGGGCACAACAACTGAGCAGTGTTACTCTATTTTAATCCTCTAAACTAATTTGGATCCTCCCAGTCAAAATCCCCTAGAGACCTGTATTTTATGACTTTCTCTTTTCCAGATGTTTTCTCCTGGTCTATCCTGGATTCTCTCCCTGTGGTTAATCTTTCCTTTCCTCTCTCCTGGCTGGGAGGAAGTCCTGCCCTATTCTCACTCCTGTTCACTCATTGACTGATCACTTTTTATTGACAAATCAGGGAAGAATTGGTGAGCAGTGTTTATACAACATTGAGATCGGAGATACTTAGAATAAGGATTGTGACCAGATATGGGAGCACAGAGGTCAGCATCTGAGTTACTCAGTGCACAATAACATTCCTTCAGGGGAGGGATGCTCTGGTGGATCTGGTCAGTTTGGGTGACTTCCTGAATGGCATTCCCTTCCTAACCTTAAGCTTCCCAGCAGATGGGATGTTTCATTTCCCTTTAATGTCCGCAACTGGGTTGTCTAGGGAGATGGCTCGGTTGTTAAGAGTGCTTGCTATTATTATTACAGAGGACCTGGCTTCTGTTCCCTGCGTGTTTATGGTGAATAGAAATGTCTGTGACTCTAGTTTCCAGGAGATCTTCTGGCCACTGGAGGAACTCTGGGACGGCGATGCACATTCATACATGAAGGCAAACCACTCACAGAGCGAAATTAAGTGAAACTTCCTAAAGAAGGGAATGCACTACATCTCAAAGAGTTTCCGCAATGACAGAAGGTTTCCTGACGGAGGAAAGTGTCACACAACAACACACAGGATTGGCCTGTGGGCTACACACATGCACACACTTACACACTACGTTTTTAATGTGTTTGCACAATTTGGGGTGGGGTTGGTTCATTCCATCTACCACGTGGATCACTGGCGTCAAGCTCCGGTCGTTGCTCTTGGCAACACACACCCTTACCATCACACCAGTCACACAAACAGTCTTAAAGTTGTACTAGGATAACGTGAACGAAGAACAGTTTGGCCATCTGCTGGATGTAACCATTTCTAGACTGAAGCTTGTTCTTTCCAGGAGGAGTCCCTACTATCTGGGGCTCTTCCTCATCCCTTAGCAACTTTGGGGTCCCCAGAATTGCACTCTGTCTCTGGAATCCTGCTCTGTGACCATTGGCATTGGTTGCTGAAGGCTCATCTCTGTTGTAGACTGTGAAGTGGTTCATTGCTGTTTCATGGCTGAGTAATATTCCTTTGTTTCCAGCCTTCTGTGTATCTCTCCTCTGATAGTTGACACATCCTTTCTGTATGTATCTGTAAAAGACTTCCCTTCCTCCCTCTGGGCAGACACAGGGTGTGGCCAGGGAAACAGATGAGGTCACTGTTTGTTGAAGGTTTTGTCTAGCAGTAGCGCTGTTGAGCAATCTGTGGGACAGTTAGCAGTTCTATCTTTGTGAGCCGCCGCCTGAGTTCAGTCAGGGTGCAGAAAATTTTGCTAAGACCAACTTCACTGGGGATAGATGTCCCTTGGCTCAGGAATGAGTCCCTTCCTCCTATCCCTCACAGCCTCCTGGGTCCCTCTGCCTATCTCCACCGTGGGGATCCATCTTCCAGCCCCCCCCCAACACACTGACTATTTTTGTTTCTCCTTCTTATTAAATTTCAACTTCTGCAAACAGCAGGCCTTCCCCCTCTTCCTTCAGAACAGATTGGATTTGCTTGTATTTTATTAATGGGTTTTTTAAAAGAAGAAAGAAGAGGAAAGAAACCCCTCAGCTGCCCCTAGGGCACATGTTCCCACTTTCTCCAGGGCTTTGGACTGAAGATGCACACTGACTTTAACGCTGCCCTTGGGCACAGGGGGCAGCAGACTCCCAGCCACCCAGAGATAATGGTGCTGCAGAACAAGGGGACAAGACTGGGACTCTTTCTGAGGCTGGGGACCCAACAGGAACGGACCCATGCTGTACTCCAGCAAGGGACTTGTGCTGAGGTAGAATTGGGACATTGATGAGGAGGAGGAGGAAGAGGAGGAAGAAGAGAAGGAAGAGGAGGAAGACGAAGACTGGGAATATGGTCTTGGGGGGAGACTGCTCACCTAGCATTCCCCAAGACCTGGGGTTGCTCTCCAGCACTGAAAGAGTGGGTGAGTTGGCCCATGCCTGTACTCACAGCACTGGGGGTGGGGGTGGGGGCAGAAGCTCAAGAGCTGGAGGCCAGACTCAGTTACATGAGAGCTTATCACAAAAAACAAAGAAATGAAGAGGGCCTTTGAGATGGCTTAGCAGGAAAAGGCTCCCGTGACCGACGGAGTCGGCTGACTCACAGGACGAAAGGAGAAGCCATCTCCTACAAGTTGTTCTCTGGCTTCTATACTGAGTACACACACACACACACACACACACACACACCACATGTAAAGAGAGAAAGAAAGAAATAAAACTTTAAAAAATAAGTGATGGCCGGGCAGTGGTGGCGCACGCCTTTAATCCCAGCACTTGGGAGGCAGAGGCAGGCGGATTTCTGAGTTCGAGGCCAGCCTGGTCTACAGAGTGAGTTCCTAGACAGCCAGGGCTACACAGAGAAACCCTGTCTCGAAAAACCAAAAAAAAAAAAAAAAGTGATGGTCGGAGGTCCTGCAACCCCACCCCCACCACCACACTGGGCCCAGAACTTGCACATGGGATCCCCACCTCACTCTGGACCTGCTAGGCCTCTCTCCCTTTTGCATGGCTGTCAGGCTCATGAGGAGGGTCTAGACTCCTAGACCCCACCTCTTCTAGGTCACCCAGGAGACTGCTGCCCCACAGAATGGAGACCTCTGGGGGCATCCTGCTCTCGAAATATCACTGTGGCAGTCACCATAGCAGATGCCCATTATCTCCTTGGGATACAGGATGGGGAGGGGCGAGGTTCCTCTCCCTGTGCCCTCAGGTCTTCCGTAACACGGGAGGTCTGACTGACCATCTGGGTTGCCCATCCTTGATGGTCCAGCTTCAGCCTCCTCTAGTGGGTCTTTAGTTTGGTTTCTATTGATATGGCGAAACAAGTTGCAGGAAAAAAGGTTTATTTGTCTTACAATTCCACATCCCTGTTCATCATCAGAGGAAGTCAGGACAGGAACTCAAACAGGGCAGGAACCTGGAGGCAGGAGCTGATGCAGAGGCCATGGAGGGATGCTGCTTGCTGACTTGCTTCCAATGGCTTGCTCAGCTTGCCTTCTTACAGGACCCAGGACCACCTGCCCAGGGATGTGTGATGGCCTGTGGGTTAAAATGGTGGCCCGTGTCTGACCGGGTGAGTCAGGACGTGGGAAGTCTTGACTGCACGTTCCCCATGCAACTGCCGGGCAGGCATCAGGCTGTGTGAAACCGCGGGACTCCACTCCAGGGGTGGGGAAGCCCAGTGTGAAGTCCCTGGGGAACTGCCAAGTGCCCGCTCACAGGTCCCCAGGCTGCTCGGAGCCTGGGGAACTGCCAAGTGCCCGCTCACAGGTCCCCAGGCTGCTCGGAGGCCAAGACAGATTCTCAGGCTCTTGGTCAGCCCAGATGCCACTTGATGCCGCGGAAGAGCTGAGAACGGAGAACGGAGACTCCTTGGTTTGTTGGGGGGGGGGGCTTGGCTTGGTGGAGACTGTGTTTGAGCGCGCAGGAAGGCCTCCTGCAGGAAATTAGACGTGGCTCTTTAGGGGAAGACCCGCTCCACTGCTCCACCACGGTGGATCCCGATGAGAAGAGGCTGTCCATGGTTTTAAAGCATTTATTGTCATGGTGGGAGAGTTGTGATGAGTGAAACTGTACCCCACTTTCTCAGGGCGGGCCTGAGGTTAAATACCTTTTGTAGGGAGGAGTGTCTGGGAAGGAGAGCTTAATTGGCTAAGCCCATCAGGGCTTTAGGTACCTCATTAAAATGGAGATCTGTCTTGAGGCTATGTGACTGAAGGCCACAGACCTATGGAGTGGAGAGCCGCAGCCTCATCAGGAGCCTGGTGCCTAGGAGCAGCACAAACGCGCCTACCATTCCTTGCAGGATCATCTCCTGCTGGGTCACCGCAGTTTAAACCTAGCTCAACCAGAAAACAAGCTGCCTTTCTCGGTCCCATAATGGCCAAAGTTACATTTTAAGTTTAAATTAATGTGCTTAAGAGATCTATAAATCAAAAATGCTTCTAACCTATAAACCCCACTTATCTAGGGACAAAAATCTTCATGGAAGGCTAGAGCTGTTCACGTAAGATAACAAAGCATGCGTTTTCACTTCTATAAGTTGGGTTGGTTGCCCCAACTACACAGGATGTGCTCGATCCCACACAGGTGAGAGGTGTGGGAAGTGTGTCTGGGTGTGTGCTTGTCCGCCACTGGACAAAGCCAGGAAGTATGTAGCCTTATGGGGTTTGCCTTTATAAGCGCCTGACTAAAGAAATTCTTGAACATTCTCTGGAAATCCTGAGTACTGATGGCCAGTGTCCGTCTTCCTGGTCAGTATTTAATAAAACAAATTTGGCTCAAAATTGTGGTAGTGGTCTTATCCTTGCCGGGTGGGCTGGGCCCTCTCACCTCAGTCACTAATTAAGAAAATGCCCCACAGGCTCGCCCACAGCCCAGTCTCATGGAGGCGTTTTTTTTTTTTTTTCTCAATGGAGGTTCCCTCCTCTCAGATGACTCTAGCCTGTGTCACGTTGACATAAAGAAATCCAGCACAGTGTGTGTGTGTGTGTGTGTGTGTGTGTGTGTGTGTGTGTGTGTGTAGGTCAAAGTGCAAGGCTGTAGAACTGGTTCTCTCCTTCCATCTTTCCCTGGCTTTCAAGATTTGGACTCTGGTTCTGGGACTTGAACTCAGCTTGGCAGACTTGCAGGGCAAGAAAACGGGCATCTTGCTGTCTCGGTGACTGACAGACAGACAGCCTGGATGGGGACCTGAAAGGATTTGGGAACCTGGCCTCTGTCACATGAGCAGGCTTGTGCTAACCTGTAGGATGATGGGAGACATGGAGGAGAACTATGCTGTGAAGCACCCCACAACCCTCAGGTCACCCCACATGTGAGCCTCCCAGGTTCACTTTGAAGCAATTTGGAGTCTTGAGCAGTTGGATGTCCGTGGTGCTTGTTACGCAATATGGTGGGCAGCAGATAGCTGACCGTAGTGGTAACTTCTCAATATTTAGAGCCTGGGTGTGTTCTCAAGCTTTTCCCCGTTTCTCTGCCCCTCGGTATGTTTCTGATACAACACTCCTTTCTCCTGGATTCACTCCCTACAGCCAAACCAGTCTCCTGGCTAAAGCACATTCTTCCAGCTCCATCCTACCCCAGGGCCCTTGCACATGCTAGTCTGGGCTATAAAATGAGACATTTTTTAAAAAAGAAGAGCAGGGCTGGAGAGATGGCTCAGAGGTTAAGAACATTGACTCCTCTTCCTGAGTTTCAATTCTCAGCGCCCACATGGCAGCTCGCAACTGTCTGTAACTCCAGTTCCAGGGGATCCAACACCCTCACACAGACCTACATACAAGCAAAAACACCAATTCACATTTAAAAAAAAAAAAAAGTAAAAGGAATTAAAACAAAAAACCAAAGTCACAAGGATCCATCTGCAATGGATGCTGACAGTCTTTCATGGGGACACCCGTTTCTTTTATCATGGCAGTGTTACAATGGTCTGGGGTCCCAGAACATGACCACACAATTCGAATGTATTTTGCCAGGGTCAGATAGTTTTATATCTGCAGAATGGAGCATAGGCAAGCACAGCCAGCAAGGGTCCTGCTGGGTTTTCCTTCCTAATACGGGGGTCAAGACCTAGTGGTTAGACCTGGCCCCATTCTCTTTCGTGTCTTACTCAGAGAGGTGCAGCTGATGAGCAAAATATAATTTTGGAGAACAGGATTCATCCCTGAGCACATCCTTAGATTTCAAGAATTACTGACTGGAGGAATCTGGAACTCTCCCCAGCAGCCTCATGGCAATAAAAAATTTGTTTGTTTACTTTAAGTGTATGTCTGACATGTGTGTGTGTGTGTGTGTGTGTGTGTGTGTATGTGTGTGTGTACTACATATGTGCCTGGTGGCATTGGATAACCCTGGCACTAGGTTACTAGCCACTATGAGCCACCGTGTGGGAGCTGGGTATTGAACCTGGGTCCTCTGGAAGAACGGCCAGTGCTCCTTACCCTCTGAGTCATCCCTTCAATGCTTGCAGTTTCTGTAAAATGGAGTTTTGTCTGACTTAACCATCTGATAGACCAGACAGCACATTTGGTCGACATTTCCCACAGTGGGAAACCCTACACGTGGGCAGAGCTGTTGGGTTCCCCAAATATTGCTAAACACATTTGAACTCAGGAGCTGAAGCCCAGCAGAAACAAACAAGCAGACATTGCTCAGGGTGAAGAAATGGCCCTGAGATGAGATGTACCCATGGCCTGTGTCCCCAAACTCACTGGGCACCTTCCTCACCTGCCCCTCCATGGCCTGGACAAGGGGTATGGAAAAAACAGATGTCAACCATTTAAAGGGGCCGGCACCACTTTCCTTTGAACGAATGTTCAAATTCAGACATTTCTCTTATTATCTTCTGCCAAGGGAAAAAATTAATAACACAGCACAGTATAAAATACTAAATTAAAGGCATTTTGGAACCAGCAATTATTTTATAAGCTTCTCCTTTATTGCCACGCTAATGTGCCTAATTGCTGTCTTAATGAGGACATTAATTTCTGGCTAATGTGATGTTATTATAGAAATTGCAGTCGATCTCTTAAAAGGGGGGAAAGTGCTAGAAAGCTGTCCCAGGAGGAAAGGGATCTGGTCACCCCACGACGGAGGTGCAAAGGAAAGAGGAGGCAGAGATGGCGTGGGAACCGAGGCATGCCAAAGCCGCAGAAGCCAGGGAAAGGGAAGGGAGGGGCAGCCCAGGAAAGCCGCTGACAGAGCCAGCCGCTGCCATGCCTGGGGACCCAGAGAGACAAACTCAGTAGGAGGAAGCAGGAGAGCGCCTGTGAGACCTGCCCTTGGAGGCAGCACCTTGAGCTTCTCGCTAGCCGCCACCTCAGGGGTGGGGCTACAGCATCAGCTATCGTACTGTTTGCAATAATAGCACTGCTCTCATCTGTTAGGTGGAAAGATGGAGGCGCAGAGAGGTTAAATAATTTACCCCAAATCACATGGGGAGTGTGTAGTGAGGATGGGATTTGAACCCACCCCATCAAGTTTAACTGCAGAGCTGTGTGGCTTCTCAGCTGAACCCGGGCATGACGGGACAGTACGGATGACAGGATGGCAAGATGCGGAGGGATGAGGGCGTGGCTCGTTGGCAGAGTGAGTGTAGAGTCTGTGGGATTTTCAGTTTGGTTTCCAGAAAATAGATAGATAGATAGATAGATAGATAGATAGATAGATAGATAGATAGATAGATAGATAGGCAGGCAGGCAGACAGACAGACAGACAGAGATAGGCAGGCAGGCAGGCAGGCAGACAGACAGACAGACAGACAGACAGATTTCCAAACCAATTGGAGAAACACAGTGTGAGGTACTTCTGTGAGCCAACACTGGACCAACTGCCCCTCACACAGGCTGCCAAATGAGAAGAGGGAGGTGTAAAGTTGCAGGCCAGCACTCCTGACCTGAAAGGGAAGGACAAAGAAGGCTAAAGGTTTGAGCTGGAGATGGACTGTCCCTCTCTCTGAACAGGAATCCACTGTAGGTCACATACCACAGTCACCAGAGGGGAGTGACTGGAGGTCACAGCAGTGTCTGGGATTGGGTGGGTGCTATGGCCCCTCACTGTGGGAGGTCTGAGGCTGAGCCATGCTCCCAGCCATGACACCAGTCGGGATAGTCTAGGCAGGGGTTCTACTACTGAGTCACACAGCCAGCAGGTACTAAGCTGCCTCTGGGTCCCTCGTCTGACTGGGCATTCCAGACAAGAGCTCTACCACTGAGCCATTCCTCCAGCCCCTGACTGGGGGATTCTTGGAAGAGACTCTACTTCTCAGCTCTTTTCCATTTTACCTCAGACAGAGTCTCACTCTGGAGCCCAAGCCTTGAAACTGTGATCGGCTCCTCCACCTCAGCCTCCTGTTCTAAACCCACTGTCACGAGCGTTTGTGACAGTAGAAGATGCCACTGTGGGATCTGGCACTGCTGCTCTTAGACCTAACTATCTCCTCGGCGTGTGAGGCTCTGCCCTCAGCATGCTGTTCAGAGCCAGGCTGGGAAACATGTGGGTCTTGAGGGCTCTGACCTTAGCCCTGGATTGATACATTGGTGAATCTATAACTTGACGAATTGTTGGTAGGTGCTGGAGACTGGATAGTGCGCTAGGCAGATACAGTGGGATTGTTCTACTTAAGTTCTCAGCTGCTATACTAGAACATAGACCAAAACCAACTTGGGGCTCGACACAATGGCGTTCACCTTTAATCCCAGCACTCAGGAGTCAGAAGCAGGTGGATCTCTGTGAGTTTCAGATCAACCTGGTTTACATAACAACTTCCAGGCCAGCCAGAGCTACAAAGAGAACTCCAACCCCCAACCCTGTCTCAAAACCAAACAGGGGCTAGAGAGATGGTGCAGGCATTACAAGTACTGTCTGCTCTTCCAGATGAGGCAGGTTCTATTTCCAGGACCCATAAGACAGCTCATAACTCTCTGTAACTCCAGTTCCGAAGAGCCCTCTTCTGGTCTCCTTGGACACCGGGCAGACAAGAGGTTCAGATAAACATGAAGATAAAACACCCATACATACAAACAAAGAGAAAACTACAAACAAACAAAACAGCGACAAAGACACCTTGTGGAGGAGAGGGTTTATTTCATCTTGCACCTCATGGTTCATCATTGAGAGAGAGTCAGAGAAGACACTCAAGGCAGGGGCTGAGGCAGAAGCCGCGGAGGAGGATGCTTACTGGCCTCCTTGCTTCCTTAGGGTTGCTGGCTCCCCAAGACTTCTGCAGTCTGATTTCTTATGCAACCCAGGATGAACCTTCCAGGGTTGCTTCCAGACCAACCACCCATAGTGGGCCAGGCCCTCCCACATCAATAATTAATCAAGAAAACACCACAGTGGGCCAGGCCCTCCCACATCAATAATTAATCAAGGAAATGCCCTACAGTCTTGCCTATAGGACCGTCTGATGGGGACAATTCCTTAATTAAAGTTTCTTCCCTAATGACACTAGGGTTTATGTCAAGTTGGCAAAAAACAGCACAGGGTTGCTGGGGTTTCTTTTAGCGGAGTATATCTTGTCCTTGGCCTCTTTTTGTTGGTTCTCTCTGCTTTCTGGTCACCATGAGGGAAACAACTTCCAGTCACGCAGGTTCACGGTCCGTGTATTCTGCTTCACCTCAGACCCAGAGGACAGAACTATGTCACTGACCTTAGACGAGACAGGAGCCCATATAAGGCCTTCCTACTTTACCTCACGACTGTGCATGTCCTGTAACAGTGAGAGATGCTAAGGCGGGTTTCATGGGTGGGGTTCCTGATACTTGACAGCCTTGCCAACAGAACTAAGAACTAGATAACTGGGACTGGAGAGAAGGCTCAGCAGTTAAGAGCACTGACTGCTCTTCCGAAGGTCCTGAGTTCAAATCCCAGCAACCACATGGTGGCTCACAACTATCTGTAATGAGATCTGACTCCCTCTTCTGGAGTGTCTGCAGACAGCGACAGTGTACTTATGTATGATAAATAAATAAATCTTTAGAAAAAAAAAAGAACTAGATAACTAATACCTGGTTTCCAACTGATGACCAGATTATATCCGGATAATACCCTCTGCAAACTGAAGATAGAAGTTGAAAGTGTGGTTTATCTTGTCATTTGTTTGTGACAGTGTCTGATGCCCTGGCTATCCTCAAACCTCCCGAGGACAGCCTTGAACTGCCAATTCTCCTGCCTCCGTGTGCTGAAATAGTAATGATGTTTTATCACAGCAAAAGAAACCCACGAAGACAGAAATTAGACTGAGAAATGGGTATTGCTGTGAAGACCTGGCCGTGTTGTTTTGGGGTGGATTCTGGAAGGACTTTGGAACTTTGGGCTGGCAAAGCCATTGGGCACTCAGAGCTTAATGAGTTGTTGTGAGAGCTTAGAAGACTCTTCAGGCAACACAGATAACGGAGGCCTGGCCTGTGAAATTTCAGAGGGAAGCAAGGATTCTATCAGGGCTGTTGGTGTGATGTTTTGATTAAGAATCTGTGTTAACAAAACAAAACAAAACAGAATCTGTGGTTCTGATCTGCTGGGTCTGAAGAATCAGCTGTGATTCACAAGACCCCAGAAACACGGAGGTGAAACCTTTGCGTTACTGGGACAGCAGATGCCAGTCCGCCGGGGCTGAGAAATTAGCGGTCATTGAGAAGAGACCAGCATCATTGAGGTAAAACCTTCCGGGAGGTGTTTCCTCATAGTCTGCACACAAGCTGTGGTCCAGACAGGACCAGCTGTAGTTGGCAGCTGAGGTTGGTAATGCATAAGAGTTTCTCATGTGTTTGAAAGCATAAGGGGGTCTGGGACAACAGCTGGAACTTGGTTCTGAGAGACCATTAGTTAAGGAGTAGTGGACTGAAGAGGTAATGGAGAGACCAAAGAGTGGCCTTTCACCAGGTGAGAGGCCCAGAGTCCTTGAAAAGAGCTCAGGAGAGGTTACCAGGAAAGGTGCATTCCAGTTCCAATGGAGACCCTGGGATTTCGGAGATCCCAGGACTATGGGATAAGCTCCTAAGTACAGTCACAGGTATAGAGTATAAGTGGCCTGCATCTACAGACTCAGACAAGTTCGGTAACCACGGCCTGTGGATCTCAGAAAATTGTGAATGGGTCCCAGGTGTCAAAACTGAACTCTGTACACTGGAACACTTCTGTTTTGCTTTGATTTGATTGTGACTGTGCCCTGGGTTTTCTCCTCTTAAAGTAAGAAGGTATTTAATATGGTTTTTTTTTTAACAGGAATCTACAGTTATGAGACCTTGGATATTTTAGAGAAACTTTGAACTTTTTTTTTTAAAGATCCATTTATTTATTATATGTAAGTACACTGTAGCTGTCTTCAGTTTTTCTTCTCGAGCTGGCCCCATTTGCTCACTGCAGCCGTCTTCAGACACCCCAGAAGAGGGCATCAGATCTCTTTACTGATGGTTGTGAGCCATCATGTGGTTGCTGGGATTTGAGCTCACAACCTTCAGAAGAGCAATCGGTGCTCTTAACTGCTGAGCCATCTCTCCAGCCCCAACTTTGAACTTTTTAAGAGAGACTTAAAGAGAGGCTTTGAATTTGTAAGAGATGTTGGATGTTTTAAAGAGACTGGACTTTTAAAGTGTTTGAATTTTTAAAGACTGGAATTTTTAAAAGTTGGAATGTTTTATACTGTGATATTGATATTAACGTAAGATCTTGGGGATAACCAAGAAAGGAAAGGTTATGGTTTAACAGTAATGCATCAGCTTGAAGCTAGTATTATCTGAGAAGACAGGACCTTAATGGAGAAAATTCCCTCCCACCAGACTGACCTGTGGGTAAGCTTATGGAATATGGAATATTTTCTTGATTAATGATTGGCATAGATGGGCCTATCTTACAAGGAGCAGTTGCCACCCCTAGGCTTGTAGTCCTGGGATGCATAAGAACACAGGCTGAGCTAGTCATGGAAAGCACCCTTCTACGGCTTCTGTGTCAGTTTCTGCCTCCAGGTCCTGCCTTGAGTTCCTGTCCTGACTTCCCTAGATAATGACCTAAACGCTGCCAGGTGAGATGAACCCTTCCTCCCTAAGTTGCTTTTGGTCATGGTGTTTTACCACAGCAACAGAAACCTTAAGTCACCAGGCCAACACTCTACCACCTGAGCCACACACCTAGACCTGCATCTTATCTTGAGACAGTGTCACTCTGCACCCCAGGACGGTCTTGAACTCAAGTTCCCTCAGTGCTGAGATGACAGATTTGGTATACTGGAACTATGAATGTACAAACTGAGTGCAGCCAAACTTAGGTGTGCTCTGTCCAGCTCCATTAGCCCATAACTGGGCATAGCCATCCAATGCCGTGTTAGTTAATTTTCAATTCCTGTGATAAGACAACATAACCGAGGCAACTTATAAAAGAACGTGTTTAATTTGGGGGTTCATGGTTCCAGAGGGTTAGAGTCAATGACCATTGTGGCAGCAGTCAGGCAGGCATGGTGTTAGAGCAGTAGCTGAGAGCTTCCATCTTGAGACACAGCACGAGGCAGAGAGAGCTATATGGGAATGATATGTCTTAGGGTTTCCATTGCTAGGAAGAGAAGATACCATGACCAAAGCAACTCTTAATAAAGAAAACATTTCGTTGGGGCTGACTTATAGTTTCAGAGGTTTAGTTCATTATCATGGCAGAAAACATGGCAGTGTGCAGGCAGACATGGTGCTGGAGGAGCTGAGAGTTCCCATATCTTGATCCAAAGGCAGCAGGAAGGAGACTGGATCATACTGGCTGGGCTTGAACATGGAGACCTCAAAGTCTGCCTTCACACTTCCTCCAGCAAGGCTGCACCTACTACTAGTGCCACTCCCTATTGGCCAAGCATTCAAACTCATGAATCTATGGGGACCTAACCTACTCAAACCACCGCAGTATGGGTTTCTGAAACCTCAAAACCCACCTCTGTAGCCGTCTTTTGCTACTTCATAGTTCTTCTTTCTTCTGCCCTTCTCCACCCCCTTTTTTCCACCTTTCCAAACCCTCTAACCCTAGATAAGAGAGAAAAAAAGGATACAGAGGAAAGGAAAGTGATTCCTAAACAAAGTCAGGTTTTGGAAAGGGGACGGACATTATCATTAGAGTACTTTCTGCTGATTGGTGTGTTGAGTTCCTTGGGGCAAGTTTGATCTTTGCCGTCGGATATCTAATTTCTTCTTCTTCCTGTTTCTTCTTTGGGCAGGACTACCTAAAAACTGCAACCAACAACCAACAACCCACCACGCCTCTGAGGTTCTAGTATTATATACCCTCTGAAAAGTCCCCAGAATTCCAAAGGTCACACAACTGTAAAAGCTATCTGCAGCTGGCAAAATCACACCCCTGCTAGAGCAGGAGACAAATCACAGCAAGCTGATGTGGATGCTCTGAAGCAACCCCATAGCCCACACCTGGGACTAAAACAACATATTCTTATATTTCTATGTTTTTATTTAAGAAACTAAAACTCCAAAATTGTCACTCCATACCTCCAATGGCAATACCTCCTTAACAAGGCCACACCACCTCATCCCTCCCAAACAGTTTCACCAACTGGAGACCAAATATTCAAATATATGAACCTATAGGGGCCATTCCCGTTTAAACCACCAGACACAAAACCTCTTCATGATAAAATGTTGAATACCTCATATTGGATAGTAAAAAACAATAGTTTAGGAAGTTCATTCTCACACCACAGTCAGGGTGAAAATCACAAGTAGCACCATTGTAAGTTGGGGAACATCTTTGCTGCGCACGCGCGTGTGTGTGTGTGTGTGTGTGTGTGTGTGTGTGTGTGTGTGTGTGTGTTAAGGAATGGGCAACATGATGCAGGAGGATTGATAAATCATGGCTCGGCGGGGTAGACCCAGGGAGTAGCCCCTGTGGTTTGTATTCAAAGTCATATCTTTCACTGAGGGAAGATCCATTTTGTTCTGTTAAGGTCTCAGCTAATTGGGTGCATCTCCTCTACCCTCAGTGCATGAATTTCAGGGCCTGAGAAATGGCCCAGCTGATGGAGTACTTGCTGTGCAGGCAGCAGTAAGTTGATATGGGAGGCAGAGACAGGACAATCCAGAGAAATCAAACAGCTTTGCCTTAAGAACCAAGACACCCTGTCTGAAATAAGAGGGCCAACCCAACACTGGAGGCTGACCTCTGACCTCAGAAAGAGTGCCGTGGTGTGGACATGCCTATACTCAGGGACACAGACACACACATTGAGATAGACCAACAGACACAGAAATATAGATCAGGAGAGACAGCAGACACAGAAATATAGATCAGGAGAAACAGACAGACACATACATCGAGACAGTCAGACAGACACATCAAGAGAGAGACAGACAGGCACATTGAGAGAGAGAGAGACAGACAGACAGAAAAACAGACACAGACATACATTGAGACAGACAGACAAATAGACACAGACATACACATTGAGAGGCAGACACTGACACACACATTGAGAGAAGGAGAGAGACAGACAAGTAGACAGACAGACTGATGGCCAGATGGCTAGACAGGCAAGAGACAGAGAGTGAGCACCAATTCTCAATACCAACAATAATATTATCCACTAAAAACAGTGTCATAAAAACACTCTGAAAACTGTTTCACTAAGAATCCAGTCGCAAAGCCCAAGAAATTAACTGTATGTGCGCATGTGTAGATGAAGCAGGAGTACTTCAATCCGCTCTAAACTCCCCAGTGGGTGTGTGCGTGCTCCTCACTACCTGCCCAAAATGTTTTGGATTCAAGAAACACACACACACACACACACACACACACACACACACACACACACACACACACAGCTTTATTATTTAATATTCCCTAAGCAGCTCAATAGCTGACCCACTCCCTAACTCCATGTGGCTAACATACTCCCCTCCGATATTCCTGAGTTAATACTTACTAAATCTGTATTTCATCTTTGCTGCCCTGGACCCTGCTGGGCAGCCTTCCTGGGGCCACTTCCCCCTGCACCTATATGTCTCCTGTCTCTCCCTCCTGCACCTTTCCAGCATGGTTCATCTGCTATGCCTTCATCATGGCGGAATCCCCTCTTCTTCCATCCTCAGTCCCTTCCCAGGAATCCTAAAAGTCCCACCTCTGTCTCCCTGCCCAGCCATTGGCCACCAGTAACTTTATTGATCAGTCAAAAACCAACTGGGGACAGGTTTCCTTTGGAGGACACTGCAAACAGGTTTTTGGATAACATAATTAGCATGAGAACCCAAGCTGCTACATGTAGATGTGCATATGGGGACCTTTGCATGTGTACATGGTCATGGGGTTGTATACGTGTGTGTATACATGTGTGGTTGCACATACACATGGGGGCCAGAGATCAACGTTGGGATCTTTTTCTATCATTCTCCAGCTTGCTCTTTGAGACAGGGTCTCTCACTGAACTCGAACTTGCTGAGTGACTAGACTGACTGGCCAAGAGCTCAGGGTCCTCCTCTCTCCTCTGCCTACCAAGTGCTGCGGTTACACAACCTGGCGTTTTAGACGGGTGCTGAGGATTTGAACTCATGTACTCTCGTTGGTCTAATGAACACCATACCCACTGAGCCATCCCTCCCACACTGCCCTCCCGACCTTAACCTTCCTTGGCTCAGCCCCAAACTCCATTCCCATTCCCTGTGGTCCTTCATCTGGTGCTGTGCATAGGAACTCTGGGCCCATCTCTGGGATCCCACACACTTCGGGGTCTCCCTAACTGAGACGTAGCTTTTTCTTGAGGTAGAGTCTTGCTACATAACCCTTTGTATAAGCCGTTAAGATCACCGCCCTTCTGCTTCAGCCCCCTGAATGCTGAAGTCACAGACATGCATCACCATACTTGGTCTTAAAGCAAGACCTTAAGACTAAGCTGGTCTTGAACTCATAGATTCACTTGTTTCTCAAGTCCTGGGATTAAAGATATGCACCACCACTGCCTGGCTTGTTTTTTTTTGGTTTTTTGAGACAGGGTCTCTCTGTGTAGCCCTGGCTGTCCTGGAACTTGCTCTGCAGACCAGGCTGGCCTCAAACTCACAGGGATCCATGTGCCTCTGCCTCCTGAGTGCTGGGATTAAAGATGTGTGTTACCACTGCCTAAACTTCTTTCGTATAAACAAAGAAATCTATCTGCCTGCCTCTGCCTCCTGAGTACTTGGATTAAAGGTGTGTGCCACCAGGGATAGGCTTTTTTTTTTAAGATTTATTTATTTATTTTATGTGAGTACACTGTGGCTGTCTTCAGACACACCAGTAGAGGGCATCAGATCCCATTACAGATGGTTGTGAGCCACCATGTGGTCGCTGGGAATTGAACTCAGGACCTCTGGAAGAGCCGTCAGTGCTCTTAACCGCTGAGCCATCTCTCCAGCCCCAGGCATAAGCTTCTTGCCTATAAATTGCTGCTCTCTGTCTGCTGTGGGGAAGGCCAGTCCTTGTTTCACAGGATTCCCCTCAGAACATTTTCTTCATTTCTATAGCAGCCAGGTATGAGAATGAGTGACCTGACTTACAGAAGCAAGACAGACTCCTGATAAAATGCAGATTTGGTGGTCATAGTGAAAGACTGTTTACAGTCAATCTCCACTCTTCCCGCCCTATACAGTCCTGCAGAAATGAGCCGATAGCACTTGATCCTGCTCTCCCACCACACTCACCCCTGCCTCTACCCCACACTCACCCCTGTCCTCCCATCACACTCACCCCTGCCTCTACCCCACACTCACCCTGGCCCTCCCATCATACTCACCCCTGCCTCTACCCCACACTCACCCCTGCCCTCCCATCACACTCACCCCTGCCTCTACCCCACACTCACCCCTGCCCTCCCATCACACTCACCCCTGCCTCTACCCCACACTCACCCCTGCCCTCCCATCACACTCACCCCTACTCTCCCACCACACTCACCCCTGCTCTCCCATCACACTCACCCTTACTCTCACACCACACTCACCCCTGCTCTCCCACCACACTCACCCCTGCCTCTACCCCACACTCACCCCTGTCTCTACCCCACACTCATCCCTGCTCTCCCACCACACTCACCCCTGCCTCTACCCCACACTCACCCCTGCCCTCCCATCACACTCACCCCTGCCTCTACCCCACACTCACCCCTGCCCTCCCATCATACTCACCCCTACTCTCCCACCACACTCACCCCTGCTCTCCCACCACACTCACCCCTGCCCTCCCATCACACTCACCCTTACTCTCCCACCACACTCACCCCTGCTCTCCCACCACACTCACCCCTGCCTCTACCCCACACTCACCCCTGCTCTCCCACCACACTCACCCCTGCCTCTACCCCACACTCACCCCTACTCTCCCACCACACTCACCCCTGCCTCTACCCCACACTCACCCCTGCCCTCCCATCACACTCACCCCTACTCTCCCACCACACTCACCCCTGCCTCTACCCCACACTCACCCCTGCTCTCCCACCACACTCACCCCTGCCTCTACCCCACACTCACCCCTGCTCTCCCACCACACTCACCCCTGCCTCTACCCCACACTCACCCCTGCTCTCCCACCACACTCACCCCTGCCTCTACCCCACACTCACCCCTGCTCTCCCACCACACTCACCCCTGCCTCTACCCCACACTCACCCCTGCTCTCCCACCACACTCACCCCTGCCTCTACCCCACACTCACCCCTGCTCTCCCACCACACTCACCCCTGCTCTCTCACCACACTCACCCCTGCCTCTACCCCACACTCACCCCTGCTCTCCCATCACACTCACCCCTGTCTCTACTCCACACTCACCCCTGCTCTCCCACCACACTAGCATCTGTGGAAGTCTTTTCTTCCTTTCACAAACAGAACTGCGGCAGACACCCTTCTGTGTTCACTGTTTTGCAGTTAATCAGCTACCTCGGACACGCAGATTCCCACATTCAGATCCACCCACTGCCCTCAGGGACCCAGGGCATCAGAAGGTGGGTGGACTTTAGTCGGGGCAGAAGCTCACAAGCCCTCTCTGGGCTGATGGGACATGTCACTGCATTACAGTTCCTGCTTCTTCTGTAACTTAGGAGCCAGGTACACTATAAATGACCAGTTCCATTTAACAAGGACAGATAGGGCATGGTGGCTTGGGTCTGTCCCTCTGGCTCTTGGGAGGCTGAAGCAAGTGGATTTTGAGTTTGAAGTCAGGCTGGGCTACAAAGTGAGATGTGTGTGTGTGTATGTGTGTGTGTGTGTGTCTGCATTGTATGTATATGTATGTATTGTATGTGTATGGGAGGATATGGAGTGTGCACATGTATGTGAATGTACATATGGGATGTGGAGATCTTCCTCTATTATCTCCCGCCGTATGTTTTGGGACAGGCTCTCTCAATGACTGTGGAACCCACCGTTTTGGCTATGATGTCTAGCCAGTGATCCCCTGTGTCTGCCTCCACATGCCAGGATTACTGTCCTATGCTACCACTCCCAGCTTCTAGATGGGGGACCAGATGATACGAGCAGAAGCCACTACCCACTGAGCCATCTCCCAGTGACAAACCAAAGTTCAACTTCACCAAAGTTCACCCGGGGGGACAATGACTTTGTACCCTACTCACAGGGCATGGCAGAGAGCTTACTGACAAGAGCGTGGGTGACCTAAAGCCACACTGGAAGTCTGCACTCAGAATGCACAATGGCTTCCTACAGCTTCATAGTCCACCCCCCTCCCAGTCTTTCCCTGCCTTTATACCCCAGCTCCTCCCCAAGATCTCAAGGCCAAGTGCAGTCAGGGCGGAACTGCACACAGCTGGCTGGGAGAAGGGGCGGATGCTCAGTGAGGGTCCAGTGACCCTGCCACGCCCTCCTCCGTGAAGGACATCAGTAGTCAACAACTCCAGTGGCGATGATCTTTTTAGATTTATTTAATTTTATATGCATAAAGTTTTTTGCCTGTATGTATGTATGTATGCACATATGCATGTATGTGCAACAAGTGTGTGCTTGGGGTCTAAGCAGGTCAGAAGAGGACACCAGATCTGCTGGAATGGGGGTTCCAGATGGTTGTGAGCTGTCCTATGAGTGCCAGGACTTGAACCCCAGTCCTCTGTGAGAACAACTGTTGAGTCAGCTCTCCAGTCCACGGTGGTCCTTGAAAAGCAGAAGCAGTTGGTCCTATGAAGTCAGCAGTCGTTTGGCTTAGAGGAAGGTGCTGTGTAACGCCACTGCAATAAAGAAGCCGGAGCCGGCTACATGCATTGGCTAATATAACCCGTGGGTGTGCTGTTAAACTACGGGGCTTTGCAAACTCACAGGTTAGAGAGCATACAAGATACTCATCAATACTATTTTCTATGATCTGTAGAGTCCAGAGAATGAGATACCACAGCCCTACTTCTACAACAGCCATGAGAACTGGACTAAGGAAGCCCTGCTTGTGACTGCGCATGCCTCTGTGGGCCACTCACCGGCTTAGGACTCAGGAGCCCCCTTCCCCGTGAGAGGACCCACAGTGCCGCATGAGTCTGCCAGGCTGCCTTTCTTCAAAGTCAAGAACCCACCGAGTTTTGGGCTAGCCTGGGATACTTCAGCCTTAGGATGGCAGTGGGGATGCAGGCTAATAAATATAAATTTATATTTTTTGAGACAGGGTTTTTCTGTGTAGCTCTGACTATCCTGGGACTCACTCTGTAGAGCAGGCTGGCCTCGAATTCACAGAAACCCACACTGCCTCTGAGTGCTGGGATTAAAGGTGTATGCCACCGTGCCCACCTAATGTGGATGCTTTTAAAAGTTTATTTTATTTTTAATAATGTATTTAATTTTTATCTTATGTCCAGTGGTGTTTCGCCTGTATTTATGTCTGTGTGAGGGCATCAGATCCCCTGGAACTAGAGTTACAGACAGTTAGTTGTAAGTTGCCATGCAGGTGCTGGAAATTGAACCAGGGTCCTCTGGAAGAGCAGTCAGTGCTCCTAACCACTGAGCCGTCTCTCCAGCCCCTGATTTATTTTATTTTTAATGTATATCTGTATGATGTGTGTGCACACCAGTGCAGATGCCCTCAGAGGCCTTGGCTATACTGGAGCTGGAGTTACAGCAGTTGTGAGCCTCCAGGCATGGGTACTGGGACCTGAAACTCAGATCTCCTGCAAGAGCTGTGTCTGCTCTTAACCGCTGAGCCATCTCTCCAGTCCCTCTAACATATCCAAAAGGACAACTTGCCACATTTTCTTTTTTTTCCATAATTTTTTAAATTATTTATTTATTTAGATTTATTTATTATTATATGTAAGTACACTGTAGCTGTCTTCAGACACACCAGAAGAGGGCATCAGGTCTCATTATGGATGGTTGTGAGCCACCATATGGTTGCTAGGATTTGAACTCAGGACCTTCAGAAGAGCAGTCAGTGCTCTTAACCGCTGAGCCATCTCAGGAAAGGAATATTTAATTCCCCCGTCCCCCCAACTAGCTTGCCTACACCTCTATCCAGGTTTGCTGAGGATGTGGCATGGGATACCAGCGGGCTGGCTCCTGGTGCTTTTATGTGGCAGCTCAGAGTGGTAGAATTTGTCCTTCTTTCCCTAAGGAGCAAATCTAAGCAGTTAATCAGTTGGCATCTGTGGCACAATCCAGAACCCGGGGCCCTCTGTGTGATCCCCTGGTTTCCCTGTGTGTATTCTCTGGGCAAGTCACTAAATCAGGTCCCTGAATTTCGTGAAAGAAGATCAGTTCTGAGCGTTGCAGACTGGAGATCCTCGGGGTAAGTCCACTTGCCCTGAGGGATGCTGGGTAAGAGACCAAGCCCACTTGCCCTGAGGGATGCTGAGTAAGAGATCAAGTCCACTTGCCCTGAGGGATGCTGGGTAAGTAAGTGGCCCAGCCCACTTGCCCCGAGGGGTGCTGGGTAAGTGGCCCGCCAGGTTCACAGCGCACTAGGAGCTCATGGGAAGGCACCCCTCTCTCCTCCCTCCTTTCCTTCTCTACTCTCCTACTGCCATTTTCTGGGTTTACCTCCTCAGTAAACTCTTTGTCCTGGACTTTGTGATACGGCCACGATCTTTGAGGTCCCCAAAACTTATATATTTCAGGCTTGATTCTCCATACAGCCACAAGCAGAGCCTGACCTTGGGGAGGGGACAAGATCAGAGGACACTGTCCTCACTGGGACTCATCTACTTACGGCGTGAGCGTTTCCTGGGCCATCGGAGAGTGGGGCCTTATGAGGTGGGTCTGGTCACAAGCAGTTGGATCCCACCATGATGCTCTGCCTTGCCTCAGCCTCCAAGCAAAGGGATCAGGTGATGTGGACCAAATCCTTCAAGACTTAGAGCCCAAAGCGAACCTTTCCGCTTCCTACGCTGTTCCTTCGGGTATTTTATCTCAGTGGTGTAAAGCTGATCAGTACGTTGATCTGATACGGAGGGATGGAATTAAGAATCTCAAACTGAACAAGGGATCATTTGCCCCACACTGGGGGACCTTGCCCGCAGGGAGCAGAGATCACAAATCAGGAAACAAACCAGGCATGCACAAGCTCCTGCATTTGTGTGATGTTTGTCCCAGCTAACAAGGAGAATGAAAAAATGTCTTCTCTATTTCGTTCTACAGGGCAGGATGGATCCTAGGTTTGTGATCATGGCAGGCCAGGATTGTGCCTCTCACTGGAGGTGTAGGTATGGGGGCATGTCTACCACTGAGCTCCACCTCAGCCCCTTACTGAGGAACTCTAGATGGGTGGTACTGCTCTTAATTGATTCTTAATGCATAGCCCTGGGCCAGGCAGAGGTCTGTAAGACTTACATCCTGTAGCTAGTGCAGCCCAGCCTGCCTGGACACTGGGGAAGTCCCTCTGTCCCCCAGTTCTGTGTCCTGTGTGATAGAGTACCTTGGTTGTTAAAACACAATTCCTTTGAGATTACAGCTGCCCTGGATCGGAAGGGATTGTCTATTGGGACAGCTTGTCTCCAGAGATAGACTGTCTCTCCTTGGCAAACAATTTCAGTGGAAAGAGACTCAAGAGCCACAGGAAGAAGGTCCCCTACAGCTGCAACAATTTCCTCATCCTACAGCCCCTCACCTGCCCCTATAAAGGGTCCTGGCCCGCTTTTCTCCCTTGTAAACCCTCCATCTCTCATGGAGGTGAGACTGACCCTGTTTTAATAGAGTGTGCTAATGAGCACAGTCTAATCTGTGGAAGGTCAGACTGTTCTCTTCCTGCCTTTGGTCTCTATGCTGCCTTGAAATCTAATGTCCCTCCCAAGGCAAGTAGCTTCTATCTCCAGTACCCGTGTGTACTCTCCACACCGGCAGCTGGGGTGGAGGTGTGAGCGACGTGCATCCTGGACCCCTGTCACTGCTCCTTCCAGACCTGCACCCCAATAGTCCTTCCTGGGGAGCTTGTGCCTACCACATGCAACAGGACTGTGACTAGAGATGAAGTTGGATGTCACCATGGGAGGATGGGGCTCCCCAATATCACCTAGGAACCAGGGATGTTGATGACTTCTTCAGGGCACAGGACACCCATGAGAGACACCCAAAAACTCCCAGGGTGAGTTGCAGGGAGGGACAGACCCCTTTCTCTACACTTTACCCCTGACATCTCCCAAGAGGTGACTTGGGCCTTCCTGGTCTCTCTCAGTGTCCAGACTCATCCTTGAAGGTACACAGGGATTTGATTGATATACGCCATCATATTGGGGCCTCGAGAACAAACTTGAACCAGAACAGGTGTGGGCGTGCCAATCATAGGAGACAGAAGCTGGAGGACCAGACATTGGAGGTCATCCTTAGATATGTAGTGAGTTTGAGGCTAGCCTGGGCTATATGAGACCCTATGTCAAAACCAAAACCACAACAAAATCCAAAAGACTTTCAAAAGGAAATGGAGGTCTGTCTGTGTGAAGAGGAAACCCAGGGGAGGAGGGATGTTAGGGAAGGGGCAGGGCACAGCAAGCTGAGTGGGGTTGATGAGATGGACCAGTGGTTCAAGCTCTTGTGTGCAACACTAGAATTTTGATTCCCAGAAGCTACATAAATGCCTGGTGGGTTTAGTGACCTCCCTGTAATCCCATCATTAGAAAGCAGAGTCAGGGGCTGGAGAGATGGCTCAGTGGTTAAGAGCACCGACTGCCCTTCTAAAGGTCCTGAGTTCAAATCCCAGCAACCACATGGTGGCTCACAACCATCTGTAATGAGATCTGACGCCCTCTTCTGGTGTGTCTGAGGACAGCTACAGTGTACTTACATATAATAAATAAATAAATCTTTAAAAAAAAAAAAAAGAAAGAAAGCAGAGTCAGGGGATCCCCAAAACAGGCTGGCTAGCGAGGATGGCCAGATCAGTGAGCTCTGGGTTTGATTAAAAACCCTGCCTCGATGAATAAAATGGAAGAACTGGGGATGATCAACCCCAGGCCTCCACATACAAATCCACACACATGGGCCCACACTTATGCAAAACGCACGCACAATACACACATGAACAGGTGCAGGCATCTGTGGTTCTATGTGATCTCGGGTACTCTCACACAGCACACACATCACAGGTTGAACATCCATCCACACACAACCATCCACATACAGTCAGTGTCACATGAAATCACACATATGTTGTATGGCAAAACTTTTTCTGGAGAGACACAACATACAAGTCTCTTCACCCCAGGGAACGCATGCTGCCAGAGTCCGCCTTGGTGAGCCCATGAGGGAAGGCTGGTAGAGAGGCAGTGGGCAGGGCTTCGCCTGCCTGAAGACCTTGAATCTTACACTCAGTGGATACTTTAGAGAGACGACCATCAGTATCTACATCCCACTCCCTCCCACAATGGGCTGGAAATGAGCCCTGGGCCTGACATATACCAGTTAAGTGTGACACCACAGGGCCAGTTCCCGACCTCTTGTTGGAGGAGTCTAGGCAGGTAGTCTGACTGATGCGCCATGCCCCAGCCCAGGAGTCCTCTTCTGCCTTCTGCAACCAGCATTCCTACCTGTGGTGGTTTGACTGAGCATGGCTCTCATAGGCACATATATTTGAAGGCTTGGTCCCTAGTTGGTGGAAGTGTTTGGGAAGGATTAGGAGGTGTGGCCTTGTTGGAAGAGTTGGATGGGTGTGTCACTGGGAGCAAGGTTTGAGGTTTCACCATTTCCAGTTAGCTCTCTCTGTCTATGCTTGTGTTTGAAGATGTGAGCTCTAAGCTGCTGCTCCAGCACAGGGCCTTCCTGGCTGCTGCCGTGTTCCTTGCTATGACTCATGGACGGTGTACCTCTGAAACGGTACGTCCTGAATCATGTCCTAGTCATGGTGTCTCATTACAGCGATAGACAGTGACTAAGACACCCCACTCCAGCATCACATGAATATTAGGAACAGGTGGGACATGGAGAGTCTCTTCAATGATACACATAGCTCTGGACTTCTGTGACCAGGTCACCAAGGTCCTTTGCTTAGTTTTGTTTTGTTTTTTTTAAGATTTATCTATTTATTATATATAAGTACACTGTAAATGTCTTCAGACACACCAGAAGAGGACATCAGGTCTCATTACAGATGGTTGTGAGCCACCATGTGGTTGCTGGGAATTGAACTCAGAATCTCTGGAAGAGCAGTCAGTGCTCTTAACCACTGAGCCATCTCCAGCCCGCTTAGTTTTCATTCTTATGTTCATAGTGTCTTTAATCTAAGCAACATCCGGACTAGGATGGACAGCCCCAAGACAAATGGTGACAGAAAAAAAATCCCTGCCAGGCCAGGGGCACGGGTCAACAGTGGAGCACTTTTCCAGCATGCACATGGTCCTGGGTTCAACGCAGTAGCAGTGTAAACAACACAACACAAAAATCTCAGGCTCGGGGGAGAACTCAGCAAGCGAAATGTGCACACAAAGGCCCATGCTCAGATCCCAGTACCTACATACACACCAGCCAGTACAGGGCCGATCTGTAACCCCAGTGCAAGAGGGTGGGGACAGTTGAGCGCTGGAGCTTGCCAGCTGCTCTAGACAAAATGGCACGCACCGGGCTTCATAGGAGACCCCAAGACCCCATCTCAAAAATTAAGGCGGAGAGAAATAGAGGAAGACACCCAATGAGGGGCATGCATCCCCACAGTTGGTAGAGCTTGGAACTAGTGAAGAGATGAGGAACAACCGAGTGTGTATGTGTGTGAGTATGTGTGGGGGAGTATGCGCTGTGAGTGTGAGTTGTGGGAATGTGAGTGTGTGAGTATGTGGTGTGTGACTGAGAGTGTGTTGTGAGTGTGTGTGAGTGTATGTGGTGTGTGAGTGTATGTGGTGTGTGAGTGTATGTGTGCGAGAGTGTATGTGGTGTGTGACAGTGTGAGAGTGTGTATGTATGAGAGAGTATGTGGTATGTGAGTGTATGTGATGTGCTATATTGTGTGTTTGTGAGTGTGTGTGTGCACGAGTATGTGATGTGTGTGTGTGAGTGTGTGGGAGTATGGGGTGTGTGAGTGTGAGTATGTGGGAGCATGTGTGCATGTGCGAGTGTATGAGTATGTGGTGTGTGACTGTGTGAGAGTGTGTGTGAGTATGTGTATGTGTTGTGTTGTATTTTGTGTTTGTGAATGTGTGTATGAGTGTATATGTGGTGTGTGAGTATGTGATGGTATGTGAGTGTGCGTATGTGGTGTAAGTGTGCATGTATGCGATGCATGAGTGTGTGAGTGTGGTGTGTGTGTGTGAGTGTGTATGTGGTGTGTGAGTATGTGATGTTATGTGAGTGTGCATATGTGGTGTAAGTGTGTGTGATGCGTGAGTGTGTGTGTGTGTGTGGTGTGAGTGTGTGTGGTGTAAGTGTGTGAGTGTGTGTGTGTGCTATGAGTGTGTGTTTGCATTAATGACACAGACAGAAGGTGAGGATGTGTTTGGTGGAAGTGACTCCAGGCCCTTAGGCTGAGGGTTAAGAGAGGAGACGCCAGGAACAGAAAGGCAGACTGAGCTGACAGCGAGACTGAGAGGAAGTGATGACAGGATGTTGGGAGCCGAAGGGAAGTCCCTGTCCACCCAGGTCCCCTGGGGACCAGGCCAAGAGGCGCCAGGATACAGCTCTCGGAGAGCTAGTCCCCGGCGTGCTCAGTGTTGGGAGCTGCTGTGGAGGAGCGGGTCTCCTGGAGTTGCTCTGACAAATGACCATCTGCAGGGTTGAGAGGTGACTCAAAGCACTGTAGCCCTTCCGGAGGACCTGGGTTCGGATCCCGGCAGCCACACAGGGACTCACGACTTCCTGTAACTCCAGTTCCAGGGGCATCAATGCTGTCTTCTGGTCTGAGGGCAGCAGGCCTGCCCAGGCTGCACAGATGTACAGGCAAAACCCTCAGACCAAAATTAAAATAAGTAATAGTTAAAAAAAAGAAAAACCCACTTGCTTTTTGAAAGAGAGCATGTCCACGATGACTCAAAGCAGTGCGTTTTCTCCTCCTCCAGAGGACAGAAGTTTGGACATGAGTACGGCCCTTCCCGGCCTCTTCCAACTGCTGGTGGCTTCAAGTCGTGCTTGGCTAGTGGTCACTCATTCCAGCAGCTACCCTGTCTTACTTAGGTTTCTTTTTCTTTTCTTTTAAAGATTTATTTATTTCATTTTATGTATATGAATACACCGTAGCTGTACAGATGGTTGTGAGCCGTCATGTGGTTGCTGAGAATTGAACTCAGGATCCCTGCTTGCTCCAGCCCCAAGATTTATTTATTGTTATATCTAAGTACACTGTAGCTGTCTTCAGACACCCAGAAGAGGGCATCTGATCTCATTATGGATGGTTGTGAGCCACCATGTGGTTGCTGGGATTTGAACTCAGGACCTTCGGAAGAGCATTCGGTGCTCTTAACCGCTGAGCCATCTCTCCAGCCCATTAGTTAGGTTTCTATTGTGTTGATAAAACACTATGACCAAAAGCAACGAGGGAGGGAAGGGTTTTCTTCACCTTACCATTCTCAGGCCATACTCCCTCACTGAGGGAAGCCAGGGCAGGAACTTGGATGCAGGGCTGATGGCGCCATGGCCGTGGAGGAATGCTGTTACTGACTTGCTCACTGTGGTTTGTTCAATCTGCTTTCCTATATGGTTCAGGACCACCAGGACAGGCGTGGCACCTACTGCAATGGCCTGGGCCCTCCTCCCTCAGATTTACTTAGGAAAATGCCCCCCCAGGCCTACAGGGGCATTCTTCTCAATTTACATACCCTCTTCCCAGATAGGTCTAAATTTTACAAAAACCAACCAGTGTGTGTCCTAATGTCGTCTGTTAGTGGAGGCTGGCCTTGAACTCTGTTTAGCCCAGACTGTCTTTGAAATAAAAATCCTCCTGCCAGCCAGGCAGTGGTAGTGCATGCCTTTAATCCCAGCACTTGGAAGGCAGAGGCAGGAGGATTTCTGAGTTCGAGGCCATCCTGGTCTACAGAGTGAGTTCCAGGACAGCTAGAGCTACACAGAGAAACCCTGCCTCAAAAAACCAGAAAAAAAAATCCTCCTGCCTCAGCCTCCTGAGAGCCAGGATGACGCTTCTCTTTCATCTTATGAAGACACCAATCTTCAAAATTTTGGGGGTGTGAGCACACATACACACCCATGCAGATGCTCTCACACACACACACACACACACACACACACACACGCATACATGTGCACATACATGCAGAGACAAGCATGCGCATTCACACGCATACCATAGTTCTCACTTTAAAGGGAATCCGAGATGGTTTATCCGGGAGCCATGACTCAGGAGCACAAATTTAGGTTACCCCAAACTCCATGTCTCACATGGAGACAGTTTCATGAAGCTTTTGGAACAGAGAAAATCATAAATCAAGGCAGGTTTAAGGTCCACTGGTGATGGAGGCTGGAGATAGAGCTCAGTGACTGAAAGCACTGGATGCTCTTCCAGAGGACCCAGATTCAAATTCCAGCACCCACATGGTCGCTCACATCCGTAACTCCAGTTCCAGGAAATCTGCCACACACTTCTCACCTCCACAGGCACCAGACACAATACAGTGTGCACAGACATACATAAGGCAAGCACTTACACATGAGATAATAGAACAACTTCTAAAATAAAATGCATCAGTGGGTACATCTGAGAGGCAGATTCATCAAGATAGGGGAAGATTTTCTATAGGCTCACGGTGCTTTCTGATGACATTCTCAAGTTTTAGGTTGGTGGAAGGTAGGGGTCTGCTAAGCTAATAAGTTTCAAAAGGTTTCTATTAGTCACAGGATATTAGTTCTGACACAGAGGTGGGTGAGGAATTGTTCCAGGGCTAAAACTAGCCCAAGGGAAGGTAATTGTCTCAGAGGCTGCAGCTCCGATCTCTGCACATCAGTTTCCATCCGTCAGTCACTCATCAGGCATGGCTTCTTTCCAGAAATTCTCATAGATGGGAAGCTAGAGACAGGGTCTCGCTCTGTGACAGCTGGTCTGGAACTATGTAGAACAGATTGCCTTGAACTTGTGGCAATCCCCCAGCCTCAGGCATGAAAGTAAGTAAGAGACTGCAGTGGTGGTGCACTGTGAGGAAAACCTTGATCTTTCTCCCTCTTCCTTCTCAGGACTAGGACAGCAGGTGTGTATCACCACACCTGAAGCTTTTTGTTTGTTTAAACATTTTGCTTTAAGGACTTTTAATTTCCGGAGCACGTACTGCTTGCTCTAGCAGGGGACCTGAATTCCATTCCCAGCACCCAGTACTACCTAGGGTAGTGCTGAAACTCCAGATCCCACGCCCTCTTCTGGCCCCCAGGGGTATTGAAAACATATTAAATTTAAGTGTGTGTGTGTGTGTGTGTGTAGAAGTCAAAGATATTTTGGGGAGTTGGTATGGTCATCAGGCTTGGTGGCAAATACCTTTACCTGTGGGGCCATCTCTTCTGACTTTTTTTTAAAAAGACCTTATTAGATTTAAAAAAAAAAAAGCTGTGTATGTGGCATACGCCTTTATTCCCAGCACTCTGAAGGCAGAGGCAGACAGATCTCTGAATTTAAGGCCAGTCTGGTCTGTAAAGTTCCAAAACAACCAGGGCCACACTCAAAGAAATCCAGTCTTGAATATAAAAAACCAAAACCAAGACAAAACAAAACAAACAACAGCAACAAAATAAAATAAAAATCCAAACCAAAAAAAAACCCCAAAACTTTTATTAATAGGCTTTAAATTTTTTATTATTTTATGTGTATAAGTCTTTGCCTGCATGTGTGTCTGCATATCACCTGTGTGCCTGGTGCCAATCAGGAGGGAACATTGGATCCCCTAGGACTGTAGGTACAGGTAGTTGTAGCCACCATGTGGGTGCTGGGAATCAACCCAGGTTATCTGCCAGAGCTCTTAACCCCTAAGTCAATTCACAAGCCCCTCCCCCTTGCTTAACGGTTTTACCATGTTCCCTGGCCTGACCCCAAACTTCTGCCTCAGCCTCCTGAGTAACTGGAGCTCAGGGTCTCTCCAACTGTTCTTTACAGACATCATCCTACAAGGGGCTCAATTCAACCCAGTCCACTTAGTTTCCAATAGCAGATCTCAGTTTCCCCTGGGGATCCCATTCTCCGATAATCTCCTTTCTCTTTAGAGAAAATGTAACTTTCATATTTGTGGGTCCCAGTTTTAAAGCACAAGATTCAATCATAGCCAGCCAGGGACCCCAGAACTCAATTCTTCCCTTCCGCCTAAGCTACCGTCAGCCGTACAGTCTACCCACTAGGGAGGACCACTGACGAATCAACACCCCTTGCCACCCCGGGGAGGCTGCTGGAAAATAGCTAATTACTTCTCACACCCAGAGCCAGGTCGTAGCCCAGATTAGGTTGGTGGACCTGCTGCCGCTTACACGCTCGTACACACCAATGCCAATAGAGTTTTAATTCCACAGCTACGGTTTGATTAGAGGGCCGGCGTCTTGTGTGCGACCTCGGGGACCTCATTATTTTCCAAACTCAAATAAATACGGTGTTCAGAGAGCAGGAGGGGCAGTGGGGTGGACAGAGGAAGGACCAACAACATCTACAAAAAGAATCCGGATCTTGATGAGATTTTCAGTAAGACTCAGCACCCCACAACCTGCCCATTTCAGCCCACCCAACCCAGCCTGGCATGGCCAGCCCCAGGCTAGCCCAACCCACCCACGCAGGCCAACCCAAGCCCAGCCTACAAGCGGATGCTGGGCTCAGGCAGGCTTGAAGCACTTAGTGTGAGTGAGAAGCTGGCAGGGCCCTGTGGGTGGAGAGGTGGGGGCAGGGTGGAGGGGATGTCCTGGGTTTACTCAGGAATCTGGTGTCCTGAAGCTCTGAGGACAGCTTGGTCTGTGTACTCGGTAGGAGGCAGGACTATGGCCCAGGCTGACTTGGGGGAGGTTTTGAGGATGATCTAGAATCTTTCTTTTCTTTTTAAGTTACAGTTGCTTGTGTATTTATTTATTTGTGTTGGTGAGTACCCCCATATGCACCCTGAAACATGCGTGGAGGTCGAAAGGAAACTGCTAGGAGTTGGTCCTGGGCTTCCATCATGTGGTTTTGAGGAATTAAGAGCAGTTTGTCAGTCTCAGCAGCACCCTTACCTGCTGAGTCATCTTGCCTCCCCAAGATTTATCATTATTATTATTACTATTACTATTATTATTATCATCATCATCATCATTGGTTTTCAAGACAGGATTTTTCTGTGTTACCCCGTCTTTCCCGGCACTTGCTCTGTAGACCAGACTGACCTCAAACTCACAGAAATCCTCCTGCCTCTGCCTCCCAAGTGCTGGGATTCAGGGTGTGCACCACCACCACCTGGCTTTGATTTCTTTTTTAAGATTCCTTTTTAGTATTTAAAATTGTTGGGCTGGGTCTTAACCACAGATGGCTCAGTGGTTAAGAGCACTGGCTGCTCTTCCAGAGGACCCAAGTTCAGTTCCCAGCACCCACATGGTAACTCACTACTATCTGTAACTTCACTCCCGGGGGATCCAACTTTGTTTTCTGACCTCTGAGGGCACTGTGCCCACATGGTGCACATGCACACTCATATACTCATATAAACTAAATACTTATTACATGTTCTTATACATGTGTTTGTCCGTGCATATAAATTCTTGTGCCTGAGGAGTCCACAAGAGGGTATTGGATTCTGGAGTTAGAGTTATAGACCAAAGGAAAAATCCCCTCACAGTTTAACTCTGGGAACCAATGTTTATCTGAGTTACTTACAGGAGCTTGGATGACTCACAGGGACTGAATCACCGAAAAGCTGAAACCCTGGAGCTCTTTTCATGAGTGGCCGTGCAACATCTTATTTATCTGGAAATCCCCCCTCCTCCATCGTCTCCTGTAAAGAGATGAGCAGATGGGGAAACTGAGGCACACAGTGGCAGACTAGGCTGAGGAATGGCTTCCCTGTCAACTCAAACTACTTCCTCCTGTGGAAGTGTGTCTGGGAGCGTGAATTCTGAATTCCTGAATGGGTCAGTGACCTCTGAACCATTGTCCCCAAATGTCCTTAGAACAGGATCTAACACACCCTCTAAAACAATCAGAGTCAACTTCGGGCCTCATTGAGTTAAAGGGGAAGAAATGAGCGAGGAACTGAGAAACCCCTGGATTAAAAACATCTGGAGCTGGAGCGCTGGTGGTGCACTGGAGGGGCAGAGACGGGTGGATCTCTGTGAGTTCAAGGCCAGCCTGGTCTAGATAGCCTGTCCCAGCACAGCCAGGGCTACACAAAGAAACCTACCCCTGCTTTGAACCTCCCATCAACCCCCTCCCAAAAGAAAATTTGGAAATGAGAATCAGAGAGAAGCCTCGACCAAGGAAGGGCTTGCCGAGCAAGAATGAGGACCTGTGTTTGGATTCTCAAAACCCAAGTGCAAGAGTGTGGTGTGCACCTGTAACCCCAGAGCTGCGGGTGAGGAGACCGGTGGGGTCCCGCGGCTCCGTGGCCGGCCTCACAGAATTGGCCAGTTCCAGGCATGAGAGAGACCCTGTGTCAAAACACAAGGCGGGGAGCGCCAAGGATCAGGGTTTGCCTTCTGGTTTCCACAAGAACGTGCATTTGCACGCACGCCTCATGTAGACTCACCTCACATACACGCCCGGACACATACATAGATGTATAAAGGGCTCATTCAAGAGCATGCCAGGCATGGTGGTCCGCAAAGATGCATGTAAAACTCAGTGAGTGGGGCAAACGCAGGACAGGGACAGGGCCTCAGAGAGCTTCTAAAGAGAAAAGAATTCAGTGTCTGGAGGGGGAGGAGCAGGAAACAGGATATGGGAAAGGGCGGTCCGGGAGCAAGAGGGCTTTCACAGTCCCTTTGTCTAAAACACTACTCCACTTCCCTTCACCCTGCCTTTGTGGGTTTTTTGTTTGTTTGGTTGGTTGGTTGGTTGGTTTTTGTTTTTTGTTTTTTTTAATTTGAGATTTATTTGTTTAAGGCAGGGACTCCTGTAGCCCTGGCTGACCTTGAACTTGCTATGAAGCTGTTGACAATCTTGAATTCCTGATTCTCCCTTCTCCACCGCCAGAGCGTTAGGACTGTGGGTATGTGCTGTGGGTGTGCACCTGGGAGGGGATGGAGGCTTTGGAAGGCAGGGCTGGGCACAGAAGGCGTGGCTGGTGAGTCAGCGGGCTGAGGGATGAGATCTGATCTGTAGCGTTTGCTCATCCTTATGCCGTTAGTCCTTCCCACCTTGATCACTGCCAGTGTGAGCCCAATTGCACTGAACTCCAAGAACAGACTAGCACTTTCTTAAGAGTCCACTCTCCTGCCTCCACCATGCCAGTGATGCAGCCTTGGACCATTTCCTAACTCAGGGCCTTGACAGAACAGAGGAGGAAGGAGAAACCCAGAGGACACAGGCCTTCCCTGCACTCGCGGAGGATCTCTCTGCAAACTCCCACACTCAGAGGCACCAGTCTCAGATCCCCTAGGTGCTTCTCAGTCTGACGAGTCAGATTAACCATCACATTTCCTGCTACATCAATTGTCTTGGGCATTGCAATGACAGAAAGCTGGGCGACATAGCACTTCTGTGATTTGGAACTGTGTCATTGGTTATGGTGAAGTCTTGTCCCAAGCACTGTCGGGTGATTTACAACATCCTACTCAGTAGCCCAAGGCCTTGGAGTCCATCCTTAACACCTAAAGGGGGGAAATTCCTGGTTCTACACACAGATGTTGGCAAATGCCCTTCACTCACATTCTCTTGGAATCAGCAAATGTCTTCAGACGTGACCTCATGTGCCTTGGAGACCGAGGTGCCCATTTCCACGTGGCAGTTAGTTACTCAGTTTTGGTGTTTTGAAGCTAGATCTCATGTAGCCTGTGGTTAGCCTAGAACTTCGTATGTAGCAGAGGCTGGCTTTGAACTCCTGATCGTCCTGCCTCTATCTCTCAATACTTGAGATCACCAGTGTGGACTCCCAAGGGAGATTGTAGTCAGTAGTTCTGTGAGTCTGTATATAAAATCATCTGTGGGGGCTGGAGAGATGGCTCAGAGGTTAAATACCACTGGACACTCTTCCAGAGGACCAGGTTCCATTCCAAGCACACAAGCGTTGCCTAACAGTACCTGTAACTGGCACCCTCTTCTGGCCTCTGGAGACCCACATGGTGCTCAGGCATACATGCAGGCAAATCATTCATGCACATGAAATAAAATTAATAAAAATAAATCTTTAAAAGTCACCTGAGGATTTAACACCTCCCCTCCCCCAAGTTTCTCTGAGTTGAGACCAAAAGCAAGCCCTTTGAAATAATTCTAACATTCTGAGGTATATCCAGTGCGTAGGTAAGACTAGGACCACCAGTGATAGTGTGTTGGGATTCTCCAGAGAAACAGAACCAATTGTGTGTGTGTGTGTGTGAGAGAGAGAGAGAGAGAGAGAGAGAGAGAGAGAGAGAGAGACAGACAGACAGACAGACAGACAGAGACAGAGACAGAGCAAAATGGAGAAGAAGTGGCTCATATGATTACGGAGGCCAATACACCTCACTGTCTGGCCTCTGACAGCCACCGAGTCCCAGGAGAGCAGGTCGAATTGTTCTTCTCGGGGTCAGAAGGCCAAAGAGACAAGACTTGGTGCTGGAAATCCCAGTGTGAGGCCAGAAGGCAGTGAGATGGGAGTCTCTACTACTTATGGGAGAAACATGGAGAAGACATGGTCTCCAACAGCACTGCTGGAATTGGGGTGGTGGGGCCTGTAAGAGGAGAAGCCTAGTGGGAGGAAGTGAGGCCTCCAGACAGGACACTGAGACCCCCAGTCCTCTCTATTAAAAAAAATTATATTACATTTATATATTCATTGTATGTGCTTATATGCACATTTGCATGTGTGTGTGTGTGTGTCTATGGTGTGTGTGGTATGTATGTGTGTGCATGGTATGTGTGTGTGCATAGTATGTGTGTGTGTGTGGTATGTGTGCATGTGTGTGTGTGTGGTATGTGTATGTGTGGTGTATGTGTGGTGTGTGTGTGGTGTGTGCATGTGTGTGTGTGTGTGTGTGGTATGTGTATGTGTGGTGTATGTGTGGTGTGTGTGTGGTATGTGTGTGTGTGGTATGAGTGTGTGTGGTATGTGTATATGTGTGTGGTGTGTGTGTGTGGTATAAGTGTGTGTGGTATGTGTGTGTGTCTGTGGTATGTGTGTGTGTCTGTGGTATGTGTGTATGTTGAAACCTTCAGAAGTCAGTTCTCTTCTTCCACCATGTAGGTCCTGGGAATTTCACCCAGTTATTAGACTTAGCTGCAAGCGCCTTTATCCACTGAGCCATCCTGCTGTCCCGTGCCTCTCTTTTGCTTGCCAGCTCTCATGTTGTGGGTATCACCCTCTACCATGTGCTCCCACTTTGACAAACAGAACTACCACAGGCTCAAAGCAACAGAGCCACATAACCAGGGAGCCAACCAATGCACAGCCCTTCCTTTACCCTTATAATGCTCAAGAGCTCGTACGGCGCCCACCCGGAAAGACTTTGTTCGTTTACTTTGTATTATGTCTGAAATACCAATAGCCCCCATGTCAAACGCCAGTCACATTTGGAAACACTGTGCAGTGCAGGAGACTCCAGAAACGGGAGGCTGGCTGCAGCTCAGCAGGATGCTCCTCACTTAGCACTCACGATGCTGTGGGCTCCACCCAAACATGAACTGGGTGTGGCAGTACACACCTGCAGTTTCAGACCCATGGAGGTGGAGGCTGGAGGATCAGAAGATTAAAGTCATCCTTTGCTACTGTGATGGTTTGAACCAGAATGACTCCCAAAGACCTCCATATATGTTTGACGCTTGGTCCTCGGACAGTGGAACTGTTTGGGAAGGATTAGGAGGTGTGGCCCTGTTGGAGGAGGTGTGGCCCTGTTGGAGGAGATGTGACCTTATTGGAAGAGGTGTGACCTTGTTGTGGGAGGTGTGGTCTTGTTGGAGGAGGTGTGGCCTTGTTGGAGGAAGTGTGGTCTTTTTGGAGGAGGTGTGGCCTTGTTGGAGGAAGCCTGCTACTTGGGTTAGCTTTGAGGTTTTGAAAGTCCAAGCCTTGCTCAATCTCAATATTTCTTCTTACTTCCTGTAAATCAGTATAGAAACTCCTTTTTGTTAAAGATTTATTTATTTATTTTATGTATATGAGTACACTGTCACTGTCTTCAGATCCACCAGAAGAGGGCATCAGATCCCATTATGGATGGTTGTGAGCCACCATATGGTTGCTGGGAATTGAACTCAGGACCTCTAGAAGAGCAGTTGGTGCTCTTAATCGCTGAGCCATCTCTCCAGTCCCTAGAAGCTCTTAATCACTGCTCCAGTGTCATGACCGTCTGCCTGCCTGACTGCTGCCGTGCTCCCTACATGATGGTCATGACTGCTGCCGTGCTCCCTACATGATGGTCATGGTCATGGACCAACCCTCTGAAACTATAAACCAGCCCCAGATTAGATGATTTATTTATAAGTTGCCTTGGCCATGGTATCTCTTCACTGCAATAGAACAATAACTAAGACAGCAGCTACATAGAGAGTTCAAAGCCAACCTGGGCAACATGAGACCTTGTCTCCAAAAAGTTAAAAAAAAAAAGTACAGAACTATGCTGGGTGAGATGTTATATGCACACCTTTAGTCCCAGCACTTAGATCTCTGAATTCAAGGCTAGCCTGGTCTATATGGAAAGTTCCAGATATCAGAGCTATATAATGAGAACTTTTCCCAAAAAGCAAAGAAACAAAACCTCACATAAAAAGCCAGATTAGTGGTGCACATCCACTGACCACACAGGACAGGGCATGCATACACTTGCATGCACACACACACACACACACATCTTTGAACTAGGTCTTAAAGAAGTGAATTCTCTCACTGTCCTGAACATCAGAGTCTAACACCAAGGTCCTTCGAGTCTTTCCAGATTCCAGCAGTGGCTCTGGGACCTGAGACGGCCTCCAGGGCCTTTCCTGTGTGTGTGTCCAGGTTTTTCTTCTCTCTGTCTTTTATAAGGACACTTGTCATTTTTTAAGGCTATAGAGTTAATCCAGGATGATGTCATCCTGAGATCTTTCCTATAATTACATCTGCAAAGATCTTTCTAGAAATGATATCGCCTTCACAGGGCACAGGGTTTTGGGCTGGGATATATACAGGTTTATAAGTAAATTTTTTGCCCAGGATCTCATGTATCCCAACTGACCTCAGACTTACTACGGAGCCAGAGGTGACCTTGGACTCTTAGCCCTTTGTTTGCTCTGCTCAGCCAGGATTTCAGGCGTGTGCCTCCATGTCCTGTTTATGGGGTGCTGGGGATTGAACCCAGAGCCTCGGGTATGCTGAGCAGTCAGTCTATCCCAGCCCTAGACGGACCTGTAGCTGCCATCTGTTATTTTGTGGGTCCGTTTTCTTTTACCCTTCTCTACCCTTTCCCACCCTTTCAATCCCCTAACACCAGATAGGAGAGGAAAAAGAATAGAGGGGAAAGGGGACCACGTTATTGACAGACTGCTTCCTGCTGGTTAGGGGTGTCACGTCCCTTGGTGTGAGTTTGATCTTTGCCATCAGGATAGCTAATCTTTTCTTTTTTCTTTATGCATGACTACTTAACAAACAACAACCAACAGCAACCAGCCAACAACCCAACAACCACCCCCTTTGGGACCCTAGCATTTATATATCCCTTGGGGAGTCCCCAGAATTTGCAGAAACTATCTGCAGTTGGCAAAATCATACCTCTGCTCGATCAGGAGGTAAATCATAGTTACCTGCTGTGGACAATCTGAAACGGCCCCACAACCCACACCTGGGATTAAAATGAAAACACATTCTAATGTTTCTGTGTTCTTTAAAGAAACCAAAGTTCTCAGTACAGAGAGACTTTCCTCATTCATTTGCTAGACATTGTCCCATATGCCACCACACCTCTGTGCCTCTCGGGACAGCACAGTAAATCCTTGATAAATGGAAACTGCTGTTACCCCCGCCCCCAGAGCTTCTCCAACAAGCAGGCTTGCAAAGCTCAGGCACAACGTCTGAGCCCAGGTCTAAGATGGAAGGGTCTCGGTTGGTATCACAGAACTGGCATCAGAAAAAACAAATGTGGCCAGGTATGGTGGCACATGCCTTTTAATCCCAACACTTGGGAGGCGGAAGCAGGAGGATCTCTGTGAATTCTTGGCCAGCCTGGTCTACTTAGTGAGTTCCAGGACAGCCAGGGCTACATAGTGAGACTCTGTCCCCCCAACCCCTCCAAAAAAAGAAAGAAAGAAAAAGAGAAAGAACAGCAAAGGTGTTCATCGGGATGTGGCAGGGGCTGCCTCCCACACGCTGGGATTAAGGGTGTATACCCTGAGACTGACAGAAATCTTTATCTTGAGGAATGTGTTGTGGGTGTTAATTCTTGCAGCCAGGAAGGGAGCGGTCCCCTTTGCCCTGACTCCCCAGCACTTTCCTGTATAGGACTGTCTCGGTCCATTTTCCTCAAACCCATCCTAATAAATGCCCACTTGAACTACAGTTTCTGCATGCCTCAGTGTCGCCATCTGTACAATGGGCATGCTTTCAAGGGCATCATATAGGTAGTTTACTATAAAGAGAGTGCGTGATGCCTAGCGTTAGTAGGGACTCAGAGTGTGGCTGTATCAGCACTGGGTGAGCAGAGAAAGAAAGGGGGCATGTGGAACAAGCCCTGGGTGCAGGCTTCGCGCTACCACAGCTCTGGCGTCCCTTGGGAAGACCTATAGGAGAAAGAGGGGTGCTGAACTGTCCCCCTTCACAGATCCAGCCTTCTCCACCCCATCCACTCCAACTGCAGCCCACCGGAGAGCTGGAAAGGCCCCCCCCCGCAGGAAAGCGGCACTGGGGGGAAGCCTGCCAGGCACAATTACACTTCCATCCTCATTAAACTACATCTTCATTCTAATTAGAGTGTTGCAGCCTCCAAGCAATAAGGGCCCATTACTCCCCAGCTGCAGAACTAGCGGGCCACCCTCTTCCTACCCTGACGCAGCTCCATTCCGCTCTCCTGCTTGCTCCTCCCGGCAACCAGAGAGAAACAACCAAACACGCCTAAGCAGCCTTCTAAATGTCACCGTGTTCTTGCTGCTTGTGTCCAGCTGAGGCTTTTCCCTTGGCCCCCCAACATTTACTCCTTTCAGCATGCTGTGGTCTGTTCTCACGAACACCGACAGCCACCACCCCCACCCCCACCCCACCCCTAGGGCACAGTTTCGCACATCCAGGTCCGAGGACAGCTAGAACTAGCAAGACAGTTCCAGGAAGCCAGCGCTCCTGCTACGAAAGGGCTTCGTTTCGTAGACTGGTTGCCGGGCATGCGCAAAGCCCTGGATTGAATCTTCAACACGGAGCACGGAGTAGACTGGAGGATAGCGATACTTCACACGCGCAAACCCATCGCTTTCAAGGTGGGACAAAAGAGGATCAGTTTAGAGCTTGCCCCAGCTGTATAGTTTAGCACTAGCCTGGGCTACATGAGACCTTATCTAAAAAAATAAATAAATAAAAGCCACTCATTGGCTCTGTTAGCCCATCCTCCTGCTTACGGTATTACCATGGTGCCAGGCTGAACTGCAAAATGCACAGTGGCGGCCGTCCGCTCGCCTTCGTTACTGTCCCCATTCCTGCCTCACTGATGTCTTCCCTACTTGTGTGGCAGCGATGGCTAATTTTTGTCGTCAATTGGAAAAAGGAAAAACCGGAAGGAGGAAAACTCTCGTGAGGAACTGTGTCCGTCGCACTGGTCTGTGGTCATGTGTGTGGAACATATTCTTGGTTAGTAATTGGCGCAGGAAGGTCCCGCGTCTTGAGATTAGTACCATGCTGTCTAAGGAAGGTAGCTGAATGAAGGCCTACGCGCCAATCAGTACTCGGCTTTCTTCCATGGTTTTGCTTTAGATTTCTGTTTCAGGTTCCTGTCTTGGGTTCCCTCAGCCATGCACGGTAATTTGTGATATGCAAAATGAAGTAAAACCGTTTCCCAATTTGCTTTTTGGTCATGGTGTTTATCACAGCAACAGAAAGCCACGTATGACAGAATTTGGTACTGAGCATTAGCTGTCGCTGATGGAGCTGGCTGTGTTGTTTCAGGGAGAATTGTGGACGTTTTGGGAACTTGGGTCTGGAAAAGTCCCTGGGTGCTGAGAACTTAGAGGCCTGTTCTGTGGGAGATTGGAAGATGAGAATATTCAGAGACATTCAGATGGTGGAGGCCTGGTTCATCAGTTCCGACCGAAGTTGAGAGTTTCTATCAGAGTCACAGTGTGAATGAATCATTTGAACCGACGTGTGTGTGGAATGAAGCCTGTGCCTTATTAGACCCATTCATGTTAGCCAGCTGTGGTAAAAACCCAGCTGTGGTGAATAAAAGACACCATTGAGGCAAACTCTTCTGGGATGTGTTTTCTCAGGGTCAGAACGTGGAAGTGTGGTTCAGTTGGGGGCCAGGGCTGCACCCCGAGCTGGCAGGAGAACTTAACAAATATTGTGTAATAGTCTTCTGCGTGGTGCTAAAGACCTCGAGGCCTAAAGAAGTCAAGGAGAGCATGAGTCTCATGAGGCTTAGCACTGTGTGGTAGGTTTGGGGTCCCTATAGAGACCCAAGGGGACCATTGGTGAAGATGCAGACCATCCCAGTGGAGACCCCAGAATAACAGAGTTGCTAGAAGCGTGGGATGTCCACCAAGGGCAGCACCAGGGATGGACTAGAGCCAGCCTGAGCCCATGAGACAAACTGTGTGTGCCACAAACAGCCAAGCCAGAGACATGGTGCTTCCCAAGCCCTTTGCAGCCCAGAAGATCATTAGTGAGTCCCAGATGTCCGAGTTTTTTTTAAGTATTTATTTTTAATAACGTATAGGGATGTGTGTGTGTGTGTACATACATATGGGTATTTACACATGAGTGCCCACAGGGGCAGAGATGTCTGATCCCATGGAACTGGAGATACAGATGATTGTGAGCCACCTAACACGAGGGCTAGGAACTGAACTCGGGTCCTTTGCAAGAGCAGTGAATGCTCTTAGCACTGAGTCATTTTTGTACTCCCAGACACTGATTTTTAACATTATTTATTCTGATTTTACTTTTAGATCATAGTAACTGTGCCCTGGTTCTTCCTTCTTAGAATATAGAAATATATAACATCTTTTATTTTACAAGAGCCTACAGTTAAGACGCTCTGGATTTTTTTTTAAAGAGACATTAAACTTTTAAAGTGTTGAAATATTTAAAGTCTGTGAGACTTTAAAGTTGAACTGTATTTTTTATTGTAATGTTAGCGTGAGATCTTGGGGCTAAGGAAAGGTTATGGTTTAAAAGTGATTGATGTGTCTGTGTGTCAAGTCAAGTGGAAAGACCTGGATAGCTGCTATTGGTTCTCCACTTGACAATCCTGGAAAGGAGGAACCCAACTGAGGAATTGTCTCTATCAGATTAGCCTGTGCGCATGTCCCTGGAGCAGGTCCTGGATTGTTAGTTGATGTAGGAGTCATCCCTCAGTCGGTGGTCTGAGCTGGATAAGAAAACTAGCTGAATGTGAGCCTAGGGGGAGCTAGTGAGCCGCTTTCCTTCATGGTCTCTGCTTTCTGTTCCTGCTTGGAGTTTCCACCCTGAATTCCCTATGTGACGTGCGTGGACTGTAACATATAAACTAAACTTAAAAAAAAAAATCCTTTCCTCCCCATGATGGTTTTGATTATGGTGTTTATCATAGCCACAGAGAAAAGTACAAGTTTCAGGAAAGTAGGGACTGGAAAGGAAGAGCTATCTCAAGATTAATATATGAGAGGCTTGGTAGCTCAGTGGGTTAAGTGCTTGTGCACAAACCTGATGATTTGAGTTCGATTCCCAGAACCCACAAGAAAGTAGCATAAGAGAAGCTGACCTCACAAAGTCATCCTCTGACCTCACATGCACAGACAGCTACATGTGCACGGTGGCAGATGCAACACCCCAACACACACACACACACACACACACATACACACACACACAAACACATACACACACACACACACACACACACACCCCACAGCATGCACATAATGATAACAGTGGTTGGGATGAATTGTAAGAGAAGAATCTATTTTCACTAAAAACAGTTTGGGTTTTTTAAGGCTTATATATACACGGGGCCGGAGACATTGCTCAGGCGTTAGGAGCACTTGCTGCACAGTCATGGATTGGAGTTTGGTGTCCAGAGCCCACACAGCAAGCCAGGTGTCCCATGCTTGCCTGAAATCCCAGTTCTAAGCAGAGGCAAAGTTAGAATCAGGTGCCTGGAGAGATGGCTTAGTGGTCAAGAGGGTATCCTGGTCTTGCAGAGGACCCAAGTTCAATTCCCATCCAGCCCTGATATCAGGCAGCTCACGACTCCTTGTAACTCCAGTTCTAGGGGATCCGACACCCCTTTGCCCTCCTCCTATGCAGACAGATACACATATACATAAATAATACTTTCAAAAGTATTTTTAAAATATGTATAAAGCCAATGGGCTTATTGGCTTCCAACCTAGCACAGGAAACAGAAGTCCCAGGTTCAAGGAGAGACTATGCCTCAAAGAGTGTCAGGTAGGAGGACTCTTACCTGACAGCTTCTGCAGCTGTCCGTGACAGTGCACACTCAATTGTGCATACTCGTGTAGACACACGCATGCATGCATACACATAATTTAAAATTTTACGGTACAGAACAGGATGGTTTGCAGAGATAGACTGGGAAGCCCTGCTCGCCAGGCTTCAAACAGAGCATGCTCAGGAAAAGCCCTCGCTATGCAAGCACGGGAGAGGTATGTGCTGTGTAGATGACCTGGAAAGGTCATGCGGTTTTGGGCCAATGTTTTTTGCGTTTTCCCTCAGCTCACTAACCCATGTTTAGTCTCCATTCTCTAGAACACCTTCCTTGACTTAAAAATCCATCCCTAGGGCTGGAGAGATGTTTCAACCTTTGAGAACATTTGCGGCTCTTCCTAGGAGCTAGGTTTGATTCCCAGCACCCAAATAACTGTTGGAAACGCCAATCCCAGGGGATCTGATGCTTGAGTGGCTTTTTTTTTCTCCCTTGGGTGTGAAGATAGAGGCCAGATTAGACCAGATTAAAAGTAGATAAAGGCAGCTCGTGGGTGGGTTCGCTGATCTCACAGGCGGAGGTCAGTGACGTCACACATCCAGGCTAAAGCAAGGAGGTTTTATGGATCCTGGGTATGGGGTGATGATGTATGAGCTAGGAGCTGGAATTGTCTACATCCGTGGTCAAAACTGAGCCCCTGGGCGGGCACTCTTGGGTGAGTTGCCGGAAATGGGGAATGATGACATGCTAGCCTGGAGTTTTCTCCAAGCAGACCCCGGAGTCTTGTCTGTTAGGGCAGGGTTGGGAATAGGAGGGCAGATGGGGTTTCTCAGCTTGTGTAGGGAATAAGAAGGGGTTCCAGCCTAACAAAGCTCTTTTCTGACCTCAGTGGACACTGCATGCACATGATGAATGTATATCTATACAGGCAGAACACCAAACAGAAACAGAAACTAAATAAATCTGGGGCCAGAGAGGTGGTTCAGAGGCTAAGACAAAGTTTTGAAACCATAAAACTATATTTCTATTTGTAATCCTATATCCCTGTTTCCAGAGAAGGCCGTATTCACAGGGGGCGATGCCTAAGCTTTAAGTGGGCCTTAAAGTCTTTTATTGTATTTTACTTATTTACTGTATATGTGCAGGTTTAGGCATATCATGGTGCACATGTGGAGGTCAGAGGGCATCTTGTGAGCTTGGTGTCTTCTCCATTCTGTAATCTTTAGAGATACAAGCCAGGCTTGGAAGCACGAAAGGTAAGGCCTGGGCTGGACAAGAAAACCATCTCAGTTGCTCAGGAGGGGACACAACTAAGCCATGCTCAGTGGGCAAGTCATGGGTCAGGTGATGCTCCTGTGTAGGGAAACGGGGCCCTCCTGGGCTTCATGTCTGGGTATATGGTCATGTGCTGACCTCACTTGTTCAAAGTCCAATACCGAAGAATAAGATGACATAAAAGAAAAGCTAAGTTGTGCGTGCTGTTACCTGCCTGTAATCCGGCACTGGAAGGCTGAAGTTGTTCAAGGCGAGCTGGGTTTCACTGTGAAATCCTAAAAACTTTAATCAGAAAAAAAATATTCTCTTGCCATGAACACTGTACCTCCAAAATTACGTTTGGTTATGCGAATATTAGGTGCACATGTGCGGAGGTCAGAGGTCAGGATGTTGGCCCTCACCTCCCGCCTTGTTTGAAATAGGGTCTCCTGGTGGCTGCATACTCACCCCAGTTGCCAGACTTTGAATTTCCGAGGATTCTCAATCTCTGCCTATGATGCCCTGTAGGAACACTGGCATCACCCAGATATGCGTGGCGTTGTGTGTGTGTGTGGGGGGGGGCTGGGGATCTGAGTTCAGGTCCCCGCCCTTGCATGACAAATATTGTATCCACTGGGACCCACTTCCCAGCCCCCTTACACAGTTGGCACCAATATTCACTGTGCTCAGTCGCCACACTCATAAGACTTTAAAGCCATACTCTATTTCATCTTTCTCTTACAACACTTTATTTATTATGTTTATGAATGTGTTGCCTGTGTGTATTTAAGTATGTCACTTGTGCGCTCATGGAGGCCAGAAGAGGACATTGGCTCTTCTGGAACTAGCTTTGCAGACAGCTGTGAACTGCCATTGTGGGTGCTGGGAATCGAGCCTAGGTCCCAGACAAGACCAGCCGGTGCTGTTTTCCGAGCCATTTCTCCAGCCCCTTTGTAGCAATCCCATGACGTTTGAACCAGGCAAAGCCCCATTTTACAGACTAGGACACTCTAGCTGGTTATGCAGATGCCTATTTCAGATCACAGTGCTGGTAACTGACAAATGCGTCCCCTGTCCCCAACTTTCCTTATGTCACTGTGTGACATGTCACTTCCATGACTGTTTATCTTTCCCAATGACTCTGCAAAGAAAAAAAAAATAACCCTCGTGTTACAGATGAAGAAACTGAGGCAGAGATGAAGAAGAATTTACCAAAGAGTTTGATTCTGTGTGGCGTATTGGTGGCCTTTTGGGGGAGCCCAGGTCACATCTCTGGGCAGGTGGGAGAGCATGCCCAGGCTTCTGAGCTCGAGTGGCCCTTAAAGCTTACACTGAGGTACTGCCCCATAGACCCTGTTTTTGGTCCCTACTGGGATCTTCAGACCCTGAATGTCACATACTAGGGACTCACACCAGCCTCAAGATCCTTCAGAGCTTGGGGATCTGTCACTGGTCTACTGCGGATACTAAAGGGATAATTAATTGGTGCTAATTGATGTATCTGTTCCCAGATCCAACAAGCCCTTTTGGGCCTAGATTATCCACAGGAGGAAAACTACAAGAAACTGGGCACTCTGCCAAGAAACACAGACTCTTCACCCACCGAGGATCCTCTGCTGGGACTCATGGATGATAAAGGGAAACTGAGGCACAGAGAAGCCCATCAATTGTGGAGCTTCAAGAGTGCTGTCAGGCTGGCTATGGTAGTACAGCCATAATCCTAGCTCTGGCAAAGCTGAGACAGGAGGGTTGCCATGAGGTTGACGCCAGTCTGGGGTCTGGGCTACAAGGCAAAAGAATCAGGAGTTCAAGGCCAGCCATGGCTATTAGCTAGTTTGAGGCTAGACTGGGTTACATGAGACCCTATCTCAAAACCAAAAAAATAAATAAATAAATAAATAAAATAAAAATAAAAATGCAGTTGTCATTTGAAGAGAGCAAAGAAATACGAGACATAGGCCTTGGAGAACTGAGCTCCCAGAGGTATAGTGCTCCCCAGCCCATGCCCTTTTTCTCTTTTGTAAATAGGAACAAGAGAGTTCCTTGCATGTTGCAGGTGTTAGGAACACCCTAGACAGCTGCTACATCTCAGCTACATTTGTAGCACTGTTTAAAAACTGGGGGGGGGGGGGGCGCGCTGGAGAGAGGCTCAGTGGCAAAAAGCTTAACACTGCTCTGGCAGAAGACAGGAGTTCAGTTTCCAGCACCCAGGGGCTCTCAATGCCCTGTAACTTCAGCTCCTGGGGATAAGATTTCCTCTCCTGGCATCTCTGGGTACCTGCACTGATGGCACAAACCCATATAGGCAGGCACACACACACACACACACACACACACACACACACACACACACACGGAACTTTTCAAATTAGATTAGCATTTTTAAATATTTTTATCCAGTGTGTATGAACACACACCTGGTGGCCACGGAATCCAAACACGGTCACATCCTCTTGACCTGAACTTACAGACAGCTGTGAGCCTTCATAGGGTTCTGGGAATCAAACTTGAGTCCTCTGCAAGGACATCCAGTACTCTTCACACTGAGCCCTCTCCAACCCCTAAAAGCCTTTGTGTTTTGTTTGAAAGCAGGTAGGGTGGCTCAGGTCTGTAATCAAGCATGGGGTAGGTTGAGGAAGGAGGTTGGCCTCAGGTTGCAGCCATATGGGCTACATGGTGAATCTCAGTCCATCCTAGGCTACAGGGTAGGATATTGTCTCAAAAATAAAGTAAAATTCATTTTATACATATATATATATAATTTTTTTAATTTTTGAGATGGACTCTTACTCTGTGACCTGAGCCAGCCTGCAGTCCACTATCCTTCCATGGATAATCTTAGTTGTCAACCTGATGACATTAGAAATTAACTGAAATCCAAGCAGCTGGAGACACTGTGAGGCTTTTTTTTCCTGATTAGATCCACCTTAAATCTGGGCCACACCCTCCGGCGGCAGCCTACATAAAGGATATGGAAGTCAGAAGCTTTTGTTCTTTGCTGCCTATCCTCACTATCACTGGTGAGTCTGTTCCTTCACTGGTGTTAGAGCCTACTTCTGTGGGATTCTGCTGTACACTGAAGATTCCCCGAGGGATCCAGCCTTGTGGGTGGGACAAGTATTGGATTCTTGAACTTTCTATCGGGAGGCAGCCATTGTTGCAGCCAGACCACAGCTAGTAAGCCACTCTAATAAGCTCCTTTTACATATCTATAGATTCGTTCTATCAGTCTTGTTTCTCTGGAGAACCCTGGATAATACACCTCCCTTCTCAGTCTCTAAGTGACAAGAATGGTATTGTGTGTGACACTACACCCAGCTCGCAAAGCATTTAGAACACTCTGGTTGGTTAGTAGATATCCCGTTTCTGGCTACCCTCTCTCAGGCCACCCTGTGCCTCAGTTTCTCTCCTGAACACAGAAGGAGCAGTTCTGGCAGCCTCTCCTTCTGGCCCGGATTCAGGCAGGAACTCTCCCCTACTCTAACCTTGGAGAAGCCAGTGGGAAATCACTTCCAATCCTTCTGAGCGCACGTAGCAGGAAGATATTTCTCTGGCCTCCGATTGAAAACAGAAGTTTCCTCCACATTCGTGGAGACAGAGCAGAAGGATAAACAAAGACAGACACACTCGGGCCAGAAAAACCCGATGTAAACACATCGCAGCAGACAAACACATGGGCATGCCAAACATACACACAGCCGGCTGCAGCCACCCGCTTGGGCTAGGGTAACAGACTCGCTGTGCCCAGCGAGGCCTTCTGGATGACCACAGCAAAGGGCAGGGGCACCTCTGAGTAGATGCTCTGGGCATGACCTCATCTGGACATCCACGCTTTTGAGTGCACCCAACCCCAAGCCAGAAGTTCAGGGATTAACACACCACAAGGGGAGACCTCTGGCGAGGTTAGTGGGTGGACGCACAACCCGGCACCCAGCCACAGCAGGTACTTGGCATAGGGACCCAATGACTTCTCAAGTGTCTCTAGCCATAAACTTCTCCTAGCCATACATTTCTCTCCAAAAGCCTTCTAGGATTATTAGCTGAATCAGGCACTAGGGCCCCATTCTTGAATCCCGATCTGATATTGAACCAGGTAAAGGCACACACCAGTTTACAAAGTCCTATCTGGGTCTGCCCAATAGACATTCTCTCTCTTTTCCTGACTATTCTTCCCCTAAGCCCTCCTTGCGCCTGAGTTTCCCTCCTGTACATTGTAGGGGTGGGGTTCCAGGAAGGCCCTCTCGACTCTGACCTTGGGGAAAGCAGGGAAAATCCTGGGGTGGGGCTTGGAGTAGGACAGCCATGGTTCAGCAACAGACAAGGGGCCCACTGGAGACAGAGGGGTTCAGCTTCAATGACCAGGGATCTACCCAGCATCCTCCAAACTGCAGGATGATCTCCTTCAAACAATGAGTCAACGCCAAGAGACAGAGACTCAGGAACCTCAGAGACCAGCTGAGTCAGATACCCTAAAGCACTGAGTCAGCGGGGTGGGAGTGGGGAGTGGGGATGGGGGGAGCTGGGGAAATGGAACATTCAAGGATGTTGTGTTTCCGACCAGGGTGTAGCCCACCTGAAAGAGGCATTTTATAGCCTGGGAACCACTTCTGTGCCAGGGTTTACCAATGCTTTTTGAGGGGGAAGGGCTGGGGATTGAACCCAGGACCTTATTCTGCATACTCAGGAAGTGTTCTACCACTGAGCCACACCCCCAGCTCTAGGCTGTTTTATTTTATTTTGTGAGATAGGTTTCATGTGGGCTGGAGAGATGGCTCAGCAGTTAAGAGCACTGACTGCTCTTCCAGAGGTCCTGAGTTCAATTCCCAGCAACCACATGGTGGCTCACAACCATCTGTAATGGGATCTGACGCCCTCTTCTGGTGTGTCTGAAGTCAGCAACAGTGTACTCATATGCATAAAATAAATCTTTAAAAAAAAAGATAGGTTTCATGTAGCCTGAGATGACCTTGAGGTCGCTATGAAGCAGGTTCCTGTACTTGTGAGCACCAGATGATAGGTGAGAACAGCATTCTGGTTTTATACAGTGCTGGAGACCTAACCCAGAGCATTATGCAGGCTAGAAGAGCATTCTACCAACTCCAGCCTACATGGTTGGCAGGCTATTTATTTATTTATAGATAGATAGATAGATAGATAGATAGATAGATAGATAGGTAGGTAGGTAGGTAGATAGATAGATAGATAGATAGATAGATAGATAGATAGATAGGTAGATAGGTAGGTAGATAGATAGATAGATAGGGTTTCACCATATAGCCCTGCCTGTCCTGGAACTTCCTGTGTAGACCAGGTTGGGCTCAAACTCACAGAGATCTGTCTGTCTTTTTTAATTCATTACCGGCGGAGGGGTCCATAGCGCATGCGTGGAGGCTAGACGACAACTTTGTAGAATCCGTTCTCTCCTCCCACCTTCATGTGGCTTCAGGGGTTTGAACTCAGGTCACCAGGCTGAAATGTATTTTTATGTTCTGGTTTATGAACCTCAGCAAGTCATGTGACTAGCCCGAGCCTCAGTTTCTCTGTACGATAGAGATTCATTCGTCCCTACGGTGAATGTGCACCTACCAACCTACCTACCTACCTACCTACCTACCTACCTACCTACCTACCTACCTACCTACCTACCTACCTACACCCCTGTGCCAACCATGGCCTGTGTACGTTTAATGGTACCGTGTACATACGTAGGGAGTTGCTTACTAGCGTCTGCACAGCTAGGAGATGAGTAGAGAGGGCACCTTCATCTCTACCTCACACATGATCAAAAAGCTTCCCAATCAGGCGGTGGACTCTGAAAAGGCGAAGACTACAGGCCTCTGTCTGGACAAAACGCAGAGGGACCCACCGCTAGTAACCGGTACCTTGGCTGCGGCAGCGCGGGGAGTGAGCGCCACCTGTGGGCCGCCAAGTGGAGGTGCGAGCGGCGCCTGCGAAAGTGGGTCACAGCCCCCTCCTCCCCGCCCAGGGCGCACCCTCCCCCATCCCCAGGAGTAGTTTTAGAAACAGCTCACGTTTATGAAATTCTCCTGCAAAGGACGCTTTCTCAGCCAGAATTTGTCCACGTATTCATGCAACAGACATTTGCTGAGCGCCGCGGTGCTTGTCCTGGTCTGGGGTCAGAGACAGGGAAGAGAGCATTTAAATCTGCCAGAGCTCCTGACAGCATGAGGGTGGGGATGAGCTCAGGGGGACAAGGCTGGCTTCAGGAAGTGTCCTGAGGAGAAGAAGGCCAACAGAGGGAAGACCCAGACCACAGATCAGAGAGGGCTCCAAGGAGGTGTGGCTTGTGCAGAGGGTTGAAGAGCTCTGAGTCACTCCATGAACTCCAGGTGCCAATACACATGCACACACATACACACATAGACACACACATACATGCACACACACATGAACGAGAGAGAGAGAGAGAGAGAGAGAGAGAGAGAGAGAGAGAGAGAGAGAGATATTACATTAGGTTTTCCAGTTAGGTGTGGCAAGTGCAAAGGCCCTGGGGCAGGCAAGCTTGAAGGTAAAGTGTTCTCCCTCTTTCAGATTTATCTTATGTACATGACTGTTTTCCCTGCATGTGTTTCTGTACACCATATGCTGCCTGGTGCCCTCTGAGGTCAGAAGAGTGTCAGATGCCCTGGAACTGGAGTTACATCTGGTTGTGATCCACCAGGTGGGTGCTGGGAACTGAACTCAGGTCTTCTGTAAGACTTAACCACAGAGCCAACTTCTTTAAGCCAATGTGCTATTTGTTTATTTATTTATTTCCTGTGTATGTGCACACATGAAGTACACACGTATGTCATGCACACATGACATACACATGCTATAGCACACATGTAGAGGTCAGAGAACACTTGCAGGAGTTGCTTCTCTCCTACCAGGCAGGTTCTGGGGATTGAACTCAAATCATCAAGTTAGGCTTCTAGTGGCTTTACCCACTGAGCCATGGGGGGGGGGGCAGTTGATGAATTCTTATGAGATCAGGGTGGCCAGAACTGAGAGTGGGGTGGTATCAAGACCCCCCCACACACACACGCACACACCTTGGACAGAAATTTGACCCAGAGAAGAATAAGCCTTACTTACACTGAGCCAACATCTGTGTGTCATCGCCCCGCTATCAGCTGTCATGAGAGTCACGGAAAAGACCCCTGGCTCACACAAGTCGAAGCATCACTCTCTTTGGCTTTTGTCTCTGACCACAAATTTTTAAAAATGTACGAAGCTAGATGAGGTTGCAGAGGCAGGAGGACCAGGCGTTTAGGGCCATCCTTAGCTACATAGCAAATCTGGACTATTCTGAATTACATGAGTCTATTCTGAGTTTTGCTTTTTTTTTTTTTTGAGACCCTGTCTCAAAAAAATAAATAAATGAAATTTAGAAAGCACAAGGTGGCAGGGGTTAGGAGGCCGCACCCACACACGAAGCTCTCACTAGATAACCTTCCTTGCTCTTCGAACGTTAAAATAAAAATATGTCTTTTCTGCATGCTATTGTGGATTGAGCCTACAGCTTCCAGCCGCTCATTCTCAGACCCGCAGTAAACTGCACAGACTGGCCTTGCTCTGTAGCTCAGCCAGACCTTGGACTGTGGTGTCCTCCTGAGCAGCTGGGGTGAGTGACAGGTATGTGCCATACCATGGCTTCTGCGACCCTATAGACCTGGATTAGTCGACCATGATCAGTCAACCATGATCTATGTGACAGGGCTGGCGGCCAGAATCCCGTCCTTGCCCTCTTGTCTCCCTTCGTGACTGACTGCAAGTTCTGCATCACCGTTTTGGCTCTGGAGCCAATGCCTGGCCTCAGATATTTAGAGTCAGTACGGGTCCAAGCAGCCTCCCTGTCCCCAGACAGCCCGCACGGCTGGGCCGTGTCTGGTCTCCTTCTTTCTCTGAGCCCTGAACCTTTGTTACCGTCCCACCACCCCTGAGAGAGTCGGTGTCTCTGCCTTCTTTACCTCAACCTGGGGCTGCAGTGTGAAACCTCTCAGCCAGACAAAAATGTCCTCGAACCAGATGTGTTGGCACATGCCTGTATTCTTTTCACTGAGGAAGCTGAGGCAGGAGAATCTTGAATTTATAGTGAGACTGTTTAAAAAAAAAAAAGAAGTCCTCTGCAAGCCCCTCATGCTAGACCCCAGCCTAGCCTTCTTGCTCCCCAACAGTTTTGTGCACTCTCAGAAAGAATAACTTGATTCCAGGGACAGTGCTTCTGTCCATACTCGAGGGGCCCCTGGCCAGACTGATGGCCTCCCCAGGCTCCTAGGAAAGCCAGGACTGTCCCCATGCTTGCTAGTGTGCTTAGGGAGGGGGCGGAGCCTCTAGGGCTTCTAATTATGGCTTCAGCAGCACAGACTTAATTACTGCCTTGCGAAGGGTTAATTACTCCTAATCGGTTGGGAATCAGGCAATTTCCTCGCCTCCTGAGAACCAAAATATTTTCCCTTCTTAAAGCCCCCCTCACCCCCTCTCTTTCCTCGGGTTTTTTTCTATTTTGCCTGCTTGGAGGGTCTAGGCCTGTCGACTGGTCAGAATCAGCATTCCCACGGGGACCCGGCTCGGTGGAGCCTGGTGGTTGACTTAGGGCATCAGCAGATTCAGAGGACACAGGTTCTGGAGTAGGGCAAATCTGAGGGCTGCCTTCAAGAGTTGGTTCAGAGCGTGTGTGGAGGACTCCATTCCTTGGGCTCTAGTAGAATTCTGCCCCACCTTGGGGGAACTTCTGGGCCGGGGAGGCTGAAGCTGATTGCTCGAGGCCTCAGTTTCCCCATCTATAAAAGTACTGGCACCTGCCTGTGTGGCTTTGTAGGTGGTAGGGTGGCCTGGTAGTGAGGGTAAGCGAACTGACACCTACCTGGGTTGCCTTGCAAAGGACCAGGGAGCAGAGTGTGTCAGGCAGGGGAGATAAAGCCCAGGTTGGTCTATGTGATAGCTACAAAAGTTAGAGAAGAGGAGAGAGAGAGAGAGAGAGAGAGAGAGAGAGAGAGAGAGAGAGAGAGAGAGAGAGAGATGTCAGGCTGTGGGAAACAGGCCACAGGTCCCTTTAGTAGCAAACCAGAACACACACCCTTAATTGAGTCCTAAGCCCAAGGGACCTGGAGAGACATTGTTGCTAAAACTGTTTGTTAGGGAAGACAAAATGTAGCTTTGTGTAACCTGTGTGTGAGAAGGTGGTGGGTGGTTCATTCTAAGCTGTGGAGAAGACTGGAGGTGAGGAGAGACTTGGGTATCCCTCGTGGTAGCCTCAGGATGCTGTCTCTCCCACTGTCTTTCAGTCTTTGTCCCTGAACCAGTGTCCTTGAAGCTCCCATTGTTATCTTTTCCAGGGACCCTCGGGGAGCTGCCCAGGAAGGTGCCCTAGCCTCTCCACACAGCTTGGATCACCCCGAGTGAGGCTGCCTTGTGGTGGGTGCTGTTGACTCTTCTCTCCATACTGTGGGGCTCAGCTGTGGAGGGAGAAGCTGGGGCGTGGAGCCCCACCTCTGAGGGCCTTGCTGTCAGCCGGTTTGTTGCCTGTTGCTGCAAAGCAACAGGCAGGTTGTGTGAGAGAAGCCGCGGAGACACAGAGCCACCGTGGGTAGATTGATAAGGACGGGCGGCGGGCTGGACCTCAGCCCTAAAGGGATTGGCCAACTTCCTGTTTACAGAGATGCCAAAGGCCAAGCTTTCTATGTTCTTCCCCCGCTCTGACCCTAGTGAGAGAGTGTTCTAGAGGAGCATTGGGGACTGAGCCCAAGACCCTGGCTTCCAACCCCAGAACTGGTCATTTGTGGCACTTGAGTGCACGCACGCGCGCACACACACACACACACACACACACACACACACACACACACCCCTGTGTTCGTTTGTGACTGCTCATGTGTATGTGACCGTGTGTGTGTGTGTGTTTGTGTGTGTGTGTGTATGTATGTGACTGCAGGTATAAAAGTATGAGTCTACACATGTGTGAGTGTCACAGGACAATTCCAGGTGCCATGCCTCAGGAACCATCTCCTTGTGTTTTGAGATGAGGTCTCTCCCTGCCAGCGAGTCCCCGGGGGTCCTTCTAGCTCACCCTCCCCAGTGCTGGGATTAAAAGTCCACATGCATCCTGCATTCTGTTCTCTGGGGACTGAACTCAGGTTCTCATGCTTGCAAGGCAAATACCACCCTCCTGAGCCATCTTCCCGGGGCCCCACACTACTAAAACGCTAAAGGAGACATGAGCAGCTTTATTTATCTTTTTTTTGAAACAGGGCCTTTCTGTACTGCCAAGGCTGGCCTCAAACACTGGTAGCTCTCCTATCCTGGGCTGTCGAGTGCTGGAATGTCAGACACTGGTCTTGTTTGGTTTGCTGTCAGCCCAACAAAGACCCGTATTTCTCTCCATCTTCCTCTCTGCCATTTGTAGCAAATTGCTAAGTCTTGCTCCCACCAATGAGATGAGACACACTTACCACCTACACACTGGGTAGAAGACACAGGCCATTTTGGTTAGTGTGTTGGCTAGCACATTTTGAGTTCTGGTATTCCCTTTTTACAAAAAAGAAGAAATCACTTTGCCAAATTAGTTTCCCTTTGTTGGTGTGCTCCTTTGTGGAACATCAACATTATTATTTTTTTTTCCTAATGATTTGGTTGCTCTCCAGGATTTTAAATCCATCTGGAAGATGGTTAAGATCCTCTCCACTGGGGAGACATAGCCATCCTCTGTTGTGGTGGCCCCAGGATCTTGGGGCATGGCACTCTTTTTAACTCAATAAGGATCCCAGGAACTCAAAGATGGCACAAGAAAATATTGTGTCAAAAACAAAACAAGCAAACAAACAAAAGAGAACGTCCTGTGTACTAATTTTCTGTCACCTTGATTTACATTCTGGCGGCCGAATGAGAAGGAAGCTCAGGTAAGAAAACATCTCCGTTGCTTTCTTGATTAATGTGGAAGGGCCACAGTGTGGAGAGGAACACCCACAGGACCACCAGTCACCAGCCACCAGCCACCAGCCACCAGCCACCAGCCACCAGTCACCAGTCACCAGCCACCAGCCACCAGCCACCAGTCACCAGTCACCAGTCACCAGTCACCAGCCACCAGTCACCAGCCACCAGTCACCATTCACCAGCCACCAGCCACCAGCCACCAGTCACCAGTCACCAGCCACCAGTCACCAGTCACCAGCCACCAGTCACCAGTCACCAGTCACCAGTCACCAGCCACCAGCCACCAGTCACCAGCCACCAGTCACCAGTTATCAGCCACCAGTCACCAGTCACCAGTCATCAGCCACCAGTCACCAGCCACCAGCCACCAGCCACCAGCCACCAGCCACCAGTCACCAGTCACCATTCACCAGCCACCAGCCACCAGTCACCAGTCACCAGTCATCAGCCACCAGCTCTCAACACTTCTCCAGCCCCCCTACCCTGTTTCTTTCATGCGTTACAGTGTATATGCGGGAAATACACAGGAGAGGTAAAAATGGGACCCAGATGGCACCAGCTGGCACCAGCTGACATTCACAGTTTTGACTTGTAACCCCTTTTTCTTGGGCTGAGACCCTGGAATGCTGTCTGTTTCTTCTTCCTTCCTTTCTTTCTTTCTTTCTGGTGATGGTGGAACTTTGCCTAGGCTAGGCCATGTGTACAGGCCTAGTACCTAGGCTCCTTCCATATCCATGCTAAACTAAATGTTTTTTCCCATTACCATGAGCCCTCATTGGATGAACAAATGCTCTAGAATTTTCTGCACTACAGCTATCCAGACTGCACGTTCTAATACTCTTCTAATCTTTCTCTCTCTCTCTCTCAGTTCCTTTTCCCAATTTCTTTCTCCCCCCTTCCTCCCTCCCTCCCTCTCTCCTTTCCTCCCTCCCTCCCTCCCTCCTTTCCTCCCTTCCTCCCTCCCTCCCTCCCTCCCTCCCTTCCTTTTTTTCCTTCCTCCCCTGGTCATCACCTTCCTAATGCCTTAATGGGATCATAGAAATGGGGTCTGGGGTCGGCTCCACCATGAGCTGTATTAATTGCCAAGGTCAATGCATTTTCACACCCGACTAAGGAGGTAACACTTGACCTCTGTGGTGCTCTTTTCGTTTTTAGTTTCTCGGTTTGTTTTGATGCGTCGTTTGAGATGATGTATTTACTGGTTTCTAGAGGGGACTTGAGAGCCTTCCCAGCCGAGTGTCTACAACGCTAAAAGCATCAAAGGGGGCTGATCTCTCAGATGTCTAGACTCGGATGCTCATGTGATTGGCGGTAGCCCGGGAAGACCTGGGGAGAGCACAGATCCCAAGTGGGCCTTGATGGCCCCAGATGCGGCTGGTTACCCTTGGAGCCAAGGAAAACAGCCTGCTTGGGGACACGGGAGTGTGCGACACTGGGGTCTTCAAGCCTCTCTCTGCTGGTGCCTCCCATTCTGATTTGCTCTAACTGACATAGAGCATTCTTCCCCGTTTCCAGATTCCTCTCCCTGCCTGTCTGCTTCTGTTTCTGCCCCATGGAGCCCTGGGCACCCTGAGCTTTTACTCTCTGGTTACTCTAACACGGACAGACTAAGGCTAAGGCTACTCCTCTCTAAGCTCTTAACTCCGTAGTTTAAACAATGCTTCCTTAGCTGAGTTCTTCTGCTGCTCATCCTTTAAAACCATAAATGCCGCTAAGACAGATAACTCTGTGTATTCTAGTAAGACGGTGTTTTCTACAAAATTTACCTGGGAAATTAAAAGCGGTTACTATGTTAGCCTACGTATGTAGTTGGGAGCCAACGGACTTTTATTAAAGTGGTGTCACACAGACAAACAGCTGTCACTGGCATGACTTCTTTGACTGCTTACAAAAGATCATCATGGCTGGAGCTGTTGATTGTCATGTCCCCTCACTGGGGAGGGCGTGGCAGGGTCACTGGACCCTCACTGAGTATCCAGCCCCCCTCCCAGGCAGCTGTATGCAATTCTGCCTTAATTGCACTTGGCCTCAAGGTCTTAGCAGGGAGTTGGAGTTTAACAGTGGAGGAAGGTTAGGAAGAGGAGCTCTGTCTATTAAGCTCTTGGGAAGCCATCATTCATGCTGGGTGCAGACTTTCTAGTATGGCTACCCGGCAGTAACCCCTCAGCCACATTCTATTAGTAAGCCCCTGGGTTCTCCAGGGTGAACTTTAGTGAAATCAAATTTGGTGTGTCACTGGGATGCTATGAAGAGGGTAGACATTGCTTAGTCCTTTCGTGGGGGGTGGGAGGGGTATTCTCACAATACCTGAGTTCTTTACTGTTACTTATGTCTCATGATAAAAAATAATAATAATATAAACTGAACCGAAAGGCTTATGCAAGTTCCAAAGTTCCGAGCAAATGAAGGGGTAAAAGATGAGGCTTAGAGTTGATGTATATGACAGCATATTTTCTAAGGTCAAAGTTCAACACATTGCTGTCAAACCCCTGCTAAAAGCCTGAGGAGTCAAGCAAGGCTTTTGACTTACTCTCACATATAAGAAACAACTGGGAAAATAGGATGAGGGGGCCAGGGGTCTCTCTCAAACCCAGGTGACCCCCGAGGACCAGAGGCCCAACTGGCCTTCACAGCTAAAAGAGAAAGGGTTAATATCGGCCACCAGCACACTTTTAACATCCCAGCAGGAAAATACAACCGAAGACCAACGATTGACGCTTGTGCAACAGTCGGGGGAGGGGGGGTCACGCTCCCCAGATGTTAGGCTTAACTCCATACAGGCCACTGTTTAGACAACCACTCCTCAGTAGTGACTGCCTTCTCAATAAGAAACCCGCTGCCCCAGTTTAAGGTCTCAGGCCTTGCTCACTGTGGCACCTGCCTGCCGCCCAGACGGACGGACGGACGGATCCACCGTTACTCTCATCTTAACATAAAACACAATGATAGCTAAATACCTCTTCTCTCTACCCAGCAGCCATAGGGCAGGGACCTCCCACTGATTCCAGCCACTGATCCCAGCAGCTAGTGAAGGGCCTAGAAGCAGGTCCTGGGTTCATCGCCCTGGAGACCAGCTTCGGAGGCCAAAGACGAACAAGGAGCGGCAGTAAATGGAGCTCTCGTGAGCCCATCAGGAGATCCTAATGGACTTTGATTCTGACATTTAAAAATCTTGACCCTGACTCTGGCTCCCGCCTGGGCCTTGCCATGCCGACGGCCTTGCTCCACCTGACAGCTACATAAATGAAGCCACCCATGCATCTGGGGGTCTTTTTTTCTAATAGGCCCACTAGAGGGGAACCTTGACTGCCGAACCTAATGACACTTTCAGTTGCGTTTGCCCTGTCTTCATAATGGCTGTTATCTCTTCAGAAAGCAGAGAGAGGATTTTTTTTAAAAAATCAGAGAAGAGGGGATAGGGGTGGTCAGTCTATCTGTTCTTGAGTCTCCCCTTCTCTGTGCTGATTGGCCAATTGAGTCAGATGTAACCACCCCCTGCATTAGGAAGGCAGGTGCCATTTTGCTGAGCATGTGGCCTAGCCTAGTTTCGGGTTGTGGGGCAATCGATTTGTAAGAAGATATCACCTTGCCAAATTTACTTTTACCTCCATCATGTGTCCCGTGTGACACCAGAATTTTTCTTTACCTAACATGGTGTTCCGGCTTGTTCTTTTACACGGTCAGAGATGGAGCCCTGCTCCGTGTATGTGTGCGCGCGCGTGTGTGTGTGTGTGTGTGTGTGTGTGTGTGTGTGTCTGTGTGTGTGTGCGTGCGTGTGTGTGCGTGCGTGTGTGCGTGTGTGTGCGTGCGCATGTGTGTGTGTGTGCGTGCGTGTGTGTGTCTGTGTGTGTGTGCGTGCGTGCGTGTGTGTGTCTGTGTGTGTGTGCGTGTGTGTGCGTGCGTGTGTGTGTGTGTGCGTGCGCGTGTGTGTGCGTGTGTGTGTGCGTGCGTGTGTGTGTGTGTGTGTGTGTGTGTGTGTGTGTGTATGTGAGCACGCACTAAGCAAGCGCTCCAACAGGCTGCATCCCCAGCTCCACGACTGGAGGCTTGTAATGGGCAAATTACATGGTACATAAATCGTGCCTCAACAAAGCAATTAAAATGTCACCATAACAGACCGCAGGCAAAGCCTTTCAGCTCGCTGGGTTGACAAACACCCATAGACCCTGTTCCGAGGAGCCTTGGGGAACAAGCCAGATAACATGCCCACCCTCTACACTGGCCAGATGGTGTCTGTACCTGTCAGCGCAGCACTTCCTAGGGAGAGGCGGGAGGATCCCATTGGAGGCTAGCCTGGCTGCATGGCATAAGCCTGTCTTGAAACAGCACACAGAGGGGGGCTGTGGAGATGGCCCAGTTGCTAAAGTGCTCACTGTGCAAACATGAGGACCTCGGTGTGATCCCCAGAACCCAAGTAAAATACTGGGTGACTCACCTATAATCTTGGCACTTGGTGTGTGTCAGGGTCGAGGCTGCGTGTTGGGGGAGGGGGTGTAGGGAGTTGGAGATTGGTGGGTTCTGAAGGTTCAGCTAAATTCTTGGTTCCATGAAAGACTGTGTCTCAGTAAAAATGAAGACTATTAAGGAAGACACTTGGCCTGGACCTGTGCACACACAAAGAAACTGGGAGTGTTTGCTCTTGTCTCTAATCCCACCCAGCACTTAGGAGGCTGAGACAGGGGCGTTGCTTCGATTTAGAAGACAACCTTGACTACAGAGGATCTATCTCAAAAGCAGAACAAAACAACCCCCCCAAAACAAAAGAACCCCCACCTCCCACAGGGCAGATAGGAAGCAAGATAAAATAACATGCTGACAGTTGTGTTAAGAGAAAGGAAACAGGGAAGGGTGGAGTTTTGTGTTTGCTTTTTCATTTGAGATAGATTCTCAAGTATCCCAGGCTGGCCTCAAACTAGATACATAGCTAAGGCTGGCCTTGATTGAACTCCTAATTCTCCCCCGCTCTCCCGAGTGCTGATACTGCAGGCTTGAGCCACCAAGACTCTGGAGCAGTTTTAAGCAGGGGCATCTGGGGACGTTAGGACGCGTGTGGGGGGCTCTCTGGAGAAGAATGCCAGGCAAACGGATAAGCAGTAAGAAAGGTCCCGAGGCAGGCTCACGCGGGGAACGGAAAGAAGCCAGTGGGGCTGGAGGGAAGAGAGAACACAGGGGAGATGGGACAGGCCTGTGGGACCACCAGGACGACTCTGACGACACTGGACGGAGCTAAGGGGGAGGAGCCTGCTGACTGCGCAGGTTCCTGGGCACCGAATGGGGCTGGACCAGGTAGAGGAGATGGCGAGCAGGTAGGTTCCGGGCAGCTTTTGAAATTGAGACCTTAAAGTTTACTGGTATGATGTAGAGGAACGTGAACTCCAAGCACTTAAACACGAGCTGCTGGGCCAACTAAGGCTCGGAGAAAGAGAAGGTGTCCCCGTGCTGCGGTTGGCGATGGCCGCGTCCCAGAGAGGCTGCACAGACGGCCGTCTTCTCCACTCTCCATTTTCATCCAACCTCTCTGTCCACAACGGCTCCCCTGGGACCCAGGCCAGGAGCTTCTTAATTCTTTTGTCCTGAACTCAAAGGGCGCAAGCTTCCTCCTCACCCACCCAATCACTGCCAGCCAAGCCTTAAGTGGAAATGTTCGGACGCCAGGGCAGCAGGGAGGCGTGGCATCTCCCAAGCCGGTGTGGACTAGCTGCAGCCTGGCCCTAGCAGCTCAGCTCTCCACTGCTCGCCCGCGTCTTCTCCACCCTAGATCTTTGGAATTCAGACGCCTCCTTCATCTCTGCTCTCCCACTACTCCTCCTTCGCTCTCTGCTGACCACACAGGGACGGGTCCCATAGCCCTAAACAGCCCTGACTTGACTGTGTGTGGCTAGCACCACGGAGGTGTTGCGCCTCCCCAGACTCTCTCACCCTTGTGCCTTTAAGCTTCCTTTTCCATCTAAGCATCCTTCATCCCACTCCTTCCTCCAGGAAAGGATCCTTCATTCTCGGTCCTTTTCCTGGGCACAGCCCCAAGGCTACTACAAAAGCAGAAAACAAACAAACACCTAAAAGATAAGTTTTTGTAAGGGCCTCGCTGGGCATGGCGGGCATGTCTTTAATCCTAGCACTAGGGAGGCAAGTAGATCAGCCTAGTCTACAAAGTGAGCTCTAGGACAGCCAGGGCTACACAGAGAAACTCAGACTCACACACACACACACACACAAAGTAAATACCTTACCAGGACAGGATAAACCAGCTGTGATTAGCCCTCAGACCTAAAAAAAGCAAGTGTTCCCATTTTACGAATTGGAAGACTGAGTCACACAGAGAGAGCATAGCTCACCCAGGCCAAACAGCGGAAGAGGACCCAGCTAAGCCACACTGCCCTGCCACCTGAAACGGAAGACAGCTGAGGTTTTCTCTCCTCCGGCTGGAGGAGAGACTGGGAAATAAGTGATTAAGAAAGCCCAGCAAAGAGGCTGGAGGGAGGCATGGCTCAGTTGTTAAGAGCACGGGCTGCTCTTCCTGAGGCCCTTGTTTCTGTTCTCAGCCTCTACGTGGTGACTCGTAATCATCTGTAACTCCAGTCTTAGGATGCCCTCTTCTAGCCTCCAAAGGAACGTGCATACATGTGGTATACAGACACGCACTCAGGCATAGCCGTACACATAAAATAACAATATTAAAAAAAAAAAATAAGGGGAAAAGAAGGAGGAGCTCGGTAGCCACTCCCACAAGCAGGAGCAACTGCAACACTGAGGCCTTGCCCAGAATCACTGCTGCACTGGGGAGGAGTCTCTGCATGTAGCACATTTGCCACACGAGCACGGGCACCGAGTTCAGTCTCCTGAGCATGTGTAAAAGGCCCATAGCGGCAATGCTGGGGAGGTGCAGGTCCTGGAGCCCTGGAGCCAACCAGCCCAGCAGATCTCAAGACCATTAGAAACCCTGCCTCAAAACTGTGATGCGGGCAGGCATGCTATTACATGCCTTTAATCCCAACACGAAGAGGGCAGAGGCAGATGGATGTCTATGAGTTCAAGCCTGGTCTACACAGCAAGACTCTGCTTTAAAAATTAGTTATTGGAGGGAGTCTCTGCCACCTGAGGGGGCCACCAGAGTAACCATCTGAGGGAGGCAAGAAGGCAGTTCAGTCACCATGACTAAGGAGCGGTGTTGGGTCAAACCTTGGGAGTCTGACCCCAAGCAACTTTTTTCTAGGCACATTTAAACACAGTACAATTTGGTGAAAATTCCCTGGTGATAATTAAGTCAATCTTGTGTGCCCAGTAACACTTAAGACATGACTACATTGAAGCTCTTTGTAAAGTATATGTGACAGTTTCCCTAAAGATGGGGTCTAGTGATTAACAACATGTGACAATTTCCATAAAGATAGGTTCTTATAGATTGACAAGCTCATGATAACAGTCTGGGGAAGGATCCAGTGTAGCCACAGATAGCACAGCAGAGATCGCCAGGCTATCAGCCACATCCTCTCTCAGTCTTCTGGGCAGAAAACAGATGCTACCTCTCTCCCTTTGCAGATATAACTGTGTGTTTATTGTGCTCGGTTCCCTAGTACTTATCTGTGAGCATTCATCTGAGACCCTCTGTCTCCGTGAGGGTTTTACTGCTATGAAGAGATACCATGACCAAGTGAACTCTTATAAGGACAACATTTAATTGGGGCTGGCTTACAGGTTCAGGGGTTCAGTTCATTATCGTCAAGGTAAGAGCATGGCAGCATCCAGGCAGGCATGGTACAGGAGGAGCTAAGAGTTCTACATCTCCATCTGAAGGATCCTAGGAGAAAATTGGCTTTCAGGCAGCTAGGATGAGGGTATTAAAGCCCATGTCCACTGTGACACACCTACTCCAACAAGGCTATATGTTCTTTTCTTTTTTTTTTTTAAGATTTATTTATTGTTATATGTAAGTACACTGTAGCTGTCTTCAGACACACCAGAAGAGGGCATCAGATCTCATTACGGATGGCTGTGAGCCACCATGTGGTTGCTGGGATTTGAACTCAGGAAATTCGGGAGAGCAGTCAGTGTTCTTAACCACTGAGCCATCTCTCCAGCCCCAAGACTACACCTTCTAATAGTGCCACTCCCTGAGTCTGGCACATACAAACCAGCACACCCTCTGTGCCTTCCACAATTAGCTAGTTAAAAAAAAAAAAATAGCCGGGCAGTGGTGGCGCACGCCTTTAATCCCAGCACTTGGGAGGCAGAGGCAGGAGGATTTCTGAGTTCGAGGCCAGCCTGGTCTACAAAGTGAGTTCCAGGACAGCCAGGGCTACACAGAGAAACCCTGTCTCGAAAAACCAAAAAAAAAAAAAAAAAATACAGGCCAGGGACAGTGGCACAAGCCTATAGTTCCAGTACTTGGGAGGCAAACACAGGGGATTCTCTGTGATATTAGTCTCATAGTGACAGCCAAGACATAAGACATAGAAAGACCTGTCTCCAAAAAAAAAGTGTGGGCTGTGATTGAGAAAGATACCTCTAGCCATCACACGTGTACTTACATACATGTATCTACACACACAGAGTGGGGAGGGGGAGGAACCTCAGACATGAAGTTGAAATAGGAAGGAAGGAAGGTGGTGCCTGCCTAAGTGACCCTCCAGACTCAGCCTTATCCTCTGCTAACTCCTGCACCACATACTAGCCTGAGACCCTGAAGTGCCTGATATCTGGGAACAGAGCTCCAGACGGAAACTAACGACCGCAAAGGCCTTGAGGTACGATTGAGTAGGCCAGCAGAAAGCCAAGGTCACGTGAATCAGCTGGGGTAAGAAGAGGAGGGAGGCTGGCTAGCTGAAGTCATGCTAGAAGTCTTTCTGTCACCCATGAATCTGGTGGCAGAAAGAAAAGAGTCCTGAGCCCGCCTTCACTCCTGCCCCCTGACCTAAGGCCTGAAGAACTGGGCTGCTGACTGAGTTGCACACTGGGAATGGGAAATGGAGGCCGTCTGGCTCCTGCCTTCCCTGGGGTAGCTTAGCTGTCTCTGTCCTCTCAGGCTTTTGTATTAGAGGTTTGGCCCTTGGCAAGTGGGCCCTGAAATGGTAGGAACTTTAAGAGATGCAGCTTGGTGGCGGAGGGCAATGGTGCAGGCTCATGGACCAGAGTTCAATTCCAGTCCCCAGCACCTGCGTGAAAAACTGGACAGATGGGGCAGAAGACGTTAAGCACTCGCTGATCTTGCAGAGGATCCGGGCTCTGTTCCCAGCACAAGGCAGCTCACAACCATCCTCAACTCTCGTGCCAGGGGATTCAATGCCCTCTAATGAATTCTAAGAACACCAGGTATGCACATGGCGTACAAACACAGGTGCAGTCAAAACACCCGTAAAGCATAAATCTTTAAAAGGGAGAGACTCCACATCTGGAGAGATGGCTCAGTGGTTAGGAGCTCTGTGCTCTTCCAGAGGACCTTGCTCTCCATGGCTTCAGGACCTACCTGGGGGCACTGAGGGGACAAAGAAAGGGGACACACACACACAGACCCATACCCAGAAAAGCTGGGTTTGGGTGGGCTGGGCTTGCTCTGAAAGAGAGCACCGACTGCTACGGCAACGCTGTCCAGAAGCTCAGCATGTTGGCTCTGTAGATCTGAATTGAGGAGGCAGTTGACGCCGTACAACTAATCTCAGTAGGAGGTCTCCGTCGAGGCGCAGCCCGGACTGCAGTCAACCCACAGGAAGAAGTCGTGGTTGACAGTGTTTATACTCCCTGGTGAATCGCTCATAAACATGAACTTGAACCAGAAGAAGGCTTTTCCTTTACCCGGGATGGTCTTTGCCAATCCCATGAGGCGCTGGGGTCCTCCATGTGACCACACCCATATCGACAATACATATTCACTCAGGATTTAATCTGCTGCTCACACATTGTCTCAGAGCTTCCTCCGCTCCCCCACAGTTCTCAGCGCCCGGATCAGTTGGCACACAACTGACTGTAACTCAGCTCCAGGGGAACGAATGCCCTCTCTCTGTTCTCTTGGGGTACCTGTACTGTGCACACCACACACACACACACACCACACACACACACACACACCACACACACACCACACACACACACACACCACACACACACACACATGGGAAAGAGTGAGAGCCTAAAAATTAAAATTAGAAAAATAATTAAAGATAAAAATAATAAAGACAGCTGGGCGGTAGTATAGTGGTGCACACCTTTAATCCCACTTGGGAGGTAGAAGCAGGCAGATCTCTGTGAACTGAAGGCCAGCCTGGTCTACAGAGTGAGTTCCAGAATAGCCAGGGCTACACAGAGAGACCCTGTCTCAACAAAACAAAACAACAACAAAATAAACCAAATAATTTTAAGCCAAGGAAAGGAGCTGCTGGTTAATTTCCCAGCAACCACTCACTGGCGCACAACCCTCTGGAATGGAGTCTGACGCCCTCTTCTGGTGTGTCTGAAGACAGCAACAGTGTACTCACATACATAAATAAATCTTTTTAAAAAAGAAAAGAGACACAACGAATTTTTTTAAAAAAAGTTTTTATTCTTGCCAGATAGGGCAGCGCACGCCTTTAATCCCAGCACTCAGGCGGCAGAGGCAGGTGGAGCTCTGAGCTCAAGGCCAGCCTGATCTATGTAGTGAGTTCCAGGCTCTCCAAGGATACATAGTAAGACCCAGTCTCCAGTAAAATAAACAACAAAAAGATTTGTACATTTTAAATTTTGTATGTTGGTGTTTTGCCCGGATGGATGTCTGTGTGGCTTGCGCGTGCAGTGCTTTTGGAGTCCAGAAGAGGGCGCTAGATCTCACAGGAGTTAAAAATGATTGCGAGCTGCCACGTGGGTGCTGGGAAATGAACCCTGATCCTCTAGCCAGTGCTCCCAACCACTGAGCCATCTCTCCAGTCCCCAAATAAACTTTTCTAGACAGAGGCACCAGCTGGTGTGCCCGTCTGTGGTTAGCTGAGGTCACCTTCATATTGACCGTTTATTCTCTTGTTCCCATGGTAGGGATAGAACATGAGGCCTGGAATATTCTAGAAGGTGGTCTATCACTGAGCCACACCCCCAGCCCCTCACCGAGGGATTCTAGATGGAGGTTCAACCTCTCAGCAGTATCCCACCCTTCCTACTAAAATCTGATCTTGATTATTGGTGAGAGCAGGACCCAGCAGGTCCTACCGTCTAGTTGTACAGGCAGAGCAGATCTTTGTAAGAGCAGGTCTGCTTTTGGGACTCTGGGGAGGTCTCCTCCAAGCCCCTATCTCCTGTGACAAGCTACACTGCCTCAGGACTCTGCCACCCAATGATGACTCCCCTGAGCTTGGCCCATAACCCTGACCTTGTGAAAACTTCGTTTAAAACTCACACAGTCTGTGATGTTGGACTGCCAGCGACAGAAAACACACAGGCACGGCAGCCCAAGCGTGTGGCTGCTTTGGGCCTCTGGGCTGACTGAAGGGATTATTGTGTGACCCCAAACCCAGCTTTCAGGGGTGATAGCTCCCTGACAGTAGCCTCCTGAGCAGAATGCATGCGTCTTTAGTAGGAGAGAGACCAGAAGGAGGCAACGCATATAAAGACCAAATCTTGGTGTCCCTCCCCACCCCCACCCTCCCTTTGAGACAAGGTTTCTCTGTGTAGCCCTGGCTGTCCTGGAACTTGCTCTGTAGACCAGGCTGGCCTTGAACTCACAAGGATCCACCTGCCTCTACCTCCCAAGCACTAGGATTAAAGGTGTGCACCACCACTGCTGGGCAGAGCTGAAATTTCAAACAGTGAAAGTTTAATTCATCATCTTGGGTCTGCCTTTTTTTTTTTTCATTAATTTTGAGTTTTACAAAATATGGCTCAACAAGTAAAGGTTTTTCCCAAATAAGCCTGATGGTCTGAGCTCAGTCCCTGGACCTGGGCTGAAGTGGGAGAGCCATTCCTGGATTTCTGTCTTAGTTAAGGTTTCCATTGCTGTGAAGAGATACCATGACCAAGACAACTCTTATGAAAGAAAACATTTAATTGGGCCTGGCTTACAGTTCAGAGGTTCAGTCCATTATCATGGCAAGAAGCACGGTAGCCTACGGACACGGTGCTTGAGAAGGAACTGAGAGTTCTACATCTAGAACTGAGGACAGCCAGGAGGACACTCTCTTCTGAACTGGGCGGAGCTTTAGCATAGGACCTCAAAGCCCGCCCCTACTGAGACTCACTTCCTCCAACAAAGCCACACCTCCTAACATTACCACTTCCCATGGGCCATGCATATTCAAACCACCACAGTTGCTCTACCTCACCCATACCCCGCCCCCAACACAATGAATAAAATGTAATTGTTTTAAATGACCTGAGGCATTTAATCTTCATTATTGCTTTTGCTTCCTTGCAAGCCTGTGTCCTCCCTTGTGGGATCAGGGCGGAAAAACTGAGTATTGTTCCTCGGGCACTGTCCACTGTGGGGTTTTCCTTTTTTTTCTTTTTCTTTTTTAAAGGTTATTTATTTATTGGGCCTGATAGCACACACCTTTAATCTCGGCACTTGTGTAGTAGTGGCAGGCAGATCTCTGAGTTGTAGGTCAGTCAGTCCTCTGAGTTGTAGTCAGACAGTCAGAGACTGTCTCCAAAGTATGTGTGCCTGCATGCCAGTCTGACCACGTGTGTGCCTGGTATGCATGAGGGCCACAAGAGGGCGTTGGGCGCTCTGGAATTGGACAGGTATGCGGTGACAAGCAGGTGCATGAATCCAGTTCCTGTGCCAAGAGCCTTCAGCGCTGTGGACCACTAAGTTACCTCTCCAGTTTTTCTTTGGCAGCTGGGCCATCCAGGGGACCTCAGGTCCTTGGCTTTCTGTCCCTGCAGCACGGGGCTGCAGCTGCTCTGATCTGAGTGCCCGGATGGGGGGGTGGGGGAGGGGAGGGGGAGGGGCTTTCTCCGTGATTCATCTCCTCAGTTAGCCCTGGGCATCTTCAAACGTATTGGGTAGCCAAGGATGACCCTGAGCTTCCCATCCTCCTGCCTCTGTCTCCTACGTGCAGAGGTTACAGGTGTGAGCCACACCTGTTTACAGAGCTCAAGATTAGAAATATTAAATGAGTCTTCTCTATCAAAAACTATTAGACGTGTTTAGGACAAGAAATCCAAAACTTTTATCTTCCCTACAGTGTAAGAATTTTATGCAAATGTTTTCAACTCATACACACCTTTGTTAACAAAGGCCCACAGATCTAGTTTAAAAAAAAATTTTTTTTTAGGTTTATTTATTTACGTTGAGTACACTGTAGCTGTTTTCAGACACAATAGAAGAGGGCATCAGATCCCATTACAGATGGTTGTGAGGCACCATGTGGTTGCTGGGAATTGAACTCAGGACCTCTGGAAGAGTAGTCAGTGCTCTCAACCTCTGAGCCATCTCTCCAGCCCTAGTTTAAAAATGTGGTGGCCTGGAGAAGTGACCCTTTTCCCCTTCCTCTGTCATTTCTGGTGTGCCAATTCTTCTAAAACCAGCCAATCAGATAAGAGTGTGAGGTTGGACCCCACCCAAGGGGAAATGCTGCAGTCTCTGCCTGAGTTAGAACAGAACCTAAACTTGCTGTCTGTGTTGTGTTTGCTCTTCAGAGGGCATCCTCTTGGTCAAGAGTCGAGTTCTGCTGTTCGGCCTTTTCCAGACCTTACAGTTGGAGTAGTGCTCTCTTCCCACCCTGAATTTATTTCTTACAATTTGGGAGCTCCTCCAGAATCCTAGCTCACAGGGGGAAGTGCTTCAGACCCAGGTTTTCCACCAGCGTGTGTGTGTGTGTGTGTGTGTGTGTGTGTGTGTGTGTGTGTGTACCCTCTGCTACCCTCCACGCTGACTAAAGAACTTAGGGTGTAGCGGTCTCTATGGATGCAGGAAGGGCCAGCCAGAGGGAACACCCTGTGCACAAATCAAAGGTAAGAAGTGCTGTGGGGAACAGCACAGTGTTCCTTGGTGGCTGGATCATCTAGGGCTTGAGGCTGGTCCTTGGCATGAAGCTAGGTATAAGAAACTTCCATAAAAGGGCACCGAGCACAAGATATGCCAGGATGGGAAATCACCCAGGGGAAAAGGAGCCGCTTTGGTCTTTACTTTCAAATGCTGTGACATATCTGTGCTAAAGAAAAAGAACATTTTGATGCTGTCTTTTTCTGAATTATTTTATTTGTGACATCACGAAGACGGCGGATGCCATATGATCTCATCACTGTCTTAGTTCATGTAACTGCATGGCATACACCAAAATGACAGTTCCCATAAACTTCCAGGTTCCACTGAGCCCTGTGGGGTTTGCCCTTTTATAGTATACTTAGGAGGTAACACTTTATTTTATTTTTCCATGTTCTCTGTGTCCCATATCCTCTAAACCTCCGTACTTAATCCAAGATTGTGTGGGGGTAAAGTATGCTAAGCCTTTTTTGAGGCAGCCTGACTTACAGACAGCCGTCTTTGAAAAGGGTGTTTGGCCTTAGTGCTATCGTGCTCACCTCCTGGCGAGACTGAGAAATGTGAGTGGAATTGACAGTTCATAAATGTGAAGAAAAGGGTCAAAGGGAATATTCAAAGGAAATATTGGGAGGTTAACCCACAAAGGTGCCAAATCCTTCCCTAATTTATGTGATCATTAGATGTTAACTGATTTCTCTGAATATATGAGGATATATTTTTCCTCAGGAGTTTTGCTGCATGGGGATCCAGCACAAACAGGTTAAAACCAGCCAGGCAAAACACAGAGAGAATCCAGTAAGGTCACCGGCATTAGAGTCACAGCTGGAGAGGTGGATAAGTGGATCTGACTTTGTCTTCTTCAAGGCGGCAATAGAGGGGAGGGAAGATGCAGGTGTCCCATCGGTGCAGTGGCTGACCTGAGAGGAGGATGCTTTGCAGAGGGAGACAAAGAAGATCCAGAAGGTGTCCCAATATGTGTCTTACAGATGGGTCATTGTCAATAAACACTCCCATACCGTATCTTACCCATTGGGATCTCTTCCATTCATGGACCTTCAGAAAGAAATGTCTGAAGCAGGGAGGTAGAGATTCATGCTGGCTGGCCCTGAAGAGGACCCGGACGTGATTCCCTGCACCCACATGGACATAGACACATGCTGGCAAAACGCTCATGCACACAGAGAAGAAAAGGAATGTCTGATAGTTTTCTGTACACAGGCCTGGCCTGACCTGAATATAAAATAAATAAACTATATCCTCATCTATTCAGAGAAATCAGTTAATATCTAATGATCACTGATAAAAGGTGCCTCTCTAGAAGTGTCAGCCAGAGGATTGTATTGTCCTACTACCCAATCTCATTATAGGAAGGAGGGTACTTACTAAGTTTTTTCAGGTGTCTGCCTTCCTTTGAAGATATACCCAAACTGACTGGGTCTTGGTCACCCCAAGTCTAATCATGGAGGGTTCCGGTGTGCGCATTTGTAAAGGCAGGCATTTCTGTTGGCTCGCTCTTCAAAACAGGTGTTCTGTCTGATATAGGATATGCGGGCACATGTGTGCGCACACACACAGGTACACACATGTGCACACGGACATTTCTTTCTCCCCCTAGTCCCTTTTCCCAATGCACAAGCCAATAGAGGATAAGGAAGTAAGAGAGTCAGGTGCTTCGGTCCATGTAGCTGTCTCCAGATTCAACAGCAAATCTCTTTTCCAGTGCGAACCAATGGGTCCAGCTTTGTAAATGAACAATACTTTTGTATACACTATTATTTATCGCATGAGATAAAGATGTCTGCGTTAGAAAAGCTAATGGGTTGCTCAGCCGTGGAGAGGATAGAGGGGCCCTCTGTGTAAAAGGTTCTCCCTAGAGACTGGCGCGTCATGGCTTGAACGGGGGTTCCTTGGGAGCACTGCTGGATGCTGTGACCATCCGCCTGGTGATGCTTTGTTGTGTGTCTGTCTCACACACTCATTCACAACCAAGAGCACAGCCATGGCAGTGACCCTGTGCACTGTAGATACATGGTCTTCTGCTTTCTATAAGGTTTACCCGGGAAAGCCTCGAAGTTTGACATTATGTCCCGAGTAGCATTAGTTTATTATATTATCTTACATATGAAGTCTCTACTCAGCCTTATTAAACTGCTCAGCATGACCCTGAGACAAACACTGGCCATGTTCATAAGGTCAGCTGTGCCTGCCTGCGAAAGGTGGCCACTACTGGGCTTGTTACTGTTGGGGTTCCTTCATAGAATGAGGGGGTAAGGAGAGTCATCGGACCCTCACCTGATATTCAGTCTGTCTCCCAGGCAGTTGCGGCAACTCTGTCCTGATCACATGTGGCCTCACAGTCTTAGGGTCTAGAGTACGTAAGCTGCGGAAAGACTGGGAGGAGTGTGCTCCTATGTGCTGGGTGGAGACTTCCAGTGTGACTGCTTCGAGAACCCACGTTCCTGTCAGTAACCCCTCACTTAGGCCTAGTAATGAAGCCCAATAAATTCATGGGTCCCCCAGGGTGAACGCTGATGAAATGGAGCTCTGGTTTGTCATTGGGACCACCCTTCAAGACTACGGGAATGTGGTCAGAGAGACGATTAAAAGGGAGAAGATTTCCCCTCCCCCTCCCTGGTCACTGAGGTCCTAGGGGACTGCTTGGCCTTCTCTCAGTGATCTGTAGGAGAGTCACCTGTTCAGGGAACCTGCGAAGACCCACCCAGTGACTCTAACCAGTGTTCAGCCTACAAAGAAGAGTCAACACAGAGAAAAGATTTCCCCAGTGCCTCACAGAAGCCACGGTCCGGCAAGGCTCTGACCGATCTCCACAGACAGAACAACTGACAAAAGCCAGGCTAAAGAAGCGGAGGAGTCCCTCTCACACCCAGGTGACCCCTGAGGCCCAGATCCTCAACCGGCCTTGGCAGTACAAAAGAAAAAATGTACTTTTGGATACCCTCCTGGTTTTGAACACTCAGCCCAATAGATGGGGTGGGGGTGGGGCTGTCTTGAGAACCCACAAGGGCTCTGATGGACTTCGATTGGGATTTTTTTTTCCCCTTTAACTTCGTTTGTTTGGCATGGTCCCTCTGCGTATCCCTGGTATAGACCAGGCTAGCCTCAAATTCGACAGAGCTTCTGCCACTAAGTACTGGGAATAAGACGTGCAGCACCATGCCTGGCTGATTAGGGTGTTTTAGAATTGTCTGTGCCCTAGCTTCTCCTGGTTCTCCGCCTCAGATCTGTGGTGCTGATAACTGTCGTCTTTATTTCTCCTCAGGTCCCTTTCCAGACACCAGTCAAACACCTCCTCTCCTGCCTACATCTGATAATTGGGGCCTTTTAGATAAGCCCCCAAATTGCTACACCTGACACCCCAAACGAAGCCAGGAGAAGCCAGACCATCCATTACTCCAATCCCATCAAGACCTTTAGGGTTGCCTCATCAGGGGAATGAGAACAGTTGAGGTATAAAGAGCAAAGAAAAGCAAGCCATTTCTTTCTCTGACTAAAAGCCAAGGAAGTCCTTGGGACTCTTGGCAGCTTCGTCCTTGCTAGAGGCCAGAGATGCCAAAGTGTTTGGGGGAGCTCTGAGCCCTGAGCTCTCTGATCTGGTTCCTAAATGATTCTAGGGAAATAGAATGTTGAGGTTCCAATGAACGCCTGTTAAGGAAAAACTCCCTTAAGCATCTCTGGCCTGGGTCATGAGAATAAAATCTCTGGTCTGGGTGCAGACTTAACATTCCAATGGGGCCAGGTCAGTCTGCTGGCCAAGGAACCACCCCCTAGGAAGGCGGGCTCAGCGAGAACCATGCTAACAAAATACAGGGAATAATTAATTTCTTGTACTAGGTACCTAGCATACATGTAGACAAAACGTTCATGCAAACACACACACACGTACAGTCATGTATGCCTGTCATTCTAGCACAAGGCAGCTGAGGCAGGAGGATGATGATGTGAGGCTCTGTCTCTAAAAACTAAGGATGACAGAGAGACAGACAGAGTTGACAGCATCAGAAATGGCGGGAGGATTAAATGGGCAGGTGCAGTTGGGCGCCTCTGTGACAGGATGAAGCACACAGACAGCCGAGGTGAGAGCGGATGTGGGTATCTTGGGGAGAAGCTTTGCATGCAAAGGAACAGCCCTGCAAATGCCCTGGGGCAGAGGTGGGAAGAACTCCTCAGTGCAGCCTTGGAGGCTCCTGGCACTCCAAGCTGGGGTTTCTCTGCTAACACTAGAAAGGTAAGCATTGTCCCTCTTAAGGCCTGGACAGAATAGAACATCAAGCCTGGGGTGGGTACTTTGTGACACTGTGATCACCAAAGATTAGAATTTAGCAAGACAGTCTCAGGAGTGGCAGCACCCCCGAGGCAGACCCTGACAGAACTCTAAGTTCGAGGCCAGCCTGGTCTACATAAGGAGTTCCAGGCTAGCCAAGGTTACACAATATGACTGTCTCGAACACAAGCAGGCTGGGAAAATGGCTCAGTAGTTAAACTGCTCTTACAGAAGACCTAAGTTCAATGCCAGCATCCATGCCAGGCAGAGCACAACCACAGTACCCAGCCCTAAGAGAACCTGCACTGTGTGCAGATAGATAGATACCCATGCACACAGGCAGACATACAGTTAAAAACAAGACTACGCCAAGGAAGGGGCTCACGCCTTTAGTCCCAGCACTCCAGGGCAGAGGCAGGCGGATCTCTGTGAGTTTGAGGCCAGCCTAATCTACAGAGCGAGTTCCAAGACAGCCAGGGCTACACAGAGAAACCCTGTCTCAATCCCTCCCCCAATATCTCTCTGTCTATCTGTCTGTTGGTCTGTCTATCTGTCTCTATATCTACATATTCATAGACATATAGAGACATGTATTCTCTAAGTTCTGATCCTCTAGTGAGCCCTGACTAATACAGTGGGGGAGCGGAAGGCATAGCGAGGGAGAGTGGAGTGAGTCAGGATGGGTAGCTGGCAGCAGGGAATGCCCCAGCTGGATGAGGTGAGAAGGGCAGGGTGTGATACTGAAAGAGCCTGGGGTCAGCATGTGCTTTGCTATGCTGACTGGTGACTCCTTTGGTAGATGAAAACTGGTTCCACAGGTTCCAGAGGAGTGCTGGCTTCTATTATTTTTATTTTTTTAAAGATTTATTTATTGTTATATGTAAGTACGGCTGTAGCTGTCTTCAGACGCACCAGAAGAGAGCATCGGATCTCGTTACGGATGGTTGTGAGCCACCATGTGGTTGCTGGGATTTGAACTCAGGACCTTCAGAAGAGCAGTCAGTGATCTTAACCGCTGAGCCATCTCACCAGACTCCTGCTGGCTTTTATCTAACCACTAAAAATGCCTCTGCCGTCCAGGTTGATCTCATTTCCAGATATTTGGACAACCTGAGAGGCTTAACATATACCGTTATCTCCTCCTTTTGAAAACTTCTGTGTGCGTGTGTGTTTTCTATCAAAGGTCGTTGTTACATACACACACACACACACACCACGGCTCAGATTCTTTCATGAGTTTTCTGCTGTTTCTTTTCACTGATTAAAATACATCAAGGTGGTAAAGTCCCGCTCCGACCAATAGGATGAGTCTCGGTCACCACCCACATCAGGAGTGAAAGACAGAAGTCTTGACTAAGTGTTCTTTCGGGCCTCGCCTGGATTCTGTTGAACACTTTTTTTCCAAAAAGAACTAACTGCCTTGCCAAGCTATTTTGGCTTTGTTTGCATGTTCCCTTGTGGACACCAACATTATTCCTTATTTCTAGTATTCCTTAATCCAAAGGCACCTGGGTTCAATTCCCAGCTCCCACATGGCAGCTTACAACCTTGTGTAATTCTAGCTCCAGGGGATGATGTCCTCTTTTGGCCTCTGTGAGTACTGCATGCACGTGGTACACAGCCGTACACAGGCAAAAGACACCCCCTAAAGAAAAAGAAAAAGATATAATGCAAAGGCGGGGAAAGCACCGTTTGTCTTCCAAGTCTGGTACCCACTCTGGCCTCTAAGGGTGCCTGCACACACCTGCACAGGCACACACATAAAATATTAAAATCGTGCAGAAGAGTTAATGCAGTTGGGTCTGTCAGTCACCTCAGGAAGGGGGATTCACCGCAAGTCAAGCTAAAGAGATTGAAGAAATAATTATCCCCCTTAATGAGATAATGTTCTTTTCCTTCTCAGAACCCTCTCCTCTCAGATATCCCTTACGGAGCCACCCCCATGGAGCTCTGCTAAATGTGCCCATCTCTCTCTCTTTCTCTCTCTCTCTCTCTCTCTCTCTCTCTCTCTCTCTCTCTCTCTCTCTCACACACACACACACACACACACACACACACACACACACCATAACTTTTTCTTTTTCTTTTTTCTGTCCCATTTTCCAAAATCCAGACACACTTTTCCTGACTCTCCAGGCTTCCTTGAAGACTTCCCACCTTATGCCACGAGGCTGGGTGATGACTACACTGGACCCTCGATCACAAAGAACAACCTCGCCTCCTCCAGGCGGCTGCCAGGATTTGCAGCTCTCCTGCTCTATCGTTTTTCTCGTAATTAAATTGTCCCCAGGCTTCCTTCTGAGTCCATTTCTAAATCCTTTTATGAATGAGACTAATAAACCAGTCAGGGCTCTTAGCTCCCCTGGTGACGTAGGGCATGTGTAAGGGAGAGACTGGGAGGAGGCCAGGAGAGAGGGGTGCAGCCTAGGGATTGAGGCCACACAGAGGGTCTGGGATTTTGCTCTGAGAAAGGTGGGAATCACAGAGGGTTTTGAGCTCAAAGGAGGGGGGATTTTGGAATTTTTTTCTCCATTTTTGAGACATGGTCTCATTATGCATCTCCCAGAACGGCTTGGAACTCACAGAGACTTTCCTATGCCTGCATCCCTGGTGCTGGCATTCAAGTTGTGCAATACCATGTCCAGTTTATTGCACTTTTATTAGTGTGTGTGTGTGTGTGTGTGTGTGTGTGTGTGTGTGTGTGTGTGCGCGCGCGCGCACGCGCGTGAGTGCACAAGGGCCACAGCTTTGGGAAGTTGGTCCTCTCCCTCCACTGTATGACCTGGGGATTGAACTCAAGTACTCAAGCTTTATCTGCTGAGCCAGATTCATCTGGATTCATGAATTTACCCAGAAGTCACACTCCTACCTCAGGGTAAAAGAAAATGTCATTGACCCCTGCACTCTCCCATCTAAGACCCCAAGCAATTTCTACTCCCAGTCTCAACTTCCCCAGCTGTAAAACTACACGCAGTTCTTCCTGCCTGGACTTCCGAAGCCAGACGCTGCTCAACTTGGGGGGCTAGGAGGGCAGGTGCCCACACTCCTGTGACGTGTGTCCTTCCTGCACCTATGCAGCCCCTGCACAGGCCATCCTCATTGCTGAGAGTCTTGTCACTTTGTTTCGTTTGTGTGTTGCAGCACTGGGGGTCCCCATTGCTGACTGGTGCTTGACAAGCAGGGTTCTTTACTGGGTAACACCCCAGCACAGGGTACACACCCCTCACGTACCCCTTGCTCACCGGCGTGTTCCTGGTTCTAATCTAGGAACCGTCCTGCCCCAGGCAGGCTGCAGCCCCACAGCATGAGCGAGCCTCTCTCCAAGCTTGGCACATTCTTCTGGCTCCGTCCTCACCCACACCTTTTTTCTTTTCTTTCTTTTTTCTTTTTTTTTTAAAGATTTATTATTATACTTAAGTACACTGTAGCTGTCTTCAGATACACCAGAAGAGGGCATAGGATCTCATTACAGGTGGTTGTGAGCCACCATGCGGTTGCTGGGATTTGAACTCAGGACCTTTGGAAGAGCAGCTGGTGCTCTTAACCGCTGAGCCATCTCTCCAGCCCGCACTGACACTTTTTTTTTCCAAATATTATCCTTTCCTTCATCTTTATTTTATTTGCACCCCCTAGTCTCCCTTCTTCGCTTTCCCTGTCTCTCTATTCCAAACATTCACCTTATTTTAGCATCTTATCCGCATCGCCTTGCTTTCCGCCCGTCTGCAATGTCTGCCCTGCAGGCCAGGGTTTTGGTGGGGGTAGGTTCACACATACACGTTTCCTAGAGTGTGAATGATGTGTGCAGTGGTCACCGGCTCACTGACTGTTCAATGGACAAACGTGTAAGAAGGAGAAGATGGGTACCTTGTCTCAGGACTGTGTAGCTGTGGATGACCTTAACTCTTGATTGCCCTGCCTTTGAAGGTGAGCCTGACGTGGAATTTTTCTGAAAGCCTCCCTACAACCTGCAGGCTCAAGCTGACAGCTGTCGGTACAGCAGCCTGGGATGCAAAAGAAACAAAATCTCCACTAAGTGCCTAGTGTGGTGGCCGCACCTTTAGTCCCAGCACTCCGGAGGCAGAGGCAGGCTGATCTCTGAGTTTGAGTCTATAGTGATCTACAGAGTGAGTTCCAGGACAGTCAGGACTACACAGAGAAACTCTTGAAAAACCAAAAGCAAGCAAACAAACAAAAATCATCTGAGAGATAAAGCGAAATCATGGGGTTGGGTGGGGGAGGGAGCGATAGTCCTCCCAGGAACATTGTAATCGTTTCCGGAACGAATATTTTTTAACAAATACCTGCGCAGGCTGACTCCTATAGACTTGGCTGTATCCTTTTAAAAAATAGATTTTATTTAGGTTTTAAAATTGTCTGTGTGTAGGGATGCACACATGAGTACTGGTGCCCACGGAGGCCAGAAGAGGGCATCCTATCCCCTGGAGCAGGAGTTACAGGTGGTAGGGAGCCCGACGTGCTGCTAGCTAAGCCTGGCTCCTCTGCCCTGCAGTAAGCTTTCTTGAGAGCTTGTTTGGAGGTTCTAGCAGGGGGGCGAGCGCAGTTGCTTCCTTGGAAGACCAGTCCTTCTCGATCGGTAAGGTCGTCCTCTTCCACTGATGCTTCCGGAGGAAGGGGACACCCACCTAGCCAGCCAGAGCAACCGAATCAACCCTGGTGATCAATGGGGTGACCGATGTCGATGTCAGATTGACTTCGCATCCCAGCAGCAAGCATTTTTAACTGAACCATCTCTCCACGCCAGACCAGGAACTTTTGGTGGCTTGGGTGTTAGCATCCTGTCTAAGCTCCACCCCACAGTTACCTGGCAACATCCAGGTATGCCCCGCCCCACAGTTACCTGGCAACAGAAGGGTAGGCTTGGTCCACTATAAAAGGGGATGCTTGTCTCCCTCCTCTCTCTCTTACTCCTGTTTCCTGCTTGCTTTTCTCTTGCCCTCTTGGGCTCTTCTCTCCCCTTTCCCTTCCCCCTCTCTCTGTGTGGTCATGGCCGGCCTCTACTTCTCTACTCTCTGCCTTTCTCTGCCTCTACTACCCTCTTAACCTCCCTCCCCATGTCCTGAATAAACTCTATTCTATACTATATTGTCGTGCCTACGGCTGGTCCCTTGGGGAAGGGATGCCTCGGTAAGGACCCGTTGAGGCACCTCCTTTCCCCACACCTCACCACACCCCATAGAACATATTCTTTTTTTTTTTTTTTTGGTTTTTTCGAGACAGGGTTTCTCTGTGTAGCCCTGGCTGTCCTGGAACTCACTCTGTAGACCAGGCTGGCCTCGAACTCAGAAATCCGCCTACCTCTGCCTCCCAAGTGCTGGGATTAAAGGCGTGCGCCACCACTGCCCGGCCATAGAACATATTCTTATGCCCCTTTATCGTTTCATAATCACAACATTGGTGCTGAGACTCCGATCTAGAAACTCTGCAGGTTTGCATCTCATCGCAGGCGCCACAAGAGATCCACGATCCCTGGTAAGCCCCGCCCCCCCTCCCAGAACACCAGGGGAGAGTTCTTGAACTCGGAGCTACCCCTGTGCTGCCCTGACCCTCATTTTAGGACTGTTTCCCTTGGGTGAGATTTCCCTCTCCTTGGAGACAGTTTCTTTCTTGACACCCAAGAAATTTCCCAGACCCCGGTGAACTGGTCTCTGGCTCAAGAACACCAGCTCTAAGCGTTAGCCCCCAGGTCTCCACGTGATGGATCTGGCAGTCTGGCCTGTGCTAGAACTTCTCTTGGGTTATTAATGCCCTCAGGACGCTGATAGTGGCAGTTAATAATCCTATTCTCTCGCCCAGGGGTCGGTCTTCGCTGTCTCTGATCCTATTTAATGGGATGTCTTGGTCTAAAACAATATCTCTACATCACCGCTAACCGGGCACTTTCTCAATAACGACCCGTAGCACAGACTTTCCCCTCCCCCTCCCTCAGTTGCTGGCTCTCACCACCAAGCCTGAGCATGCTTTCATACTTTTTCCGCCTTATTTGTATGCCCATATTCATCCGTTGGCACTCCATAACCCTGGCTCCAGCTCACAGGACGCTGTAGAACCCAACAGAGGAGGAAGGGAAGACTGCCTTTAAACTTGCTGAGAAGGCACTGTCTGAAGGTGGAATTGTGCCTGAGACTTTTCCCCTGGCCAGGAGCTCACTCAAGCTCGGCTTCAAGGACTCAACTGGACTAATTCCTCTGCCTCAGAGACGCCACGCTGCAGCTAAGAGTGGGAACTCCTCTCAACTTACCACCCTCTAGATGTGGAGACCCCACAACCTAGAGACCTGTTGCTCAGGGAGTCTTAAAGGGCTCTCAGGCGTGCCTATTGCCACCAGGACGTCAAACCTTCTTTGTTTAAAACCAGCATGGCTGTCGGTTCTAAGTGGGTTTAATCCCATTTTCAAGTTGCTGGCCCAGAACTGACAGTAAAGTTCGCCTTGTCTGCGCTGTCGGTCTGCCCACTCCAGGCGGGGAGAAGGGTGGGGACCAGAGCCCAGATGGGGCCAGGAGATGGTCCCCAATGACCCCTTCACCTCCACATAATTGAGTTCTGGGATTATTGATGTGCCGGAGGCCTGCCTCTTTATTCCTTCTAATGACTGAATAGTATTCAGCTCCAGAATGGTCCACTGTGTTTATCCATTAAAATCTGCTCATGGACACTTGGATCGTTTCAGCTGTGGACTACTGTGAACTGTGCACCTCTGAGGAAACAGAGTTAGGGTCCCTGCTATCCATTATTTTATTTGGAAAAAATCTGCATCTGTTTATTGCATGTTTATGGACGTACGGGCCTTAATGTCCGTGAATGTCCACGGAAGTCCAGTGATAGCTTCTGGAAACTGAGTCTCTCCTTCCACCATGTGGGCTTCTGTGGATCCGAGGTCCTCAGACTTGGAAGCAACCCACTGAGTCATCTCACCAGCCCAGTTATTTTAAGATTCCGTTTTCATCTCCATCCCCGACCGACTGTACCGGAGTATTCTAGGAAGGTGCTCTATGCTGAGCCGTGTCTCTACTCCCCGCTCTATTTTCATCCGTGTTAAGCGTGTGCCACTGAATGGAATGGCGGGCTCTCTGGGTAGCCAAAGGGCTGCGTGTGTGTGAGGGTTCATAATGGCAGGGTCTTACTCTCAGTCTTGGGGACCTCAAAGTTATGATCTTCTCTTGGTCGCTGGGTCTGCTGGTGTGTTTGCTGGCTGACATCTTCCTTCTTAGGATTTGACACAGGGTCCCCAAGGCTGTACGCACGCACCCCACCTGGATGAGCCGTGGGAAGTACCTGCCTCTTTCTGGGATGGTTGTGACTGTCCATACCTTCCCCGTTCCTGGTCAGGAAACCCACACAGAGGTGTCTCAGAGGGAGGGAACTGAAACCATGGGAGAGACTGGCCCCGGAGCTCACTGCAAACCCCTTCCTCCCTAGCATCTTGCAAGGGCCAGAACACCCCGGAAGAGGCCCGAGGCCCGATCCTCACCCTCACTCTGCCACAGGTTCCCAGAAATCTCCTGTAGAACAGGGAGGAGGCAGGAGTCACAGAAACCCCAAGTGTCCCTGCTATCCAGCAGGCCGCAGAGCTTAGAGTTGCTGGTGCCCAGCCCGGCTCCCGTCCCTGGCAGCTGTCCCGCCCGCCCGCCCGCCCGCCCGCCCGCAGACAGTTGGCCCCGCCCTTCCCTCTCTCTAGTTCTGCCCTTTGCTGGCCCTTTGTTGGGCCCTGCTCTTTCTTTTGCTTTATTTCAAAACAGGATTTCCCTCTGTAACCCAGGTGGCCCACTGAGCTGCCCCCCGCCGCCGCCGTGTAGCTCAGGCTAGCTTTAAACTCACAGTAGTCCTCTTGTCTCCTACGCAGCCTCTCCAGTGCTGTGACCAAAGGGTCCGCTCCCCGTCCTTCTTAAAAAGCAAAGCAAAGAAAGAAAAACTGAGGCAAGTCAGATGGCTCGTGGGTAAAGGTGCTGGCTTTAAAGTTAAAGGCTTAAATTGTAGCCCACGTTTTGAAAAGAGAAAAACAAATCTCACACATGTAGAGGAAGTTGTCCTCTAACTTCCACACATGTGCCAAGGTGTGTGCACCCCTTTCCCCCCACACCGAATACCCTCAGAAAATAATTGGTTTTTTTTTTCCAAGACTTAGTCTTGAAAGTGAAGTTAGCCTTGACCTCAGAGGCTGCCTCTGCCTCCCAGCACTGGGAGTAAAGGTGTGTGTCCCCACACCTGATGCAAAACAAAATTTTAATGTGAATAAAGTATTAAGTCAAAAGGAAAATTTGTACCAGGCACAAATTTTAGTCCCAGCACTTGGGAGGCAGAGGAAAGCAGAGCTCTGTGAGTTCAAGGGCTAGCCTGGGCTACATAGAGAGTTCCAGGACAGCCTGGGCTACATAATAAGAACTACCTCAAGAAAAAGAAGTGTGTGCATATATATTCACCTGCATGCACAAATGCATGTGTGCCAGAGTTCTATGTCTTCTCCACAGTCACGCGTGTGCATGGATGTATGCAAGAGAGAGGAGGCCCAAGGGCTACTCTGAGTTTTTGAGACAGTCACTCTCTGAGAACCTGGAGCTTGCCTAGGCTAGGTCAACCAGTCAGTGAGCCCCCTGCCTCCCCAATGCTGGGACTATAGGCATGTGTCACTAAGCCTGGCTTTCTACATGGGCTCTGCGGGATTGAACTTGGGTCCTCAGGATTGTGTGACAAGCTCTTCACTGACAAGAGCCACGTCCCCATCTCAACCTTCACTTCTGCTTCTCCCTAAAGCTTTCGTTTATTTATTTATTTATAGTTTTTGTTTCTGTAATTTTGAAGCGCGTTCTTCTCACCATGTAGCCCAGGCTGACCTCAAGTTCTTAATCCTGCCTTAAGATCCCCCAGAGAGGGGATTGTAGATGCACTTAACTCCTCATAGCTCTTGTTATGTGTCTGTGGTGCTGTGGCTACAGTCTACAGCCTCTGGAACTAGCCCCTCAGCTTTTAAAGTAAATAAAAGGAATACATCACGGAGACCCAGCCATCTTGTCATCTCCCCTTTTTCACAACCGTATAATATTCCCAAGTACTTCACACAGTACTGCTGAGACAGGGTTAAAGTCACAATCACAACTGTGCTCATGATGATCAACAGTCACTCACGGGGCCAAGGCTGTGGCTCTGGCTCCCGGTCCCATGTGGGCCCAGAACAGAAGAGAAGGGAGAGAAAGTCTGTGATTTTCCGGTTAAGAACCTCAGACTTGAATTCTCCCACCCTGCCCCAAATCTTGGGGCTCAATGGTTTCTGGATTAGGCGCAGCTGGCTGTGAACAGCCTTCTCTGCAGGGCTTCCTGTGGAACTGTGTGGCAGCAGCTGCTTATATGTGCTCTATTTATAACCCCAACCCCCACTCCTGCCCAGCCCCCAGCTCTTGCCACTAGTGAGCTAAGAGGCCCATGGGAAAGGGGAAGTGCGTTGCTGGGTGCTAGGTTTGTTGGGGTTGGGGGATGCCCCTGCAGCTTCCTGAAGCCTTCATTTCTTAGAAGTAGAGAACATTCAAGTCATGCCTTTTTTCCCATGTTGGCAGGAAGGTGGTGGTGGCACCCCAAAGCCCTAAAGGGGTCCCCCAAAACTAGCTTGTCTCTCCATCACCCCAAGCACCTTTCCATATATGTGGAAGTGACTCTGACTGCAGTTTGCCCTTCCCTGCCCCTCTTCTGCCCTCCCCTTCTTTCCTCCCTCCTCTGCCCCCCTCTCCCCTCCCCCATAGACTCTCCCCACATATAGCCTGGCTATCCTTGAACTCAGGATCTTCCCGCCTCAGCCTCGCAAGTTCTGAGTGGGAAACAGGCCTCCCCACCACCCCAGCTTTTCACTCTGCTGCCGCACATCCCTTGCCAACCTCTCCCACTTCCCCAGGGGAAGTCCCCACGGTTCCAGTCCCAGGGGACAGTCAAGGCCGGGTGACCTTAGGGATTGTGACAACTCAGGTGACAGGTGTGCTTCCCTTCACTCTACTTCAGACCCGGGGGCTCCAAATAGCCTAACTTCTATATTTAGGCGCTGTCGCAGCACTGTCAATGACTATAAATACAGTCGCAGCGTTGGCAGACTGGGATTCATCAGACAGGGTGAGGAGGAGACCGCTGCGGCCTGGAGGAGTCTGCAGCTGTGAGGCGCCAGACTTGGGGGAACCCGGGTGCTGGGGACTGTAGGAGGAAGAGCATGCTTCCCGCCCTCTTCCCTCTCCCGTGGGGCTTCCTGGCTCGGGTGACAGCTGTCCCGGCTCACAATTGCGCGACCGCCCTGCTGGAGCCCAGGGCTCGCTCACTGGCGCGGAGCTGCCCGGCCCCTTCCTCTGCCATTGTCTCCAGTCGGTGGCATCCGGTTATGGCCCCTCCGCTCGGGATCCTATCCGACCCCTGCCCTGCCCAGGTTTGTGCTGTTGAACCTGCGCTGGTGGGGCATCGAGGTCCCAGCCTGCCCGCCACACCCCAAAGGCAGCTGCTGGTCTTTGCGGTCGCTGCGATGCCGGTGCAACAAGGTCACTCCCTCGGGATCCCAGTGAGCTCCACTCACAGATGGCGACATTAAGGAAATACCACTTCCCCCAAAATACCAAAAGAAATACCACTTCCCCCAAAAGGGCAGAACTTTGCCTAGACCCTCCGATATCGGGTAGATCGGAGTGCTTTGTGCCACCAAGCGAGTCATTATACTCTTGCGTGCCTCCGTTTCCCCAGCTGTCAAGCGGAAAGCACACTGCCTGCTTCCTGGTGCTATTGGGAGGATGAATATGTTCTGGGGTTGAATCGCTATGGAAGGCTACAAAGAAATAGCAATGACTGCCAGTCTAGTCGGTAAAGAACGTTGGATTTTGGTCTCCAACACTTCAGGGAAAAGCGGGTGCACAGTCGCTATCAGGAACTATAGCAGCTGTAATACGAATAATTATAGTGTGAAATGGAGACTGCTCGGCTCAGTGCTGACTGCTTCTAGGTGGCTGGACCTTATGACTTTAATCCCAACACTCAGAAGGCAGAGGCAGCGGATCTCTGAATTGAGGCCAGTATGGTCTACAGAGTGAGTTCTAGGACAGCCAGTGTTACGCGAAACCCTGTTTCCAAAAACAAAACAAGCAAATTATAGTTCTGGTTTCTCTTGAGAGGACATGAGTTCAAACCCCAGCATCCACCAGGGACCCAGCAGTCTCTTCTGGTCCCCTTGGGCACCTGAATAAACATGCACATGCTCAGAGACACGTACAAGTAAATAAAGAAATAAAGTCAAATTTTACTAAGAATAAGAAAGATAGGAGCTGGTGAGATGGCGCAACCGCTCTTCTGACTTACATTCCCTACACCTATGTGGGTGGCAGCTCACGATCTTCTGTAACTCCAGTTCCACGTGGCCTCTGTGGCCATCAGGCACACACAGTGGTGCACATACATATATGCGGGCAAACACCCATATACATGACATTTTTTAAAAAATAAAAAAAAGGGGGGGGGGCTGGAGAGATGGTTCAGCAGTTAAGAGCACTGACTGTTCTTCCAGAGATCCTGAGTTCAATTCTCAGCAACCACATGGTGGCTCACAGCCATCTGTAATGGGATCTGATGCCCTCTTTTGGTGTGTCTGAAGACGGCTCCAGGGTATTCATATACATAAAATAAATCTTAAAAAAAATTTTAAAGAAATTTTAAAAAAATGTATGAGGTCCTGAATTCAATTCCCAGCACCCACATGGGGACGCATAACCATCCATACTGGGATTTGATGCCCTCTTCTGGCATGCGGGTGTACACGCAGTTAGAGTACTCACTCATATACATAAAATAAATGAATAAATCTTTTTTTTTAAGTTGTGGTAGTATATCTGCAATCCTGCACCCTGGAGGCTGACACAGGAGGATCATGAGTTCGAGACCAGCTTGGGCTACAAGGCCAGATTCCAACTTTAAAAAAAGAGATGACAGAAATCCTGCCTGAGGACTGACAGCTGAGAGGGGAGGGGTCAGACATAAGAACAACACAGCCCGATAGTCGTTATGGTGGACAGACGATAGTACTGTGGAGAAAGGAGAAGATGCCTGGTCCTGGGAGGGAGGCAGGGTCAGGCAGATCTCAGGGCTTGATGTCTAATCCAGTGGGTGAGTTTCAGAACCAGGGAGAGACCCTGTCTCAGAAAATAATATAAAAAAGTGTTTGAGAAAGACACGAGGCATCCGCACCAGCATGAACAGGCAGGCACACACACATGCACATGCACACGCACATGCACACGCACACGCACACGTACATGCTGCATAGGAAAAAGAGAAAGAAAACAACAAGTGGCCAGTAAGAACTGCTGGTTTAAGCCAGGGAGGCCTGGGTGGACCGTCCTGACAGGCTGTGGGAGCTTCATTGATATTCAAACCCAAACCAAAGAGCAGGGGCCTTCAGAGGTTACTGTCAGTGAGCCTTTCAGAGCTATCTACCTGTGCAAGGGCCCGGAGGCCAGACCCTCCGAGGGGCTAGGGACTTGGGTCAGTGGTGAGCATTTACCTGGCATGCTTCAGAGAGTCTTCCCTAGTGCTGAGAAAACTCGCACAAGTGCAAGAACACAGGCCAGTACCCAGTAAGTGCAGATGACCCCTGTAAGACCTGTAATAACATCAGTAATATGATTAAAGACTCACCAACAGGGCAGTGTACAACTTTAATTTCAGCACGCGGGAGAAAGAGGTGATCTTGGTGAGGTTGAGGCCAGCCTGGTCTACACAGCGAGTTCCAGGCCAGCTAGGTTGTGTAGTGACTCAGCTGTGCACTGGGGAAGAGACAGAGGATGGGAATAAGATAATGATCTGGGTAGGGGGTGAGAAGTGGAGAGGCAGCTCTATTTCAACCTTTGGACTGGTCAGACTTGGGTGGTGACAGAGGAGAGGACACCATAGAGTAACCAGCCTGAAGCCTTTCTTCTGTTACTCTGTCCCCTCCTTCATGTCCCTAAAACACCGGAGTTTGTAGCTAGACTTTGCTATTTTAGGGGTTCTTCTTTTTCCCACCCTTTATCCCCCACCTCTGTCTCACCACCGATCACTAGATGGGAGAGAAAGAATAGAGGAGAGGGAGAGGGAGGGAGAGACAGGGAAGGGAAAGAGGGAGAGGGAGATAGGGAGAGGGGGAGAGGCAGAGAGGGGGAGAGAGGAGGAAGAGGAAGACAGGGGGAGAGGGAGGGGAGGAGAAGGAGGGGAGGAGAGGGGGAGAGGGAAGGGGAGAGAGGGAGAGAGAGAAGAAGGGGAGGGAAAGGGAGAGGTAGAGAGGGAGAGAAGAGGAGGGGAGAGAGAGGGAGGGGAGGAGGAGAGGGAGAGAGAAGGAAAGGGGGGAGGGAGGGGAGGAGGGAGGAGGAGAGGTAGAGGGAGATCCCTATGGGGCACTCACTTTTATATACTCTCTGAAAAGTTCCCAGAATTCCAAATGTCACACAATCACAGAAACTATCTGTAGCTTGCACGAGGCACATCATAGTCAGCTACTGTGGACAGTCAGAAGCAGCCCCACATCCCACACCTGGGATTAAAATGAAAGCATACTCTTATAATATTCCTGTGTCTTTTAAAGAAACCAAAATTCCAGAATTCTCACTACAGGAACCAGATTTTTTTTCCTGTTTGGTTTTTAAAGATTTGTTTTTAATTTTGTCTATATGCATGTTGGCCTGTGCACCACATGCCTGCCTGGTGCCAAGGGAGGTCAGAAGAAGGTGTTGGGTCCCCTGGAACAGGAGTTACAGATGGTCGTACTGGGAAGCGAACCAGGTCCTCTAGAAGAGTGGCAAGTGCTCTTACCCGTTGAGCCATCTCTCCAGCTTTTTATTTATTTTTTTATTTTTTTATTTTATGTATGTGAGTACACTGTAGCTGTCTTCAGACACACCAGAAGAGGGCAACAGATCCCGTTACAGATGGTTGTAAGCCACCATGTGGTTGCTGGGGTTTGAACTCAGGACCTCTGGAAGAGCAGACAGTGCTCTTACTCGATGAGCCACCTCTCCAGCCCTTTTATTTTGTTTTGTTTGAGAATTATTCCATCTATACCCCTGGTTGGCCTGGAATTCCCAGCAACCCTCTTGCCTTTGCTCCTGAGTGGATGTACCCCAGTGGGCCACCACACTTTTTTTTTTTAATCTAGTTTTTGTTCTTGAGACAGTATCTCATGTAGCCCTGGCTAACCTTGAATTTGATATGTGCCAGGGTTCTCCAGAATAACAAAGCTGATAGCATGAGCATCTTACGGGCTTTATTAGAGTGGCTTACAGATGGTGGTGCAGGTAATCCAACAACAGTGGTCTCCAGACAGTCCAAGAATCTAATAGTTGTTCAGTCCATGAAGCCAGGGGCCTCGGCTGGTCTTCAGTATGTCTCAGAATCCCAAAGAAGTAGGCTCTAATGTCAGTGAGGGAACAAATTTGCCAGTGACAATGAGGACAGGCAGGCAAAGGACAAGAATGTCCTTCCGTGCCCTTTATATAGGCTGCTACTAGAAAGTGTGGCCAGACTTAAGGTGGGTCTTCCCCAGTCAGACGATCTAACCAACGGTAAATATCTCTCACAGTGTGCCATTGTCTTGGGCTTTTCATTGTCAAGGTGACAACCAAGGACAGCTGTCACACCATGTGAACTAGTCTCTTGTCTTGAACTCATAATCCCCCTGTCTCTACCTTCCTAGTGCTGGGATGACAGGCAGGAGCCGCCATGCTTGGTTTACTCTCCATTCAAGAGACAAGAAAACTCAGGGAGGCTCTGCCTGCCAGACTGGGGGACATTGAGCCCTGAAGTTACACCATTTTTGGAAAAAAAAGGCCCAAATTCCACTTGCGACTCAGAATGGCCCTTTCCTCTCCCGCCTTCCTCTCTGCTGGCACAAACCCCAAGAGATTAAACCTTGAACAGAGGATCAGCCATCTCAGGTCCTAGTGTGGCCACTGTCACTTTTCAATGTCGCCTATGAATTACTATATATCACACATTTTCTTTTATTTTTTTTTTAATCCACACACCAAGGATTAAAGAGAAACTTCTATCATGCTTAGAATTCTTGGCCCTAGTCTTCGTTCCACAGACCTTAAGCTTCATGGCCTTTTCACTTGAATTATTTTTTTTTGGGGGGGGGCTGTATGTTTTAGTGTGAGGACAGGAAGGGAGATACACCAGAATAGAATTGTCAATATTTTTAACCCTTCTAAATAGAGGAAGATATATATATATATATATGAGACAGCCAATGAATTGTACCTAACACATTAAAATATCGTTATAATTAACAAGGTAAAATAAAGATTTAAAGTTACTTAAAATTTAAAATCAGCCGGGCAGTGGTGGCGCACGCCTTTAATCCCAGCACTTGGGAGGCAGAGGCAGGCAAATTTCTGAGTTCGAGGCCAGCCTGGTCTACAGAGTGAGCTCCAGGACAGCCAGGGCTACACAGAGAAACTGTCTCAAAAAAAAAAAATTAAAATCTATGTAAGAAGTTGACTTTTTCCAAATAAAACATTTATTTTTTTATTTTGACAAAATGTTTCTTCTTCTATGTGTTCATTTGACAGGAATACTGAGTCTTTATTTTTGTTATTCATTTTCTGTTTGTCCTTCGTCAGTTTTGCCTGCCTGTATTATCTGTGCACCAAGTGTGTGCTGTGCCTGAGGAGACCAGAAGATAGCATCAGCTCCCCTGGGAGTTACAGAATGCTGGGAATCTAACCCTGACTCTGGAAGAGCAGCCAGGGCTCTCAGCCCCAGTAGCACACATGTTCTACAACTTCCTTTTATCTTTTCTCTCACACTGTGGATCAGAATAGCTACAAACTCCCAGCAACCCTCTTGCTTCAGCCTGGTGACCTCCGCCATTACAGGTTGTGTGCCATCGTAGTCAGCTACAGCCACACGGTGCAGACCAGGCTGGCCTCCAACTCACAGAGATCCACCTGCCTCTGCCTCCCAAGTGCTGGGACTAAATGTGTATACCACCATAGCCCGACTTGAATTCAGAATTTATTAAAGTAAAAGGGAGTCCTGACACCGTTGGTGGTTTATGACTGTGATTCCAGCAGACTCAGGCTTTGCAGGCAGGAAATCAGGAGTTCAATGCCATCCTAGGCTATGTAGAGTTGAAATCCAGCCTTGGCTATTTGAGACTCTGTTTCCAAGAAAAAATCAATAATATTTTGAAAAATCACTAGATGTGTCTGGAAATGTTGTTCACTTGGTAGAGTGTTGCCAGGCAAGCATCCTTCCCGCCCCCAACACACACATAAAAAGAAACCATAGTTACCCAAGTAACTCAAACAGGAAGCCAGTGTACATCACATGACTCACTATGGATTGTGGCAAGGTCAGCGCGTGTAACCAAAAAAGCCCCGCAGTGGTTAGCGATGTCCAGTGGTCAAAGTTTCTCTTCCTGTAGTTTATTTTAAGTCCTTATTGTGTTTTATTCGTTGACTTATTTATTTAGTGTTTGGGCATGTGTGGGGCCCAGTGTGCCTGTGAAGGTCAGAGGACAACTTTCAGGAGTTGGTTCTCTTCTTCCCTCATCGACGGCCTGGGAATCAGAAATCATCTCGTTAGGTTTTGGGATCAGTGCGTTTAACTTTCTCAACTATCTTGGTAACACTAACCCCCTCCCCTTTGTTATTTATTATTTTTGAGATGGGCTCTTGCTTCATAGGCCTGGCTGGCCTGGAACTTCTAAGTAGCCAAGGGTGACCTTGGCTTTAGTCTCTGTTTCCAGAGTACCGGTGTTAGTATAGGCCAACGCAACCATGCCGTACCCCTCTTTTTCTTTGTGGGACAAAGGTCTCTTTTAGCGCGGCAGGCTTCAAAAGCGACAAATGCGGATGCGTTGAACTCCTGATTCGCGCTGGGATTACCGGCTAGCGGTCCTCTGCCGGTTCAAGTGGCTTTGAGGCTAGACAGGGCCTCGCGCAGTTAAGCACTGAGTCACATCTCCAAACCTTGACGTTTCTCGTTCCGGTCTCGTCATCCCGGCCGGACCCTCAGTCCTCCTCTGGTTCTTGTTTGGCCCCTGGCTTCTCTGAACCTCAGTTTCTCTCTTGGAAAAGAAGTCGGCAAGTCCTACTGATGGGAAAGGCGGGGGATCGCTTAGGAGCCCAGGACCTCGCTCCATGGGAGCTCCACCCAGCTCTCTCCAACGTGCCTGGGTCCCTGTCCCCGGACGCCTGGTCCACACCGCCCAGCTCCCCGCAGTGACGGGTGTCGGGGCCGCGCGCGGGGGCGGGAGGGCTGCGTTTGTTCCAGACGCGGGCGCGCGCCGCGCCCTGGGTCTGTTTCCCCGGCACTTTCCTGTTACTTTCCAGCGGGGAGGACAGTTCCGGGGAGGGGAAGGGAGAGGAGGGGAGGGCCCTGCCCACGCCCGCTGCATAAAGGCCCAGCCCAGCCGGCCGCCACAGCCCTCTGTCAGCCCAGAAGCTGTCCGTACCGCGCCACCATGAGGGGCGCCAGCTGCCACCTCCTGCTCGGTGAGACCTTGGGGTTGCGCGGGGCCGGGAGGGAGCTCGCGGGGACGTGGCCAGGAGGGACAGCGACAGGCACAGCCCGCGCACCTGTGCGCCCCAGAAGGCTCTCAGTGGGGTGTCAGATCCTAATGGGCTTGAGTGTTGCCAATTTGGAGGCTACGAGGGAGAAACTGAGGCACGGGGGGGGGGCAGTTAAAGGGGGGGTGGCAAAGCGGGCATGGTGTCACAGGGCATTGGGGAGGTTGAGGCAGGAGGGTCACCGATTTCAGGTCAGCCTGGGCTACACAACAAGACCCTGTCTCAAAAGAACAAAAGAAAAAGAATTTCAGGCTGAGGGTCGGGGTGGTGCCGAGGTTGAGAGCATTAAGAGAGGATCTGGCTGGGTCCCAGCACCTATTTGGTGGCTCACAAGTAACTCCATGTCCAGAGGATCCACACTCTCCTCTGCTTCCACAGGCACCAGACACTCAGTGGCAAACATACATGTAGTACGCAAACATACACGCAGGCAAAACACATGCAATAATAAAATACAAAGCTAAAAAAGAAATGTAGGTTAAAGAACACTTCGCAAACTGTTACTCATACAGACACTTAATGTGAAGTAAAACCCATGTGAGGTTGCCCATTTCTTTGAGGGTGGGAACTCCCCCTCCCCCAGTATGTCCCCTGCTGTCTCCATGCCAGGATCCCTGCAGAGAATCTCCTTGGGACTTGCCTGGGGACTGGGCTGCTGGCAGGAGGGACCTTACGAGGCTGTGGTTTGAACTTGGCTTTCATGATGACTTTCCTGGTCTTTCCCACCCCACCTTGGGTGCCTCAACCGAAATAGTTCGACTGCTAAGTTACCTAAGTAACTTAACAACAAACAGTGGAAAAAATGGAACTTGGGGCACAAGCTGGAGTCACCCCAAGTTGTGGAACTTGGGGCACAAACTGGGGTTACCCTAACCACAATGACTGGCCTGCGTGCTACTGGCAGATGGCAAGTGGTAGGCAGCTCAGTGGCTATGGGTTCTGGAGCCAGGAAATAGAGTCCCAGCCTGTCACAGTTGGTGGCAAACAGCTGCAGGGGCCTGCCTGGCTGTCACTCGGCTGGGTCACAGTGACCGTGGGCTGCACTTTACTCCTCTGTAAAATGGAACAAGACCAGCTGCATTTTACCAGAGTGTTTCAAGGGTCGAGAGTTTATATACAGTTTACAGTTTGACTGTTTACGGTTTACAGTTTGACTTGACTGAGCATGTGGGTGCGGGGTCTGTGCCTGCTATCATAGTACCAGGTAGTAGAGGCAGGAGGGTCAAAAGCTCAAAGGTCATTCTCCGCTGTATACTGAGTTTGAGGCCACATGACACCTTGTCTTACGAATCAACCAACCAGTCCAGCTAACTGGTGTTTCAGGTTTTGATTCCCAGCACCAGAGAAGCTGAGGCAGGAGGCTTCCGTGACCCTGGGAGTTGGAGGCCAACCTGGTCTACATAGTAAGTTCCAGGCCAGCCAGAACTACACAATGAGTTACTGTCTCAAAACACTGAGCTTTTGTGAGCATGTGCGCGCGCGTGCATGTGTGTGTGTGTGTGTGTGTGTGTGTGTGTGTGTGTGCGCGCGCGCACACACACACAAGCGGACACTGTTTTATCTTTGTGATTATTTTTTCCGGATAAGATGCTGGGATGTCTCCGGCAGGGAGCACAAAGGCTGCCCTACCCGCACATCTGGATTCCCTAAGCAGGAGTCCCTGGGCTCCAGTCTGAGCTTGGGAATTTGAACCAGATGTGTCTGGGAGCAGAAGGGACCAGCTCTGCTCCCGTTTGATTAACTTCCAAGTCTCCAGATGTAGGCGGTCTGGCCAATGGCTTCAGGATGGTAGGGTAGAGCCCAACCCAGTCCAGGGGACAAGGAACCCACCCTGGCTTGGGTAACTATTGCTCTAGTCTACTGTCCTTTCTCTGGCCTGGTTTGACCACTAATCTTTTTCCAAACCCCAAGCCTCAGTTTCTCTTTGTGGAGATTGGACATAACTTCAGCCCCTAATCCTGATCTTCCTGATGGCTGAAGTTGTACTGAGTCTGTTTGGTTGGTTGGTTTTTCAGTTTTTGTTTTGTTTTTGTAAACAAGCTTTCAAGGTGGCTAAGATGACCTTGAACTTCTGGTCCTCCTGCCTCCACCTCTGAGTGCTGAGATTACAGATTTGTGCAAAAAACGTCTGACTTCACTTTGAGTTTGCTTTGGCTTTAGTTTTGAGACGGGCTTTGGGGCGGTGGTGGCGCACGCCTTTAATCCCAGCACTTGGGAGGCAGAGGCAGGAGGATTTCTGAGTTCGAGGCCAGCCTGGTTTACAAAGTGAGTTCCAGGACAGCCAGGGCTACACAGAGAAACCCTGTCTCAAAAAAAAAAAAAAAGAGACGGGCTTTGTTTGGTCACGGCTCTGTAGCCGTGACTGGTTTTGAATGTGTACTAATCCCCCTACTTCTGTCTTGTTAAGATAGGGTCTTCCCCGGGCGGTGGTGGCGCACGCCTTTAATCCCAGCACTTGGGAGGCAGAGGCAGGAGGATTTCTGAGTTCGAGGCCAGCCTGGTCTACAAAGTGAGTTCCAGGACAGCCAGGGCTACACAGAGAAACCCTGTCTCGAAAAACCAAAAAAAAAAAAAAAAAAGATAGGGTCTTCCTGCATAGCCTTGGCTCCCTAGGTAGACCAGGCTGGCCTCCAGGAGAGTTCTTCCCCAGTGCTTCACCATTGTTGACTCTAAAAGTGTGCATCACCATGCACGGTCGCGGTTCTGAGCCTTAATGAAGTTACCTAAGGGGCTGGAGAGATGGATCAATGGTTAAGAGCACTGGCTGTTCTTTCAGAGGACAGAGATCAGTTCCCAGGAACCACACAGTGGCTCACAACCATCTTTAACTCCAGTTCAGCGCATCCAAAGCCTTCTTCCTACCTATCTATGCCCCAGGCAATATACATGCAGACAGAACATCCATACACACACACCTAAAAATAAATCAATAGTATTTTTCCAAAAGTGACTTGAGGGCTGGAAGGAGGGCTCTGTCAGTAAATGATCTGTGTGAAGGAAACTGGATGTGGTGACACACGCTTGTGATCATAGTGTCTCTCCCTGGGGCTTGCTGGCTAGCTAGCCAAGCCTGCTTGATGAGCCGAGGTTCAAGGTAGAAGGCACCGTGGCTGTCCACACACAGACACACATACTGGTACTGGACTTTAGGAACTGTGAATTGCCCTGGGGCCCAGCATGAAGGGAAGGTCTTTTTGTGGTCTGTCCCTCAAAGAGGAACTGGGTTCTGATGGGTGTGGGAGGAGAATTCCAACTCCGTGGCCCAAGAGGAGGAAGAAAAAAAAATCTGACTTGAGCCGGGCGGTGGTGGCGCACGCCTTTAATCCCAGCACTTGGGAGGCAGAGGCAGGAGGATTTCTGCGTTCGAGGCTAGCCTGGTCTACAAAGTGAGTTCCAGGACAGCCAGGGCTACACAGAGAAACCCTGTCTCGAAAAACAAAAAAACACAAAAAAAAAATCTGACTTGAGGGGACAACTGTCTGGCTGGGGTGCCCTGCTTCAGAACACCCCAGCTTTGAGGGAGTAAGTTTCATCCAGAGCTTCACCATTGCCCTGAGGGAAACCGAGTCAGACAAAGGCCTAGCTTTCAGGGGACCCTCTGAGCTCACGGTCCCTGGCCCAACAACCCTGCTCATAGTGGCTGACCCCAGGAGTCCCCTGGGAACCTGGCATGCAGCCAGCCCAGTGGTGGGTGAATCATCAAGGAAGTGACTCACCCATCCCCCCACAGCCCGTCTCCCGAGGGCTCCCTACGGGATTCCTGTGCTTGGGATTATTGTCTTGCTGCTGTATTCCCCACAGAGTTGGGATCAACTCTGTCCCCTAACCGCTCCTCAGGCCCTCTGCTCCCTGGCACCCTCCCTCCCAACTTTCCTTCTGTTCCTCTCTCCCACGACCACTCTTTTCTTCTGTGCTGAGAGGAAAACCTGGGATTCACAGTTGCCAGGCCAGTGCCTTCACACGTACTGCACGCCAGATTTTTCCTGGTTTTTATTCCAAGACAAGCATCTACACTCTGTAGCCCAGGTTGGGGACTTCCAATCCTCCTGCATCAGCACCCCAAGTGGTTGGCATGGCATGGCCACCCCACCACCTGGCTTTCCATTCTCTCTCTCTCTCTCTCTCTCTCTCTCGATGTATTTTGTTTGTGTTTATGAGTGCTTTGCTTGCACATATGTGTATGCACCACATGCATGCTTGTGTGCCCTTGGAGACCAGAAGAGGGCACGGAAGTCTCTGGAACTGGAATTAACAGGCTGTTATGAACCACTGTGTGGGTGATGGAATCGAACCCTGGGCCCACCGGAAGATCCGTCAGAGACTCTTAACCGCCGAGCCATCTCTCCAGCTGAGAGTTTGTTTTTGTTTTTGTTTGTTTTGTTTTAGTTTGTGTGTGTGCGTGAGTGCATATGTGTGCACACAATCGCTCCCATGTCATGACACCCATGTAGAGGTCAGTGCTCTCCTTCCATCACGTGGGCTCCCCACCCCCTTTCAGGTCTTGGTCCTGGGGATGGAACCCAGGGCCTTGTTCCAGTCAGGTTCCTGCTGATCTACCCAGGCTGCCCTTGAGTTTTGGGTAGCTTTTAACTAAGGAGCCTCCTGCCCCAGCAGCCTCCTGCCTCAGCCTCAATCCCCAGGGTTATCCCGCTTGCCTTCGTGTCCTGCTTCTCGTCTCCCTCCTGTCATTTCTTTTCTTTCTCATTGTCTGCTTTCTTGGATGCCAGTCTCTAGTGGCTGCTCTGCTGCGAGGCATGAGGCGTCTTCAGCAGTCACCCGCCCTCCACCACAACCACTTCCTGAGCCCTCTCTGACATGTGGCCACAGGGTCATGCGGTTGACAGAGGGTACACATGTGGCGTTGGGGTGTCAGAGCTCAGATGGGACCGGGGAGATGTGACCCAAGTTTTCATTCTTCCCTAAAAAAATGACAAGCATCTGGCCTGGTGGCCATAGGCCTGTCCCAGCTCCTCAGAAGACGGAAGCAGGAGGATTTCGAGCGAAAGGCCAGGCTGAATTTCAGAATAAAGTAAAAAGAGCACCTGCCTAACATGAAAATGCCGGGTTCTGCCCTAGCATTTTGAGACAAAACGATAGAAAACAAACTAAAACAGAGAGGAAGTGTAAAAGACAGTATCACACTGGGGTGTGGTGGCAACTTTAATCCCAGCACTGGGGAGGCAGAGGCATCTGGATCTCTGGAAGTTCCAGGACAGCCAGAGTCATAGTTAATTGTGGGGGTTGGTCTGGTGCTACTGTATAATCAAATGCTGTATACTGGCCCCAGGATCTGTTGCCCCAAGAGGATCCCTGGTGTACACCAGTTTTATTGTGTAAACCTTGCCCCCCCCTTCCCAAGTTATCCCTGATTGGTTAATAAAGATGCCTCCAGCCTGGGTGGGGCAGAAGACACCGGGCAGAGGTTCTCAGGCTTGGGGTCTCAGACAGGGAGCACGAGGAGAATGGGGGAGAAGAAGGAAATTGCCATGGGATAGTGTGGATTGTGAACGCCTGGCCGTGAGGGAGGCCTGATGGAGTAGGAGTGGCCCAGGCAGAACACGGCGAGTGCTATCTCCGGATTATTGACAGGAAATTAGACAGAATGGCATAGAGGGTTGATCTCTCCCAGCTCTAGCGCTTTGAGGTTTGTTATAAAGGTTTGTGTCTTTGATTCGGGAACCGTCTGGTCTAAGTGGGATAGCAACCCCCAATAGATAGATAAAGTCAAAAGGAGGTATAGCAAACCCCCATAATAATAACTATAACAAACTGGTACCTCATGTTGGGCACCGAATATGAAATAATATTTATTAAACTTACCCCGATCTAGCTTCAAATGAATGAGACTCAAACTATGATTTTTTAAAAAAGGTTTATTTATTTATTTCATGCATGTGGGTACACTGTCGCTGTCTGCAGACACACCAGAAGAGGGCATCAGATCCCATTATAGATGGTTATGAGCCACCAAGTGGTTGCTGGGAATTGAACTCAGGGCCTCTGAAAGAGCAGTCAATGCTCTTAACCACTGAGCCATCTCTCCAGTCCCAAACTATGATTTTTTTAAAATTTATTAGGCTCTGCGAAATTACTGGAGGATTATCTCCAATCTAAATCTCTAGCTGTAGTCTGGCTACCACCCCAACTGTGCTCCGCAAATGCTTGTTTGAAATTCTCTGGGTCATTTCTGCTCCCGCAGTCTGGCGTCCTGGGGAGTTGTTTCACTCACACGTGCTGCTGCCCCATCACAACTGGTGGAGACCCCTCTCCTGTCTTGAGACCCTCCTCTTTCTCTCCTCTCTCCTTCTCTGTGCAACCTGCCTGTGACCCCCAGGCTTGAAACTCAAACCTCCCCTCCCCAGTAACTGGGGAGCAAGGTGTACATAACAAATGCTGGTATATATGAGGACCTGGGAGCCACCAGATCTTGGGGTGCAGAATTTGGACATTGAGTACAGGCAGCACCAGACCAAACCCCTATAGTTAATCGCTTAGCCATGTAGGATTTGTAGCCACAAAGCCAGGCCATCGTCTTATCCATCCCCACAGAGAGGGAAACTGAGGAAGAGAGTGAAGAAGCTATATCCAACATCCAACTGTGACAAAGGGGTTCCTCTGTCCACCCCACAGGCCTGGAGAGCCATGCCTAGCTTCTTGTGTCTAGACCCCTCTGGTCTTCAGTTCCTGTGCTGGCCCACAGGCCACCATGGGTACTGGTCCTCTGGCTGTGGTATCAGAGCCACAGGAGACAACACCTGAGCTGTATATTTTTTTCCCTCTGTTTTATTTTTGAGGCAGAACCTCACTGTGTAACTTAGGCTAGTCTCAAACTCTCATCTGGCTTTTTGTTTGTATCATTCATTCATTCATAGATACGATTCATGTAGCCTAGGTTGGACTTAACCTCAATGTGTAGCCAAGGATGATTTCAAACTTCTGATCTTCCTGTACCCCCTCCCATATATTGGGGTTTCAGGCATAAACCCCATTCTTAACTGTTACTGTTTAGGTTTTTTTTAAAGATCGATTTATTTATGTATATGGGTGTTTTGTCTGCATGTATGTCTACTCACCAGGAGAGGGTATCAGATCCCATTACGGATGGTTGTGAGCTGCCATGTTGGTTGCTGGGAATTGAACTCATGACCTCTGAAAGAGCAGCCAGTGCTCTTAATCGTTGAACTATCTCTCCAGCCCTGGCTGGTCGTTTTATTTGGTTGTTTTGGTTTTGCTTTTGAGACAGGGTCTCAGTATGTAGCCCAGGGTCAGCTTTGAGTTCCTAATCCTCCTGCCTCAGCATCCTGAGCAACTGAATTATCAGCAATTGTCATTAGGCCCACCCCCGGATCTGTCTCTTTGTATGCACTACAGAACCTCAGCTGGGGCAGGGTCATCGCCTGATGCCCACAAGTGCACAACTTGGGCCTCCTGTCCCTGCTCGGGCTTCCGGCTGAGAGCTTTTACTTTTTTGCAGTGGTGTGCATTTTACTGAGTCTCTCAGGAGCTGGAACCCAGAAGCCGGAGGGTGAGTGTATCGGACACAAGGGCCACACATCCAAAGTTGGGGAGGGCATCCCGCTGCCAACCACAGCCTGGGGAGGGCATCCCCGCTGCCAACCACAGCCTGGGGAGGGCATGAGCAGCTACTCGGGAGCCTTAGGGCCCTCCTCACACCTTCCTGAGATTCTGTTCTCGGTAGCACTTCCCCTCTCCTGGGCCTCCTTTACTCTCTTACCAGAGTATCTGTCCCCACAGGCTGTGCCAAGTGGTGCCCTGCCAACTCAGAATGTGTCAGTAACAGAAAGTGTGTCTGCAAGCAAGGCTTCAGCTCGGAGAATAAGTTTATCACTAACCCTTCAGAGAGCTGTGAAGGTAGGAAGGCTGGGACGGGGGATGGGCACAAGGTGCGGTCTGGGACCAGGGGGTTTAGCCTTCATCAAACACAGAGTAAGAAAGCAAGGTGGGGAGGCAAGAAGTGAAAGGGGGCTTCCTGAGAGGAGTTCCAGGGGTCTGTGCTGGAACTTGGCTTTAGGAAAGAGAAGGCTGACATTCCATTTCACATAGGTATTGTTCAAATCCCGGGTTCCATTCAGAGAACCGAGAGGAGCAGAGCAGACCAATCAGGAATGGCTTGTTAGATCTATAGCTCAACCTTATGAGTAGAGCCCATAACTTTTCCCAGAAGATACTAACTTATCAACAGTTCCCGGACTGGTCAGGAGGGATGAGAGTCTGCTCCTTGGGAGAACTTTCAGATCTGGAGGTGACCCCTGTTTTGTTGTAGACATCAACGAGTGTTTACTATATGAAATTTCCTGTGGATCATTTGCCTCGTGTAAGAACTCAGAGGGGAGCTATGCCTGCGTCTGTAACCTGGGATATAAGCTCCTTTCTGGGGCAGAATCTTTTACTAATGAGAGTGAGAACACGTGTCAAGGTAAGAGCTCCTCACACCCCCCCATACCTCAAGTAACCAAAGTCAGCTTCAAGGTCACCAGCGTTGGGACTGCAGCAGCCACAGGACCCAGATGTTGGTTCTCCCCTGTGGTTTGCTCTGAGTCATGTGTGACATCCACAAGCATAGAGCTGCAGGGACACCCTTCCAAGGCCTCATCATCCTGATATCCACGTGTGACTCAGAAAGCCCTGTTTAGTTGGGTAATGTGGCCCATGTCTGTGATCCAACACTTTGGAGTTTGAGGCTAGAATATGAGTCAAGAAATGCATATGCTGCGAGTTCCAGGACAGTCAGAGCTTTGTAGAAAGACCCTGTCTCAAAAACCCAGAGACAGCCTGGTGGAGGCGGCATGTGCCTTTAATCGAAGCATTCAGGAGGGAGAGGCAGGAGGACCTCTGTGAGTTTGAGGCCAGCTTACTCTATAGTGTGAGTTCCAGGACAACCAGGGCTACGCAAAGAAACCCAGTCTTGAAAAACAAAATCAATCAAACAAACAGAAAGAATTCTCCACCCTTCTCTCCCAGGGTCTTCTGTCTGTCTCTAACAAAGAGATTCGTTCTGTATTTATTAAACAGCACAGAAACACACACACCACGGCAAAGGAATGAGGACTTCTCTACAGAAGTCTTTAACAGAATTTTACAAGGGAAAAATAACTTACGCAGAACAGCAGATGGCAGCAGACAGACATCACCCTATATCCACAAGCTATTTCTGGTATCTGTGGGGGAGATTTGTGGTACAGCATTGTTCTCAACCTATTGGTTGCTTTCAGGAAATGATTACTACAACACATACTCGCACACACAAAGGCACATGTACATTATTCTGGGTCAGGGGCATGGAAGAGAACCTAACTTAAGATTGAAGCTATGCGTTTAGCGTGGGTTGTAAAAGCTGATTAAATGGGAAATCTAAGGAACAGTAAGGTTGGTAATGTTGCTCTCTTAAAGGCAGGTTAAACTTTAACAAGCCGAACACACACAGTAGGGTTAAGTCTTAAGTGATCTCAAGGCAGATTATTAACTTGATGGCAAGATCTAAGAAAGTTTGTTCTCTTTGAATGCAAGAGACATTTTCAAAACCAGGTGTGAGGCACAGTCCTTTAAACCCAACACAGTAGAGGCAGGCAGATCTCTGTGAGTTTGAAGCCAGCTTGGTCTACATAGTGAGTTCCAGGACAGCGGAGCTACCTACTGAGACCCTGTCCCAAAGAGAGAGACAGAGAGAAAGAGATTGATTTTCAAAAAAAAAAAATGTTATCCCTACATGAGGTGACACAGGAGTCTCCATGGACCCCAAGGAAGGTGACAGAAAGCATCCAGCTTAGAGAGGATACCTAAAGTGCTGAGCCATCACAGAGCACTCCCAACTCCATCCTGCATCGCATTGCTCGGAAGACATGCTCACCCGCATCGCACTCTCAAGACGGCAGGATTCCTTGGGCCACATCCTCCTCCTCCTTCTCTACTTCTTTGTTCTGGAAGTTCAGAACTCCTGTCCATCTGCATCTCATTTGCATAAGCCACCATCCTTCTGTCATCTCATCTCATTTGCATAAGCCACCATCCCTCTGCCCATCTGCATCTCATTTGCATAAACCAAAGGAATGGCCTTCAGAGCGCTCTGCCTCTACGGCAAGCACAGTCCACTGCAGTGTCTGTCCTCTTCCCAGCATCGGTGGACACTGGGATGACACCCTCCAGGAGCCACACAGTTACTACTGCGCCTGGAAATCTCCCCGAGCAGCCAACTACAGTGTACCAGACACAGCCGGGAGACTCAGGAGAGAGGACACCCAAGGGTAGGCCATATTCCCTGCCATTACATCTGCTGGAAGACAACACTTGATGCCCGGACTCCCTTTTTGGTCAGTCTTGTCCATTGCTCTACCTGATCACCATTCTGACTATCTCCAGCAATTCTGGCTCCAGCATAGAATGGTATGGCCAGATTGGGCAGGGTGACATCAACCTCACCCCCAGTACATACCCAAAAGAGTTGAAGGTTAGCACAATGCAAGAGAAGGTGTCATGGAGGATCGTTGCTTCATAACCTACCCTTGCCTGATGATGTCAACCACCCACAACTGCCAGGCCAGACAATTCAGTATAAGAAAGCTGGGCTACACTCAGCACATCCCTGGGTCTGTGGCCATGACAGAAAAAGAGAGGACAGAAATATCTATCACTCCTGCCCCCAGCGGCACATCTCCCTCTCTGGGCACTGTGATCTTGAAGGGCTGGCTTCAGTGGAATAGCTGGTCTTACCCAAGTGATGCCTGGCTGCCCATCAGCCCACAGCTAACTCCCACCGTGAGGCATCATGGACCGGCTGGTGTTATCCCTCTCGCCCTGCCTCTCCTGTTGAGTTTCTTCCCAGAGGGAGTGTGGCTTGGGGGCAACACTCAGTCCTTCTCCACTGACAGAGCAGAGGTCTGGGGACCTAGTGTGACTGAAGGTTCCTGGAAGTCTATGTAGAACTTTGCAAGGGAACAGTACCCTGTAGGAGTGGGGACAGAGGCTACCATGGGGAATACAGAGCTGTCTCCCCTCCTTGCACTGACTCCTAGGGGTCATATGTAGTCTTCACCCCAAATCTTCAGGCTGAGATACTGAGAGCTGCCATGCTCCTATTGCTAGCAGTTAGGGAACCATTGACTGCTTCCCCCTATATCCAGACGATGGAGTCAGAGCTACCACGGACCCTATTTGATGCCGTTATATGAATTAGAAGGTGGTCTTCCCACAAGGAGGAGATCTAAATGTTCCAGATGCTTCTGTGTCATGAAACGTGGCCAACCTTGTGCCCGAGTCCTCAACTTCAAGCACATGATCCCCTCTGCTTCTTCTCATGAGCAGATGAGAGTCTGAGCCCTAGAGTCTGTAGGAACACAGCATTTGCACCAACCCAGGGCAGCTACTCATACACAGAGGTGTGTACCTTGAAGGTACACACAGGTGGAAGTCCACCCAGAAGAAGCTGTAAGTCTGGACAGAAACTGGGAGGAGACAAGGTCTGTTAGCCCGAAGAGGGATATCTGCAGGGTCTAGGAGCTCCAAGAATTATGCAGACTCCCCTGAGGACTCAGCTCCCCGTAACATGTCACTACAGGGTAGGGAGGCCCCAGGAACTCCGTGGAGCTCCCAGACCCCAGCTCTCCCTCATCGCTGAGAGCAGTATCGTATCCTGTTCTGAGAAAGATTAAAAAAAGTAACAGAGGCCTCGGTGAAGAAGTCCAGTCCTGTGACTCAGTCTCCACTCTGGTTTTACCTCTTATTAGTTGGGTCCCCTGATCTTTGCTGGACCCGTCCTGCAGAAACCACAATGAGGTGCTCTGCGGGTAAAGTTGAAGATCATCAGGCGGTAACTAAATTTGCGGCAGTGAGAAGATGGAAATGTGTTACAGTGTATGGAGGAGTGAGTGGAGACAAGGATGACCCTTTGGTTTTGTTCCCAGATGTGAATGAATGCACCTCCGGGCAAAGACCCTGCCACCAATCCACCCACTGCATCAACAAATTGGGAGGCTATTCTTGCGTCTGTCGCCCAGGCTGGAAACCTGCTCCTGGATCTCCCAATGGCCCAGACAACACAGTGTGTGAAGGTCCGCATGCAACCTTTCTAAGGACTCACAATCACAATAGCTAATCTCACATTCAAGAATTGTTGATTTGAGCCAAGTGTGCTGACACACGCCTTTAATCCCACCACTTGCAGGGCAGCAGCGGGGGCAGGCAGATAGATCTCTGTGAGTTCCAGGGCCATTTCGTATGTGTGTGCCTTGGGTGTGTACGTGGGTACAGATGCCCAAGGAAGCCGGCGGAGGCTGTCCGATCCTCTGGAACTGAATCCACAGGTTACAGGCGGTCGTGAGCCACTTGATGTGGGTGCTGGGAACTGAATCCACAGTTCTGCCATCTCTTCAGCTCCTGGGTTTTATCAAAGGAATGGAAGGAGGCTCTGTTGGGCCAGGGCTTAATCTCATGAGGATAAATGTGAAAAGCTATGGGGTCCAGGAAAGAAGCCAGGATACCAAGGGGAAGCTCTGGGGACCCAGATGCCTTCAATTACTAAAAATCCATAGTTCACATTTTCTCACATCTATATGCCTTAGGCCTCTACACATTCCCTACCCGTCGTGTACCACTGAGCGAGGCCACCAGGGGTCAGTACCTCAGGCCAGAGACTGTAGCAGTACCAAAGAGATTGGAGCCAGACAGGAAAGGCTCTAACCCCTTCCTTGTGTCCCCAGATGTGGATGAGTGCAGTTCTGGGCAACATCAATGTCACAATTCCACCATCTGCAAAAACACCATGGGCTCCTACAAGTGCCACTGCCGCCCAGGTTGGAAGTCGACTTCTGGGTCAACGGATGGGTCAAAGAACACCATATGCCAAGGTACCTGACCCAGCCACCCAGGCTCCATGCCCCGCAAGTGCACTCTGAGATTACTGAACTATAGTCCTGTCCCCACAGAACCAGCTTTCCCTACCTGGACACTACTGCCCACAGTCCACAGCCAGGTGAGTAACCAGTGAAGACCAGGAGGTTGGATTCTTTCACACATCCCTGTCAGCTGTGCCGCTGCCCACCCATGACCCACCATTTCCCTTCCCAGACTCTCTCGAGATTCTCTGTTGAAGTTCAGAATCTGCTCAGAGACTTCGATCCAGCCACAGCCAACTACACCATCCAGGTAAGGGGGACTCTGGGGACCCCCGTACAGCAGGGAACAGGCCACAGGCTTCAGAGCAGACTGACAGCATTCCATCCATCCAAGCAGTACTTCTGGTTTGGGGCACATGGGTCAGACATGTGCAGTCGTGTGTGTGGCTATTACACAAGGGTTATAATGGCCGTGACTGGGGCAGTTAAGAATGGAATTCAGCAGAGCGTAGTAGCCCATGCTGCTTAGAGCCTAAAGAAGGATCTCAAGTTCCTGAGCTACACATCAAGACCCTGAAACAAACAAACAAACAAACAAACAACAGGACTGGGACGGCACAGTTGGTAGAATGCTTGCCCAACATGCAGAACACCCTAGGGTTGGCCCTGAGCAGTTAATAAACAAGGTGTGGTGGTATATGTCATGCCTGTAACTCCAGCAGGTAGAGGCAGGAAGATTAGAAGCCCAAGGTCATAAGTAATTTCAAGATTATAGGGCTGGGGCCTCCGTTCAGTGGAAGAACACCAGCCTAGAGTCTCCAGTGAGGGGCTGGGGGCGTGGCTCAGTGGCCTTGGCAGGCACTGTGCCTGCTGTATTTGTGCTGTTGTGACATGCAGGTGCACAGGCTCATAAATTTCATCTCCTTGTTTTCTGGCTACTGTGTAAGTCTTAATGCATCCCGCCAGCTGGTTCCCCAGGGAACCCATGTGGCTCTCCAGCGTCAGCTGGTGACAAAGAGTGGTCAGGGTCCTTCATTTAGTTCCTGTGGTTCAAAACCTTAACAAGTCTGTCACTCATCACCCCAGAAACTCATTGAGGCTGTGGACAAACTGCTGGAAGACCCCATGGATATAGAGACTCAAACCCAACAAGTAGCCGCCCAGTTGCTCTCGAACCTGGAGCAAAGCCTTCGGACCTTGGCGCAGTTCTTACCCAAAGGCCCCTTCACCTACAAGTCCCCTTCAAACACCGGTAAGCCTTCTTCCTGTCCCGCCCCCAGGCACCGCCCTTAGTTCCCCCAATCATGTCCCTGTCTCTTCAGAACTGTCCCTGATGGTCAAGGAGCAAGACAACAAAGATGTCACCACAGTGCACCACAGCCAAGCTTGGATGATGCTGGACTGGGCTGTGACGGCTGGAGCTAAAAGCTTAGAAAATGGTAGGACAGGGAGGGCGCCTGCCGGGGAGACCAGAGTGAGGGGAATGTAGGACAGGAAGGCCCCAACCCACTGGGAGGAGTACAGGGAGGACAGGAGTCGAGCCTGCATGTCTACCTCCAGGCTACTCAGTGGCGGGCATCCTATCCAGTCCAAACCTAAAAACGCTGCTGGCCAACACCTCCTTGAACCTGGAGCAGAGGAGGGCCGCCTTGGAGGACTTCTATGGAAGCCCTGTTACGGGAGTCTCACTTAGGTTGCTCTCAAACATCAATTCCATCTTTCTGACCAACACGGACACTGAGAAGCTTGCCTCAAATGTCACGTTCAAGTTCAACTTTACTTCTGTGAGTCCTGGAATGGGAGGGAGGGGAGAGGAGGGGAGGGGAGGGGATTCTCTGTGGCTCACCCCCTAACCAAAGTCAAAAGTCAGGGCAGCGCCTCTTGACCCATGTGGTATGAGAGAACCAACTCCTTCTCCTAACACACACACACAAAATAAATGTAACAAAAAACACTAAAAATACATTAAAAAATTTTAAATTATAGCTAGGTATGGTGACACATACCTTTAATTCTAGTACTTGGGAGGGTCTCTAAGTTTCAGGCCAGCGTGGTCTACAGAGAATTTCAGGATAAAGCTCTATAGAGACCCTGTCCCAAAAAATAAACAGCAAAAACCAAAAGTAAATAGATAAAAAAAAAAAAAGAAAAGAAAATCTGAGCTGGGTCTTGGGACACAGGCATTTTACTCTCAACTGCCTGGAGGCAGGAGATTCAAGGTTCAAAGCCTGCCTGAACTAGAGTGAAGTTAAGGCCCACCTGAGCAACTTGGCAAGGCCTTGTCTTCAAACTCAGTGCTACAGTTGGTTGGCATTCAGAAAGTCCCTGGGTTCAGCCCCAGTACTGCTGAATTGAATGAATGAATGAATGAATGAAGTGAACAGATAAGTAACTGTCAGCCAAGGCCAGTAGTTGATTCAATGGTAGAATGTTTACCTGTCATGGTAAGGTTACAGGGTTTGGTCCTCAGTAAAATGTTTTAAAAGGGCTGGAGAGATGGCTCGGCAGTTAAGAGCACTGTAGGCTCTTCCAGAGGTCCTGAGTTCAATTCCCAGCAACCACACGGTGGCTCACAACCATCTGTAATGGGATTCCATGCCCTCTTCTGGTGTGTCTGAAGACAGCAACAGTGTACTCACATACATAAAACAAACAAATCTTCTTAAAAAATGTATTCTGGGTCTGACAAGATGACTCAGTGGGCAAAGGTGCTTTTCACCAATTTCAAAGTAATTCTCAGCCTGAGTTGGGACCTACATGGTAGGAGAAACCAGTTCTCATGGATTGCCCTTTGCCCTCCGTATACTAGTATAAGTACGGCCTCCTTCAATGTAATATTTAAAAATTATGTGTTCTGGTGTTTGCACTACATGTATGCCTAGCCCCATGGAGGCCAGAAGACAAATGTTCCCTGGAACTGGAATTAGACAGTTGTGGGTAGGATGAACCACCATGTGTATGCTGGGACTTGAACCTGGGTCCTCTGGACCGGCCAGTGCTCTCAACCACTGAGAGATTTCTCCAGCCCTCAGACTCCCATCTGTCCCTGTATATGAGACAATGTCTCACTATGTATTTCTGGCTGGCCTGGAACTCAGAGATCCACCTATGTCTGCTGTTAAGTGCTTGAATTAAAAGTGTATGCCATATCTAGCTATACATGTTAATTTTCAAAGTTAAAAATTAACCTAGGCTGGTGATATAGCTCTGGTGATATTGGTGGAATGTTTGTCTAACATGCATGAAGGCCTGGATTCAAATAAAGTATATAAACTGTAGTCCCAACACTCGGGAGGTAGAAGGAAAAGAAGTCAGGGTCACCCTCAGCCAGAGTGAGTGTGAGGGCAACCTGGACTATATGAGACATTATACACAGTCTGAGGACATCCAATAAACCTTGTTTTTGTTTTTAAATTACAATCTGTAGGCAACCATTCCCTCTGGCTTTCTTAATGTCTTTGGCATTTATTACCTGTTACTGCTTGTGATTTGTTTCAACTCAAGGCAGGGACTGGTGTCCTTGTTTCACTGCTGGCTTCCCGTGCTCTCTGAGCACAAACTAGATATTCGTGTAGCCAAAAGCAAGGCTCTCTGCTCACCCCAGACTGACCCTAAGTGCGCTGAAAGTGTGCTTCAGACACCCTCACCGCCTCTCTGCCCCGTAGGTGGAGTCAAATAATGAGCGTGAAAAACTGATGTGTGCCTTCTGGAAAGCCCATGACAACGGGACTGGGTTCTGGGCCACTGACGGCTGCTCCATGAATGGCACTGGCTTCTGCCACTGCAATCACCTGAGCAGCTTTGCCATCCTGATGGCTCAGTACGAAGTGCAGGTGAGCGATAAGTCCTGGGCCCGCAGGTAGCCAGGTCCGCCCAGGCGGGACCACGGTCTCCACTCAAGGGTGTTCTTCAAGCCGACCCCTTTGGATGCCCCCGTGTCCTGCTTCTTACTTCCTCCCCTGGAGTCCTCTTTTTTTCTTTTTTAAAAAAGATCTATTAGTTATATGTAAGTACACTGTAGCTGTCTTCAGACACTCCAGAGGAGGGCGTCAGTTCTCAGTACGGATGGTTGTGAGCCACTGTATGGTTGCTAGGATTTGAACTCAGTCTTAACCGCTAAGTCTCTTAACCGCTGAGCCATCTCTCCGGCCCCCCTGGAATCCTCTTTATGAGGCAGTAGATGATGGACGCAGGCCTCTGTCTGAGTCCCTGTGCAATTGTCAAGTACTGCTAAAAACACACCAGTCTGGGCAGATGAGATGGGTCAGTGAATAAAGGTGCCTACAGGCAGCCAACCAAATAACCTGAGCTCCATCTCCAGAAAACAGAAAACATAGTGGTAACAGATACTTCACCTCCCCCAAAGCTCCCCGACCCCACCCTACCCCAGCCCCAAGTATGTATGATAAAAAAAAAAAAAGCCCTGTGTAGAATGTCCCAGGTAGTGTAGCTTCCTGAACGTGGCCATAACCTGGGCCACATGGTCAGCTTGAATTAGTCAGTTGGCCCTGTGGTCCAAAACAGGATGTAGGATCATAGGAAGGAGGGGTCCAACTGGGGTTTTGAGTGTAGGGAAATAGGAGCACCCCGGCCTTGGGGTGTGTGTGTGTGAGGGAACCACTCATCCTGGTCGCCCGCCCCTAGGACCCGAGGCTGGAATTGATCACCAAGGTGGGGCTGCTGTTGTCCCTGGTCTGCCTGCTGCTGTGTATCCTGACCTTCCTGCTGGTAAAGCCCATCCAGAGTTCTCGGACCATGGTGCATCTGCACCTGTGCATCTCCCTTTTCCTGGGCTCAGTCATATTCCTGGTCGGCGTTGAGAATGAAGGGGGTAAGGTACGTTCCTGTCTTGACCTCACCAGAGCATGGAGGCAAGTCCTAGGAGTAAGGTAGCCAGCCCGGTATAGGCCTGGGGGAGTAAGGTAGCCCGGTATAGGCCTGGGGGAGTAAGGTAGCCCGGTATAGGCCTGGGGGAGTAAGGTAGCCCGGTATAGGCCTGGGGGAGTAAGGTAGCCCGGTATAGGCCTGGGGGAGTAAGGTAGCCCGGTATAGGCCTGGGGGAGTAAGGTAGCCCGGTATAGGCCTGGGGGAGTAAGGTAGCCCGGTATAGGCCTGGGGCTCAGTGCAGAACGAGAACCTGAAGGAGCCCAGCTGCTGGGGTCTGAAGCTTCGAGGACCAGTGGCCCTGCCCCGCCCTACACGGACTCTTCTCCCTCTCTGTACCCACAGGTGGGCCTGCGCTGCCGCCTGGTGGCTGTGATGCTCCATTTCTGCTTCCTGGCCGCCTTCTGCTGGATGGCACTGGAAGGCGTAGAGCTCTACTTCCTGGTGGTGCGTGTGTTCCAGGGCCAAGGCCTGAGAACTTGGCAACGCTGCCTGATCGGCTACGGGGTGCCCCTCCTCATCGTGGCCATCTCCATGGCGGCTGTCAAAATGGATGGCTATGGGCACGCAACCTAGTGAGTGTACTGATGTGAGGCCCAGGCCGGGCGGGGCCGGGCGGGGCAGGGCTGGGGCACTGATGAGGCGCCCTCTCCTCCCCCAGCTGTTGGTTGGACTTCAGGAAGCAGGGTTTTCTCTGGAGCTTTTCGGGACCCGTGGCCTTCATCATTTTGGTAAGTCCTCTCTGGGTACTGGAGGCCTGAGCAGCAGGACTGCTAACTACTTGCAGCCCTCTAACCCGAGACCCATGATCCCCGCCCAGTGTAACGCTGCCATTTTCGTCATCACTGTCTGGAAGCTCACAGAGAAGTTTTCTGAAATCAACCCAAACATGAAGAAATTAAGGAAGGCGAGGTGAGAGGGGCAGGGAGGGAGGCTTTGGGCAGAGCCAGGTTGAGGGCTAGGGCTGGAGACCAGGCTCTTAGCTGCAACTGTCCGCCCCGCAGGGTGCTGACCATCACGGCTGTTGCCCAGCTCCTTGTGCTGGGCTGTACCTGGGGCTTCGGCCTGTTCCTCTTCGACCCCCATAGCACATGGCTATCCTACATCTTTACCCTGCTCAACTGCCTGCAGGGAGTTTTCCTCTATGTGACGCTCTGCCTGCTCAACAAAAAGGTAGGCTGACCAGAGCTGGCTACAGGGAGAGCCCGGGGTGGGAGGAGGCAGGGCCAGGCCTGAGTCCCAAGGCCGGCTCGTCTTCCCCCATGACCTGGTGCCTTGGGCTCACAGGTGAGGGAAGAGTACTGGAAATGGGCCTGCATGGTTACCGGGAACAAGTACACAGAGTTCAACTCTTCCACGACAGGCGCTGGCACCAGCCAAAGCCGGGTAAGGGGCTGGCCTGCAGTAGGGCTGGGAGGGCAGGCATGCCTGGGTGAGCTCGGCCTCCTCTCAAGGGCCTCCTTCCTCTGCAGGCTCTCAGGCCCTCAGAATCAGGGATGTGAAGGCAAGTCCCATGCAGGACAGCAGCACATACTCAAGGCCGTCCTCCCGCCTTTGGCCCCACTTCAGATAAAGAAGGGATGTGAACCCAGCAAGGAACCTGCACAGGCCAGGGGAAGCCAGACAGCCCAGACCTGCAGCCCACTGCCCGGCACATGAGGCAGGCGGTCCTAGGACAAAAGGGAAGGTCCCCTGAGACCTGAGCTCTTCGCCAGGGTGCTGGGTTCAGTTTCCTTAAGCTATGACTGATGACGCCATAGTGGCCACTGAGCCCTGCCTGCTAAGGCTCACGGTACAGAGGCCTGGCTGCCCCACACCCAGGGCAGAGGGCCTCACAGTTAAAAGACTAGTTTTGTAATTTTTTTAACCTGTAAACCTTTCAATGTTGGCACACAAAATTAAATATCATACTGATAAAAAACACGGCATGCTTGCTGGTGGAGGTTTGCTGGGTTGACCCGACCCCATGAGATGTTGACCGGAAGATGGGGCTGGAGCCAGGCATTCACAATAAAAGTTTATTCTTACATAGCTAAAGCTTTGGAACAATAAAAAGAGACCCCGATTTGTCGCCTAGAAGAGCATCTGAAGCAGCAGCTGGGAGGGGGTGGCCATGGTGCCCCGGCTACACATACGGTTACCGGCTCTGCTCAACTGTAAAGACAAGAAAGGCGCAGTGAGGACGACGGAGGGGCCTTTGCCCTGAAGCCCGGCTCCTGCCCAGAGCGGTCCCGGCACTCACTGTATGTGGAGATATCTATTTCCTCTGGAAGCTCGGCCACATTCACTTCAAACCGGTCCTGCACGTCATTAAGGACTTTGGCATCATTCTCATCCGATACAAAAGTGACCGCCAGGCCCTTGGTGCCAAAGCGACCAGCACGAGCCACCTGCAGAGACATTAGGAGATGCGTCCCTCAGGTCCAGGACCTGAGGAGTGGGGCAGGTCCTGACCCCACCCACACTGGGAGGAAGCACTCACTCGGTGAAGGTAGGTATCTGAATCCTCCGGCATGTCATAGTTGAAGACGATGTTGACTCGCTCAATGTCCATACCTCTGCCAAACAGATTAGTAGCCACCAGGATGCGACGCTGGAAGTCCTTGAACTGCTGGTATCGAGACAGGCTAGAGCAGGAGACAGCAGAGGTATTAAACCTGAGTCCTCGGTGTGAGTCCCCTGGCCCTGGTGGGCGTCCGGCACCGTGCACTCACCGCTCCTCCTGGGCCATGCCTCGGTGAATAGCGATAGCTGGGAAATTCTGCTCCACTAGGAGCTGGGCCAGGGCCATGCAGCGTTGCACAGACTTGACAAAGATCACCACCTGAGGAAGAATGGCGTTTAGGCCCATGGCAATCACCCCACGGGCCCGGCCCATATCTTGGTGTGGGGAAGGAAGCATCACCTGGTTAAACTCTAGCACGTCGAGGAGGTCGAAGAGCTTCCGATTCTTCTCACTGTCCTTGAGCTTGACATAATACTGCTGCAGCCCGTGCAGTGTGAGCTTGGTCTCGTCGTCCACAAACACCTCCATAGGCTGTGTGGGAAGGGAAGCAGGAAGGGGCGAGTAGGGCTCACTTCTGGGTGTCTCATGTGCCCGGAACCTTCCAGGGAGCGGCTCCTCTGTATTGAAGATTCCCAGAGGGCCTGTTGCCCCCAACCTCAGTAAACAATTCTCTCCCAAAAGCCGGATGTAAGCTCTGCCTCTGGCTCAGGTGTGGACCACTCAGCTCCCGGCTGGACAAACCAGGGGAAGGAAGGAGGCCGGCGAAGCCTCCCAGCACCCTCCAGGCCGTCGGGGAGGGTCAAAGCTGCTGCGCTGAGGTGATGGCCACGGTGGGCAGGCAGGCAGGCAGCCAGCTGGGGCATCACCCTACTCACATCCTGCATGAACTTCCTGCAGACTGGCCGGATCTCCTTGCTCAGGGTGGCGCTGAACATCATACACTGCTTCTCATGGGGTGTCAGACGAAAGATCTCCTGTACATCCCGGCGCATGTCTGGATGGGATGTCAACAAACAGCAAGCCTGAGTGTCTTGTCTGCCTGAGCAGACCCACACCACAGAGGAACCAGCCCTTCCCAACCTGGGCCAGACAACACTGGCACCATAGCCACGGTGGACGGGCCCAGGGGTGTCCCCGCTGCCTGAGGGGCTGGGCTCGGACGGGACGGGCGGGAGCGCAGGCGTGGGAGGAGCTGCGATCCACTTACTCGCTGCCTGCCAGCGGGGAGCGGCCCTGCCAGTGCGCCTTGAGCCACGCGCGTCAGGAAAGGGGGCCTGAGGCAGAGACAGCCGCTGGCTGAGAGAGAGCTGCAGCTACTTCCCAGGACACATGCCCAGCTCTCCCAGCCCCTGACGGGTGGCAGCGGCCACTCTAGTCTAGAGTCCCTGGGTGTGCCTACATGTCCTAAAGATGGACGGCAGCTCATGGGGCCCATGGTCCCTATCAACTTGGGTTCAGAAGCAGCACATACTGTTAACAGAATTTTCCCTTAGGCTTCTCCTAGGAGCCCTGAGCTCTGGCCACCCATGTGACCCACTATGAGAGCCACTGCCTGCCCCATCAGGCCCCCTAGAAAATGGATGTGACTCTGAGTGGGAAACCAGCTGGGCAGGCCAGTAGGATGCTCACCCAGCTGTTCCAGCATCTTGTCACATTCATCGAGCACAAAGTGCTTCACATTCCTCAGGTTGAGGCTCCGGCTCCGCACAAGGGCCAGGATCCGGCCTGGTGTCCCCACCACAACATGGGGACAGTTCTTCTTCAACACATCTTCATCCTTCTTAATGGAGAGGCCTCCAAAGAACACAGATACCTATGGGGACAGAAAGAAAGCTGTTTCCACCCACCTGGGGGCAGTGATCCTTACAGTGTAGGCCCCACCCATCCTGAAGGAACCCGACACTCAAGCCCCATTCCCTCAGAACTCAGGGGAGCCTGAAGAACAGGGGCAAGGCTGAGGTATGTGGGACCAGCACAAGCCTGCCGGGGCTGGGCATAATCCATCAGGCTTATAAAGAATGTAAATTACCACAAACCTCAAGATTGATAAATGCTGCTGGAGCTGAAGCTGGGGCCAGCATGCTCCAGAAGGCCACATGGTACCCAACACAGCTCCTCAGGAGGCTTACCTTGACACTGGGCATGTACTTAGAGAAGCGCTCGTACTCCTTGCTGATCTGGAAGGCCAGCTCCCTCGTGTGGCACATGACCAGTACTGATACCTGTAGAGCAACAAATAGGTCTTCTTTCCAGAATCCACCCCACCCTACCCCAAGCCCACAGCAACCTATTACAATAGTTCCTTTTGAAGCCCAAACATCTCCACTTCTCCTCACCCTGACCTATCCTCCTCACGACTACAGTAGACCAGGAACAGATATGGCAGCACTGACCCGAGATAAAAGGGTCACCTCAGGCTGCCGTGTCGCATCTTTTTGACCACCGCACGTAGCATAGCCCTTCCCTAAATCCTCATGCTCTTGTCAGACCCTGAAAAGACAGACACCCACCCAAGAACACAAGCCAAAGCCTCACTCGGGCCACCCAAGAGCCCTACCATGAGCCACACCCCAGCCCACCACAACATGACTTTGCTTTTTCTTTACCCCCTCAGCTCCCTATCTTGGACTGCAGCATAACTCAAGATCTTACAATTTATCTATAATGGTGGGGTTAGAACACCTGCAAAACAAATCAGCAGTAACCGAGGTGACTGCGGTCAGTATAATTTCACTTCCCAGGTTAAATTCAAAAGCCCACAAAGAGAAAGTGGAAGCAGTTTCATGAGAGCCAAGGCTGTACGGTCACAAGCTAACTCTAGCCCAGAAAAGAGCCCACACCTACCTGGCCATTGACGGGCTCGATCTGCTGCAGGGTGGCCAGCACAAACACAGCTGTCTTGCCCATCCCAGACTTGGCCTGGCACAGGACATCCATACCCAGAATGGCCTGGGGAATACATTCATGCTGGACTAAGGAAGAAAAAAGGTGCCTGAGTTAAGAAACTGGCTGCTGCCTTTCTGCACACTCCTCGGCCAGAGAGGGTCAGAAGAGCCAGGTCCCAACCATCTGCTTACATCAAGGCTGCTGACATAACTGACTGATGGGGAGGGCATACCCCATCCAAGGCACAGGAGAAGCTCAAGATGAGTAGGGTTAACTGTGGGAAGAGGGCCTAACTGGGGCGGACCAGGGCAGCGTACCCTCTGAAGGATGCTCAAAGCCACAATCAACTATAGCTCTCAAGAGCTCAGGCTTCAGCAGAAAGTCCCGGAAGCCAGAACTGTGGATGGAGACGTAAGATCCTTTGACGTCTTTCTTCGGGGGAGCTGGAGTGCTCTCCTGGGGTGCCTGGGGCTCTTCATCTTCATCATAATCCAAAAGCTCATTTTCCACATCCTGCTCTGCCATGGTACTGAGAAAAGAGAGGGGAAGGGCAGAAATGCATCTGAGAAGCACGCAGAAAAACCACTTGGCAGAGAAGGCAGGTAAGGAAAGGGGTTGGCAGCAAGCCCTGGAAACAGGCAGAGCTCAGTGGTATCCAGGACGTCCCACTTCAGCCTACTGTCCTTTGTCACCATCCTCTCAGCAACCTCCCATCTGCTCCACACCACACTCTCCCATCCAATGCCATCTATCTCAAGCATCCTAAGGTCCACAGTGAAATACCAAGTCCATGTTTATAGATGGGGATGTGGCTCAGTGATAGAGCACTTACCTACCAGGTTCGATCCCCAACACCACAGATGAAATCAGTGACAGTTACCACACGGATTCTTCACTATAGCCTTCATGGGCGGGATCCTGCTCACTTCCCCACACTTCATCTGATCAGAACCCACCCGAAGGATGCCCTGTTCTTAAGTCTGCACACACAAATTTTTTTAGACAGCTCCAATAGTCCAGGCTGGTCCAGAACTGGCAGTTACAGGTTGAAATCACTTTGCCTGGCTAATGGCTCCTCCCTGGCATTCAAGTTTTGGCATTAAGGCTTCTCAGACCACCCTCCCAAGGAGCTCCTGGAACACACAGCTTGAACCTCAAGTTGTACGTGCCTCAGCGATGAGAAGGGAGTGGTGGTGGAGAAGCAAGCAGCATTTTCCTTACCATGCCCAGCCCAGCCCGGCCTGGCCCAGCCTCCCCTGGCTGTTTGTGGTCTACACAGGGGAATCATTAAGAGCTTTTATGAAGAGGATTCCCATTGGGCCAGGCCAGCAAGAAAGCCAGCCAGTTGAGATGCTAAATGGAATTCTCAGGAGACGAGCTCATCCCTCACTTTATTAATCCCTTACACACCAAGTACAAGGCACACACCAGCCAGGCTTGTTTCTAGTCTTCCCAGCTGCAGAAATAGTTCTATCTTTCTGAGGTCAGATGCTAACATGCTAGGACCCACCTCTAGCCCTCTTATTCATTCTCTCCACGACTTTAGCCAATGATATTCAGCCATTTCTACGTTGAGTTTCCCCAATGTTGTCTACAGTGATAGACCTTTTCCACTCCAGAAGCGTCCGTTACCCGTATCCTCAACAAGTTAAAGTCAAGTGGCCTAGAGCAAAGCCTTTGTCTCACCCCCAAGGGCTGCATCCCCCATCTCAGAAATAACCATTCCGGCCGGGCGGTGGTGGCGCACGCCTTTAATCCTAGCACTTGGGAGGCAGAGGCAGGCGGATTTCTGAGTTCGAGGCCAGCCTGGTCTACAGAGCGAATCCCAGGACAGCCAGGGCTATACAGAGAAACCCTGTCTCGAAAAACCAAAAAAAAAAAAAAAAAGAAAGAAAGAACCATTCCACTTTCTGGGGCAGTCTTGACTGACCAACAAATCTTACCCAGTAAAGCCCACTCACCAAATCCAGCCAGGCCCACCTAGGGGCCCATGCTGGCCCCAAGGTGAAGTGACCTTTTGTTCATTTCTTTAAAATTGGAAGTTTTACTAAAACAGTCATGCTAAACAACTCACCAATCAAAGTACACAAATCAAGAGTCACAAACATGCTCACACGATCAGCTCTAACATATTTCACCACCTTTAAAAAAGAAAACCTTCTGGATGAGCTTGAGAGATGGCTGATTGATTAAGAGCACATGATCTTTCAGAGCACCAGGGTTCAATTCCCAGTATCCATCCACATGATGGTTCACAACTGTTCATTAACTCTGGTTCCAATGAGAACCAGTGTCCTCTTCTAACCTTCTGACCATAAAGCATGCACTCAGAATATAAATGCATTCACACAAAACACTTCTATTAATCAAATAAATCTTAAAAAAAAAAAAAGCCCCTGGGCATGGGGTGTGGCTCAGCAATAAATGCCTAGCATGTGAGAAAACCCTGAACTCCATCCCCACACCACAAAGTAGCCTGTAGCCTGCAGCCATCGCCTAACTCCCAGAACCACATTAACCTGCTTGTCTTTGCAGACTAGCCTTTTCTGGGCATTTTCTACAAATAGGTTCAGATAGCATCACTCTACCATTCTCAACACTCACCCAAATACAACGGGAATAAATAATATAAATTCCTTTTTATAGCCAAACAATATGAGACCGAGTGAATTGAACCCTGGTGCTCTGAAAGATCATGTACTCTTTTTTTTTTTTTTTTGGTTTTTTTCCGAGACAGGGTTTCTCTGTGTAGCCCTGGCTGTCCTGGAACTCACTCTGTAGACCAGGCTGGCCTCAAACTCAGAAATCCACCTGCCTCTGCCTCCCAAGTGCTGGGATTAAAGGCGTGCGCCACCACTGCCCAGCTTGATCATGTACTCTTAATCAACCAGCCATCTCTCTAACCAATCCAGGTATTCTTTTTTAAAGGTGGTGAAGTATGTTTGAGTTGATTGTGCTGATGCTACAGCATGCAAGAATATCACATGGTGCCATTTGGGTAACACTGTTTTGTCTGGATTACACCAACAATCTACTCGGTGTCCACTGATCCCTATGCGCTACACAACTCCAGCAGGCAGAGGGAGCCTACTCCAGCTAAATCATATCTGGCTTGTCACTGTGCTGTAGGTAAAGGTTCGAGTCCCTCAAATCCACACAGTGGAGAAAACTGACCAACTGTTCTCTGATCTACATAATCCTATACACCCCTATACATATGCAAAGTAAAACTGCTTTAAATAGGTTATTAAAGCACTAGACCCCAACAAAGGCTTAAAGCAGAGACAGCTAGGAGAGCTGGGCAGGCCCGGGGCACGTGAACTTAAATCGCTAAGCCATGGAGAACTGCTAACTAGGCTTGGAGGATGTGATTCAATAAGAACTTGCTCAAGATGGAGGGGAAGACAGCAGGGAGAAACCAGTTCACCGCACGGCAATTAGCTAGGGTAGGGAACTGAAGTCAAGGAGAGCTCAAAGCCATTCCTGGGAGAAAAGAATCACACATTTCTGGGTTCAAACACCTGAATGGCCAAGATGTATCTATTTTTATTTGAAATTGGGTCTCCATCAGCCCCTCAAACTTGCTATGTAGCTCAGGCTAGCCTTGAATTCCAGATCCTCCTGCCTCCACTTCCCAAATGCTAGAATATATTAAAAATTAATTTAAAACATGCCTGAGACAGGGACAGGCAGGTCGCTGAGTTCCAGGCCAGCCAGAGCTACATAGCAAGATCTTGTCTCAACAACAAGGGGCATTAGAAGTTAAGTTCCAAGACTGGCCAGGCAAGGTGGCCAATCCCGCTGAAGAGTGCTTGATGCTTTTTCATACGACCTCAGTTAGGTTTCTCAGTTCATTCACAACTACCTTTTAACTCCAGGGACAGTACTTCCCGCCTCCAAGAGCACCTGCATACAGGAAGTCATTCAAATATATACACCTAAATAAAAAACTTCAAGGACAGCCTCGATTTCAGGAGAACCTATCTTATGACCTCTCAGATGTGTACTCTGTTTTTAGGCAGTACTGCTTTAAAAACACTTATTGTGCTGGTTAAAGGATAAATGTGAAGCTGGGCATGGTGGCACGCGCCTTTAATGCTCCGGGGGAAGGGAGAGAGGGAGGGGGAGAGGGAGACGGAAAGGGAGGGAGAGGGAGAGATCAAGGATGGGCAGGATTATTCAAAGAGATCCTGTCTCAAGGGACGAGATACACAAAAGATTCGGGTTGAGGTGCAACTCGGAGTGTATGCCCCCAAAAACGTCAGGCCTTGGTTCAATCAGGAAATGAAACAAGTGAACCCAGGCTGTCACAGACCTAAAGTTTCAACTAGGCCCAGGAAGGCGAGCTGCACCAAGCTGAACCGGTCTCACAACCGGGCAAGCGATACCGGCTGAATGGCCACGTTCCTACGGAACGCCACACTGGCCCGCCGTTTCGGAGTCTGCAGCAGAATCTCCTGGGAGAGCGGCGGAGCGAGACGGGAATCAGGTGACTTCAGACTCGGGACGTCTGCCCAGATAACCTGAGTCCTCTCGCCGCGACCGAAAACGCAGCGTGGATTCGCCCTGTGCCCCAATCCCACCCCAGTACACATGCGGGCCTCCGAGTCCCGCCATGACACCGTTCCCGGAAGCCCACGCACTAACGGCTGGCCCGCCCCTGGCGCATGCTCACTGGAGCCCAACGGCCGCCGGCTCGAGACGGGTGCCTAACCGTCCCGCCGCTGCGCGCCCACTCCTCCCGCTGCACCGCGCCCCGCGGCCTCCCTTTCGGCGAACCCACAGCCCCGCACCGCGGCCCCGGCCTCGGGACCCGCCACTTACCTGCCGCCCGGTTCGCCTCCGCGAGCTGAGAAGAGAGCCGCCCGTTCGGTTGTACGCCGCGCCCCTAGACGCGCGCTACAGCGCTTCCTGCCTGGAACCCAACTCGGGTCTTGCTCACTGGGCAGCTGGCTTATCACTCAACCGAGGCGGGAGTGATGGTTGGGTTATAAGGACGCTGTCGGCCGGCTATTGGTGAAAAGGGTGCAAGAGGGCGTACCTAGAGCCTCAGGTTCATTGGGCAGTCGCAAAGTAGGCGTGTCCGAAGGGGGAGTGGGCTAAGCGGCGGTCCCGCCCAGTCACGTGAGATGAATTAAGGGCCTGGGTGGTTGCTGCCACCTTTAATACTGGCAACGGCACGTTAATTGCGAGTGCATGTGCCTCACCCATTGAAAGCGTCCCTGCCTACCTGGCTTAGAAGCCCTGACTCTTTTGTTTGGTTGTATCTTTTCGAGACTGCGTTTCTCTGTGTAGCCCTGCTGTTCTAGAATTCCTCCATCGGTGACCAGGCTGACCTCAAGAGATCTGCCTGCCTCTTCCTCCGTGTGATTAAAGGTGTGGGTGCTGTGATTAAATCTGTGTTGTGCCCGTGTGTTACTACTACACTTAGGGAAGCGCTGGCTCCTACATTTCAATCCACTGCCTCAGCTGCAGAACGGGCTTTGAGGATGGAGAGATTGAAACTAAAAAGTAATTTGATTTGTTCACATAAACGAAAGATGCTACTTTGGTAAAAGTCTGAATCTTACGTTTCTTTTTACTTTGGGGGCGGGGGGAGTGTGCCAGCCTCATAATTGAATTACTCCAGATCCAATTCTTTTTGTTTTTTTGTTTTGTTTTTTTTTTTTTTGTTTTTCGAGGCAGGGTTTCTCTGTATAGCCCTGGCTGTCCTGGAACTCACTTTGTAGACCAGACTGGCCTCGAACTCAGAAATCCGCCTGCCTCTGCCTCCCAAGTGCTGGAATTAAAGGCGTGCGCCACCACTGCCCGGCTAATTCTTTGTTTTTCGAGACAGGGTTTCTCTGGGTAGCCCTGGCTGTCCTGGAACTTGCTCTGTGGATCAGGCTGGCTTTAAACCGCAGAGATTCACCTGCCTCTGCCTCCTGTTGTGATTTAAAGGCAGACTGTGGCATCACCACCTGGCCCAATTTTTTAAACATTTCTTTGTTGTGTTTTTAACCGTTTTGTTTTGTTTTTTTTTTTGTTTTTGTTTTTATCCCTACGTTGTACCACCACCAAAACAAACAAAAAAGTCCAGGCCATAAACTGAGCTCATAGTTCCAGAAAACCAGCTTTGGGAATTGCAGAAGAAAAGCAGCTGCCCAACCCCAGATACCCAGTGATACAAAAAAGACCTTATCTAAGGAAAACAGCTAATCCCCATTCTGCCCCTACAAAACCCTCTTCTCCCTTTCCTATCCTTAGCTACAAAACCCTAGCCTGAAACAGACTACATTGTCTAGATTACGGTCTGAGAGGCCACCTGCCAGATAAAATAAAACCTACTCTAGCTGTTATGCCGTCTACACTCCTCCTTTCTTTCTTTCTACAAACATAATTCTTACAACTAGTAGCTGGGAGCATAGGAGAGCACTACCCTGCCTGGCTTGACAGTAGTTAACAAAATTTGTTGGTTTGTTTTTTCCTAATGGTTTCTCTGTGTAGTCCCATCTCCCTGGAACTTACTCTATATACCAGGCTGGCCTTGAACTCATGGAGATCTGCCTGCCTCTGCCTCTTGAGTGCTGGGATTAAAGCCATGCAACACCATCTCACCTCCCTGTAATCACCAAAAATGTTAGCAAGAACTAGGGTGTAACTCATTGGCAGAGCACTTACATAGGATGCACAAGGTCCTGTGTTCCAATCATTGATTGAAAAAAAAAGTGTTGTTTTTTGGTTTTGTTTTGTTTTTTGAATTCTAGCACTTGGTAGGCAGAGGCAGGTCTTTGTATTTGACTCCAGCCTAGTCTATAGTGAGTTCCAGAACAGCCAGGGTTACTTAGTGAGACTCTGTCTCAACAAAACGAAACAAAATAAAAAACAGACACACAGCCGGGCGGTGGTGGCGCACGCCTTTAATCCCAGCACTTGGGAGGCAAAGGCAGGAGGATTTCTGAGTTCGAGGCCAGCCTGGTCTACAAAGTGAGTTCCAGGACAGCCAGGGCTACACAGAGAAACCCTGTCTCGAAAAAACCAAAAAAAAAAAAAAAACAGACACACATCTTTAATCTCAGTTCTCCAAAAGCAGAGAGCTCTATGTGTTCAAACAGCCTGGTCTACATAGTATAGTTAGAGGCAGGCAGAATTCTTTGAGTCTGAGGCCAGCCTGGTCTATACAGTAAAGTCCAGGATAGCCAGGGCTACAAAAGAGAAACTCTGTCTCAAAACACAAAAACAAAATGAACGAACAAACCGCCCAAACAGATCTAGATTCCATCCCTGCAGAACTGAAACCACTCTTCGTCATGAGCGTGGCAACTCATAAAAGAAAACATTTAGTTGGGGGTTTGCTAACATTTCCAGAGGCTTAGTCCCTTAGATCATGTGGGGAGCATGGCGGAGCACATGGGAACGTCATACTGTGTACACTTCTTTGTCGTCATGCATGTATATGTGCAATGGAGGTCAGCAAGTCCTGAGGAGCACACTCGAGTCCTTAAGGCTTAGCGGCAGCACCATCTCACTGGCCATTTAATTTTACTTTTTGTTTGTTGATTGAGATAGGGTCTTACCACATAGCTCTGGCGGTCTTGGAAATCATTATGTAGATCAGACTGGCCTTGAACTCAGAGATCCACCTGCTCCTGCCTTCCAAGTGCTGAAGTTAAAGGTGTGTACCACCTTAGCCACCATACTTTATTTTTTATCAGTTGCCCAGGCTACCCTGAAGTCGCCATCTTCCTGCCTCAGGCCTCCCTTTAGGTGCTGGGTGACAAGTCCTCCTTCCCAGCCGGCTAGATCAGGGGCTTTGCAATGAGCGGGTCTCAGTGCTTCTAGCTTCCTTATTTGGATGAGGATGGATTTAGGGCTGTGTGTGCCAGGCAGGCCCTCTGCCTCTACCTACAGCCCCACTCATTGTTTCGGCATGGTTTGGGGGTTTGCTTTTTATATTTTTAAAAATATGTATATGCTCCTTTTGCCTGCCTGTATGCATGTGTACCGCGTGTGCCTGGTAGCCCCAGAGGTCAGAAGATGCCATTGGAACCCCCGGAACTGGGGTTACAGACAATTGTGAGCTGTCATATGGGTTAAAATACAACAAAGCCTCTAACCATTGAGCCAACTCTCCAGCCCTGGTTTTGCTTCCCTCTACCTCATCCCATTCCCCACCCCGCCCCACCCCCACCTCCCAGGATAGGGTTTCTCTGTGTAGCCCTAGCTGTCCTGGAACCTCATGCACTAGCAGGGTCATGGTTTTGCCAGCTGCAGATAATTTCTGCAAGTGTGTGGTGTTTAGAATTCTGGGAGCTTTTGAGAGGGTATAAACGTGGGAGCCCTGGAAGGGACTGGAGCGCTCTGAGGCCACTGCTGCTCACACAGTGGCTTCCTGCTGTTGTGTTTGCTAAGTTGCTGGTTTGTTAGATATTCTGATGGCAATGAATGGACGTGCTCCTAGGACCAGATGCCCCTAATCTGCAGAAAGTGGTCTAAAAGAGTTCTACATCCCCTCTCCCCTCTAACCTCCTTTCTCTCCTATCTAGTGTTGTGGGATTGGAAGGGTGGTAGGTATGAGAACCCAATAAAGGGGGCTGGAGAGATGGCATAGTGGCTAAGAGCACTGACTGTTCTTACAGAGGACCTGGGTTCAACTCCCAGCATCTGCATGGCAGCTCATACCTGTCTGTAAGTTCATTTCCAGAGCTTCTGACACCAACATACAGACAAAAGAACAATCACCATAAAAATAAAAATAATTTAAAAAAAACAATAAAATAGCTTTAAAAATACTCCAACATGCACAGACATCCCCAAACAGGAAATGAGACAATGAAACATGTTTTCTTCTCCAGGACACATGCATGAGAGCTACTGGTGTTGAAACTTCAGGCCTGTGATAGCAGCACTTGGCGAGCTGAGGCAAGAGAAGTTTAAATTCCAGATTAACCTGGGCTGTACAGTGGGATCTTGTGCACAAAAGTGCATTTGGTTTGATTGAATTAATAATTAACTCCGAGTCAGCAATAATGCATCTGTGTTGCCTTAAGGAAAGAAACCAAAGCACTTCCTCTTGGTGTCATTAAGTTAAGAGCAACCCTGATTTCCATTCTCTACCCTGCTCTCCTTGTCCTCTGTCATCCCCACTGAGCTTGAATCTGCCTACATGAAGATTGTCTATGAGTCTGCCCCTGTGTGTCCATAGCAAAGGGCTTTACTCTCTCATTGAAGGAAGGAGGGATACCTCATAGAAATATTAACAGTTTTACAATAGATTAAGTCAGTAAATCCAACTGACACAGGTTAATGGAAAGTATTACAAATATCATTGTTTGTCAGGCAATATCTGTACATGGATTTCAACATTTATGGTGTATATTCTTATATTGTTTCCAGCAAATGATTATCATAAGCAATGTATAAACACACATGCATTATTCTTGGGTCAGGGGCATAGACCAATATAATTTAAGATTACAGCTATGCACTAGCTTAGGTTGTAAAAATTGATATGGAAATGAGAGCCAAGTAAGGCTGACATATTTTTCTTTTAAAGGCAGGTTAAACAAACCAGTTGGTATTGGTGCACACCTATAATCTCAGCCCTCGGAAGGCAGAGGCGGAGGCGGAGGAGGCAGAGGCAGGTGGATCTCTGAATTTGAGACCAGCCTGGTCTACAAAGCTAGTTCCTAGGCCAGCCAGGGCTGTTACAAAGAAAAAACCAAAACAAACCATGTGGAGTGGAAGAAGACAGTACACTATACAGTACACTGTAGCTCTCTTCAAAAACACCAGAAGAGGGCATCAGATCCCATTACAGATGGCGCACTCACTGTTGATTTATGTGCTGGAAAGTTTGAGAACGGGATTGGTTATAGTGATGGAGTCTTTGTGGCCTGTGAAGGGTAGTACATCAGAATTTAAGGTGGAATAGGCCGAGTAAAGACTAGAGGGTTAAAAATGTGAAAACCAACTCCAGAGCTAGGAAGATACCTTGGTGGGTAAAGGTGATTGCTTCCAAACCAGACAACCTGAGTCAGTCCCAGGAACCAAACAAAGAAGGAAAAAAACCAACTTCTACAAGTTATCCTCTGACTTCAAAACATATGTGGTGTCATGCTTATGTTTACACATACACACGATTGAATAAATGCAATAAAAAATAAATACTGGGACTGGAGAGATGGCTTAGCCGTTTAGAGCACTGACTGCTCTTCCAGAGGTCCTGAGTTCAATTCCCAGCAACCACATGATGGCTCACAACCATCTGGAATGGGATCTGATGCCCTCTTCTGGTGTTTTTGAAGAGAGCTACAGTGTACTGTACAGTGTACCAAAGATAAATAAATCTTTTAAATAAATAAATACTGAACTAGTGAACTCTAGTTAAAGTCTCCTGGGCTGGGATAACTGTCCCAGGCCACAGACCCTGCTACATCGTGGCAATAGACCTGTTGCTATGGTGCCGGGTGTTGTGTTAGAATCGTGGCTCATGTCTAGACAGACCACGCCAGGTCAACACAGTTCCACGTTGGGGAAGAGGGCAAAGGTGACAATGAAGACAAAGGGGAAAAAGAGGGAGGAGGTCAGGAGAGTCTGCCTTTTATTTGGGTTGTGACATAACCGCTCACAGGTAAAGGTGGGAGGTGAGCCAAGTGGATTCTGGGAATGTATGGCATGGTGGTTGCCACGGCAACAGATGTGAGGGTCCCTGTTGCCTGTTGGTGATGTCACCGGCTTGGGGTGGGGGGTACGATCTGCCAAGCGGGCTCTTGATACCAACACCTGAGGCAGCGTCACTAAAGCCCACCAGGAACTGGAGACCCAGAGCTGTTGTTATCAGACGTTTGGGTCTTTTGTGTGTTTGTTCAGTTTGGCTTGATTTGGTTTCAAGATGGTTTCTATGTGTAGTCCTGGTTATCCTGGAACTTGCTCTGTAGACCAGACAAATATCAAGGCCAGAGATCCATCCACCTGCCTCTGCTGGGTTTAAAGGTGTAAGCATCATACACCTTTCTGTTTGGTTTGTTTCCTTCTTGTCTGTGACAGTTTCTGCATGTAGCCCGGAATGCAGGAATTAGGTATGAATATTGCATGACGGTGGCAGGTGTCAACCCCAAACACAGTTCTCACCTCAAAGGAAGTGATAGTTTATTCTAGAGCCAAACGTGAGTGATCATGGTCCAGGGGCACAGGTTTCAGTTACTCCAAAGTCCAGTGTTCCGACATGGAAGCAGCTTCATGTTTTATAGTAACAGGACCAAGAAAATTATAGATCAAGGCACTTATTATTTTGTTTCTTGAGTTTTGTTTTGATTTTGAGACTGTCCTGGAGCTCACTATGTAGGCCAGGCTAGCCTGGAACTCACAGAGAGATCTAAGCCTGTGCCTCCCCAGTGGAGGATCAAAGGCCTGTAGCTTCCCTGTGGAGGGATAAGGACACCAACCTACCCATGAAACTTTTGACCCAAAATTTGTCCTGTCTAAAAAGAAATGCAGGAACATAGACGGAACAGAGACTGAAGGAGTGGCCCAACTTGAGCCCCATCCCATGGTAGACTCCAATCCCTGACACTGTTATACCCCATTACGCTTGCAGACAGGAGCCTGGTGTAATTGTCCTCTGAGAGACTCCACCCAGCAGCTGACTGAGACAGGCATACAACCAAGGCTGGAGGTCGGAGACTCTTATGGAAGAGTTGGGGGAAGGACTGAAGGCCCTGAAGGGAGATAGGAACTCCACAGGCTGACCAACAGAGTCAATTAACCTGAACCCCAGGGGGCTTCCAGAGACTGAGCCATCAACCAAAGAGCATCCCCAGGCTGGATGGGGGGATGGGGGCCCTCAGTATGCGTGTGCGCGCGCGCGCGCGCGCACACACACACACACGGGGGGGGGGCGGGGGGATGGTCTCCAACGACTAGAGAGGGTGCTGGCCCCTGACTCTGTGGCCCGCCTGTGGATCATGGTCCCTTAACTGGGCTGCTTTGTCTGGCCTCAGTGGAAGAAATGTTTCTGGTCCTACAGTGCCAGGATGGGTTGGTACCCCAGGTGGGGGGCTCCCCCTTGTTGGAGGAGAAGTGGGGGGAGGATGAGAGAAGGGCCATGCCTGGGTGGGGGGATGGGGAGGTGGGGGGCGGGGAGGGAGAGGTGTTTGGGAGGAGAGGGGCAGCTGTGATTGGGATGTAAAATGAATAAGTAAATTAACGGAGAGGGAAAGGAAAAAGCCTGCATCATGACACCTAAATAATGAAGGCATTTTAAAGGCGCATCTGTAGAAACATCAGAGAGGTGGGTCACCGCCAGGCAGACGGGCCTTGGTTGCTGTCTGTCAGCATCCTTAGCCTTCCAGTGAGAGAAGAGGGTTTTCTAAGTTAACACAGTCCATTGTTTTGTTTTTATCAGTGTATCGGGATGTTAGGTCTGACATAATAGACTGGGTTGGCTCTATAAGGTGGAAAGATAGCCTGTGAGAAGCTGTAGTTAGCTTGTGGAACTCCAGCATTCCAAACTCCACACAGGCATTGAAGGTTTAGTCAGCCAGCCTTTAACAGACACAGCTTCTTCTCAGGAATCCTCATCACATAGGGTTTACTCCCAGGCTTTCAGTCTGAACTCAAGTGAGCCAATCCTTGCTTGTGGGATGGAGCCCAGATCCCCAGAAAGGCTGGGCAAGTGCTCTGCCGCTGAGGTCACCCAGCCCTGCCAAATTTGTTCTTTTTTTTTTTTTTTTTTTTTTTTTGGTTTTTCGAGACAGGGTTTCTCTGTGTAGCCCTGGCTGTCCTGGAACTCACTTTGTAGACCAGGCTGGCCTCGAACTCAGAAATCATCCTGCCTCTGCCTCCCAAGTGCTGGGATTAAAGGCGTGCGCCACCACCGCCCGGCTCCAAATTTGTTCTTGTTGAGGTAAAGTAGTTAAGTGGGCTAAGCAGCCCAGGCCGACCTGGGGGTCGCAGACTCTCCTGCCTGAGGCTCTGGATCAACACATTTAGTGCTGACTGTAGGTAAACCTGACCTGCTCAGCCCTGCACGAGGCCCCGCTCGGCTTACACATCAAACCTTCTTCGTTTTCCTTTCTGCAAAAACGGTAAGGGTTAATTTCTTTTCTTTCTTTTTTCTTTTCTTTTTTGTTGCTGTTGTTGTTTTTTGGTTTTGGTTTTTCAAGACAGGGTTTCTCTATGTAGCCCTGGCTGTCCTGGAACTCACTCTGTAGACCAGGCTGGCCTCGAACTCAGAAATCCGCCTGCCTCTGCCTCCCAAGTGCTGGGATTAAAGGCGTGTGCCACCACTGCCCAGCTTCAGGTTAATTTTTATTTCTGTGTCTATACGAAGAAGATCTCGTTGGAGCAGGAGTTACAGCCACTGGGAATCAAATTACGGTCCTTTGGAGGAATGGTAAACATTCTTAATCACTGAGCCATTTCTCCAGTCCCTGGTGTTTGTTTTTGTTTTTGTTTTAAAGACTTATTATTTATTTTATGTATATGAGTACACGTTAGCTGTCTTCAGACACAGCAGAAGAGAGCATCAGATCCCATTATAGATGGTTGTGAGCCACCTCATGGTTGCTGGGAAATGAATTGCTTGGGACCTCTGGAGGAGCCGTCAGTGCTCCTAACAGATGAGGCATCTCTCCAACCCCTGGCATTTTTGGGGGTTTTGTTTTGTTTTAGTTGAGTTTTGATTTTTGAGACAAGGCTTCTCTGCATAGCCCAGGCTGGTTTTGAACTCACACCAGTCCTCCAGTGACAACTTCCGGATTGGTGGATGGATGATGTCTCACGCCACTGCGCTCTTGGTTGGCAAAGAACCTTTACTTTTGGAGAAACTCAACCTCATTCAGCTCCACCCAGATAAGGATTTTCTGGTTGACTCTGGATTCCTGGTGTGAGGCTGTGGATTCCTTCCAGCTCCTGAAAACGGATGGAGCAGAGCCACCCTCTCTGGAACCACAGCCTCTCCCCATGAGCTTCTCTCCAGGGTCATCTTTTCAGGTCAGCTGTACCCCATAGCCACACCTGTCTATCAAACTCAGACCAGATTCTAGCTGTGTCCAGTTTATTTCTCTTTGCAGTCACTTGGTAGCTATGCTGTTGTTAGCTATCCTTTGGTGGTTTGGGACATGAGTCCCAAGGTCTCCTACACGCGGGACAAGTGTTTCACCATGGAGACACATCCCTAGCTCCTCACTGGAGGATTCTAGGTCGGGGCCCTCTGCCACTAGCAGTTGTTGACAGAGTTTCTAGTACATTCCAGACTTCATTGTAGAAGCTTGGAACTCAGTTATAAACCAGATAAATCCCTAATCTTAGAGAGACAAGGAACAACAGAGAAAATTTATTTACCTTTCGTGGGACCTACTTGCACAGGCTTGTAATCCCCAGTTACTCCAGACGCTAAGTCAGGAAGACAAGGAGTTTTGAAAGCTGCCTAGTCTACAGGGTGAGTTCAAGGCCAGCCTGGACTATGTAGCAAGACTCTGTCTCAAAAGTTGTGGCTGGAGAAATGACTCAGCAGTCAGGAGTTCTATTCTTGCAGAGGACATGAGTTTGGTTCATAGCTCACAAGTCAGAACCATGTGTAACTCTAGCTCTAGGAGAGTCAATGCCCCCTGTCTGGCTTTGGTGGGTACCTGCATGCATTATATAATATACACACCCATATACATAAATTCTAAAAATTACTTTTTTAAAATCCTTATCTTTATCTGAATGTTGGGAGAATAAAGAGTGGCTCTCAGTTTCCTCTTTTCTTTTATTTTCTTTTCTTTCTTTCTTTCTTTTTTTTTTTTTTTGAGACAGGGTTTCTCTGTGTATTATTATTATTATTTTCCAAGACAGGGTTGTGACATTTGAACAAAAGTGGGAATGAATGGGGAAAGAGAGAGAACGTGAAGATGAAATGTAACATTACAGATGGAGGGAATTGCCAGCTGAAAGCTCCCGAGGTCAGGACAGGCTTTGTCTGAGGACCAGTGAGGAGGCCCCTGCGACCACAATAGATTGATGGAGGCAAGAGATAGAAGATGAGGGGCAGAGAAGCCAGTAGTACCCCAGAGCTTCATTCTTTTCTTAAGGATCTCTGGACATCTCCCCTGCTCCTCCTTCCTTCCTTCCTTCCTTCTTTATTTTATTTTATGTTTTTGAGACAAGGTCTTACTATGTGGCCTCAAATTCACAGTGATCTATCTGCTTCTACCTCCTGGGTTCTGGAATTTTCTAACCATTGGGAATGTTTCTACTCATTCTTTGACACTCATTGCCAGGGCCAGCTCCTTGGGGAAGCCTGGCCTGCTCACCACTGTGGTGTAGTTGTCAGGGACAGTGTTACACTGTCACCGCTCACCGTGTCCACTGCTCCATTCTTCAGGCGGAGACAGCAAGGCCTGTATCTAAGTTACTGTTCTATCGCTGTGAATAGACATCATGACAAAGGTGACTTATAGAAGACAGTATTTAAGTGAGGTGTGTACAGTTTCAGAGGATTAGTCCATGATCATAACCATGGTGGCCAATGGTGACAGGTGCTGGAGCAGTAGCTGAAAGCTCACATCCTGATACACGGGAACAGTGCGGAGAGAGTAAGTCCAGGCCTAGCAAGCTTCCGAAACTTCAAAGCCCACCGCCAGGAGCACGTCTCCTCCAACAAGGCCAGCCCTCCTAGTGCTTCCCAGACAGTTCACCAGCGAGACCCAAACAGCCAAATGTCTGAGGCTATGGGAGTCATTCTCATTCAAACCACCGCTGAGTTGAGTACCTTTGATCGTAAGTCAAACCATGCCAAGGTCTGGAGATGCAGAGTTGAGCCATAGGGTAGGGCCATGAGAGTCTCAGAATGGTGACATTTCCACACATGATTAAAACAAATTAAAATTATTTAAAAACTGGCCAGAGAGATCCCTTGGAAGGTAAAGGCAGCCACCATTATGCTTGACAACCAGAGTTTGCACCCAGGACCCACGTGGTGAAAAGTGAGAGTGAGTCCTGTAATTATCCTCTGCCCTCCACACATGCCATTGATAAGACAGGTGCTTTCTTGTTCCTACACACACACATGCACACACACACACGCACGCACGCGCACACACACACACACACACACGCACAGAGTAGGGGGAGACTAAATATATTTTGACATGTAATAAAAATTTGGGCTGGAGAGATGGCAGCAGCTAACAGCACGTTTTGCTTTTGTGGAGGACCCAGGTTTGGTTTCCAGCACCCCATGGTGGCTCACAACCATCTCTAACTCTAGTTCCAGGAGATCTGATGCCCTTTTCTGGCCTCCAGGGGCACCTGGACTCATTGGCACATAACTACACACACACATACATATATACACATAAAATACATTTAAATACAATTTTTAAATGCAATTTAAAATTTTTTGAAAAAAAAAGTATGAGCAAAGGGGACCAGCCTTGGGGAAATATGACAGAAAGACATTTTAGACCAGATAGCAACCTGTGCAAAGACCCTGTGGCTGGCAGCAATATGAAGAGACCAGAGTTGCTGGACAAACTACCTTGAAGGCCAAATGAGGCTGAGAAATCTCTTCTACGGCTGCTTCAAAGGCAAGCCCAGACTCTCCAGTATGGAGAGCACGGTGACATGTAACGTGTCTGGGGTCCAGAGTAGACTGGAGAGCGGCCAGGAGTGCCTCGGGGATCTGGTGGGGCTTTTCTCATTGCTCTGCGGAGATTTTACAATAAATTCTTTGTCCGTCCCTGTCCCTTTTAAAGCCTAGAGTACAGCTCTGTTTCCAGGCCACCCAAATCCCTAGCAGACCGTGATAAAGACTCACTGAGTGAATGAATGCCGGAAGGTTAAGGAGAATGTGGCTGGATTCCCAAGCCTCATCCCCAGAGGCAACTTGGAACCTGGCAGGCGGGGCCCTGGGCACGGCTTTCTCCCTGCCAACTCCGCGCCTGCCTCATCTGGAAGATGGGTGGGTTCCCTGCCTATTACGCAAAGGCCCATGAACATCCTGGCTAGATTATGAAAGCGAGGGGCATCTCTCGTTTATCAGTCTGCAAAAAGGAAGTTGGATGACTAGTGTGGCGAGTTACTGAATCCCGTCCACAAACCTTTGAGGTACAATGAGGATGTCAACTTGCTTAAGCAGTGTGAGCCCAGATGTGGAGAGAGCTAGGGCAGCGTATGACACAGGGCCTGGTATGCTCCTCTGGGAAATGTCTAGACAGTAGGCCCTGTTGGTATGTGGTTTGGGGGAAGAGACTGTAAGGAGAAGGAGGAGGAGGAGGAGGAGGGGGAGGAGGTGGCTGGGAGACAAGGAAGAAGGCTTCTACCGTAGTCCTGATAGTTCAATGATGGTATGGGGGGCCTGTCCAGAGCTTAGACAAGGAGAGTTTGGGTGCCCCTCCCCCAAATGACAGAAGTGATCATGTAAATTATTCACTGACCGCCACACATTGGCATGTGCGTGCACCTGAACATGAACACACAATAAATGGTATAAAGATTCAAATAGGAAGGGAAGAGATGGCTCAGCGTTAGGAACAGTCCTGCTCTTGTAGAAAACCCAAGTCCGGCCCCAGTGCCGGGGTGGTGCAGCTCACAGTTTATAACTTCATTTTAGGGGATCCCATGTCCTCTTCTGACCTCCAGAGGCACCCCCCAACACATGTGCATAAATCACACAAAGAAACACATATATTCACATGTAAGAAATCAAATATTCGTCTTTTCTAGCAAATAGCATAAAACTCGTGTTTTGGACAGTAATAAAAATCATAATCTCCCCTACCTTGTAGGACTTTTAAGGAGAAGTTTTAATCCTTCCCACCCAGTAAAACTTTTGTTTACCCAAAGGCCCCCCTGCTCTATTCTAGGAAATTGATCGCTTGGAGCAGTGACCCCTTTCCCCTTCCTCCTCAATTTCCTCTGCACCAATTTTTTTTTCCAGACTAGCCAATGAATAAGACCTCGAGGTCACCTGAGTTAGAGTAGAAACCAAATGCACTTCCTGTCTTCTCTTTGCTTTCCCGCAGCTCACTGTCTTGACGAAAAGTAAAGTTTGCCTTGTTCGGACATTTCATTTTGAAGGGTGGTCTCTTTCTTTGCCACCCTGGAACTTATTTCTAACACGCATGAATCAAGATAAGCGTCTTCAAAACAATGGGATAAAAGTGATAGCTGCTGGCGTTAGGCGCACTTGGGGTCTATACACTTGCCCTACCCTTCCTCATCACGTTTTACAGACACACCCTTGTCCTGAGAGGTACGGTGGCCCTCCAAGGCCCAGGACCCTGGGATTTGAAGTCAGGCTCTCCCTATGCTGGCCTCCGGGTAGATGGGAGGATGCCTCTGTGCAGCTGGGCGGTGTGCCTGTGGGTGGTGGATCCTGACTTTTGCTTCCAGAGGGGTCCGAGGCTGGGGACAAGGTTAGTGAGGCTCGCGGCCGCTTAGGCCCGTTCAGAGTCCCCCCCAGTGCTACGAGGAGCAGCGCTTGCCACTCCGCACAGCCAACAGGGACCCCGCTTCCCGCTGCAAGCCCCGGGGGCCGCCGGGAGCCCCGCCCCCGCCCGCGCCCCGCCCCGCCCCGCCTCCTCCCCAGGCGCGGACCTCGGAGCTCACGTGACCCGCCCTGCAGCCGCCGGGGCCCGAGGGCGCAGCTCGGCGGAGGCCTGGCCAGGCCGGGCCGAGCGCAGCAGGCCGGAGCGCGCAGCGCGCCTGGGAGGGTCTGGACGCCGCGCCTCCCGCCGCACCCGCCCGCGCGCTCGCGAGCCCTCCCTCGGCGCTGAGACCCCTGGCGGGCGGCCGGAGGACATGGCCGGCGACACCGTGCAGGTAGGCGACTTGTCCGCACCCGCGGGGCGGCCGGACGGCGCGGAGGACCCCAGGCACGGGTAGAGTCCGGGACGAGGTCCCCATCGGGAACCCGCGCGGGCCCTTGTAGCAGGTGGAGGCGCCGATCGGGTCGGAGGAAAGGGTGCTGTTCGGGATTCTACCACTGCATCCCCTCCTTCGGCCCTCCCCGAGAGTCAGCGGGTGTAGTGGGGTCCCCGCTTCGGTGTCCGAGGCCAGCAGCGGGTCCCGGTGCCTCTCGTCCCCACGCCCTACTCTGGGTCCTCAGCGTTCGGTTTCTGGCAGGTGCCGCTTCACCTGGAGCTGGTGCCTGGCACCCTGCCGCCGACCTGAGTGCCCGGCCCGATCCCCTCCCCCGCACAACAAAGCCCGGGCCACCCCCTCCGGCAGACGTCTTTACGATGGTCTTGACGCCACCCAGATGGGCACCTGTTGGAGGAAGTGTCTAAGTCACTTCATTAGGCCTGAGGCCGGGTTCCTCCTTCCGCCCCGTTCCCCGTAGCCACCCATCGGGCTGACAGATGGAGCTGTAACCCAGGTGGGGTGTGTCCTGTCACACAGACAGGAAGGATTTTGTCTGGAAGGTGACAGGTCTGGGTCTCTACTCCCCCCGCAATACACCTGTGACTGGCGTCTGCCAGTCACACGGCCTTCCCTATGTGACCTGTTGGGCGGTACTGAAGGCAGGGTCGGGGTCGGGGTGACTGACTCCCCACTCTCTAATTCAGTGGCCCACCAAATCTGAGATCTTTGTATCTTTGTGGCTTTCTTCACCATGCAGTCCATTGTCCTGTGTAACTGGTTCTCCTTTTACACCTGCCCTCATATCTCCCCTGTACCCCCTGTACCCCCTCTTCCCCAGTCCTGCTGATGGCCTGCCGGCCTTGCCGAGGAGCTGGGCGTATCTGGTGCTGCCGATCTCACAAGGTCAGACCTCCGGTGCCGGCTCCCCTTGAAGCCCACTGAGGGCTGCCGCAGGGCTCTCCCAGTACATGCATGTGCTTGGTGTGTCCCACGTAGGACACACATGGAGGCTGTGATTCCCAGAATGAGGCGGGACCTCCATCTTGGTCCCCTTCCCGTCTTCTCCCTTATGTCATTCCTGCTCGGACTTGCTGCCCCTTTCCACACAGTCTCCATGCCTGTCTGTTCTGTGTCTGGCAAACGGATGTCCTGTCTAGATTCTGGAAACGCCCCAGGCATTGAAATCTCAGGAAGTGGGGTTTTGGGTTCCTAGCCACTTTGCCAAGAGGGTTTCCCCAAGGTGACAGTTCTTGGTCTGGTGTCTCCAGATCTGTAATGACAGGTGCAGAAGCTGACCAGGCCTTTGCCCTGCTGCCCTCAAGTGACTCCTTGTCCCTGGGCAGAAGTGACTCACCCAGGGGAGGAGGACCCAAGAGGCCCTGCCTCCCTCCTGCTTGCCTTTCACAGTCTCAGGCCTTCCGTGCTGGAGGTGGGGCCGAGGCCTTCACCTTCCCTCTTTGCTCGAGTGCTTGAGCTGCCCCTGCTCCTGGCTGTGTATCTGCTTTGCCTGCTGGGTTTGGAGCACTGGTGGGCGACCGTGGGTGGGGCCTGGTCAAGCCAGAGTGTTGGTCTGAGAGGCCGGGTTTAAATACCGATGCTGCCTTCTTCCCTAAGGAATTCTTGGGTCAAACGCCTTTACCTTACATAGTCTTGTTTCTGTTTAGGTAATGGGGTTAGGAATGGTTATGAGGGCCTGGCGGTGGTGATACACACCTCTGATTCCAGGACCTGGGAAGCAGAAGCAGACAGATCTCTGAGTTTGAGGTCAGCCTGGTCTATATAGTTCCAGGACAGCCAGGGCAACTCAGAGAAACCTGGGGGTGGGGGTGGGGTGGAGGTGGTGGTTAGGGGTGGGGGAGCCTCGGCCAGTTCTGTGTTTCTGTGGCATCTTTGAACACTGAGCTTGGCAGTCTAAGCTGGAACCCACGTCCCTTCCCAAGACCCCCTGCAATGGCCTTTGTGTGTGGATCATTTTGTGGTGGGGCCGTCCCTGTGCACCTCAGGATGTTGACGCTTGATAGGTGTCCCCTGTATACTTTAGTTGTAATGACAACAAGAAGGACCCCAGACATTGACACGTGTTTCTAGAGGCAATGAGAAGACAGCCCCACCCTTCCCTGAGAGTGCAGCTCTGGCCTTTGAGCCTCGGTTTTCCCCTGTGGTGACACAGTGAAGAGATGACGGGGTCACAGGATCTGTGCTCTTGGCCTGCAAAGTCGTCAACCCTTCAGAAGGGCTTAAGAGCCTAGGAGAACACCGCTCATTGTGATGGTGGCTCACGACTGCAAGGTGTGGTGGGCGTGGGAAGCTTCCCAGCTAGTGTGAAGCCTGGCTCTGTCTCTAGCTGCCTGTGGGACCCAGGACAAGGGGCCTCAGCTAGTTCTTTCTTTCTTTCTTTCTTCTTTCTCTCTCTCTCTCTCTCTCTTTCTTAATTGAGACAGAGACTCACTGTAGCTCCGGCTGGTCTGGAACTCAAAGAGATCTCCAGCCCCTGCCTCCCGAGTGCTGGGATGACAGGCACGCAGTAACAAACTTTGCTGGGCCTCGATTTCTTCATCTTGAAGCTAGTTTCACATCTGTCTGTCTTATGTATCCGTCTCGAGCATCTGCATTTTGCTGTGCTGGGTGTGAAGGTGCACGCTACAATCTTAGCTCTGACAAGGCGGAAGCAGGAGGGTCAGGAGTTCAAGGCCAGCCATCACTATGTATTGACTTCTAAGCCATTGGAGACCCAGCCTCAAAACAATATGAAGCAAAACAGAACAAATAGTACCTGTAACACGGAGCGGCTCTGTCTGGGGCCTGGATGAGGCGGTAGTAGCTGCTGTTTGGTTACTTTTGAGGTACAGGACTTGTACCCTCTGCTGTAGCCGCTGTTATCACCACCACCACCACCACCACTACTTTTATTATTATTTTTAATTATATATGTTGGGGGGATGTACACATGCCCACAGAAGCCAGAGAGGTCAGATCCACCCAGAACTGAAGTTACAGGCATCTGTGAGCCATTTGTCATGGGTACTTGGCTATGAACTTGGGTCCTCTGGAAGAACAGTGTGAGCCCTTAACTGCTGAACCCTCTCTCCAGCGCCACTGCTACCATTTTAAGATATGATATGTCATTTCTTAGAGCACTTTTAGGGTTACGGCACAATCCGGTGGGAAATAGAATGTCCTCGTATGAATCTTGATCCTGATATAAACAGCCTTGTAACTGCTATCCCTGACAGTTGAGATTTAGTATGTGTTTGGCAAACAGTTGTGGGCTGCTGTTTGGGGCCCCTTGGGGCTGTTTCTGCCTGGTGTTGGCTTCAGGGAGCTACTGCTAGCCAGGTGGGCTCCCGAGGCCTCCCTCTGCTGTGAGCAGTCAGTGTGGACATCTGAGGAGGAGGAAGCAGGAAGTCGATGCCGCCTGTGTACCGGAAGCATGCGCGCGGCACACACACACACACACACACACACACACACACACACACACACACACACACTCCCTGCAGAACTTGCTGTTCTGATCCTTAAGAGGAAGTTGGGGACAAGGGACAAGTGGGAGGGTCTCTCAATAGTGACACGAACAGGTAGTAGTCGGGCTGAGGGCCCGAGGGACCTCAGGGCTGCCGTTGGGGCATGGGTGGTGCATCTAAAAAGAAGTGTGAGCACGTACAAACCCTGTACCACACACACACACACACGCAAGTCGGCATGCACATGTGCATGAGCTTGTGGGCAGGTGGAGGGTGTGTAAATAGCTTCCAGAGAGACTCACACTAGCACCCATAGCTGTTTTTTATAAGGGTCTGTGCAGGCAGGCATGGAGTGTGCACATTTATGAAGCTATGTCCCACCTCCACGCTGATACCTTTGGGAGTACAATATGTGTGAGACTACTCTGTGCATTCCTGAGCCTGTGTCCCAGACATACACCTGCAGGTGTCTGTGTGTGAATTAGTATTCTGTGCACACACTGAGCCAGGCACAGACCTGCAGAGCTAGACACACACACACCTTTGGGAACCTATGTTCTACGCACACACCCCTGCAGGTGGGGACTGGTCTGGTCTGCTTTCCACTGACCAAAAGCAACTTGGGGAAGAAAGGGTTTATTTGGTTTTATAAATTATAGTCCATCATGGAGTGAAGTCAGGGCTGGAGCTTAAAGCAAAACCACAGAGGAGCACTGCTCATTGGCTCTCTTCCTCTGGCTTGATCCGCTCCTTCTATACACCCAGGCCCACTTGCCCGGGATGGCACTGCCCACAGAGAGCTGGGCCCTCCTACATCAATTAGCAATCAAGAGAATATCCCATAGACATGCCACAGGCCAGTTGGACAGAGGCAGTTCCTCAATTGAGGTGTGCAGATCTCACACCTGCAAAGCTGGAAGCGTGAGCACACCTATAGACTATGGAGCTGGAAGTGTGAGCACACCTATAGACTATGGAGATGGAAGCGTGAGCACACCTATAGACTATGGAGATGGAAGTGTGAGCACACCTATAGACTATGGAGCTGGAAGCGTGAGCACACCTATAGACTATGGAGCTGGAAGTGTGAGCACACCTATAGACTATGGAGCTGGAAGCGTGAGCACACCTATAGACTATGGTCCACACATGCCTTGGACCACATAAGATCCTGCCGCTACATAATGTACTGAGGATGTGGGTGTCCAGTGTGTCAGGTATTGAGGACTGTTTCTCCCTGGCTTGCCTCCAGAGAAACAGGCCTGGCCATTTAGGGGGTGATTGGGAAGAACCTCTTACATGGCACACACTCTTAATCCCAGTATCTAGGATATGGAAGCAGGTGGATCTCTATGAGTTCTGAGCCACCCTGGCCTGCCTAGTGAATTTCAGGTCAGTCAGAACTTCGAGGAGAGACCCCATCTCAAAAACAAAACAAAACAACCCCCACCCACAAACAAAACAACAACAGAAAACTTGCCCTAGAGCTGGCCTGGTGCAGAGGATGCTGGGAACTGGAAGGAAAGAGGAAGTGGCAGTCCTGAGGCCCTGGCAGGGCTGAGGTTCAGGAAGAGGGCGGGGCTCTCAGACCAGACCTAGGACCCAGATGGCAGCTGATCCCCCTTTGGATTTGGAGCTGGAGGTAGGAACTGGGGTCTCCACAGGGGAGTAGAAGGAGACCCCACGTGGGAGAAACTGAGGTATCTCTCTGGTGACAGCTCTCCAGGTGGAGGGTGACACTTGGGTGCTGTGTCAGCGCTCAGGTTTGGGAGATGTGGGAAGAGATGAGCTCTGCCCTGCGGAGTACCAGATATAGAAGACGGAAGCAGGGTCAGCCCTTCGCACCTCCTTCTAGTTTGGGAATGCAGATAAGAGATAGCAGGATTTGTCTCTAAGGTCCTCCTGGGTTTGGAGGACAGCAAAAGAAACAGTAGCCTGCCCTTGGGACTTCCTGGTTAGGAATACAGAAACCAGAAGAGAAAGGGGGTCGTCTGATCCTTCTGGCAGACCCCCATTGCATAGGTAACAAATTAAGGGAGCGGGCATACCTGTGAGGACCCTGGTGTGCACACGGGGAAGGAAGGGGCCTTGTGCTTGGCCGAGTCTTCAACCTCCTAGGTACTTACTTATATTATTTTCTTATTATGCATATGTGCTTGCGGGGTTATGTACACATGCGTACCAGTGCCTGTAGAGGCTAGAGACATCAGGTCCCCCCTGAATCTAGAATTTGAGGCTGGAAACTGAATTCAGTTCCTCTGCATGAGCACTATATGTTTTTAGCTGCTGAGCCATTTCTCCACTCCTCCATTCATTCATTCATGCATCTACGTATGGGGGGGCGTGTCAGAAGACAATCTTTAGGACTCGATCATCTCCTTCCACTATGTAGATTCCTAGGGGATCAACTTAGGAAGGCTTGGCAGCAAGAGCCTTTACCCCCTAAACCATCTCTCTGGCCAAGATATCCCATTTGTGAGGGTCAGGCCTCTGTCCTTGGGGTTTTCGGGTGGAGTAGGGTAGGGGGTGGCGGGTCAGGCGGGCTGTGTCCTGGTGAGGCCACCCGCTCTCTAGCTCTGGCCTCCTGTGTGTGGTCCCTCCCTGCAGAGCGAGCCTCGCAGCTGGTCGCTGCTGGAGCAGTTGGGTCTGGCTGGGGCAGACCTGGCAGCCCCGGGGGTGCAGCAGCAGCTGGAGTTGGAGCGAGAGCGGCTGAAGCGGGAGATCCGTAAGGAGCTGAAGCTGAAGGAGGGCGCTGAGAACCTGAGGAGAGCCACCACGGACCTGGGCCGCAGCCTGGGCCCTGTGCAGCTGCTGCTGCGGGGCTCCACCCGACGCCTTGACTTGCTGCACCAGCAGCTGCAGGAGCTGCATGCACATGTGGTGCTGCCTGACCCTGCAGCGGGGAGTGGTGAGCAGAAAGCCTGGGAGCTGCATTCCGTGACACTGCCTGGGTCCACAGAAGCCACGGGAGAGGCCAGACTCACAGGGCCACTGCCACCCCATGAACACAGTCACACGTTTCCCAGACCCCACTCAAAGCTGTCCTCGGCCTTAGAAGTACCTAGACAGACACGCCAGCATGCAGATAACACCAGAGACCCACACACTGTCACCAGATACCTAAGGACACCATGACAGCCATTCCCAGACAATATCTGAGTAACATCTATCACATGAGAACCCAGAAGCTCACAGTCACACTAACAAACACCCAGATATCGCACATTTGTCAACCTCATGGCTCCCTAAGTCATTCCAGTACTTTTTCCTGTTGTCTATGCCTAATTTGTGTGTGTGTGCTATATATTTATTTTCTTAAAAAAGATTTATTTATTTATTATATGTGAGTACACTGTAGCTGTCTTCAGACACACCAGAAGAGGGCATCGGATCTCATAACAGATGGTTGTGAGCCACCATGTGGTTGCTGGGATTTGAACTCAGGACCTCTGGAAGAGCAACCAATGCTCTTAACCGCTGAGCCATCTCTCCAGCCCCTGTTTTATATATTTATTCTCTTCTCATTTTTGTTTTCATTTTATGTTTTTTTAAGACAAAATTTTTCTAAGCAACCAGGGCAGGCCTATAGTTCTGAGTGGCAGAGATTACAGACTTGAACCTAATTTTTAATTTGACGGTGGTGGCATATGCTTTTAATCCCAGCACTCTGGGGGCAGAGACAGGCAGGTCTCTGAGTTCAAGGCCAGACACTCTGGAGTGAGTTCCAGGACAGAGAAACATTGTTTTTAAAAACACAAAATTTTGTTTTTGGATGTAGTTAAAGTAAAATCCCACAGGTTGAAGAGCTATGCTAGTAAACACTTTAGCTAGGAAAGTGTTTGCTGTGTAAGTATTAAGATGTGAATTTGGATTCCAAGCACCCAAGTAAAAAGTCATTTGTGTGGGTAATCCTAGCACTTGGGAGGGAGAGACCCGAGAATCTCTGGGCTCAGACACACAAGTTAAATGATAGAGCTCCAGGCTTAGTGAGAGACCTTATCACAAAAAGGAAGGGAGGGCGAGAGGAGGGTGGGAGGAAGGTGGAGAACAACTGAGTAAGTTACCTGCTGTCCCTCTGACTTCCGTGTACACACATGTTCATGCACATATGTGTATGCGTACATAAAAAGAAAACCCACAACACAACTTATCATTGCCAGAGTTTGGTCATTTTATGTGTGTTCATGCAGTAACAAAGCAAGGTCACAGTTCCTTCATCTTGTAGCCAAGATGTTCATGGTCACAGGAACACCAGAAGATACCCAGAGAGTTTATATTGTCACACATATGCCCAGAGAAGTACACAGCCAATTATGCCACCTGGGCAACACAGTAAATGCGATTACATGATTCCAGAGATAGTGGCACAGTCTCGTCCAAACAGTGCCTAAGGTTTGCATCCTGTCACTTATACCTAGAGAGACACACTAACCCACAGGGACATTAGAGCTCTCCCACTGGGTCACACTAACCTCAGAGGTATCCCAGCACTGTCCCATCCACAGCAGACTCTATGTACAGCCAACAGGCTCAGCCCCTCTATGTATGGCAGTGTCAGCTGTTTGGGGTCCAATATTGGTGTAGTTCAGCCAAGAGTCTCATAAGCCCCTTCTGCAGCAAGTTCTCCACCACTGCAACTCTCTTGAGTTACAGACCTCACCTCTGACGATGACAAGAACCAAGTCTCAAAACAGTCACAGAAGCCCCCTAGAGATCAGAACTGAGCTGTACCAACGAGAAGCAGTGTCATCAGAAACTCACACATACAGTCACACCCACATCTTGGGTACTACCACCGTGGCCTACAGACACAATCACACTCACACCAGTGGGCTTACGGACCCTGAGGTAGATGGGGGCAGTTATTCCCACTAACCCCGAAGACCTGCATACTTAACTCACTCTCAAGCCCATTCTGTCACTGAGAGCCATATGTCTCCTGCCTGTGTACTGGCCCTAGGCTCCTTTGCTGGATGAAGGCTTCCCATTGGCTGGGACAAAATCTTCTGGGTCTCCCGGGTACATGAAGTGACGACTCTGTGGTTCTCTTCTTGTTTCCTCAGATGCTCCCCAGTCCCTTGCAGAGGGCAGCCCTATCTGCTCATCCACCAACCTGAGCCGAGTGACTGGCCTGGAGAAGCAGTTGGCCATTGAGCTCAAGGTCAAACAGGGGGCAATAAACATGATCCAGACCTATAGCAATGGCAGCACCAAGGTAAGACTGTGTCCCAGAACATGTCGTCACTGTGAGAGGAGGCTGCGTCCCAACGAGCAACGACCAGTCTGCGTCCTGCCTCGGACTGGTCTGCTCTAGGCATCTTACGTCATGCAGTCCACGGCCGTTTGTCTGTGGCTCTGCAAACACTTGCACAGAGAGGTTCAGAGAGGTGAGGAGGGTGTAGCTCCAGCGTGTGCAAACTGGGCTGTGAGTCCTCAGTCCAGTGGAGGTCCAGACTTTGCAGATGAGGGCTCTGAGGCCCAGACAAGTGAGAGAGTAAGGCTGAGATCACAAAGCTAAGCTGCAGTGACGATTTTGGAGTTTTTGTTTCTTTACAGACTCAGAAATGAGAACATATTTTCATTTTAACCCCAGGTGTGGGATACGGGACTGCTTCAGACCGTCCACAGCCGCTGACTAGGATTTGCCTCGTGCTCTAGCAGGGGGATGGTTTTCCCAGCTGCAGGGTGTTTCTGCAGTTCTGCAGGGGACTTTTCAGAGGGTGGATAAATGCTAGAGCTCTGATAGGTGGCGCGGGTGGTTTTTGGTCATTCAGGGGGTATTGGTTGCAGTTTGTTAGTAGTTGTGCTCAAAGAAGAAAGGAGAAGAAAGAAATTAGACTCAAGAATCTCTCTCTCTCCCCACCCCCATCCTCTCTCTCTTATCTAGTGATAGGCGTGAGACCACGGGGATGATGGTTGCGCAGAAGAAGAACCCACAAAGTAGCAAAAGGCAGGCTATAAGTGGTGCCCGCACACAGAACTCGAAGGTTAAGGATAAAAATGGGAAATTAGAGGAGACAAGCAGGGGACAAAGGAATAGATGTTCTTTTTTCTCAAGACACCAGCAAAAAATTTATTGAGGCTGTGGCCACTGGAGTGTTTCCTGCTTTGCTCACGGGGGGGGGGGGGTCTGTTTTTTTCTTTTCTTTTTCGTATATTTTGTTTTGAAAAATGTTGAAGGACTGGACGGGCCTGAGAAACAACAGCAATGGCTGAAATGGGGAAAACGGAGGGCGGTCCTCTGCCCTCTCTTCTGAAGGGTTGGAGCTGACCGTGCATGGAAGAGGTTGTGGGTAGAGGTGGTGAGCACCGGATCCGAGAGCAGGAGTTTCCCGCAGAAGGAAAGAGGGAACGAAACTGTGCCCGAGGGCAGTCAGGTCAGAGACCGGCTGAGAAAGTGAGGACAATCTGATGAACTGGTTTAGAGAGAAGGGGTTAACCTTGAACAGCTGCAGCTCCAGAGACAGAGGAGGGGCAGCCTGGCCTTATGAGGTCCCCGTCAGCTTTCCCAGTAGTTGTACAGCACATGCCTGCCAGTGCTGTGGAACAGGGTTATGGGGCGATAGGATGGTGTCCGCTAGACACGGTAGAGCTAAGTCATAGCCCTTTTAAAGGGCTTATAACAAATTCTAAATAACTGTGCTACTCAAAATAGAATTATTCTCCCAGACTAGAAGGGATTGGTGACTGCTTAGACAGCAGTCTGCAGTTGCCATGGTTAACATGGTGGAGGGAAGAAGCTGCAAATATTGAATCATGAAATAGAACGAGGGAATGAATACAGTAAAAGATGAGTGGCTGGGTGAAGGGCGGTGCTCTGATATACAAGAGCAGATTCAATTTGATGACGTTACTATAGAACACTGTTGCTCAGTGGCTTTAAGAGCTTGGGACAGAGGAAAAAATCCACTTCATTTACAAAAATTATACAAGGTTCTGGAGAAACTTTCACTGACTTATTTATTCATTTATTTTGACAAAGATTAGTCTCAGCTGTGAACAAAGCCATATCAGACTATCAAGCAAGACAGGTGTCGATAAAGGACTTGGTTATGAAAATTCGAATACCAAATGTAAAAAAGTTATTATGTCATTAAAGGTTCAAGCAGTGCCTATAGATGATTGGATAAGGGATATGACCAATATTGGATCTAATGTGTACCATGCTAATAGGTCAAGTCATAGCTAGAGGTGTCCGATATCAAAATGTCTGGCACTCTAATTGCAGGAAATACGGTCATTTGCAAGGAGACTTTGAGTAAGCTGCTAAGGATCTTACCTCTCAAAATGCCTGGTGCTTAAACTGTGGATACTGTCATTTGAAAAAAAATTGTAAACGAGGCATTTGTATAGGGAATGTTTTTTCTAAATATAAACCAGAATGAAGACCTAGGAGTGTGCAGGCAATGTGGTAAGAGTTGCCATTGGACTAATGAGTGTAGATCCGAGAGAATTATCCATGGTAATTTCTAACTGTCCAGAATTAGCCTTGGGGCCTAGCTCAGGGGCCTAGCTTGAGGCCTCACAGAAAAAAAATAGCAGTTCTCCTCACTCAGCCAGGAAATAACAATCGGGCAGAAAAAAACTCAACACTCAAGAGAGAGTCACCGGGTTATAGAAAAAAAGTGGAATTAAATCAGCCTACCTGCTATAAGAGTGTGTGAACAGCAGAACTGGAAGCCGGTGAAAGTTTTGCCTTGGGGATACAGATTTGTTTATATTTCCTCAGGAAATGAAAAGCTGTGGATACTATCAAAACTTGATAAAGATTGGAACCAAGCAGGAGAGGGCTCCTTAAAACCTTGGCCACTGACCTGAAAAGCACTTATTTCATTGCAGATATCTCTGTTTATAATTTCCTGCTCCACACAGTTAATGGCTTAAAACAAAAGGGGAAATGTAATGACAGTTTTGGAATTTTTTTTTTAAAAAACACAGAAATATTATAAGAATGTGTTTTCGTTTTAGTCCCAGGTGTGGGATATGGGACTGCTTCAGATTGTCCACAGCGGCTGACTAGGATTTGCCTCGTGCTCTAGCAGAGGCATATTTTTGCCGGCTGTAGATAGTTATTGCAATTGTGTGACATTTGGAATTCTGGGGACTTTTCAGAGGGTATATAAGTGCTAGAGCCCCAATCGGCAGGGATGGTGGTTTTTGGTCATTCAGGAGGGTTGGTTGCAGTTTGTTAGTAGTCATGGTCAAAGAAGAAGACAGAAATTAAACCCAGGGATCTCTCTCCTTCTCCTCCTCCCCGTTCCCCTCCCTTTCCCCCTCCCCCTCCCCCTCCCTTCCCCCCTCCCCCTCCCTTCCCCCCTCCCCCTCCCGTCCCCCCTCCCCCTCTCTACTCTTTCCCCTCCCTTCTCCCCTTCCCCTGTCCTTCCCCTCCCCCTCCCTCTCCCTTCCCCCTCCCCCTCTCTACTCTTTCTCCTCCCTTCTCCCCCTCCCCTTCCCCTCCCCCCTCCCCCTCCCCTCCCCTTCCTCTCTCCTCCCTCCCCCTCCCCCTCTCTACTCTTTCCCCTCCCTCCCATCTCTCTTTCTCTCTATCTAGTGATGGGGGTGAAACTGAGAGGATAGGGTGGGAAAAAGAAGAACCCACAGTGTAGCAAAGACCATCTGCACTAAGCTGTCAGGTAGCTGAGCTAGAATTGAAGCCATGCGTGGACTACCTGTCATGCACTGGCCCAGGACAGTGGGAATATGTGTCCTCGTATGCATTCACGGAGGCGCTTGCCTTTTATGATGTGGACAGCAGGGTCAGTGCTCAGACTTGAGCTCCCATTCTGCCTGTCATCTTGCTTGTCTGTCCCCAGGACCGGAAGCTGCTGTTGACAGCCCAACAGATGCTGCAGGACAGTAAGACCAAGATCAACATCATCCGCATGCAGCTTCGCCGAGCGCTACAAGCACTGCAGGCTGGCCAGCTGGAGGGTCAGACAGCTCCTGATGAGGCCCAGGGTAAGGCCTTTGCTGGCCATTGGCTGCTCACGTCAGCCCTGCAGGGGTCGGCATTCGACCCATGCTGCGTATTCCTGTCTATTTCTGGCTGTTTCCTTCAAGGTTTGGGTTGGGATAGTTGTTGCCAAATGCCACCCTCAGGCCAAATGCACCTGATGGTTCCTTCCTTCCCTCCCTCCCTTCCTTCCTTCCTTCCTTCCTTCCTTCCTTCCGTTTGTCCGTCCTTCCTTTTGTTGTGGTTAGGGTGGAATCTGGGGACTCCTATAAACTAGGCCTGTGTTTTTATTGAACTGTGCCCCCAACCCCTCAATGGTAAACTCTGTGTACGCACTGTAGTACTTAACATGCCCTAGTCCTTGTTTTTAGGGTTGCTTTAAAGATTTATTTGTGCGTGTGTGCGTGTGCGCGTGTGCATGTGTGTGTGTGTGCGTGTGCGTGTGCATGGTGTGCATGTGTGTGTGTGTGTGCGCGTGTGTATGTGTGCGTGTGCATGTGCGTGCAGGTGCCTCAGAAGCCAGAAGACGGCCTCGGATCTCTGGAGCTAGCGTCACAGGTGGTTGCGGGTCATCCATTGTGAGTCTGGGTGACCAGATTTGAGTCCTCTGGAAGAGCAGAAAGCTTTTTCAGCAATTAAGCCATCTCTCTAGCCCCGTCCCTTGGCTGCTTTTAGTTTTTTGTTTGTTTGTTTTTTGTTTTTTTTTGGTTTTTTTTTTGTTTTTTTGAGACAGGGTTTCTCTGTGTCGTCCTGGCTGTCTTGGAACTCACTCTGTAGACCAGGCTGGCCTCAAACTTAGAAATCTGCCTGCCTCTGCCTCCCAAGTGCTGGGATTAAAGGCGTGCGCCACCACTGCCCAACTCCTCGGTTGCTTTTAGTTTAGTTTAGTTTAGTTTTGAGACAGGATCTTTCTATAATAGCCCTGCCTGTCCTGGAACTCACTATGTAGCCCAGGCTGGCCTCTAATTCACAGAGTTCTTCCTGCCTCTGCCTCCTGAGTGCTGGGATTAAACATGTGAGTTATCATGTCCAGTCTGTTTTTGTGTTTTGAGACAGGGCGTCATTATGTAGCCCTGTCTAGCCTTGATCTATGTAGACCAGACTGCCTCTAATAGAGATCACCTGCCTCTGCCTCCATTCCCCACTCTATCCCTTTCTTTTTCTTTTTTTCTTTCCACTCTGTGAAAAAGACTTCCTCCTGCCATCACCTGTGAGTGTTTGGAACCATGGGCTTACACTTCCAGGCCCACTTGATTTTGTAAAGAAAGTCTTATTGGGTATAATCACATGCACAGAGCTGAGAAGTGGTGGCTGAGCCCTGGTAAGCCAGGCGTAGTGATACAGGCCTGTCCCACATGCCTTTAATCACAGCACACAGAGGGCAGAAACAGGCACATTTCTGGGAATTCCTGGCCAGTGAAGGCTACATGGTGAGACAAAATAGAACAGAATAGAAACAACCATCACAGATGCCAAGAGCTGAGCGTCTGTCCTGCTCACTCACTGGCCCTGAACTTGTGGTAATTCTCCTGCCTCAGTCTCCCAGATGCTATGGTTGGTTATAGGCGTGTGCTAATCTGACCAGCATTTTTTCCCTTGTTTCTTTTTTTCCGCCTATTTATTTTTGTGTATGCGTCGGCACAAGTGAGCCACCGTGTGGGAGTCAGCTCTCTCTCCCATGGGTTCTGGGAATCAGCGTCAGGCTGCAGCCTTGGTGGCAGGCTCCTTTATCTTCCCCATCCTTAGCTTTTTGGGGTTTGGGGGCAGGGTCTCATGTACCCCAGGCTGGCCTGGAATCCCCTCTCTGATTCCAGCTTCTGTGTCCCAGGTGGACCCCACTCCGCTCAACTCCTCACTGTCGTTTGGGTTTCTTGGTTTATGTGTTGATGCCGCCTTTTGGTGCTGGGGAGGGACTCAGGCTGCTGCACTCCGGTCAGGTGACTTCCCAGTGAGTCACACACTAGCTCTGCGGCTGCTCTAAGGGCGATGCTCCCTCACACCCTCATCTAACGCAGAGGCCCTGACTCCAGTCAGTGCCATCTCACTGGGGGTGAGCTCCACGTAAACTGGTCCAGGACACACACATTCAGTTTCTTACTGTGCCTCCCTATTGGTGGAAGTTCAGTAGGTTACAAAGGGTACCAGTGTCATATGAAAGTCTGAGTTTAGTCTTTGACAGTCCCTTGGTAAGAAATGAAATGTATGGCTGGCAGCTGCTGGGTGTAGATAATGTCTGCCCTTGTAGATCACAGCGTTCCCTTTGTCCTATGCTCGTCCCTGAGAATGACAGGGGACTATTACAATATATCTATCCCTAAGCCTAGGTTGTCAGGGTGCCTGTGTGTCATCTCTATGAAGGTGTACTTGGGTAACCACGTCCCTAGACATTATGGCGTTTGAGTAAGAGTGACTGAATTTGGGTGGGAAGTGACAGTCCCTCCCAGGGCAAGAATCATGGTGTTCTTTGGTGGCCATGTATGGTGAGCCTGTTCCTGCACATGGTGGCGTGTCTGGGATCAGGCTAGTCTGAAGGTTATCTCCCTGTCCTGTGGCCCATGTCCACAGGAGATCCAGACCTGGGGGCCGTAGAGCTGCGCATTGAGGAGCTACGACACCATTTCCGAGTGGAGCATGCAGTGGTAGAAGGCGCCAAGAATGTCCTGCGCCTGCTGAGTGCAGCAAAGGCCCCAGACCGCAAGGCGGTCAGCGAGGTGACGTGACGTGAGGGCTTCTGCCAGGGCATGGCATTTAAGGGACGTAGGAGAGAGAGAGGGATTCACCAGCAACAGGTCCTGGTGAGGGTGGAGCTGTAACTCCGATGGACTGCCTCTAGGTGTGAGCCTCAGTAGGAAGGAGAGATGAGGTTGCTGGAGGTGGGTGGGTTCTTGGGGAAAGGCCTGTGCCTGGCCTCAGCTCTCTGCCTTCCTGCCTCAGGCTCAGGAGAAATTGACTGAGTCCAACCAGAAGCTGGGCTTGCTGCGGGAGTCACTGGAGCGGCGCCTCGGGGAGCTGCCTGCAGATCACCCCAAGGGGCGGCTGCTGCGAGAGGAGCTCACAGCAACCTCCTCGGCAGCCTTCAGCGCGATGCTGCCGGGGCCCTTCCCTGCCACTTACTACAGCACCCTGAGCAAGCCTGCACCACTCACAGGTGGGCTCCGGCCTGACCGCACCCTTGGGACCTAGCCCTGAGACCACCTGCCTGGATCTCCAGGCTCCCCAGCCTTGACTTCGCTTACCCTGTCGCCTCCTTACCCTCTTATCCTGGTCCCTATTTCCATCTCTACCAGCCAAGCAGCCCCATCTCCTTGCTCTGTTCTGATTCTAGACTGTTGTCCTCACCCTCTTCCTTGGCCCAGCAGCAACCCATGCAGCCCATCAGCTCTTAGCCCCAGTCCTGCTGTCTCAGTCCTTCCCCTTGGCTGCCCTGAATGTCGCCTCCTTAGACCCTGTCAGAGCCCCAGTGGCTGCCCTTTCTCAGCCGCCACTTGTATGAGGAGAGGTCTCCCCGTTGCACTATCTCCTCCGCCTGCTTCCCATGAGCCTGCCCTCCTGCAGGGACCCTGGAAGTACGCGTGGTGGGCTGCAAAAACCTGCCAGAGACCATCCCCTGGAACCCTCCCCCCTCAGTGGGGGCATCTGGGACCCCCGAAAGCCGTACTCCATTCCTGAGTCGCCCGGCTCGGGGCCTTTACAGCCGAAGTGGAAGCCTTAGTGGACGGAGCAGCCTCAAGGGGGAGACAGAGAATGCCAGTGAGTGGTCATGGGAGGGTGGGTGAGTGGGTGAGTGGGTGGGTGGGGCGGTCGTCTTTGTAGCATTTTCTTTATTCATTTGTCTATCTGCTTATTTATTTAAAGCCAGGGTTTCACTCTGTTGCCCAGGCTGCCCTCATGGCTCAGGTGATTCATGGTTGAGTCAACCGAGTCCTCTGGTGCCAGAGCTGCCGTGGCCTCTGTAGTGTTTACACACTGTACGAGCAGTATGAGGGACTCAGAGGTTAGGAGTACGCACGGAGCTGGCAGAGGACCCCAGCCCTCGGCTGCTGCCTTTTAACTGCTATCACCAGTCAGAGGAGAGGATCTGACACTCTTCTGACTTCCCTGCTCACTACACCCGTGTGCACAAACTTCCACACTCTCTCAAACACATAATTCAAAAATAAAAATTAGGGGCCGGAGAGATGGCTCAGCAGTTGAGAGCACTTGCTACTCCTGAAGAGGACCTCAGGTTCAGTCCCCAGCCCCCACAGAACTGCCCACAACCATCCGTACCCCAGTTCTCAGGGTCTGACACCCTCTCTGACCTCTTCAGGTTCCAGATACACACCTAGTGCATATACATGCATGCATGCAAAACACACATACACGTAAGAATAAAAGTAGATAAACGTTAAAATGCATACATTAAATAAAGAATTATGTGACGTCCGGATGACTGACCAAAGCAACAAGAGAAACAGAACAAAACAAAGAACCTGTAAATGTAAGAGAGGGCGTGGAGAAACTGGAACCTGTGTGGGGTGTGGGATTGCAAAGTGAAATCGCTCTCGTGGGGAGTAGAGCAGAGGTTGGGGCAGGGGTCGGTGGTAGAGCTGTCCAGAACCCCCATGAGGGGCTGGAGTGCGGCTGTGGTAGAGCTCCTGCCTAGAGCCCCCAGTGGGAAGATGGATGGGACTCAGTGATGGAGCATCTGCCTAGAACCTTCAGTGAGGGACTGGGGTCACTGATCAGGGGTAGAATACTTGCCTACTGTATTTGAGGTCTTGGTTTCTTCCATCCTAAGCCCAGCAAAAATACAGGTGAGATTAGCAATAATCACATGATCTAGCAGTTCAGCTTTTACATGTCCATCAGAGAACTGAGCAGGGGTTTGAGTTATTAGATGCCCAATTTGTGGCATTATTCAGAATGGCAGGAAGGGAGAAGCCATACCAAGGGTGGATAGGCACGTGTTGTTTGCACAGAGTGGGCCAGGATCCAGTCTTAAAAGCAAGGAGAACATGAACTGTGCTGTAGCCCCGATAGACACCGAGGATGGTCCAGGAAGCAAAAGAAGCCAGTTGTAAGAAGACAAGGAAGGCCTGATTCCACTCACAACATGTCCTAGAGCCACAGATCCACAGAGACAGAAAATAGAAGGAACGGCTAGAGGCTGGAGAGTGTTCGGTAGGGAAGCGTGTCCTCATCTTCTGGAACTAAGGCTCAGAAGCCGTCTGAAGGGCAGATGACCGCTAGTGACGGGCACAGCAGTGATTATGCCGAGCTCCATGGGTCTGCACTTGCACGAGCGCAGTGGGCTGGGAGCAGAGGCTGGGTGGGACTTGTGTGGAACCTGTGTGGGGTGTGGGATTGCAAGGCCCTTAGTTTGAGTCCCAGCACCGGATAAACCAAGTGTGGTAGCGCACGCCTGTACTCCCAGCAGGCTCGGAAGTAGAGACAGGACAATCAGAAGTTCATAATCATCCTAAAAACATAGTATATCCGGGGCCAGCTTGAGTTACACAAGAATGTCTCAAAAACAGGCCAAACGCAAATCTGGTGTGGTCCTAGAAGCCTTCCAGAATTTAGGAGGTAGGAGCAGGAAGATCAGAAATTGTGGGCCAGCCTGGAATACATGAAACATTGTCTCAAAAACAAAACAAAAATGAGGACTGACATGTGGTGCATGCCTGTAACCGTAATACCCAGGAGGCTAAGGCAGGAGGAGTCAAAGACAACCTGGGTTACTAGTAGTTCTAGGCTGACTTGGTCTTTAGAGTAAGATTGTATCTCGAAACCAAAAGAAAAACACACAAAAAAGGAGCAACTCCTATTCCCCAAACTCAGTCTGAATTAAAGGCTTTATTGTGGAAGGCTAGCTGGCAGAGCATGGAGGGGGCCGAGGGCCTCTGACAGACTGCAGAGCAAGCCCTCCCCTCCCCTCCCCTCCCCTCCCCTCCCTGCTGCCCTCTCCTGGTTTCAGCTGAGGTCAGTGCAGTGCTGAAGTTGGACAACACAGTGGTGGGACAGACGGCCTGGAAGCCATGCGGCCCCCATGCCTGGGACCAGAGCTTCACCCTGGAGCTGCAGAGGGTGAGCCGGCCGGGGAGCGGACGCATGGACGGAAGGACGGGAATTAGACGGGGAGCCAAGGTGGCAGACACAGGAAGTGATGGCCCTGTTTCTTCTTAAGGCTCGGGAGCTGGAGCTGGCTGTGTTCTGGCGTGACCAGAGGGGTCTGTGTGCTCTCAAATTTCTGAAGTTGGAGGACTTCTTGGACAACGAGAGGCATGAGGTGCAGCTGGACATGGAACCCCAGGGCTGCCTGGTGGCTGAGGTACAGCCTGCTTTCTGACTTCTGACCCCAAGACGTTTCCTGCCTCCTTGCCTCCGATCGTCTAGCATGGGGAGATTAATTTCAGCTTCTGAGCCTTGATGGGAAGTAAGCTTCATGAAGGCTGGGATTGGTGCCAGGAGCGGTGCTTTGCACATAAGGAAGAATCAGCAGTAACAGACCACAGATGTGACAGCGCTCCCAGAGGCTGTGCCTTGTCAATTGCACGTTAGTCTGGTGATAGGTAGGACTCAATGGGTAGAATGCTGGCCTGGTGTGCACACAGCCGTGGGCTCCATTTCTAGTTCAGATAAACAAGGTGTGGGTACTGGAGAGTTGGCTCAGCAGTTAAGAGCACTGACTTGCTCTTCCAGAGGTCCCAGATTGATTCCCAACACCTACATGGCCACTTACAGCTGCCTGTAACTCCAGTTCCGGTGGATCTGACACCCTCTTTTGGCCTCAGTCACTAGGTTCACATGTGTTGCACAGACATACATGCAGGCAAAACACTCATATACATTAAACAAACATTAAAACTAGATGTCATGCGACATCAAGCCACACGATAAGCAAGAGGACAGGAATATAAAGACTTAGCAAACAGCACAGCCGGAGCCGGGTGGTGGTGAGAGCTCGCCTTTGATCCCAGCACTCTGGAAGCAGAGGCAGGCGGACCTCTGAGCTTGTGGTTACAAACTCAGATCTACATAGTGTGTCCCAGGCCAGTCAGCTCTATAGAGAGACCCTGTCTGAAAACCAGAAAAAACAAGCCAAAAACACTGCAGCTTAGTGAGATCTGCCTCAGAAGCCAAGCACTGGGGAGCCTCGTGTGGAGTGCTGGCCACAGCAAACTCAGAGGAAGGCAGGACACTGGTGGCAGCCATCAGCAAGGGACGGTCACAGCCGACAGGATCTTCCAGAGTGCTGTCACTGAGCCCACCATGTCGAGTCCTACCATGGATAGAATGTTCTGTCTGAACTGGGGCTGGTGTAAAGAAACCAAAGTTTTTCCCACTGACATTTTGAGTAATTTAAATTTAATCTCCACACATGGCATCTTCCCAGGAACACTCTGGGTCTAGAGATCAGTACCTGTATGTGGTGGAGTTGGAACACTAGGCTAAGTCATCATGAGTTTCGCACCTGGATGCATCATCACAGGGGCTTCTGAAGCAAAGGGCCAGGCTCCATCCGTCTTGCTTCTGATGCAGTCTAAGATAGGGGTCTGAGAATATAGTTCTCAGTTCCCAGGTATGTAAGGCGTCTTTCTGTCACTGTGACAAATACCTGAAATAATCAGAAAGAGGAAGGCTTATTTCGGCCCATGGTTTCTGCCCGAGATCCCTTAGCCCCGTGGGTCTGGCCTTGTGGCTCAGCATGTCATTATGCCAGCAGCAAAAGTGGAGGAGGCATGTGCACCCAACACAGGAAGGGGCCAGGCTCCCTATGTCCTGTATGTGGACATACTCCAGTGACCTCACTTCCTCCCTCTAGGACCCGCCTCTAATGGTTACACCACTTCCTAAATAGAGCCACAGGCTTGTGGCAACATCTTTAATACACAGGGCCATTTTGGGATTGCTGAGCCTAAGCACCGTGCCAGACGATGCCAGTGTGGCACCGTGCCAGACGATGCCAGTGTGGCTAGCCTGGGACCATACGTGGGGATCAAGTCATAGGTGATGCCAGTGTGGCCAGCCTGGGACCATACATGGGGATCAAGTCATAGGTGGTGTGAGGCTTGTCTTGCAGACTTCCATGTCAGGCTTGGGGGTGCAGACTCCTTCCTCCTCTCCAGAGAAGGGTCCGATTGCCTGCGTCCCCCCCTTCTCAAGATGGAAGCCTGTTGTTTGAATATGAGTGTTCCTGTCCTAGGTATTTTCCCGTGACAGTAGTAAAGTACCCTAACAAAAGCATTTGAGGGAAAAGAGGGTTTCTTTTGGCTCAGAGTCCACCATGATGGGGAGGTCAAGCAGGAGCAGTAGGTGGCTGGTCACACTGCACAGGAAGTGAGGTTGGGAAGCAGAGTGGTGAGCGCCTGGTGCTCAACTCTCTCTCCATCTGTCCAGGACCCAGGTGGGGACCTGGGGAAAGATGCCTCTCAGCTTTCGTGGGTCTTCCCTAAGAGACATGGGTAATCCCTCACGAGTGGCCTGGAGGCTGGTCTCCTAGGTTATTCTAGTCAACTTGACAACTAACTTTAACCATTTCGGTCCCCATGAGGGCTCCTGTGTTTGAACACTTGCTCCCTAGCTGGTGGCTCTTTGGAGAGGCAATAGAACCCCAGGAGGTGGAGTCTCACTGAAAGAAGTGTCTCACGAGGGTCACTGTCAGGCCCTAAGTCCTGCTGCTCTCTGCTTCCTGGTCCTCTGAGATGTACCTGGGCTTCAGTCTCCTGTGGCCCCGCTGCCCGAGCTGACATGTCTTCCCTCCCTGGTGGACCGTATTCCCTCAGCTATGCCCAGAATAGAGCCTCCCCCAACCCCAGCTGTTTCTGTCAGGCACTCTGTCAGTGAGCATGCTGAACTTCCGAGGGCAGACAGTAAGTGCCCTGACCTCCTCGTCCATGCTCCTCAGCTCTCTGTTGCTTGACAGAATACTGGGGAGCGGGTTTCTCTGGGTTCGTGGCTTCAGGGTGGCAGCTCTTCACCCCGTCGCTTCTGGGCTTGTGAGGAAGCAGCCGTGGAGTAGAGCTGTTCACATGCTGACAGGGAGACAGAAGCAGAAGGGAGGAGGTCTGGCAGCCAGAGACCTGCTTCAGAGACACCCTTCCTTGTGGAGCTCTGAAGCCATCGCTGGATGCATCCATGAGTAAAGTCACCGACCCTCCTGGGCACAGTCACTGCCAACGGCTCAGCTTTGCCCGTGGCTGCTAGAGCCACGTCACGTGTCCTCAGGGATGCTTGGTGTCATGGTGCCCCATACATAGGTTGTGTGTGCATGTATTCCTTCGGCCACTGCAGCGGAGCGTGTCCCCACAGGTCACTTTCCGTAACCCCATCATTGAGCGGATCCCTAGGCTCCAAAGGCAGAAAAAAATCTTCTCCAAGCAGCAAGGTAAGGAGGGTCCGAGTGAGCTGGGATGGGCCACCAAGGGTCCCAGGATGTCTTGGGTGGTGACCCTACCCTTGCGACTTCAGGGAAGGCATTTCAGCGTGCCAGGCAGATGAACATCGATGTGGCAACTTGGGTGCGGCTGCTCCGGAGACTCATCCCTAACGCTGCGACCACTGGCACCTTCAGTCCCAACGCCTCTCCAGGGGCTGAGTTCCGGCACACCGGGTGAGGAAGGAGTGTGACCCCAGGTTCAGTGTCGCTCCTGCTTCCCAGAGTCCCAGGTTCCCAGCTCATCCTCCTCCCTCTCCTGCAGAGACATATCCATGGAGAAATTGAATCTCAGTGCTGACTCAGACAGCTCATCCCAGAAGAGCCCCCCAGGGCTGCCCTCCACCTCATGTAGCCTGGTGAGTGTACACCTCCCGCCCTGGGCAGGGGAGCCTAGGGAACCTGGAGAATAAGGCTGGTTGTTTGGTTGTTTTTGTTGAGTATAGTTTCAGGCTTTGAACTCTTGAACACCTCAGTCCCTTGCATGCTGGGATTGCCATGCCCAGATTGTAGGGTCCTGGTGATGAAATCCTGGGCTTCTCTGCATGCTAGGCAAGTGCTCTGACAACTACGTCCCCAGCACCTCTCTGTTTTCTATTCCTGCTTAAAAATATCAGTGTGGAGGCCGGGCAAGGTGACCCCAGCCTGCCTTCCCAGCAGTGCCACACCCAGCCTAGACTACATAGTAAGTTCTAGGCCAGTTCAGGTTACATGCCAAGACCCTGCCTCAGAAACCAGAGCCAGGGAAGTGCTCGGAGACTGAAGTCTGCTCACTTCAGAACCCTTGTGCATGTGCTTCTGGGCTCCATCCCAGGCTGAAACACAGAAAATAACAAAAGAAACAAAGTGCGAGCTGGCGAAAGAGGGCAGAAAGGTGCCTTGTGTGATTCCTGCACTGGGAAGCAGAGGCAGGGGGATCAGGAACGAAATCTTCTAGAGCAGAGGGGATGTTTTCCTCTCATTTTTAAGATTGTAATACCCCCTTCTTCCTCTCTGTCAAATTCATGGCCTCATTTTTCATTAGTTGCTATTGTATACATCGATGAATGTGTAAATGTTTATACATTCCTGTATACATCTTGCTCAAGGTATACAATGTCACTTTTCTGTATGTTGTCAAGTCTGGCCATTTAATTCTGGATAATCAGTTAGTGTACTTTTCCTTCAGGACAACCCTCTCTCACCGGAAGCATACTTTAATTGGCGTAGTACCTTTAGAAGAGTTGGGGCTCGTGGGCTTTTACCATCCACTCTGGCACATCTGTAGTTAGCGTCCATGTTCAGTTCATTTGGATGGAGGGTCATGCTGTGGAGATGGACAGGTGTAGCTTCTGACACAGCTTAGCTCCATAGCAAACTCCCTGATCCTCTGGCCCCACCCCTCTTCCCCTCTGTGTTCTCTGAGACTTAGGTATGGTAGTGTTTTATGATGTATCCACTGGACCTGGCCTCCACACTTCTGCATTTTGACTGAGTGTGGTGTTCTGTGGTGGCCTCCATCTGTTGCAGAGAGGTTTCCTTGACGAGGGATGAGGCCCGTTTTTATCTGTGGGTATAAGGCAGTGGTTCTCAACCTTCCCCATGCTGACCCTTTAATACACTATCTCATGTTGTGAAAAATAAGATTACTTTCATTGCTATTTCACAACTGTAATTTTACTATTGTTATGAGTCATAATGTAAATATCTGTGAGAGTCTTATGTGACCCCTATTACAGGGTCATTTGACCTGTTCCCAGGGAGCCATGACCTACAGGTTGAGAACCACTGGGACCATCAATGTTTGTACTGGTTCAGCACAGGGGTGGCTGTCAGTTCTCCTCCAGGGTCTGCGACCTCACTGGCCCTGGGTAGCTGGCGAGGTCTCCAGGGCCTGGCACGGTGTTTCCCTCTTAAGGAACAGGTCTGAAGCTCAGGAGCTGTTGACCCAAAACACAAAGGAAAGAACACAACTCAAATCACACTGTGTTGCTCTGTTGATAGAACTTGCTCTAGGTCTGTGGTCATAGATGTTTTTTGTAAAGAAACAAGGAATTGACTCTGTTCTGTGAGTCTGATGAGAGCTGCGTGGTTGGGTGATCACAGCCAAGGAGGCAATACCATAGACAGAACTTGTGCGGGTTACTAGATACTCCTTTCCTTTTCTTCTCTCCAACCAGTTCTAACTCTGGCAGGCTATCTAACCATAGGCTGGCCCATCAGTGGTCAGCATCTGCTGGGTTCAGGCCGGTGCATGGTGGCTGTCCTGTTATCAGTTTTGCTAAATACAATGTTCCTTTCCTTTTTATTCTTTCTTTCTTTCTATCTATCCATCCATCCATCCATCCATCCATCCATCCATCTATCTATCTATCTATCTATCTATCTATCTATCTATCTATTTATCTATCAATCATCTGTCTGAGACAGGGCCTCTCTATGTAGCTCTGGCTATCCTAGAACTCACTATGTAGACCAGACAGGTCTTGAAATCACAGAGATTGCCTTCTCTCTCCTAAGATTAAAGGCATGTGCCACTATGTCTGGCTTCTTTTTAAAATTTGTGTTACCATTCAGTTTATATTGTGTGAGTGTGTGGGCACTCATGTAGTGGTCAGAGGAACCTTGCAGGAATCAGTTCTCTCCTTCCACCCTATGAGTCCCAAGGCTCAAACTCCAGTTGTCGTCTTGGCTGCAGACGCCTTCATCCTCCACACCCTGCTGCTGGCCCAGTTTCCTTTCCTCCTTGGTCACTCCGCCCCAGCCTCTCGTGTGCTGAGAGGGCCTGGCTGCACTGTGTACTAGCCACCTTTTCTCCATTTGGAAAAGGCAAGAAGCTGGAAGCCAGGGTCTCACAGGAGAGGCCAGCGATACACCACGAAACCACACCCTCAGATCCCGAGTCTTTTTTGTTTGTTTCAATGTATGTGTTTGTATGTTGGGTGTGGAGATCAGAGGACAACTTGCAGAAGTTGATTCTCTCCTTCCACCTGTGGATTCCAGAGATCTACCTCAGGCCAACAGGCTTATTGTAGTAAGCACCTTCTTTTTCTTGAGCCAAGGCTGCCCCAGGCCCTGATTCTTTTCAGTCATATGCTCATGTTTTATGGCTTGGCTGGGATGAAGCTCTGTGGTAGAGTGTTCACATCTAGTAGGTACGAGGTCCTGGGTTTCATGCCCAGCATTATAAATCAATCAATCCATTAATCTGTGCAGGCTAAAACCAGTAAATTAAATAAGCAGACAAAAGATATTTAAATAAGCAGGATTCTGGGAGGAAAATGAGACCAGATAGACAGGCTGTGCCAAGGGTCTCTGCTCTTCAGCACAGGAGTCAGCTGATCCTCACATAGACGATATCTCAGAAGGGTTACAGAAGGAGGAAGAGCTGGGCCCAGTGCAAACCAGGGGTCCCAGTTACCCGGCAGGCCGAGGCAGAAAGAGCACAAGTCCAGGGTAGCTTGGGCGGTTTGGTGAGAGTCTGGTCAAAGGAAATAAAGGCAGCGCTGGGGAAACATGTGCAATGCTCAGGCCTGTCCCTGTGCTCCCCCTGCGAAGGCAGAGTGAGCTAAGGGGCAGCTGGCCCTGGGGAGGCGGGTGTGGGGCAGTCATGAGAAGGACAGGATGTGTGTGGCTCAGGCCTCTTGGGACTCATGAGCTCTGACTTACGGCTATTGGGACCTCTGCACTACAGAGTTCTCCAACCCACGAATCCACCACCTCTCCAGAGCTGCCTTCAGAGACCCAGGAGACCCCAGGCGCTGGCCTGTGCAGGTGATGTCCCTTCCTAGTCCCTACCTGTACCCCTGCACACCCTCCCAGTCCCCACAAGCTCTCTTTCTCCACAGCCCCCTGAGAAAGTCGCCCCTGACACTTGAGGACTTCAAGTTCCTGGCAGTGCTTGGCCGGGGTCACTTTGGAAAGGTGAAGGGGAGGACTTAAGGCTCGGAGGTTTTACCCCGAGGCCTTAGGCTGTCCACTAAGGCCCCGTGCCCACTGTGTGACAGGTGCTGCTGTCTGAATTCCGCTCCAGTGGGGAGCTCTTTGCCATCAAAGCCTTGAAGAAAGGTGACATTGTAGCCCGAGATGAAGTTGAGAGGTGAGGTCCTGCCCTGACCCTTGGGAACTTTTGGAAAGCAGACCAAGTGTCCTCTACTGAGCATTTCAGTGAGAGGGATTTGTGGACTAGAACTGACCCCCTCTTCCTGTGAGTACTGACATAGGAAGTGGTTCTACCCCTTCCCTTTCCAGAGCGAATACTGAGATCGCCCTCCTTTCTGCTCCTGGTCTCACAGTCCACTAGAGGTCACACAGTCACAGGCAGGAGGTTCAGGCCTCGAGTGGTGGGTCTTGGAACTGCCTCGGTTTTGGAGTCAGGGTCCTAGGTTAAAATCATGCCTCTACCAGATGTCCTTCCAGATGCTAGAAAAGGTAGGCCTTCCTTAGAACTTGGCCTCCTGATTTATCTAGCCATCAGATGCCTGTGGGTCTCACCCTCGTACAACTGTCTGGTACATTAAAGAAACGGTGGGGGCTGGGAGATGGCTCAGCGGGTAAGAGCACGGACTGCTCTTCTGAAGGTCCCGAGTTCAAATCCCAGCACCTACATGGTGGCTCACAACCATCTGTAATGAGATCTGATGCCCTCTTCTGGTGTGTCTGAAGACAGCTACAGTGTACTTACATATAAATAAATAAATAAATCTTTAAAAAAAAACCAAACAAAACATTAAAGAAAAGGTCTAGTCAAAGAATTCTCCACAGTTCTTGATCCCTGTGGAGGCTTCAGGCTGTCCCTAGACTTTCCAGCCACCTTTTTAATGACCAGGAACTTTAATAACCAGGAACAAAAGCTCGGATAAGTAAGAGTTTATTAATCTGGGTTGCAGAAGCCCAGTTGTGTCTGCCTTACGGCACCTCTGTCTTGATGCTTGGTACTGCTGCCCGCGTGTGCCTCTTTGCGGGCAGTCCTCGCAGGCAGGGAAGCCTCTCCACCTCCACCTCTCCAGACCCCAGGCGTTAGTCCTCACACCGGCCTCAGGCCTGTTGGGCCGGCCTGCTGGTTCCCAAGCCAGTCCCCAGCACGGACTCGGACTGTCTGTCGGCCCGAGCCTTGTACCCTTACCCGTTTCCCAAAATGAGAAATGAACTCAGCAGATATCTGAGTGAGCCCTGGAGGGCACGGGCGGGCATAGGGCAGGGCAGCTGGGCTCTCTGACTTCTGCCTCCCGCCCAGCCTCATGTGCGAGAAGCGGATTTTGGCGGCCGTGACCAGGGCAGGACATCCCTTCCTGGTGAACCTTTTCGGCTGTTTCCAGACCCCAGAGCACGTGTGCTTTGTCATGGAGTACTCAGCGGGTGGAGACCTGATGCTGCACATCCACAGCGATGTGTTCTCAGAGCCTCGGGCTGTGTGAGTCCTCATCCCGGCGGCACGCCCCCCTGCATACCACCCGAGGCCCCACCGCTCCGCCCCGCCCGCAGGCCTCCTGCACAGCTTTGGGACCCCGGGGATCAGGGCATCTGGTGCCTGTGGAACCAGGCTTGTGTGATCTTATACCTCTGCAGCTTCTATTCGGCCTGTGTGGTGCTGGGACTGCAGTTCCTCCACGAACACAAGATTGTCTACAGGTGTGTACGTGAGAACACGTTCTGCCCACAGACCGGACATGGTCGAGCTCCGCACCAAACCCCGATCCCCACCCAGTCACCCCTCTTTACATCCCCTGACACCCCCATTCCCCAGGGACCTGAAGTTGGACAATTTGCTCCTGGATACTGAGGGCTACGTCAAGATCGCAGACTTTGGCCTCTGCAAGGAGGGTGAGGGGCTGCAATCCTGGGATGAGAGGAATAGGGGGCGGGCTACCCTCTGGTGCGGCCGGACCTAGGTGGTCAGGTGACACTTTCTTCTCTGTGGGCTTTGCTGTCAGCCACCTGCTCACCTAGCAGCTTTAGGATAGTTCACCAGCTCCAGCTCCACCTGGGTCACCCCATACTGATTTGGGGTAGGGCTGGATGGCTATGTGGAGTATCTCATGCTCCTGCTTCCCCCTAACTGCATAGCTCACGTGGCCTTGCTTTCCACCCACCCAGGGATGGGCTACGGAGACCGGACCAGCACATTCTGCGGAACTCCGGAGTTCCTGGCACCGGAAGTGCTCACAGACACGTCCTACACACGCGCAGTGGACTGGTGGGGACTAGGCGTGTTGCTCTATGAGATGTTGGTTGGAGAGGTGAGGCCCAGGCTGCCTTTTTTTCTGTAGAGAACATGCATGTGCCTCAGAGTGAGACGGGAATCTGCTCCTACCACGTGAAGACACCAGCTGTACCTCTCTAATCTGTTTCTCTAATCGTAAGGCGGGATACTTAGCCCCTAGAAGCGAGCAGTGGTGCTACAGTGCTCCCGGAGGGGCGGGGCCCTTTGGTAGTGTTGGGTGTGTGGACAGGCTAAAAGTGGGATCTTACAAACCCGGCTTTCTCTGCCCCCCCCCCCCAGTCTCCATTCCCTGGGGACGATGAGGAGGAGGTATTCGACAGCATTGTCAATGACGAGGTCCGCTATCCCCGATTCCTGTCCACCGAGGCCATCGGCATCATGAGAAGGGTAGGCACACATCCTACCTCTCGACCACCTAGTGCAAGGCAGGCTGGGAAGGGGTCTTGGGACTGGAATCGGATACAGATTGACTCGTGCGCCCTTCACAGCTACTGCGGAGGAACCCAGAGCGGAGGCTGGGATCCACTGAGCGGGACGCAGAGGACGTGAAAAAACAGCCTTTCTTCAGGGTGAGCAGACTCTCCCTATCCTCTCGGTCACCCCAAGGACTGAGTATTCCCAGTCCCAGTTCATTCACACCACAAATCTAGTACTGGTATTTAAGGAGTTTTGTCGCCCCAGCCCCCACAGCCGCCATGATTCCTCTCAAATGTTGCCTCTGTTTGTCTGCACCCTTCCTTACCCATAGTCGGCACCCCTACTGCTTCTCCAAGCCCACGTCATCATTACAGGACTTACCCTGATTTATCTGAGTTCCCAGTCCCGCATCTTGTCTGCTTCCTGCTGATCTCTAGGCTTCCCTTCATACCCCTCAACCTCTATCGTGACTCTCTGTCCCCCTCTCTGCAGACTCTGGGCTGGGATGACCTGCTGGCCCGTCGCCTGCCTCCACCCTTCGTGCCTACACTTTCGGGGCGCACAGATGTCAGCAACTTCGACGAGGAGTTCACTGGGGAGGCTCCCACACTGAGTCCTCCCCGGGATGCACGGCCCCTCACAGCTGCGGAGCAGGCGGCCTTCCGGGATTTCGACTTTGTGGCGGGAGGCTACTAGCCCCAAGCCCCTGCCTTGCCCAAGAGTTCTTGGTTTTTAAAAAAGCCTTTGGGGTTTACTCCATACATGCATTGACCAGCCTCTGTGTGGAATCTGGGGTGGAGTGTGCTTGGAGCAGGTGACAGAGGCAAGGCAGACTCTTGGGGGCAGGACTGTCGGGGCTCATTTGAAAGGTCAAGATGGGAACATGCAGTAGTGGGCTAAGGGGTGTGTGGGGGAGCATTGGGGTTTTAAGGTTGTGTGGGTACAAGGTGTTGAGACTCTTGGGATAGTTAGGGACCAAAATGAACAGAACAGTTGCAAGTGTCTATTGTGGTGGCGACAGAGATGGGAAGTGAATCCAAAACTTTGCTCTACTCGAGGAGAGCCCCAATTTTAGAACTAAGGTTGCGGCGGCGGCGTGCGCATGCTCTTCAAGCTGCTGGCCTCGGGAATCCCACCTCTGGTGTTTGGAACATCCCATGATTCTGTGCCATCGCGTGACCAGCGTTAGAACCGAACTCGTCCCCAGTGGAGCCTCTTTCGCCCCTGTGCGGTGACAGTGTTGCGGACCCACAGGACGCAACGCCCTAGGCACACTGAGTTTGAGACTCGATGCCCTTGAGCCCGGCCCAGAATGGTTGGTTTGGCTTAGCTTCTGCGCACGTTCAGAGGTGGCTGAAGCCACTGTGCCGGGAGCTACGCAGTGAACTGGCCTCCCAGGCACTCTTGGTTAGGCCCAGCTCCGTCGGACCACCCTTGGCACTGACCCTTAGGGGTAGGAGGCGAAGCAGTTGGCGCAGCATGGCCTGGCGCAGCAGGATGTACACCCACGGGTCCAGGATCTGGTTCCACGACGCCAGGCGTACGGCCAGAAAGAGCAGCCGCTGCAGGGAGGTAGAGTTCCAGCCCCCGACGGCCAGCACCACCAACACCTGCGAGAAAAGCGGGCGTGAGCCGTGGAGTCGGTGGGAGAAAGGGTGGGGCGGAAGTCAGGAGGCCGGGGCGAGCCATGCGGGACAAACAGGATCTGTGCGGGAAGGAGAGTGACCACGGAGAGTCCAGCCAGAGAAGACCCAGTATCCCAACACACATAGGACTCAGGGCAAAAAGCTGGGGAGGAAGATGAAAGGATGGAGCGGAGGGGCGGAGAAAGTGGACTAAAAGGCTTGAGTGAGTGAGACAGAGATCCAAAGAGAGCGAAGGCAAGGATCCCGGATAGCAGAGGGGCAGGCTTAGTCTGCAGGCAGGGTCTTGGGGGGCAGAAGAGTTAGGCTGGAGGAGCGACTGCGCCCCTCACCAGCAGGGGGCTCCAGCAGATGCACGACACCACCATGATGCCCACGAGCTGGCCCACCATTTCCACGTCGTGTGCGTGAACCCCGCGCGCGGAGCCGCCGCCCCGGGAGCCGCGGAGGGTGGCTGCGGCTGAAGTGATGGATGCGGTAGACGAGGCGGAGGCCAAGCGGGGTCCTCGGGACCCCCAGCGCCGGCGATCATCGGGACCTGCGGTCTCTCGGAGACGTCGAGAGCGACGCCGCCTCCAGCGGGCACGGAGGAGCGCCAGGCCGCTGAGCGTGTTGCACACTAGTGCGGCCAGTAGCGCGGCCAGGCCGAGGCCGGCGAAGAGGCCGGCAAGCAACGCCTGGCGCCAACCTCCACGAGGCCCGAGGCTAATGAAACACCAGGTGCCGGGGTACTGGAGCTCGTAGTGACCCACGTGTACTAGTGGCAGCAGCGCCACGGCCAAAGCCACGGCAGCCAGCACGGCTAGTGCCAGGCGAGCGCGGGCCACGGACACGCGTGCCGCGTGGATCAGCGGCTGCGTGACACCCACGCAGCGCTCCACGGCCATGCCACAGCCAAGCAAAAGTGGGCACAGGCCGAAGAAGACCATGCAGCCACCCAGGAAATGGCAGGCCCCGCCAGCAGGCGCACGCCCCGCAGTGTACAGGCGAAGCACCAGGGCGCCCGGGATCACGTGGCCTGCTAGGTCGATGGCCAGCAGGCTGGCGACGAACAACAGGAAGGTGGCAGCCGATCGGCGGCGCCGCATTCGGCCTGCAACCTGGGCCAGCAGCACCAGCGCCAGCACGTTGGACACAGCACCCAGCGTCATGGAGAAGATAGGCAGCGCTGGTGACGTGCCGTTAGCTGTAGGCAGCACCGCGGATGTATTGGGGACCCTGGGTGTTGCACACGTTGTTGCCTCATCCGCTAGGCTCAGGTTAAGCCCGTAGGGGCTCATGTCAGTGGCCAAGAGGGCTGCATAGATAAGAAGAGGGCACTGTGAGGTAGGGTCCCAACCTTCTGTGTCCAGGGCACCGCCACATGACCCTGGCTGCTCCCTTTCCGATCCTACTTTACCTGCCAATGTCCCCATCTTGCGTCTGGCTTCAGTCTGCCTTCCTATCTGCTGCGGGTCTTGACTGACCTGGCACGGGTCCTCGGTATCTGTCCTCATCCCCACCCTACCCCCGCCTCCTGGTTCCCACGCCATCAGTTTCCTGGTTCATGGCCCCATGGAATAGACCCTCGCCCGCTTCTGATCCAGATCATGATAAACCTTCATGTCTGCCTGCCCATCTCTCCCTTTTCAGAAGCCTCCTTGGCTTGCCCTGGAGCTGGCCAGACTAACCTTAAACTCAGAAGATCTACCTGCCTATGCCTCCTGTGTCTTGGGATTGAAGGCTCACACCACCATGACCAACTTCGGTCACCTTTTACCTCTGCCCTTGATGTCCATGTCCCGACACCTCCACCGCTATAGCTCAGCTCTTCCAATGGCCGTGCGTGTGCCTGTCTCCAGAGACTGACTCAAGCTGCCGTTTCCTCTCTTCCCCAAACAGCCTAGCTCCCCACCTGTAGACCCATTCCCGTGCCCCAAGGCCTCCATGGTCCTCTGTCCCCACAGTCCCCACTGCCCCAAACCCATCTCTGACCTCTATGGTGCTCTCAGACCCCCCTCTTCTTCAAACTCCCATCTCTGTTGCCTTCTGTTTCCATGGCAGTCTCTCACCGGTCTGGCATTGCCTCATTCAGATGCCCATCCCATGCCCCTATTTGAACCAGCCTCGGGCTTGTCCTTCATTCTCTAGTTAAGAGGAGATGGACAGCCTAGGGCTAAGGGCCATTAAACGACAAGAAGGGAGAGCAGGCTGGCTCTAGCTAGCCTTCTCTGACTTACCATCCCTCCGTGTCCCAGCTTCTTACCCAGTGCTGTTCAGGATGCAGGGTCCCCATGGCCTGGAACTTGGCGCCCGCTGCCCGCTGCCCGCTGCCGCTACTGCCTGGCTCCCGGCAGGCCGCTCCCTCTTCCTGGGGCGGCTCCTCGGCTCCGTGCCGCCTCCACCCGCACTCCACTGGCCTCCGGGGGCTGCTCCACCCCACGCATGTCTGCCCTCTGGGGCTGGGAGCCTTGAGTGGGCAAAACCTCTACTGCTGGCAGTGGTCAGGGTGGCAGGGCCCAGCTCCTTCCCTCTGAGGACTGAGGTTCTCTGAATTGGTTTGGTCTCTGTGACCCCCTCCTCTCATCGGGGCAGGAGCAAACCCCCACACCCTCACCCGGGCCGCCTGCCCGCCTCATTAATAAAGCGGATAAAATCTAAACACTGGAAAATGTGAGCATCGCCTGGGGCGGGCTGGGAGGGCTATGAGCTCCGTGGGGGGAGCGAGTGTGTGTGTGGGGGTGTTGTCCTCACTGGGCTTGAGGGTTTGGGAATTGCCTGGGTGTGATGGGAGCAATGCCTCCTCCCCTGCCTTTATGGTTGTCACAGTTGAGCAGGGGTGGGCAGCCTAGACCAGGGCAACAGGGAGTCATCCCAGGAGAAAGGGAGGTGACTAAACGGCCCAGGGGAGCCAGGCTCTCATCTGCATCCTGCCTTACGGGGAGGTAGGCAATTCGTAGGGCACCTGAGTCTTTCTAATCCTACACCCATAGCTTTGTCTCACCTTACGTCTGGGAAAGGGGCACATGCAGCCACTGTCAGATCAGTCATAATGGGAAGTAAACACTGGGTAGCACTCACCATTGCTGACTGTAACGCCTGTTCCCCGATTCAGACCCCTTGAAACTGATGCCCATACCTCAGCACTGGCTTTGTAAGTCTGTTCCCAAAGCACACCTCCCGATGTAGTTCCCCTCAAACCAATGCCCATGGACCCCAAGAACTTGTCCTGAGACCCATAATCACATCTCTAGGGCCTGGCTGTTTATCCTAACCCCCCACCCCCCAAACAAGAATGCACCTGAGACCCATGCACACACTGATCACAGCTCCCTAAAACTCAGAGCACCCAAGTCTTACCTACAATAGTCACAGCTCTGGTTCAACCTGGCTACCAACTATCCACTACACATGGTCCCAGCTGCTCCCAGCAGACAGGCAAGACCCCAGTATAGGACTTGGGGTACAGTTCAGGGATAGAGCACATCCTTAGCACATATGAAACCATGGGCTCCACTATCAGCATTGAAAAAAGGTTTGTGATCAGGGATGGTGAGTGGCCATCTGCAGGGCGTTTGTCCTGTATCCAGGACACTCATGTCCTGCCTGGTACCAGGGAACCAGCCCCACTCAGCCTTCCTGCAGCATCTCTGCTGGGCTCACCCCAAACACTCCTACTGGGTGCTGGAGAGAGACCTCTGGCCTGGCTCCCCTGGTTCCAACTGTCTCCCTTCTCCCCAAGTCTGGACAGGGTCCCACCCCACCCTTTCCTTGATCTCCCTAAATCCTAGGATGAAATGGACTGTCAAAACAAGCTTGGCAGGTTTACATCTCTGTGTAGCACTGTGCCACGGATGCCTGGGCCCCGGTTACAACCAGGCATAACCTGGGCAACAGGGCAACGGTCTTGCTGCCATACAGACGGGTTCCCACACAAGAGGAGCATATGTGAGGCTTTGGCAAGTGGGGAACCAGGTCTGAACCCCAAGTAAGCCGGAAACTCCCACTCCGCCTGGAAGCTTGCCTGCCTCCAGCCGGGGGGAGGGGCAGCGGGGCGGCCAACTCCTAATTCAATTTGGAATCCAGGAGATAGATTTCAGCTGCTGCATTCTTTCCCTGGTCACCCGTCCTGCCCCAGAGCCAAACAGCTCCCAGAGTAAAATCTCTCTATCCAAGGGAGTGTGTGTGGATACAAAAGCCCACCACCTCCCTCGTCACTGTCTAAAGGAAGCAGGGTTCACAGCAGTGTCCACTCAAATGGGAGGGGACAGAACCCAGCCAGCCGAAGGGGCTCCTCTCAGGTGGGAGATGCCAAAGGGAAGGCATTATTGCCATTCTGCGTGTCTGGTGTCAAGAAGCAGGAAGAGCCGGGAGTGGTGGCGCACACCTTTAATCCCAGCACTGTGAGCACAGAGGCAGGTGGATCTCTGTGAGTTCGAGGCCAGCCTGGTCTACAGAATGAGTTCCAGGACAGCCAGAGCTACATAGTGACTCTGTCTTGAAATTAAAAAAAAAAGCAAAGTAGGGAGGTCATGACCCCAAGAGAAGTGAGGTCCGGGGGGGGAGGGGGACAGAAGGGGCAGTTGCCAGCTGATGGTGGAAAATGTAGGGGACAGAGGTGACTGCCCAGTGTGTTGGTCCCTCCCCATGCGCTTACTCTATTGAGGTAGGTGGGGAACCCGGCAGGGGTTGGCCGGGGACCCCAACCAGGCTGGGCACCGTGGTGGTACTGATTGGAGCCGGGCCAGGACCACAGGGCACTCGCACCCCATGCCGTCCCCAGGCTGCTGAGTTACAAGCCGAGGCTGTATGCCCAGGCCTTAGCCAAGGTTATCTCAAGGTCCAGGTTCAGTTCCAGTCTTAGTAGCGGCCAACCTTGGCATCCCCGATGGCCCCCCAGACGTCAAAGACAAATTCATCTGGGAACGCAAAGTCGCCGAGCCGTTCGTCCAGAGCTTCTGCCAGCTCATCTGGGTTCTTTTTGTCTTTTCCCAGCTCCACCATGGTGGCGGCTGTCAGGGAGGAGAAAAGATGGAGGCACAGATGGCATGATGGGCAGAGGTAGGCTGCTCCCCCCTCGGGCACGGGCACCCCACTCACCCAGTTCTGTGTCTCTGATCCCCATGTAGCTCTCTAGCAAGTCATCCACCTTCTCAATGGCCTTTTCCTCAAAAGCTGACGGCTGTGGAGGGTGGGGACAAGACAGCACAAAAATGTCAACAGATGCCATGCTGATTCGCACTGGATGCCTGCAGTGCTGGGGACGGCACACAGGGACTCGTATCAATGAGCTGCATCCCCAGCTACTGGTTTTATTGTTGTTATTTATTTTATGTAGGGGATTGTTCTGCTTGCACGTATGTATATGTACTAAGTGTCTGCCTGGTGCCCATGGAGGTCAGAAGAGAACACTGGACCTCTGGAGCTGGAGTTAACAGATGACTGTAAGCCACCCATGATGGGGACCTGGGCGGTCTGCAAGAGTCACGGTGCTCTAACCTGCTAAGTCATCTCTTTAGTTCCAACATCCAGAAATTGTTATTCCCATATTGAGACGTATTCTAAGTTGCCCAGACTTTGAACACTAAATTTTATCTTAGCCTCCCAGGTAGCTAGGACTACAGGTACGTATCCATACTGGGTTGGCTTTCATATGTTTTCACATAAGACCTTGGTGACAATGTCTTATGGTTTGAGCCGCCATGGTTTGGATGTGATATCCTCCTGCCTGCAATTCCATGCCGGGCAGTGTTTTCTGTTTGCATCATTAATGTCTGCTCTGACAAGAAGTTACTGACACCTACTCTACAGGGAGGAGACCTAAGGCTCGATGGACCACGGTGGGTCTCAAAGCTGGAAGAGTAGGTTTAAACAGAGGTGTCCAGCGTCTTTCACATAATTAGAATGCCGTCACCGGCCCGGGATGGTCACTCACCAAATCCTCCACTGTGGCTGGGCCCCGGGATCGGAGCCGGAGGGTCCCTCGGCCAGTGCCCAGCTGTGGGCCTGAACCAGGGTGACCACCTGCTGAGCGCTGGCTGATCATATCTGTGGGAGGGAAAGGTGGTGGGACCCCTCAGCATACAGTAATTACGGTACTCAGGTACTAGACTTTACACGGCCACCTCTCGCCACCCCAAGTTCTGCAGCCCTCTTGGGATAGGGGCTGGGTTCCGGGAAGGCAGGACTTTGCATGGAGCGTGAGGGGAAGCTGGGGTCAGGCATACAAGCGGCCGGAGAGAGAATGGAGGGCAGCTTCTATTTGAAGGACCGAGGGTTGAGAAGGGCAGTATAACTGCTGAGTTCCAGATAAGCCCTTTCTACCCACACCAGGGGCCTCAGGCCCATTCCTGAGAGTTAGTGAAGCCAGGTAGAACGGGGGCAGGGCTCAGGAGCTGTACAGGGCAGCCAAGCCTCACTTCTCCAAGCCGAGGGGGCTGGCCAGGGTTGGGGGCACTCGGCCGGGCTAATGGCTCCTGGAAGTTGGGTGTGGGGGCAACTTCCTTCAGGCTGGGCTGTCAGCCAGCACTCAGGTCCAGGGTAGGGTGGGTGGGGCTGTCCCCATTTCGCATTGCAGGCTTGGGTGCCACCTGCTGGTGGTTCCCAGGACTGCAATCTGCGTTTCTTAAGAGCTCAAGGTCATCCCTGTGGGTGGTCCAGGGGCAAGGATGGCTCACCAAAGGCCTTTCGCGGTTCTGTGAGTTTGAGGGTGAAGGTGCGGCCTCGGGGCAGCTCCTTGAGGAGCCTGGCAACCTCGTAATGCCGACAGCCCAGCAGGCTCTGCCCGTTGATGGCTTCAATCATGTCACCCACGCTGATGAGCTGGATGTGGTCAATCACACTGCCTTCCTTGATGCGCTGTGGAGGGGCAGGCATCAACCCTGGAAGCTCCACTCTGGGTCCCATTACAGACCCTGACTGCTGACTAAGGGTGTGCCACCCACCCGGGCACCTTAATGAAGGCATAGCCGGCCCCGTTGTCGGTGATGGTGAGCCCCAGAGCCTCCTCGGACTTGAATACTTCCACTTCTTTGCGCTGCCCCTTGACATGGGCAAAGATGAAGTCCTCCAGCCCGATCTGGCCCCCCAGGAGCTTGTCCATGTCCACTTTATGGGTGTTGAGGGTGCAGAACATCACCTGCGGAGGCAGGGCACGACGCTTACTTCTTCACTGGGCCCCCTTTCCCAACACATCCCTATCCTAGGACTGGTGACACCCAGAGCCAGGGAGAGGCCCACTGGTACATCAAATGCTACGAGCAGGATTTCCGTCCTGGTAAAAATCAGAGCTAGCTTGATCTCCAGTGAGCACTCAATAGTGCTGAGGAGGAACTGGCGTCTAGACTCCACCCAGCCCTCCTACCTGTCTCCACTCGAATCTCAGCCCCACTGCGGCCCTCCCCGCGGCTTCCCGGCTTCTAGCCGACCTCCAGCTCACGGTGTTAGGGGACACGAGCCTCCCAGTGCCTTATGGAAACCCAGTCACCACCTGTGTCCATCAGTCCTCCACAACCTACCAGGACACAGGCTACTTCAGACCTGATGGGGATTAGTACCCGCAGACCCACAACCTACTAGATTGCGACCCTCACAAATCCTGTTGGGAAGCCGCCTCCCCTCCCCCGCCCCCTCCAAACCTACTTGAGTACAAGTCTCTCAAGGCCTGCCTGATAGGAACTCGGTATCCTCCTGTAGCCGCGCCTCCTAGACTCAGGGGCTGCTAGCCAGCGAGGAGGAGCCCCGGCTCACAAGAGCACACGCCTAGGCCTGTGCTTGCTCTTAAGGGACCGCAGGCCCACTGGTACCTCAGCAGCGGGTAGTCGGAAGGCCTCGGCGATCTTGCCATACAGCTCCTTGACATTGGTGAAGCCTTCGATGCGACCCGTGGGGCTGCCGTGGGCCAGCTGGGTATGGAACACGAGGCGAGGCCGGAGGGCGGCAGGAGGCGGCGGCAAGCCCATCTGGGACTCCCCTGCCCCGCTTCCACCCAGGGGCCCGGGCTCCCCGACGCCCAGCCCACTCCGGCTCGGCTCCGCCTCCTCATTTTCCACCAGAGGTGGTGCCTTTTTCCTTCGCCCCAGTCCCAGTGGCATGAGCAGCAGACGTGGGGCCTCGGCCGGGAGACCTGCAGAGAGGGAATCGGGCTTCATTCTCGGAGTCCTAGCCTTGGGAGCTCCCATCACCAGCACATGTTATCAACATCAACCGACATGGCTGTCTTGCAGAGCAGGGTTCCTTAACCCAGGGGTCTGGCGCAGGCTGGTCAAGGGATGTGAATCGGGCTCCCTGGCACTCCATATGCCAGGATACTCCAGAACACTGCGGCCCATATAAAGTCGGGTTGTATCTGCATTCTGCTGAGGCTTTCCCGCCCCTGCCAGGCCGACTCTTGTCCACAGAGCAGCAACTCCTCCCATACACTGGAATCAGCTCTATACACCTAAGGCTATGAAAATTTGTTCCACTGTATTGTTTAAAGAGTAACAACAGAAGATTCTGTCCATGTTCAACACAGGTACAAGGCTCTTCCCGAATCAACCAACTCTCCCACTCTCCCTCCCTCCCTCCGTACTGGGGTTTGGTTTTGGCCTTGTGCATGTGGACCCACATGCCTAGATGGCTTCTTACTTCTTATTTTGAGGCAGTTATCTCTTAGTTGCTCAGGCTATCCTTGAACTTGCAATCCTTCTGTCTCAGACTTCAGAGCAGATGGGATTACAGGGATATAACCGCACATCTGCCTTGCTCAAGTATTTTCTGTGTACAGTGGATCCCATCTGGGTACCCAGAGCTGATGTGAAGGCAGAGAGCTGACTCTACGGAGAGCTCAGACGCTGGGGGGCAGCTCAGCCGTGCAGCTCGTGCTAAGGAAGACCCACCCAGCCATGCTCATCCCAGCCTTGCCCTGCACAGTAACAATCCCATCACAACCCACCCTGCCTGCTCCGGGATCTCACTCAATCCTCACTCCAGATGAGGTCCCCAATGCATCCTGCTGACCACACCCACTGGCACACAACTGACGGGGGGAATACAGTACTGGCCCTTTCCTTTGCTTTCCGTCTCTCCGAGCAAGGCTCTCACTCTGTAGTCCAGGCTGGCCTAGAACTCACAAACTCCTGCCTTTGCTTCTCAAGTGCTGCAAAGACAGATGGAAAACACCACACCCAGCTTCTTTTCAATCAGCTGCGCTTGTACTCCCGGAGCTGGAGAAAAAAGGATTCCCAGGGCTCGTCGCCAACCCAGCCCTACTTAGTGAGTTCCAGGTTGGTGAGAAACTGTCTCAAAACCCAAGGGAGGAGGCTGGCAGACGGCTTGGTGGGTAAAGTAATTTGCCATCACCCTGCACCCGAGTTTGATCACCTGGGCCCACGTGGAAGGACAGAGCCTACAATTGTCATCTGACCTTTACATGTGCACTGGGCTGTGTGTACCTACACACAGACACATATGCACACAAAACAAACAACTCTTCCGAGTCTCTCCCTCAAAGCACAAAGTGCACGGTCCCCCCACGTCCCTTGGGACAGGGCTGGCAGACGACCAGCTCTGCCAATGAGTTCTAGCAGGAAGAGGCATGTGACGCATCCTCACAGAAACAGTCGATTACTGGGGTAAAATCCTCCAGAGCAGTACTGCCCCGAGACAGAGTGGTCAGCGATGGCTGACCTGTGCTAATGTTATCGGGCTGCATGGTCTTTTAATGGAAATTGTGGTGATCTAAAAGAGAATGCCTCGTAGACTCATATATTTGAATGCCTGGTTCCTACTTAACAGACTGTTCGGAGAAATGTGTCATTAGAGGGTGGGTTTGAGGCATCAAAAGCCTATTCCAGGCCAGCCAGCCAGCCAGCCAGTCAGTCTCTGCTTGACGCCTCTGAATAAAATGCAAGCTCTCAGCTGCAGCTCCAGCACCATGCCTATCACTTGCCACAGCGAGTCTCAGTTCTTGGAAGGTACAGGCAGGTGGAGCTCTGTGACTTCAAGGCCTACCTGGCCTTATATAGTTCCAAGCCAGCCAGAGTTACATAGAGAAATCCTGTCCCCAGCCGCAAGCACCCACCAAAGCAGTGTGGGCCACCACGTTTATTTTTTTAGTATGTGTGCGAGTGATATGTGCCCACTGTGTGTGGGTGTGTGCTCCTGCGCTCACAGGCCAGAGGAAGCCTGTGGTGTCCCCAGCCGCTCCCCACCATAGTCCTGTGAGGCAGGGCCTCTCAAGGATCCTGCCCACCACCCCTGCCTTTGCCTACCCCCAGCGGCAATGCTGGTGCCGGGGTCAGCTCTGACCCTCGCCCTTGGGAAACAGCCCTTGTCCCCGAGCCACTTCTCCACTCCTCTCCTTTCTTTTTTCTGTCTCCCTCTAACAAATAAACATATTTTAGGGGGCAGTACTTACTATATTTATGCACTTATTTATAATTAATCAATTATTTTTTAAAGATAGGTTTTCTCTGTGCAGCCCTGGCTGTCCTGGGACTCACTCTGTAGACCAGGCTGGCCTCAGACTCACAAAGGTTTATCTGCCTCTGCCTCCTGAGCGCTGGAATTAAATGTCTATTTAATCTGCCCACCCCAGCTTCATTTTATATCTTTTTAGACAGAGTCTTGGTATAGTATCTAAATTAGTCTTGAATTTCTGGTCCAATGATCCTCCTGCCTCAGCCTCCAAGTATCTCTGACTTTCAGCATGTGCCACCATGCCCTCCCTGGCTAGGAGCATCACGTCAGGTGTACAATCTGTTTACCACGTTGTACACACAGTAGGTATTAAGGCGGCAAATGGGGTGAACTTCAGCCCACGGCTGCCTGCTGAGCCGGGCCCCTACTTTGGCTCATCTCTGGGAAGAAAACTATTTTTCTGATTTACTTATGAGAAGTACAATTAGCCAGCTGGCGAGCAGCAGTGAAAGCTTGGTGTCAGTCAGAGAAGCCTGGTCCATCTCTAGGACCTTCCCTACGTTATTCCCCAGAATGTTCTTGGCAGATGGGGAGCAGCACAAAGGTCCTGTAGTAAAGCACTTCACATTCAGCACCTCTCTGAGAGGTGTGGTTGGAGTAGACGGAAGGAGGGAGAGAGGGCGCGAGGAGAAGGCGAGAGAAGGTGGTGTTTTTTTCTGCCGGGATGGGGGTAGGCCTCCTGAAAACTAGGTAAACAATCATGGACCACACCCAGACTCTGATTTCATTTTCAAGACACTTGTCCAAAGGGGGGGGGGAGCCACAAGCTCCCTCGAGGTGCTTCATTTGCAATCCCCTGAGGAAGTTCCTTGGCCTTGACACCTATCCTCAGTGACATTTCACCTTCTTCTCTCCCCCCTCCCCCACCAGGTAGCTCAGGCTGGTCTCAAACTTGCTATATAGCCAAGGTTGACCTTGAACTTGTGATCCCCCTGCCTCATCCTCCTGAGTGCTGGGAACACAGGTGTGCATCACCAAACCTGGCTAAATTCATCTATTACTTTGAGGCAGGGTCACACTAAGTAGCACAGGTTGGCCTTGAACTCCCGATCCTCCTCCTCGGCTTCCATGCCAAACTCCACGACCTGGGTACTAGGAACTGCCCATGCTCTAAGGGTCGTCCCTGGTAGAAGGGCACCCAGTTGGCTGGATCCCATCCTTATGGGAGGGTTCCCTGCTCAAGCCTGCTCACCCTTCTCCCTCCGGAGCTCCACCATCCAGCTCGCCTACACTACATGTGACCTCTGGGTTTTCAGGCTTCCGACTACCCTCCAGTTTCCTGTCAAGAAGCGGCCAGAATGACCATGTAAACAGTCACTTCCTTCTGCGCTCCGACCCCCAGGCATCCCACTGTCCTTTATGCCCATATGGCCTGCTCGCCCTTAGCTCCCTCCCTTCAGCCACTGAGGCCTCTTTCATGCTGCTCAGATAGTCAGGCCAGAGCCAGCTGCCCACGGCCTTTGCAGTGGTCCTCCCGGTGCGGTCAGCACCCCTTACCTTCACTGGGATGGGTATTTTTGTCTTTGCACACTGCTGAGGGAGAGGTCTGCGTCACTAATGTCTACCCCTCAGGATGTGGAACACTGGCTGGCACTGAGCAGCCAAGGGCTAATCACTGCTGGATGAGCAAGTGCCCTGTGTGGCCGAGCAGGACTAGGACTGGCCATCTCCCCATCTCACAACCCTCACGTGACCCTTATCCTGTTCTCAGCACAGTGCCCGGCAGGGGGCGCTGCCGACTCCTGTTCCCAGCAGTGCCCGGCAGGGGGCGCTGCCCAGCTTCTCCCTGTCTGTTTGCTTTTGTATCTGGGATAATCAATGGTGCCCGACGCCCTTTTTATACATTTTTAAGGCTCTTGATTGACTTTTTAGGGAATTGCCTGTTAACTCTTTGTTGTTTTGTTTTTGGAGACAGGGTTTCTCTGTGTAGGCTGTTCTGGGACTCGATCTGTAGACCAGGCTGGCCTCGAACTCAAGCGATCTGCCTCTGCCTCCCAGCTGCTGGGATAAGGGCGTGTTCAACCACCTGTTTCCTTTTTCATCAAGCATTTTGTTTACACTCATCTGCTCGATATGTGTGTGCGCGCGGGTGCGTGTGCCTCAGAGTGTCGGTCAGAGAACAACTTAGCTGGCTGACTTCTTTCCCTCCATCTTGTGGGTCCTGGAGGTCAAACTCAGGTCATCAAGTTTGGCAGCAACTGCCTTCACGCACCGAGCCATCCCACCTTCTACAGAGCGGCATTCTGTATTATGTGTATAGGTAAGAGTCTGTGTGTGGGTGTGTGTACCTGATTGTAGGTCCCTGCAAAGGCCAGAACTCCATTTCTAGGTCCCTAAATATGGAGTTCTAAGCTGCCCACCGTGGGTGCTGGGAACCAAACTCAGGTCCTCAGGAAGAGCAGCGTCCTCAACCGCGGAGCCGCGTCTGCAGCCCGGAGTACTCGCTCACGGATGCGGAGGTGCACGCGGAGGCTAGAGGGTTAACCCTGGGAATCGGGCTCCAAACAAATTCACTGAAGCTGGGCAGACGGTTCAGGGTTAAGAGCACTGCTTACTCTTCCAAAGGACCTGGGTTCGAATCTCCGCATCTATATGACAGCTCCTAACTGCCTCTAACTCCAGCTTCGGGGAGGATCTGACGCCCTCTTGAGTGCACAGCCGTGCAGGTGACACAGCCATACACATAAAAAAGATTATCACTCTGAAGCTAGGCTGGTTAACACAGCAAATTCTTAAACAACCAGAGCTACGTAGTGAGACCGTCTCGGAAAACAAAAACAAAACCAAAAACCCAAATAACGAAATCACATTTGTGTGCGTGTGTGTTGCCAGAGTGTGCGTGCAGATTGTGGGAATCCGTTCTTTCCTTCTACTGTGCGGGTCCCAGGCTTGGCAGCAGGCGACTTTACTTTGCGGAGCCGTCTTCTAGTGTGCCCACTGTATTTTGCTCTGGGAGCTAAAGTCAGGCTCTCCCATACGCTAGGCAAGGGCTCTGGCACTAAGTCACGGCCCATATCCCCAGCCTTACTTTGTCTTTCTGAGGCAGGGTCTCTCTCTCCTGGGGCTGAGCCAGCTGGTCAATGAGCCCCACAGGCCTTCCTGCTTACATGCGAGGTGCTGGAGTAACGACAACAGGCCACTAAGCCTCGCACTCGCACGTGGGTTCTGACTGACAAACTCGGCTGGCCCAGCCAGCACTTTACCACGTGAGCTGCCTCCTCTGTCTACACGGCCCCTGAACGGTTTCATTCTGAGGAAAAGGAGTGGCTCATGAATTAGAACTGAAGAGTCTTAGGTGTGGCGCGGAGGGCCTGGACTCAAGCCCTATCCTTGTCACTCAACAGTGACTCAAAGCCACGCTGCCGGACTTCACGAAGCCCCAGTTTCCACAGCTGAACATTAGGCAGACTTCCCAGTTCTCGGGGGACTTCTGAGACTCCGAAGACTGTGCTGCATGCGGGCTGTTCAGAGCTTTAGCCCGTGGCTTCAGGAAATGTCATTTGCAAGTGATGGAGACAGCAAGGAAGGCACTCCATTGCTGGGCCGCGCCCCCTCCTCTAACCCTCTGATTTATGGAAGGGGCTGTACCGCTGAGCCACACCTACCTCCAGAACCTTACATCTCCCTGCCCTGGCCCAGGAGCAACCCAGTTTCTATGCCTGGCAAGGCCTTTTCCAGAATTCCCCAGCCCAGAGGAACAGTTCCTAGGGTCTACAGGACTTAGGCCTATGAACTTATATGTTACCCTGACAACAGGTCTCATCTTCCAACCTCCTGGCTGTTATTGATCTTTACGTCTCTAGTTAAGGGTTTTTTGTTTGTTTGTTTGTTTTTATGTGAATGAGGTTGCATGTCTATCTGTGTGCCACTTGTGTGCCTGGCCCGGGCCATGTGGGTGCCGGGCATCAAACTCCCAACAAGTGTGCTCCAGGACCTGTGTCTCTATTTTAGACTGCAAACCAGGTGGTTACATACATATAACATTCATATGTATCCAACCTGACAAATGGATCCCACAGTATAGAGAAAACTCAGGAAAAAAAAAAAGAAAGAAAAAAGAAAAGAAGAAAGAAAGATGTGCATAGCAAACTCCTGTGAATCACATCTCTAGCTTAATTATTTGTGTCAGCTATTGGATGGTTGCTCTGCCGGGTGTGTGTGCCTGGAGAGAGAGAGAGAGAGAGAGAGAGAGAGAGAGAGAGAGAGAGAGAGAGAGAGAGAGAGAGAGAGAGAGAGAGTGTGAGAGTGAGTGAGACCTCCGCACTGCAAAAGCTATACTGTTCCAGGACCCGGATGCCCAGTGATCCCAAGGCCACGCCGCACTTACAAGGCTCTGCAATGGCTGCCCGTTAACTGGTTGCCTGTCCCCCCACTAGACTGCAGGAAATTCTGTCCTGCACTTGGAATCCTCTAAGCAACTATGCTGCCAGGCACGGTGGCCGCTCAGTGTTTGTAGGTGATGGGTGTGTGGTTCAGGCTTAGGGCACCTGCCTCTCGTGGGAAACCTCGGGTTCCACAAAGGCTGAATTGTACAATGAGTGTCTTATATCCCCGACGGTCTATGGCCCAGACCCCCACAGCCTGATTACGAGAGAGCTAAGTGTGACCTCTCTAGTCTGTCTGCAAGGAGCTGAAGGGAAGTGGGTTGGATGGATTTCCGGAGTCCAGCACTCTCATCCCAAAAAGGGCCTGAAACTCAGCAACCCCGCAGTCACAGAAAAGTCAAGGGGGGGGGAGCAGGAAGCAAGGGATGGGGGTTGTTCCCAGGGCCTGGCTTAGGGGACACCACACCTGCTCCCTGGTCGTCCCTCCCTGCTAACCCCCAGCACGGTATAGCTTCGAGGAGGAGGGCAGGAGGCCTCTGATTCATTCTTGAAAAACCGGATCCTGAAGGTTTCATCTCTCCAGTGTTTCCGGGGCGGGGGCTGAGGGGCGTGAATGCACAGTTTGACTGGTCGTGGCCGCCCGTAGCCCCGCTCCCCAGACAGCAAGCCTCTCTACTTCAAGAGTGGACAGGGTGGGTGGGAAGGAAATGGGGTTAAGCGACCCACGGTATTTTGGGCCTTGCCTCTCCAGCTTAGAGAAGGGACACGAGGGCAACTTGGAAGCTGTCTAGTGACCCGTGGGCGCGGGGAGGAAAGCAAAACCCAGCAGGTGCGGCTCCGAAGAGAATATGGGGGCGGCGGTGAGCGAGGAGTCTAGGGGGGCTGGTTAGGGACACCTGATCTCTGGGACTAGTTTCTGGACTCTAAGGGTGCGGGTCCCTAAGCCCCATGGGCCACTTACTAGCTGTGTGACCTTGAGTAAGTTACTCCACCTCTCTGGCACTGGTGCCTCACTTCTAAAACAAGTTAACAACCCCTCCCAGGAGGGTGTTTTGATTCAATGCTGTGCACCATAAGCGCCTGACGAGGAAACACGATCCGGGCTAGCGAGGGGGGGAGTCATCAAACTAGTACTGCGGTCGTTACTGTGATCCGAACCCGGGTGGTCTCGGTGTCCCCCTCGGCCACCTCTGGGGAGAGGTCTGGGAGGGGTCGGGAACACTAACCCACCACCAACAGGGAGCGTCCTGGGAGCATTGAGCAGGGGCGGACCGGAGGCCTGGCCAGCGGGGAGGGGTCCGTGTTTGGGGTCCCGACGCGGCCAGCTCCACCCCACCGCCACGGCTCCACGCCCCGGAGGCCGCCCCCCGGGCGGGGGACACTCACCTGTGCCGCCGCCACCCCGCGCGCCCTGCTCGGTTCTCTCCAAACTCCGCCCGGCTTCTCTCTGGGCCTCCGGGTCTTGGGCGGGGCCGGCGTCCCGAGCGGACCAATCAGCGGCGGCCGTGAGCACTCGTGGCCAATGGGAGCCTCCCGTCGGAACGCTCCGGAGGGATCCCTCCGCCGTGCCTCGGGCTACCCCCACCGAGCGAGCAGTGGTCCAACCTTACTCGCTCTAAAGGGCGGAGGACTGAACCATTGTGGGGCTGCACGGGTGGATGGGGCGGGGAGCTGGCGGGGAGAGTCTGATGACGGGGTTTGGAGGACCGAGCTCTGTATCCGAGAAAGCGCGCCTTTTGAGAGGTCAGCGAGAGGCCGGAGGGCAGCCCCAGCCCCGTTTCCCTCTCAGAAAGAAGCTTTGATTCCGGGGGTTGGACCACAGTGAATAGGGAGGGTCCCGCGTGTCTCTACTTCTTCCACTCTACACAATAGACAAAGGCAATCGCGCATTCATTCAGTCTTTCAATATTTAAGTGACCCTGCCTGGTACCAGGCTCGGTCCTGTCTCTACAGACACAAGGATGGAGTATACACAGTATCAGATACAGGGTGTGCAAAGGCTCCGAATCTGCACAGTTACCGAGCACCTCGCAAGCAAAGTCGTGTAAGAAGACCCTGCGGAACGTATCAGAACAGTAGAACACTTGTCAATTGAGCACCTACTGTGCGGAATCGAAGCTGGTGACCAACCAGTCCAGGCTTCTACCCCCAGGGAAGATGGACTCTTTTTCCTCCCCCTTCTTTTTCGTTCTTCTGGGCGCTCTAAGGTTGAACGTAGTCCCAGTTCCTCCTCCTCTTGGAGGATCAGCTAACGGGTTTCGTGCAAGCTGGTCAAGTACTCAAGACACTGTCACTGGTGGATGCTAGGCTGACAGTCTACCTTCGAGCCACGTCTCCTGCTCCCCTGTGATGAGTTTATCTCCATCTAACTGAGTTTACTGTGCGCACACTTTGTCCATGTTCCTACCTTTTAACACACACTCATACACACACAGAAAATGAGGAAGGGGGAGGTAGGGAGAGAGAGAGAGAGAGACTAGAAATGACTTCACTCTTAGAAACCTCAAAGCCCTTCCCCAATGACATCCCTTCTCCAACAAGGACACACTTTCAAAACAGTTCCGTCAACTGAAGACCATTTTTTACCATTTCTTCTTTCTTTCTTTTCTCCTTTCTTTCCCTCCTTCCTTTCTTTTCTTGTCTTTCTTTTTCTTCCTTCCATTCTTTCTTTTTCTTCCTTCTGTTCTCTTTTCTTTTCTTTCTTTCTTTCTTTCTTTCTTTCTTTCTTTCTTTCTTTCTTTCTTTTCTTTCTTTCTTTCTTTCTTTTTGAGATAGGGTTTCTCTCTCTGTAACAGCTTTGACTGTCCTAGAACTCACTCTATAGACCAGGCTGGCCTCCAACTCACAGAGATCCACCTGCCTCTGCCTCCCGAGTGCTGGGACTAAAGGCCTGCCTCATCACACCCAGCAATGAGGGAACCAGATATTAAAATAAATGAAACCGTAGGGTCATCCTCATTCAAAGCACCACATTCCATTCTCTGGCCCTCTTAGGCTTGTGGTCACATCATCATGAAAATGCATTTAGTCCAATTCAAAAGTCCCTGTAGTCTATCGCAGTCTTGACACACGGTGTAAAACTCTAAAGTCTCTTTGGAGGCTCCAGGCAATCTCTTGACTGTAACCCTCTGTAAAATCCAAAAGCAAATTTTGTACTTCCAACATAAAATGGCATGGAATACACATTACTATTTCTAAAGGGAGGAGAGGGGCATTATGGGAAATACTGGACCAAAGCAAGACCCAAACCCAACAGAACAAGCTCTGAATCCTGTAGCTCCGCGTCTGAAGTCAGCGGGCTTAGATGGCTTTGCCCTTCCAGCTTTGTTGCAGGTAGCAGTGATTCTTCTTAACTTTTATTCTTCTCTTATACATTGCACCCTGACCACAGTTTCCTCTCCCTCCACTCCTCCCAACTCCTTCCCACCTCCTCCCCTCTCTCACAGATCAACTCCCCCTTCGTCTCTCTTATTAAAATAAGGAGGTGGGGAAGGCCTCCCAGGGACATCCACTAAACATGGCCTAATGAGATACAACAGGAATGGTACAGACATTCACATCATGGCTGAACTTCTCGGCAACCCAGTAGGAGGAAAAGGTTCCCAAGCGCAGTCAGGGACAACCCCACCCCTACTGTAGGAAGTCCTACAAGAACACCAAGCTACACCACCGTAGGCATGTGCGGAAGACCTAACTCAGACCCATACAGGGTCCACATTTGTCATTTCAGTTTCCATGAACCCCAGTGAGGCCTGCATAGTTGATTCTGTGGGCCGTGTTCTTATGGTATCCTCGACCTCTCTGGCTCCTACAATCCTTCCTTCCCCTCTTCTTTGCCCCCCGCCCCCGGGTCCACAGTGCAACAGTGATTCTAAAATCAGTCAAGCTGTCACCAATAGGGTGTCAATATGACACCAAATTACAGCACATTAAGTAGTAACATTCCGCCCGTGGCCCCTAGGCCTCCTCATCTCACATCGTAAAACACAATTTAGTCCACCTCTAAAAGGTCCTTGAGCCTTCAAAGTTGCAACTCTCTTCAAAAGTCCAAAGTGTCTTCTGACTGAAGGCAGCCTCTGGTGTGGGCTGACCATGTTGTGGGAGTTTTCCTTCACCATTTTGGCTCCCGGCTGATCGCACGCACACCCACCCCGGAGCTATCTTTGGATCTGTGAAAGAAAGACACACATGCTCATTAGCTTATTTTTAAAATGCCTTGGCTACCTCAAAGGCTGGGCACTCTTAACCCTTCCCGTTACCCCAGGTCCAATCAGGAAAACCGTTCCCCTTACCCAAAATCTCACACAGCGGCTTGACTTTATCTCCCGCCAAACCTTCGTCCCATCCTTCTTCCCTGTGCCATTCCTCTCTGCAACCTCAACCGCACAACTCTAAGTGTCCCACCCTGTGCCCAGCCATTGGCTATTGGCATCTTTATTGATTGATCAAAAACCAATTGGGGACAAGAACCTTCAGTGTGTGGACATGCAGATTCCCGATTGATTCAAAGCCTAAGAACCAATCTCCAACAGAATGTGAAATGTTCTCCAAAGGCGGCTCCTGTGTTTGAATATTTGGTCCCAGGCTGGCAGTTGCTGTGTGGGGAGGTTGTGGAATCTTTAGGAGGTGTGGCCTTGCTGGAAGAAGCTCCTCACTGAGAGCAGGTTTGAGAGTTTGTAGCCGCTTGTATGTAACTCTGTGCTATCGGACTGCCGTGCACCATTGTGGCCGGTTACACTCCTCTGCTAAGTCTTCCTCCTCGCCATGACAGAGTGGAACTGTGAACCAAAGTAAAAATGTTCTCTCTTAACTTTTTTTTTTCTTGCCATGAGGCAATTTTCATCAATCATACAAATAATTTTCTATAATATCCCAGGGCAAACCAGTGAAATGTGGCAGTCCGATTAGTGGAGGGGTCCCTTTCAGAGACCGGCGGGCCGGTGGCATCGGCTCGGAGTGCCCGGGTTCACAGGGCGAGCTTGTGACTCGCGTCCATCCTGCAGGAGGCTCTTCCGGGGGGCTTAGAGATGATGGGGTGGGGTGGCATGGGGAAATCTTCCTAGGCTTTTAGGAGATTTCACTTCTCTTTTCTTGTTCAGTGGCCTCTTTGGTCGGCAGGGTGTTCTTCTCCTGCGTCTCGGTTTTCTTCAGCTTGGCCTCATCAAAGCCAGCGATTTCCCCCAGGTCTGGCTTGTCTGTCATTTTCTAACAACTTGTGGATTCACGTTCCGAGCTTGCGCTCCAGGTGCTCCCACTCGAGTTGCTGCGGCAAGAGACCTTAACTTGTTGTTTTTTGGGGGAGGGGTTATTTTATCATAGAAACAGAAACCAAGACAGAACTCCTGCAAAATCAAGTCAAAATTTACTATGTAGGATGGTACAAAGTAAACTTTGCCGTTGCAATAGCCAGGAATGGGAAGGGAACACGGGAAAATTGGCTCAAAGCAAATCAAACCCAGCCAGGGGAAATCCCAAATCCTGCCACATTTGTGCTCCAAGGGGCTGGGGTAACCTTGTCTCTCCAGCTTTGCTGTTTCCATCACACACCCTCTCCCGGTGGCCCAACACTGCTCCACGCTTACGGCTTACCTTGGCAGATATCCCAGAGCCCCGCCATCTCTGATACTCTGGAATCTCCACTGCAACTTAAACTTCGTGTTCCTGGCCTTACCCAGTGGCTTCCCAAGGTTTCCTTGCAGGGAACCAGATTCTGCCACACATTTCCCAGCCTCAGTAGCTTTCTGTGACCTTGGCCAAGCCTCTGTGACCCACTTGACAGTTACATTTTGCACAAATGTTAAACCAGCACCACGTGGATAATGCTTCCAGGTTCCAATGCCAGGTTTATATGTAGCCTGTCCCTACATTTGGCTAATCCACGATGCACACAGTTGCATTGGCCTTTATGTGCCTTCCAGGCTGACCCTGAGGGAACACTTCCTTGTGTCGCCATTGGGGACAGGGAACTCATGTGTCTCAGTGACTGTCCTACAGCTCTGAAGAGACGCCATGATCATGACAACTCTTATAAAAGAAACCGTTTAACTGGGGGCTGGCTTACAGTTTCAGAGTTTAAATCCATTATCATCGTGGCAGAGAGCATGGCAGCATGCAGGCAGACACGGTGGAGAAGTATTTGAGAGCTACATCCTGATCTGTAGGCAGAAAAGGAGACCTTGGGCCTGGCATGGGTTTCTGAATCCTCAGAGCCCACATCCAGTGACAAGCTTCTACTATCAAGGCCACACCTCCTAATCCTTCTAATCCTTTCAAATAGTGCCACTCCCTGGTGACTAAGCACTCAAACCTATGAGCCTATGGGGCCATTCTTATTCAAATCACGTCACTATGGGACAGTATGCTCAGTTTGGGCTCTCTCTTTTCAAAAGAATTGAGTTTTCAGAAGTTGAAGCCTTCAGGCAGTAAGGTCTTTCCCTGAAGGTACCTGTACTTCAGAATAGAGTGGGCGGGGTCCTTTAATTGTGTTAGACTCTGTCTATAAACAGTCACAGCATTTTCCCTATGCCTACCTTGTGTGCAACTTTAAAGCCACTCAAACTCCTTTCCCCTTAACGACTATGATTTCCATATCTTTCTGTTCTAGTTCCTGCTCTTTCTCACTGTAATGCTGGTTAAGACCGGAGACCAGTAGCCAGGACACAGTGTGAGGGACCAGGGGCCATGCCACAGTGTGGTTGCTAGCCACACCATGAATACTGTCCTGGCTTGATGGGTTTTTGCTTGTTTGTTTTTTATGCTAGACACATTAGATGATTACAGTTTAATTCTGCCTCACTCAAGTTTTTAGATATAATACAGTTGTATTCTTTGCCAGAATGCAACCAAATGCCTGTGGCCCAGCTCCCAGTAGATTTCTTATTCCCCTCTGAAACTTCATGAGCAGTGAAGTGGAAACTTGAGGGTTCTTTGGAAAGTCAGTTGTGTCGGATGGTGTTTTGCTAAAGCAAACACGTGAAGGAGTGCTTTCCTGAAGCAGACACCGGTAAAAGAATTGTAAGGTTCCGTGATTCACTGAAGAATGATACCCCGGACTCAAATAGTATATTAACGTAAAGAGTGTTTTATTCTGCAGAAATCCAGTATGCTGGGGTCTCCCATTACCAAGATAGAGAGAGACAACCAAGTGAGCTCAAAGGCCTGATTATATATTAGGGGATTCCGGGGTAGGTGACATTTGTCTTACTCCATCTCTAGGGACATTTTATTACCAGGGTGTGGGGGCTGGAAACTGTTGCTGGGGAAGTCTGGAAACTGTTGCTGAAGAACTTCTGGTGGTGTGCTGGCAGCTTCTTGCCAATTCCTCTGATTCAGGCCAATTGGCAGAGTGAAGTCAGCTGATACAGATTCACAGGGAGTTTTGCTATGACCGACTCACATACTGAGGCAAGATAATGTGGTAAGGCAAGAACCGTGGAGGACACGTGATGTTTGGAGGGAGTATAAATAGGACTCAACTGACGGTGAGGGGAGCTTGCTTGTAGAGCTAGTTTTGCAACATTTTTTGGTTTCAGTCTTTGCTGATCTTCGTTTCGTTGAGAGAGACACTGAACTTCTCCTGGCATTCCTAGTGGTCCGGTTTCCTCCTGCTGACTCAGATAGATTTGGCTGAGGCCAGGCTGTCTCTGCTAGGTCACACCACTACTGCTATCCCAACACTACTGAACTGGACTGCTGGTGTATCCGTGAAGTGTTTGTGAGTGGATCGAGCTGCCACTGCTGACCTGAAGATTTCCTGACAACACAGATGGGAGTTGCTCCAAAGAACCATTTCTAAACAGGTCCACTTCCCCTGTATCCTTTCTTTTCCAATACTTCTGGTGGGTGGTGGGCTAGAAGGGAGGTTAAAGCCTTTAAGAACCGTTATGAAAAATAAGGTGTGAAAATTTTAAGCCTACAGAGCCTACTGTCCACATTTCTTTTTTGTTTTTATTTTTTTATTGAAAATTCATATAATAAACTTTGAGCATGATTTCTCCTCCCAGATCTTCCCCACCCCCTCCCCATCCCAACCAGAAACCATATTACACAAGCAAAAAGTCAGAAAGAAAGAAATGCTCAAACAGAACAATATGAGACAAAAAAAATCTACAAAAATACCACTGAGTTTGTTTTGTGTTGACCAAATACTGCTGAGCATAGCATATGGCCTTACCTTTAAGTCTGGTTAACGTTTGCAATGAGATTTCTCCTTTGCAAGCAGTTGATTGTAGATAGCTTCCTGGTTAAGAATGGGACCCCATCTGACCTGAACCTCTCTGCAGCTCCTGTGTGTGCTGCGGCAGTCTCTGAGTCCCATTCCATTTATAATTGAGAGTTCCAAAGTCTCCCATCCTACTCTCTGCAGATTGTCCAGATGTGAATCTCCATGTTAGTTCCCATCTACTGCAAGAAGCTTCTTTGTTGACGTGAGACAGTAATACTATCAAGAATCATTTTATTGCTGTTTTCCCCCAAGCCCCTGGCTTGTCTAGTCTCGGGCTCTTGGCCACCAGAGCAGTGTCAGGCAAGGTTGCCACTTCATGGAGTGTCTTAAATCCAATCAGAGAGTGGTTGGTCACACAGCTTTTATACCACTACTGCACTAGCACATAATGCAGACGGGTCACCATTGTAGATCAAAGGGTTTGTAGTTGGGTTAGTGTCTACCTAATAGTAGGAATGGAGGATCTAGTTGGTACCAGCTCAACTTCTCCAAGTTCAATGAGATATGGAGGTGTTGTCTTTAGCAATGGGTCCTTACCATCAGTTTGTGAAGAGCAAACAATAGCCTCAGCGATAACCTGAGTTGTTTGAGGGTTTCCACCGGGCTCCTTTGGTCAGTGACTCAATTAGATGTCACCCACTCCTGGCACTGGAGACTTCATTTGGTGAAAGTTATCTGGTTGGGGCATTGTCTCCCTCGTATGGCGACTCCATTTAGATTTTGTTCATATATGTATATATTTTAATAAGCTTCTACGGTGGTAGGTTTCTCCCTCAAATAGCCCTTAAATGTTGTTTTTTCTTTTTCTATTCTCTCTTTTAGCCTTCTCTTCTCTCCACTTTCAATATAATCCTGTTCCAGTCTCTCTCCTATCTCTCTGTAACTATATATTCTATTTCTTCTTCCTTGGGCAATTCCCCCCTCCCCTAGTCCTTTACTCTATATGTAATCTCTGTGATTATATGCATTGTGGCATAATTATGAAAGGCTTAACAGCTAACATGCACAGATTAGAGAAAGCATACAATAGTTGTTTGGGGATCTGGGTTACCTCACTTAAGATGATGTTTTATAACTCTGCCTATTTACCTTCAAATTTTTGATTTTTGTTTTTCTTTTTTATCATCTGAATAATATATCATTGCATATGGTGGAGAGATGGTTCAGTGGTTAAGTACACTGGATGTTGTTCCAGAGACCCAGAGTTCAATTTCCAGCAACCACATAGTGGCTCACAGCCATCTATAATGGGATCTTATGCCCTTTTCTGTCATGTACCATATATGCACGCAGAGCACTCATATCAAAATAAAACAAAATAGGGTTGGAGAGTTGGCTCAGCAGTTAAGAGCACGAGGTCCTGAGTTCAATTCCCAGCAACCACATGGTGGCTCACAAACATCTGTAATGGGATCTAATGTCCTCTTCTGGTGTGTCTGAAGAGGGCAATGGTGTACTCATATACATAAAATAAATAAATTTAAAAAACATGTGAAAATAAAACTAGGGGCTGGAGAGATGGCTCAGTGGTTAAGAGCACCGACTGCTCTTCCAAAGGTCCTGAGTTCAAATCCCAGCAACCACATGGTGGCTCACATCCATCTGTAATGAGATCTGACGCCCTCTTCTGGTGTGTCTGAAGACAGCTACAGTGTACTTACATATAATAAATACATAAATCTTAAAAAAAACTATATATATGTGTCATTGCATAATTTTACAACACTTTCTTTATCCATTAATTTGTTAATGAATGTCTAGGCTGTTTCCAATTTCTGGCTATTGCAAATGGAAGAGCACTGAATATGAATGAGTGATGTCTCTGCATTAGGGTGAAGCGTCTTTTGGGTGTATGCCCAAGAGGAGCACAGCTGGATCTTGAGGTAGATTCACTCCCAGTTTCCTGAGAAATGACTTCCCTGCTTTCCGTAGTGGTTGTCCAAGTTTCCAATCTCACCAGCAGTGGATGAGTGTTCTCCTCACTCCACATCCTCACCAGCACGGGATTTGTGTTATTGATCTTAGCCATTCTGACTGATAGGGGATAAAATTTCAAAGTAGTTTTAAACCATGTTTCCCTGATGACTAAGGATGTTGAACGCTTAAGTGTTTCTCAGCCATTTGGGTCTCCTCTTTGGACAACTATGTTTAGATCTATAAACCATTTTTAAACTGGGTTATGTGTTTTCTCACTGTCCAGTTTTGTCTTGTTTTTTTTCTTCATATATTTTAGAAATTAGCCCTCTATCAAATATGTAATTGGTAAAGCTCTTTTCCCGTTCTTTAGGCTGCAACTTTGTCTGAATGATGGTGCCCTTTGCTGTACAGAAGTTTTTGGTGCCGTGAGGTCCCATTTATTACTTATTATTCTCAGTGCCTGTGTTAACAGTGTCCTGTTCAGAAAGTCATGATTTCAAGCCTATTTCCCACTTTCTCTTCTATCATATTCAGGGTACCTGGCTTTATGCTAAGGTCCTTAATCTATCTGGACTTGGGTTGTTCTTGAAGGGCATAGATAAGCAAGGACCTGCTTGCTCTCTTATACGTGCTGCGATCCAGCTGTCAGCAGCACTGTGTGTGGCAGATGCCACCTTTTTTCCAGCCTATTTTGTCAAAAACCAGGTGTTTGGGTCTTCAGTTTTAGCCCATTGATCAACGTATCTGTTTTTATGCCAATATTATGCTGTTTTTATTACTATAGCTCTGAAGCACAATTTGAAATCAGAATCTGAATAATAATTTTATTATTATCCAAGATTGTTTTCATTATCTTGTTTTTTTAGTGTGTACTGTTTCCATATGAAGCTGAAAATTGTTTTTCAATTTCCATAAAAACTTGTGCTAGAGTTTTGAAGGGGATTTCATTGAATCTAGATATTGATTGGTTTTGGTAGAATGACGGTTTTCACTCTATCAAACTTTATATCTTCAACAATTTCTTCAATGCCTTAAAGTTTTTATTATGCAAACCCTTCTCTTGCTCGGTTAGAGCTGCCCTGAAATATTTTTTGAGGCTACTATGAAAGGTATTGCTTCCCTGATCTCTTTTTCAACCCGTTTGTCATCTGTGTTATAGGAAGGCTGTTGATGTCTGTGAGTTAATTTCATATCCAGCTACTTTGCTGAAAATGTTTATCAGCTGTAGGAGTTTCCCAGTGGAGTTTTTAGGGTCATTTATGTATATAATCACATCATCTGCAAAATTAAGATATGTTTACTTATTCCTTTCCAATTTGATTTTCTTTAATCTCATTCAGTTGTCTTATTGATCTAGCTAAGACTTTAAGTACTATATTGAGTAGGTAAGGAGTGAACATCCTTGTCTTGTTCCTGATTTTAGTGGAAATATTTGTTTCTTTCCGTTTAGGTTGATGTTGGCTTGGGCTTGATGCAAATTCCCTTTATTATGTTGAGGTTTCGTCTCTCCAGGGCTTTTGCCATGACGGGATGTTGAATTTTGTCAACAGTCTTTTCTGTATCTAATTAGATGATCATGTAGTTTTGTCTTTAAGTTTGTTTATATGGTGGATTACATTTATAGATTTATGTATGTTGAACCATCCTGTATCTGTGGCATGAAGCCTACTTGACCATAGTGAATACTCTTTTTGATATGTTCTTGGTATGGTAGGCAAGTATTTTATTGAGAATTTTTGCATCTGTGCTCATAAGAGAAACTGGTTTGCAATTTTTTTGGGGTGGGGGTTGGGTCTTTGTGTGGCTTAGATACTAGGTTAATGTGGCCTGATAAAAAGAATTAGTCAATCTTGCTTTGGTGTTCTATCTTGCAGAATAATTTAAAGAGTATTGTTAATTCTTCTTTTAAAGTCTGGTAGAGCCTGGGAATGCTGGCGCATGCCTTTAATCCTAGCACTTGAGAAGCAGAGGCAGGCGGATTTCTGAGTTCGAGGCCAGCCTAGTCCACAGAGTGAGTTTCAGAACAGCCATGGCTACACCGAGAAACTCTGTCTTGAAAAGAAAGAAAGAAAGAAAGAGAGAAAGAAAGAAAGAAAGAAAGAAAGAAAGAAAGCAAGCCTGGTAGAATTCTGTACTGAATCCATCTGGCCCTAGGTTTTGTGGAGTTGGAGATTTTTAACTACTGTTTCTGTTTCACTAGGGGTTATGAGTCTGTTTAAATTGCTTTTCCGATCTTAATTTGACGTTGGTAGCTCATATATATCGAATTCATCCTCCATTTCCTTTTTCTGGTTTAGTGGATTTTTTTTTTTTTTTTTTTTTGGTTTTTTCGAGACAGGGTTTCTCTGTGTAGCCCTGGCTGTCCTGGAACTCACTTTGTAGACCAGGCTGGCCTCGAACTCAGAAATCCTCCTGCCTCTGCCTCCCAAGTGCTGGGACTAAAGGCGTGCGCCACCACCGCCCGGCGGTTTAGTGGATTTTTACACTATTTCCTTATGATGGATTTCCTTGATGTCTGTTGTGATGTCCCTCTTTTTTTCCTCTCTAATTTTATTAATTTAGATCTTCTCTCTCCATTTTTTAGTTCATTTAGCTAAAGGTTTGTCAACCTTATTCATTCTCTCAAAGAACTGACTCTTCATTAATTCTCTGTATTGTTTTTGTTTATTTGGTTCTATTTTATTGATTTTAGCCCTGAGTTTGTGAAGTGGAAGTTTCTGCTTGGTCAGACTCACGTGATGTGGGCGATGTAATGCAGACTCACGTGCTGAGTGTCGTTTGAATTTCTATATACCAGTAGGAATTGAAGGTTGTTTTGTTTTTATTGTCTATTAATAGAAATTTAAGGTTGTTTCATTTGAATTATTGTATACTGATAGGATTTTTAAGGTTGTTTTGATTGAATTATTGTATATTAATAGAAATTTAAGAATGTGTGTTAGACTATATTTTACATAAGCTGTCTATTTAAAATATGTAATGTTCTAGTTTCATGGTTCTTATCATTTTTTTAAAGATTTATTTATTCTATGTATGTGAGTTCATTGTGGTTCTCCTCTGACACACCAGAGGAGGGCATCGTATTCCATTACAGGTGGTTGTGAGCCACCATGTGGTTGCTGGGATTTGAACTCAGGACCTCTGGAAGAGCAGCAGTCAGTGCTCTTAACCGCTGAGCCATCTCTCCAGCCCAAGGTTCTTTTTTTTTTTTTTTTTTCCGAGACAGGGTTTCTCTGTGTAGCCCTGGCTGTCCTGGAACTTGCTCTGTAGACCAGGCTGGCCTCGAACTCAGAAATCCGCCTGCCTCTGCCTCCCAAGTGCTAGGATTAAAGGCGTGCGCTACCACCGCCCGGCCAGCCCAAGGTTCTTATCATTTTTACTGTATGTAGGTTGTTAATGTCAGAGAAAAAGACAATCTTTTAAATGAAAGGGAGGCTATGAAGTGGAAGTTTCTGGTTGGGTCATGTGATGCAGACTCAGGTGGTGAGGCCAAGGGGTGTTTTGCTGAGGCAAGACCCATGGGAGGACACATGATGTTTGGAGAGACTATAAATAGGACTCAGTGGACAGAGATAGTGAGCTTGTCCAAGGCTCTTAAGTACCAGGAGCTGGAGGTTGCTTGGTTTCTATCCCAAGGCACAAGAAAATAAGATGAGGCTGAAGTGTCTCATGTGGCACCAGAAGTGGCTGGAAGAAAATTGTTGCAGTGTGTGTACATGGAGCCCGTCTGTTCTAATGTGGTGTACACGGAGCCCGTCTGTTCTAGTGTGGTGTACACGGAGCCCGTCTGTTCTAATGTGGTGTACACGGAGCCCGTCTGTTCTAATGTGGTGTACACGGAGCCCGTCTGTTCTAGTGTGGTGTACACGGAGCCCGTCTGTTCTAATGTGGTGTACACGGAGCCCGTCTGTTCTAGTGTGATGTACACAGAGCCTGTCTGTTCTAATGTGGTGTACACGGAGCCCATCTGTTCTAGTGTGGTGTACACAGAGCCCGACTGCTCTAATGTGGTGTACACGGAGCCCGTCTGCTCTAGTGTGGTGTGCACGGAGCCCGTCTGTTCTAGTGTGGTGTGCACGGAGCCCGTCAGTCCTAGTGTGGTGTGCACGGAGCCCGTCAGTCCTAGTGTGGTGTGCACGGAGCCCGTCTGTTCTAGTGTGGTGTGCACGGAGCCCGTCTGTCCTAGTGTGGTGTGCACGGAGCCCGTCTGTCCTAGTGTGGTGTGCACGGAGCCCGTCTGTCCTAGTGTGGTGTGCACGGAGCCCGTCTGTCCTAGTGTGGTGTGCACGGAGCCCGTCTGTCCTAGTGTGGTGTGCACGGAGCCCGTCTGTCCTAGTGTGGTGTGCACGGAGCCCGTCTGTCCTAGTGTGGTGTGCACGGAGCCCGTCTGTCCTAGTGTGGTGTGCACGGAGCCCGTCTGTCCTAGTGTGGTGTGCACGGAGCCCGTCTGTCCTAGTGTGGTGTGCACGGAGCCCGTCTGTCCTAGTGTGGTGTGCACGGAGCCCGTCTGTCCTAGTGTGGTGTGCACGGAGCCCGTCTGTCCTAGTGTGGTGTGCACGGAGCCCGTCTGTCCTAGTGTGGTGTGCACGGAGCCCGTCTGTCCTAGTGTGGTGTGCACGGAGCCCGTCTGTCCTAGTGTGGTGTACACGGAGCCCGTCTGTCCTAGTGTGGTGTACACGGAGCCCGTCTGTTCTAGTGTGGTGTACACGGAGCCCACCCACACTCCCAGCACTCAGGAGAGAGAGGCTACAGAACTGCAAGTTCAAGACCAGCCAAGAATTAGAAAGACCCTGTTTCAAAATAACTAAAAAGAGAGCTGGGCCTATAGCCCAGTGGTAGAGCATTCGCCTATCATGCTCAAGGTCCTGGGCTCGATTCCAATACCTTATAAGAAAGAGAGACAAAGAGAGATAATCAGTAATTAGTGATTATTAATATTTCGTCATATTTATTCTGCTGTGTTCTCTGTGTGTGTGATTGTGTGTACATGTGTGTGATTTTGTGTGTGTGTGTGTGTGTGTGTGTGTGTGTGTGATTGGTGGTTTAAATAAGAATGTTTCTCACAGGCTCAGATGTCGGACTGGTTGGTCTCCAGTTGGTAGTGCTGTTTGGGTAGACTTGGTCTTGCTGGAGAGAATATGTCACTGGGCTCAGGGTTTGCTAGTTCAAAGCTTTGTGCTGTTTCTAGTTGACTCTGTTTGTTTTGTGTTTGTAGATCATGAGGTGAGCCTTCTGCTTCCTGCTCCAGGCGCTCTGCCTGTTGCCTCTGCTCTGCTCTGCTCTGCCGTCGGAGAGTCTAATCCTCTGAAACCAAAGCTGAAAGCAACATTCTTCCCTTGGTCATTGTGTTTTATAGATGCAACAGAAAGATAACCAATACAATATTTGTGTACTAATGTGTGTTCTATTATATATTATATGCAAAAACTCTACACAAATATAACTTTGGTGAGTTTTCTTTTTGTTTGTGACAGAGTCTCATGTAGCCCAGGCTGGCCTCCAACTCTCTATGTAGCCGAGGCTTGGCCTTCAACTCTTTATGTAGCTCAGGCTGGCCTCCAACCCTCAATGTAGCCCAGGTTGGCCTCCAACCCTCAATGTAGCCCAGGCTGGCCTCCAACTTTCTATGTAGCCCAGGCTGGACCTTGAATGGCTAATCTTCCTGATCTTCCTGCTATCACCTCCTGGGCTAGGATTACAGGTATCTATCGCCACACCTGATTTTTGTTGTTCTGGGGATGGAGCCCAGGACCATGTGCATGATAGACAAGGACTCTACAATCTCGTCTATTTCCTATCCTGTCCTACAACACCTTCTTTTTGACAGAGCCTCGTTGTTGTTCTAGAATTCAGCTTTTATCTGTTTGAAGAGTCCAAGCCAAAGCCTTGCCGTATGCATGTGTAGGCAGCTGTCTCCTGATGATTAGACTCAGGTTCAGCACTCCAGGAAGCACCGAATACTTTAGGGGATGCACTCCGGGGACACTGGGATGAAGGATGATGGAGTGCTGTCAGCTGCCTGCGGTCCCTGTGTTAGTCACTCTTGTTGCTACAACAATATTTCTAACAAAAAACAACCTGTGGAAGGGTGGGCGTACTCCAGCCCAGAGTCCGAGTGTGCTCATCACAGTGGCAGCTGGTCACATGGGGTCCACAGTCAGGAAGCACAGAGAAGGACGCCGGCACCAGATAACTTCTTCCTTTCTATTCCATCTCTGACCACAGCCTGTGGAATGGAGTCATCTGCAGCCAACAGGCCTTTCCACCTCAGTTAACCTAAGTTAGAAATTTCCTCACCGGCCTGCCTGAGGACTTGTCTCCTAGGTAATTCTAGATTCCCTTGAGTTGTCCTAAGAATCGAATCACCACAGTATCAACATCACCTCTGATGTCTGGCTGGGCAAGGCTGGTATCTCCCTGACACCCTGCACACAGTCTCTCCTGACTGACTGTGCACCCATCACACCTCTCTGCTAGCTGATCTTCATTTCCAACTCAACTGCCTTTAGAAGCTTGTAGGAAAAGAGAGTGGCCACACCCTCATTAGCAGAGGCTTGCCCAGTACTACATAAACCAGGTGCCATATAGAGGCAGGGGAGTCAGAAGGTCAAGGTTCAGTGGTATTGTAAGCTCAAGGATAGGTCACACTAAACTAAACTAGCAACTCTATATCAAAAATAAATCTGGGAACAATACCTCTGGATCTGTGAGTGAGGGTGTTTTCAGAAAGGTTTAACTTGAGTAGAAGAGTCACCCTAAATATGGGTAGAACCATTACCATTCCTATCACCCTGGAGTAAAAAAATATAAGGCTAGACCCATGCCTAGAAGCTCACAATTACCTGTAACTCTAGCTCCAGGAGCACAGGCAAGCACACAAACATAATAAGAAAACGGACATTTTTTTGTTTATTTTAAAGAACATAGCCAGGGAGTGGTGGCGCATGCCGTTAATCCCAGCACTCGGGAGGCAGAGGCAGGTGGATTTCTGAGTTCAAGGCCAGCCTGGTCTCCAGAGTGAGTTCCAGGACAGGCAGGGCTATACAGAAAAAACCTGACTACATCAGACTCTGTCTCAGAAACAAAGACGAAACAACTTCCCACTCCCTCAGCCCAGTCGTTCCCCCACATTTCCTCCTATTTTGGTTTATTTTATTTTATTTATTTTATTTACTTACTTATTTTGAGATGGGGTTTCTCTTTGTAGACCAATTTGACCTGGACCTCAGAGAGCTCTGCCTGCCTCTACTCCCCCCCGCCCGTCCTCCACCGAGTGCTGGGGCTAAAGGTGTGTGTCGCAATGTTCAGCTTATTTTATTTTGAGAGAGGGTTTCACTGCGTTGGCCTGGCTGGCCTAGAATCTGATATGTGGACCATGGTTGGCCTTGAACTCACAGAGCTCCGCCTGCCTCAGCTTCCAAACTGTGCACCACCGTAATGGTCCACCTACTTTTTCTGTGTGTTCTTCCGATAGGAGTCTATCTCAGTGTGGAGTGGAATCCGGCCTTCCCTTAGCCATAGTCGCCATGGTTCACTGACTGGATCCTGGGTGGGTTTCTGCCCTCCTGTGTCCCCCTCTCCTCATTTGCAGAATGGGAGTGATAAGAGCGGCCACGCCCTCAAGTTGCTAAAATGTTAGGATTAAGTGAGCGGTTTCATATCACATACCTCCAACGCCGACAGACTGTAGATAGATGTTCAATGCGCCCCAGCGGCTGTGCTGGGCCGAGGGCGCAGTGGAGAGCAAAGACTGTCTACCGTGCTAGAGACAAGATAGACAGACAGCATCCTGCTCCCGGCCTCAGCTGTGCGCCAGGCTCCGCACTGGCTGCTCTTCGTTAGTCTTTCCACAGAACCTTCCCAGACTCACTTGAGTTCTGGCCTCACTTGAATTCTCCAGAGCGGGAGGAGGCTGAGCTCAGAGCGAAGCAAACGCTGATGGAAGGTTGCACAGCAGCTCACAAGTGAGTACGGCCCTCACCTTTCTTCAATTTGGGGCCTGACCCAAACTAAGGTATGGGGACAGGATGGCCTGAGAAGGAACCTTGCCAAGGGACGCTGTAGCTAGCGGCAGGATGAGCTGCCCCTGCTCCCTCCCTGTGCTGACAACAGAGGCATGCTCAGCACATTTTCTACCACTGAGCCCCCCACCCCACCCCACCCTGCATTCCTACCCTGAGCGGCCTTATCAGTTGCTGTCACAGGCAGTTAGCATCTGCTTGTGACTGCTGGTTTTAGGAAGTCATGGGAAACCCCTGCAGTGATGGAGGTCCACACTGTCCTCTGTAGAGCCGCTGGCCGGGCAGAGCCAAGTGTTAGCGGAGTGGTAAACACGGCTTAGTGGTACAACACTTGCCTAACGTACATATGCTCATCCCTGGCAATACACACACACACACACACACACACACACACACACACGGCCACACATATGCACACACACTCGACAAACGAGCAAAAACAAACACACTCCACAAACAAAATGTTCATACAGCAGTCAAAACCAAAACAAATCTCATCTTCTCAGGAGGTTGAGGCAGGAGGTCAACTTGGATTACAGAGTGAGTTCAAGGCCAGCTTCAGCAGTTTAGTAAGATGCTGTCTTGAAATAAAAAGTAGAGATGGCCGGGCAGTGGTGGCGCACGCCTTTAATCCCAGCACTTGGGAGGCAGAGGCAGGCGGATTTCTGAGTTCGAGGCCAGCCTGGTCTACAAAGTGAGTTCCAGGACAGCCAGGGCTATACAGAGAAACCCTGCCTCCAAAAGAACAAAAAAACAAACAAAAAAAAGATAAAAAAAAGTAGAGATGGAGAGATGGCTCACTGGTTACAAGCACTTTCAGCAGCCGGGTGGTGGTGGCTTTGATCCCAGCGCTTGGGAGGCAGGGGCAGGCAGATCTCTGTGAGTTCAAGGCCACCCTGGTCTACAGAGCAAGTTCCAGGTCAGCCAGAACTGGAAACCCTGTCTTTGAAACAAAACAAAACAAAACAAAACATAAAAAACGACTCCTCTGGGGGCTGAGAGATGGCTCAGTGGTTAAGAGCACCGACTGCTCTTCCAAAGGTCCTGAGTTCAAATCCCAGCAACCACATGGTGGCTCACAACCATCCATAACAAGATCTGATGCCCCCTTCTAGTGATTGCACTTACATATAATAAGTAAGTAAGTAAATAAATAAATAAATAAAATTAAAACAAACAAAACCCGACTCCTCCACCAGCACCTACAACCACAAAAACAAATGGAGAGATGGCTCAAAGCTTAAAGGCTGAGACCAGAACTATATATATATAATACATTTAGACAACGTCCACTCCTCACCCCCCCAGCTCCTCCCAGGACTCCCCTACACACGTTCTCCTCTCAACTTCATCTCTCTTCTTCCTTCTCTTGCTTCTCTTCCTTCTGCTTCGTATCAACACACGGTGTAAATTACTGCTTTCAATATGTGCATAGATATGGGGTCATGGATATTCTGCCTTGGGCCACACCCTTTAAAGAAAACTGACTTTTCTTTTCAGCAGGGTTGTGGGCCCAAGCTAGAAAGGTCTCAGCTCCTCACCAAACTAAAGGTATGCCCACATCCAAAATCGCTTCAGCTAGGATTGGGCCCTCGGAATCCCCTCCTCTACTCATTCCCAGTTATTCAACAAGACTTCTCACATCCTTTCTTACCAGCCCTCGTATACCCCCTGGTACTCCATCCATCTCCTCCCTGAGGGACCATTTATTCACGGCCTCGGTGTTTCCCCGATGGCCACGAGAGGGCGCAAGGAGCACCTGCATCTCTCCACTACTCCACCCAGGTCCACCCGAGCTCGAGCTCACCCAGAGATGGTCTCTGCTTGCCCAGGCTCGTGTGCCCCCGATGTGGTTGAGACCTTCCTGACATCAGAGCACAAAGTCCTCCCGCCGGCCTGCGGCAGCCGCCAGCTAAACAGGTGGTTGTGAGTCCCGTCCTTTGACCAGGTCTGTCCACCCACCCAGCAGCAGTCAGTGATGAGAAGCAGTGTGGGTCTTGCTGCCTCTGCGCCCTGTATGTCCAGAAGTCCAAGTCTTGGACGACAGGGGCCATTCCTGCACCCTGAGGAAACTGTCTCTCTGTCTCAATGTCTAGGCCTTTTCTCTGGGACATCCTTTTCTGGGGAGGGATTTGGAGCCAGGCCCTCGAAGGTACGGGCTCCTCACTAAAGTAAAGGTCTGCCCATGCCCCAGGGCGTGTGGTTAAGGGTCTTGTCAGACGAAATTTATCCACTCGTTATGTTGTGAGTTGGGTGTGTGACCACATGTATGTGTGTGCAGGTCAGAGGACAGCCATCCCCCACAGTGTCAGTCCGCACACGCCATTTATAACACGTTTTGAGACCGGGTCTCTCATGTGCTGGAATTTGCCAGGCTGGGGTGACTGCGGATGGAGCCCAGCAAGACTCCTGTCTGGGCCTCCCCAGGGCTGGGGTTACAAGTTCAGGACAGCGCATGGGTACTGTGGATGGAACTCAGGTCTCGTGTTTGCAAGGGAAGCGCTTTACTTCCTGAGTCCCCCAACCTCCACACTTAACTATTTATCCCTGTCTTTTATTTTTGCAGAGCTGTAGATAGAGAGAGGGCCTCGCTAAGTCCTAGGCAAGTGCTCAGCCGCAGCCCAGTCCAGAAGTGAATGGCAGACAGACAGATAGACAGACAGACTGACATTAGGGAGGGCTGTTTGACGGGGGCAGCAGAGAAAGAGGGTGCCTCTGGAAATAGCAGAACTTCAAGGATTGATGGAAGTCACCGGAATCCAGGGGCGTGGGATGGGTGGGAGGAGACACTGAGATTTCGTACTTCTAGACTCCGAAAGCACAGGCAGTGGTGGCGCACGCCTTTAATCCCAGCACTTGGGAGGCAGAGGCAGGCGGATTTCGAGGTCAGCCTGGTCTACAGAGTGAGTTCCAGGACAGCCAGGGCTACACAGAGAAACCGTCTCAAAAAACAAAACAAACAAACAAACAAACAAAAAACAAAGAAAGAAAGAAAGAAAGAAAGAAAGAAAGAAAGAAAGAAAGAAAGAAACTGGTGCTGCCCGGTTGTTTGTTTTTGGTTTTTATAAGGCGTATGTGTGTGATTGTCTGAGCATGTTCATGTGTGTTCATGCAAGTGTAGGCCAGAGGATATACAACATACATGGGCTCTGGGGATTCAATTCAGCCCTCAGTATTTATTTATTTATTTATTTATTTATTTTTGGAGACAGAGTTTTAACTTTTTTTTTTCTTTCGAGGCAGGATTTCTCTGTGTAGCCCTAGCTGTCCTGGCACTCTCTTTGTAGACCAGGCTGGCCTCGAACTCACTGAGATCCACCTGCCTCTGCCTCCCCAGTGCAGGGATTTAAAAGCATGTGCCACCACTCTCTGGCTGAGTCTTAACTTTTACGCCAGGCTCCCCTTAAACTCCTGCCCCTCTTACCTCAGCCTTTGGAACGCTGGGATCACATTTGTATTCCACTGAACCGGGTCCAAATTTCTGCTTTTAAAGATTATTTTTTTTTGTTTTTTAAATTATGTGCATGTTTAAGTGTGTGTTTGCAGGCCCTCCTGGAGGCCAGAGGTACTAGTCGTAAGGCCACTAACGTGGGTGCTGGAAGTTGAACTCAGGTCCTTGTCCCCAAATCTCTGCTCTTCTTTTCTTGCTTTCTTTATTTTGTTAGTGTTGCATTGGTGTTCCACCTCCTTGTGTGAGGTGTCAGATGCCCTGGAATTGGAGCTACAAACAGTTGTAAGCTGCCATATAGGTATTGGGAATTGAACCTGCGTTCTCTAGGAAGAACAGCCAGCGCTCTTAACCACGAAGCCATCTCTCTAGCCCCCAAATTTCTGCTCTTTAAGCCACCCGTTTTTATGACTTCAGAAGACTGAAGCCTCAGGCTGGTAGGATGGTTCAGCGGGCAGAGTACCTGTGTCATAAAACTAATGACCTGAGTTTGATCCCTGGGACATGTGGAAGGAGAGAGCCCACTCCGTAGAGTTGTCCTCTGACCTTCACACGCTGTGGCGTGTATGCCCACACACGTATCACACTAATAATAAAGAAATAAACAGTATTTTAAAACAAGGAAACGGAATCTTTAAAGTCCGCCTTCACGACAGAGCCACATCCACTGGGTGTGGCTTCCTGGACCTAACACAGAACAGTCTGTCCATCATAGCTGGTCCCTGGATAAACTGTGACTCACAAAGTCCCTAGGGTGAGGGGCTCTCCCAGCGTCAGAGCAATTGTCCACTTCACCCTTGGGACAAGGGAGACTCCTCCCAGAGGCAGTCACCAGCAGACCCTTGGCTGCTGTCCTTCCATGACGTGGGCGATCGTGGGACGGATGTTGTACATGCTCTGGTCTGAATCATTAGGTCAGTTGGTCACTCACCAAATACTCCGGAGGCAGTTCTAGACCAAACACCATTCTGAGCCTGTGAATGCATGGGTTGTGAGAAGGCATGGTTGGTGACGTCAACAGAGACCCAGTTTGCTCCCGAAGGGAGCTTCCTGGATTCCTTTCCTGCTTTCTGCCCCTCATGTCAAAGAAGGAAGGTTCGAGAACTCCTAGGTAGGACTCCAGCGCCCTGGGATGAGCCTGGGCTTGGCAAGTCGCGAGCACAGGCGCAGACCTGCTTGAGATGAGCTCGGGAGCTGGAAAGGCTGCATTCTTCCACTGGGTGTGTGCAGGTGTGTGTTCGCATCAGTGTGTGCATCTGGAGACCAAAGCCAACCTTAGCCGTCCTTCCTCAGCCACTATTCACGTCAGTTTCTGAGCTGGGTCTTTCACTGGGATCAGGGACTTGCCAATTTGGCTAACTTAGCTGGCGGTGAGCCTCGGGGACTCTCCTGTCTTGTGGTGCTGGGAGCCAAGTGTGTGCCACAAAGCGCAAAGGCATTTTTTACTTACAATTTACATATTAAAAATAAATTTTATTGTATGTATGTATGTATGTATGTATATATTATGTATGTATTAGTCGGTTAACTGATTTTTCAAGACAGGGTTTCTCTGAGTAGCCCTGGCTGGCCTGAAATTCACTTTGTAGACCAGGCTGGCCTTGAACTCAGAGATCTGTCTGCTTCTGCCTCAAGAGCACTAAGGTTACGGGTGTTTAATACCACACCTGGCTTTTTAATAAATTTTAAAAATTATATTTTGGGGGTAAGGAGAGGTGTACCCCAGAATCTGTGGTCTTTGAGAATCTATTCTTTCCTTTTTCTTCTACCATTTGGTTCTGGGGATTGAACTCAAATTGCCAGGTTCAGAAAGAAGCAAGTACCTTTATGAACCGAGCTATTGTGATGGTTTGAATAAGAATGGTCCCCGTAGGCTGGGCATGGTGGGGCAGGCCTTTAATCCCAGCATTCAGGAGACAGAGGCAGGAGGATCTCTGGGAGTTCCAGGCCAGCCTAGTTTACATAGTGAATTCCAGCATTGGTGTGGCTACGTAGAGACCCTCTCTCAAACAATCAGACAGAACACCCCGCCCCCCCAAGCTTATACATTTGAATATTTGGTCCCCAATTGGTGGAAATGTTTGGGAAGGATTAGGGGGTGTGGTCTTGTTATAGGAGAAGGTGAGTCACTTATGGTAGTGGGTTTTGAAGTCTCAAAACCCACAGTAGGCCCGGTTTCTCTCTCTGCCTCCTGGTTCCGACTCAAGATGTGAGCTTTCAGCTACTGCTCCAACTTCATGCCTTCCTGACTGCGGCCTCATTCCCCGCCACGATGGTCACGGATTCTAACCCTTGGAAACACGAGCCCCAAATAAACTTCTTGTATAAGTTGCTTTGGTCAAGTTATCTCCTCACAGCAATAGAGAAAACCTCACTAGCCTGAGTTTTTGTTGTATCTTTAGATTTATTTCCTTTATATGTAAGAATGTCTTGTCCACATGTGTGTTTGTGCACTGTGTGTGTGCCTGGTGCCTGTAGAAGTCAGAAGAGGTCAGTGGATACCATGAAACTGGAGTTATAGATAATTTTGAGCCACCATGTAAGTGCTGGGAATCAAACTTGGGTCCTCCAGCAACAAATGCTCTTAACTGCTGAGCCGTCTCTCCATGAAGCAGCCTCAGGAGTGTGTGGCCTCAGGCCTGCTGGCCACACCTGGAAGTCTGCATATTAAGAAAACTTGTGCCGGGCAGTGGTGGCGCACGCCTTTAATCCCAGCACTTGGGAGGCAGAGGCAGGTGGATTTCTGAGTTTGAGGCCAGCCTGGTCTACAGAGTGAATTCCAGGACAGCCAGGGCTATACAGAGAAACCCTGTCTCAAAAAACTAAAGAGAAAGAAAGAAAGAAAGAAAGAAAGAAAGAAAGAAAGAAAGAAAACTTGTGGTACTTAATATTCCGTAATCTGCTGCCTTGAGATGGAAGTTCCCTGCATTGCAATTTCAAAGTTCTGATGACTGGTTTCAAGGACCTGAGATTAATGCTGCAATAGAAATGATACTCATTCAGACAGGTGCAGTGGCTCCGGGGGTAAGGCTGAGACTGAAGACCTGAGTTCAATTCCTGAGACCTACATGGTGGGAAAGAGAGTCCTGGTTCCCAGACGTTGTCCCCTGACCTTTTGATGCGCGTTGTGCCATGTGTCTCTTTAGCCCCTGCCATAAGCTAAGGAAACCTGAAATTTTTTCTAATCCCTGAGCCCTGGCAAGCTCGCTCCTCATAGGAAGCCCTCCAGGTCTCTGCCAATTTGCCTGCACCCTCAAGGGTTCCCTCTAACCTCTGCTCTGTGCCCCGCCCCATCCTCCTGCCTCAGGGCCTTTGCACAGCCGCTCCTCTCTGCCTGGATGTTCTTTTCTGTGTCTGCACAGCTCCTCTGTACTGCTCTGGTCTTTGCTTAAATGCCACCTTCTTGGCAAAGCACTTGCTGTTATTTAAAAATGTACCCAACACTCTCCACCTACTGTTCCTCCAGCACCTTGGGCTCTCGTTGATAGCTGACACGTCACTGGATGCCGTATTTTTGTGCTCTCGCTCTCATCTACTCCCACTTGGCCATCGGCTCCACAAAGGTAGGGATTACTAAAGTATTTATTGTAGTGCGGGGGCGGGGGGGGGCCCGCGGCGTGGAGCCCCAGGGCGCATGCGCGCTAGAATGGAGTTTTTCTCTCCCTTCCTTGCCCTCTTCCTTTTTCCTTCTTTTCCTTGATGGGTTTGGAACTCGGGCTCTCCTATGTCTTAGGCAGAGTTATCCCTGGGCCAGGGCCCAGCCAAAACCCAGAAATTAAAACGGAATCTCTTTAAACATTTACTTATTGTGTGCGTGTGCGTGCCAGGCCGTGCTAGCCGAGGCCGGTGGGCAGCGTGAGGGAATTGGTCCCCTCTACCGGGCAGGTGCTGGGTGCCAAGCTCACGTTGGCAGCCGTGCTCACGGCACTTTTAAGGTTGAGCCAGTTCTCCAGACCAACGACGAGAGCTCTTGACCGTTTGCTTCGCCGCTCTTCCTATCACCGAGATCACAGTTGAAATTCCGTGATGTTCAATAGATACTTTTTATCAAATGGATGAGTGCTTACCACATGATTGTCACACAGCGACAGTCTTTAGAAATAGTGAGAATAGAAAGTAGTCTTCGTTTAGCCTCAGGAATGTCTCCTTTTTTCTCTTCCTGACATGCTGGAAACCACGGCATCTTGCGTGCTAAGCACGTAGCTCTCTTCATTGATATCCATTTGACCTAGGAGTTGGGTTGTGTTTTGTTTGACATTCTAACAGGCACCCAGATCTTAGCCCAACTGACTCCATGATGGAAGTACCATTTAGGCTGTGAAACCCAGCATGTAGGCAGCACCACTTCCCCAAAATGAGAAACAAGACCTAATCCATCAAAAATCCATAATTCTGGGAAAGTCCCTAAGTGTACTGACCTTGCTTTTTGGCTTCTGTAGTGACACTCCTAGGTAACTGTTCTTGTTAACTGAGCTGTGTCCTCCTAGGATGTGGTTTTGGGGTTTAAAAGCTCACCCTCAGAAAAGTTTGCTTAAGGGTCCCAAACACCCAGTGTAGTTGTCAGCCAGTTAATAAAGACTTCCTGTGCGCTTGAACCTGTGTCTGAGCGGTCTCCTCTGGTGGATACCTCACAAGATGGCATCATTATGTAGTTTAGGGTGTCCTTGAACTCACATCCTTTGAGCCTCAGCCTCTGAATACTGAAAAGTGTAGTTCTGTGAGGTTTTTCTTTTGCATGTGTGTGTGTTTGAATGTGTGGGTGTTTGTTACCTGTGTGTCTGTGTGGAGGCCACAAGATGACCTTGCTGTCTTCACTACTCCCCACTGGCCGGCGTCTCTGGCTGAACCCACAGCTCCCAATTTTAGCTAGTGTAGGCAGTCAGCTTACTCTAGGTATTCCCTGGGATTGCAGGCAGCCAGCCACACCCACCTAACCTTTACATGGGAACTGGGGATCCAAACTACAGTTCCCCCGCTTGAGAGCACTTCACTGGCTGAACTAACTTCCCAGCCCCAGAGTTCAGTTTATTATTTGAAAATTTTTTTATTATTTTATGTGTAAGGGTGTAAGAAATGGCTTGTCTATCAAAAGTCTAGGAATTAAGATCTTTTTATCTCCCCCAAACTCATAAACCTTTTATGCAAATGTTTTAATCCCCCTTACCAAGTAAAACCTTTGTTTATACAAAGGCTCCCTACCGAATTCCAGGAATTTGATAGGCTTTCCCTCACCCCAGCCAATGGGGAAAATACACAGCCACTACCAGAGTATTAAAATAAAAAACCAGCCTGGTGGTGGTGGTGCACGCCTTTAATCCCAGCACTTGGGAGGCAGAGGCAGGTGGATTTCTGAGTTCGAGGCCAGCCTGGTCTACAGAGTGAGTTCCAGGACAGCCAGGACTACACAGAGAAACCCTGTCTGGAAACCCGCCCCCCCCCCAAAAAAAAACCAAAGAAAAAAACCCCCAAAACAACAACAACAACAAAAAACCAAAACAAAAACAAAAAACCAACCCAAGAGCACTTCCTGTCTCTTCTGAGCTGACCCTATTGATCAGGAATTAAATGTCTTGTCCAGTTCAGTTGGAGTGGTGGTCTCTTTCTTTGGGACCATGGACTTACTACTAACATTGGGTGTTTTGCTTTCCTATCCGTATGTCTGTACACCTTATGCATGCCTGGTGACCACTGAGGCCAGAAGAGGTCATCACATCGACTAGATCTGTAACTAGAGGTACAGCTAGTTGTAAGCCCCCATGTGGGTGCTGAGAACTAAACCCCAGTCCTCTATAAGAGCAGCCAGTGCTGTTAACCACCGAACCATCTCTCCAGCATCTCCCTTCCGTTTAGAAAGAGTCTCACTATGTAGCACTGGCTGACCTGAGACTGGGTATTCAGACCAGCATCCAGAGTACTGGATTTCGCCGGGCGGTGGTGGTGCACGCCTTTAATCCCAGCACTTGGGAGGCAGAGGCAGGCGGATTTCTGAGTTCGAGGCCAGCCTGGTCTACAGAGCGGATTCCAGGACTATGCAGAGAAACCCTGCCTCGAAAAACAAACAAACAACCTGACGGAGCGCTGGATTTGACATCACACCCAGCCATATTTCCATTTCTCAAAGACTACTGAGAAGACCAGAGAGGTGGAATCACTTATCCAACAACACACAGAATCAGGGTGCTGGATCTGGGATTCAAAACTGGGGCTGCCTGGCCTTGGTACCTATTTTCTGGTGCTTGTCCAATAGTGGCCCGAGTAGGCCTACTTTAGTTTTGGCTTCTGCTTCAGCTACAGGTCTGGGTACTGAGGTCAGCAATACACCTGGGTTTGGTTCCTGGGACTTGTCACAGCACCGATCCAGGATAGACTTGCCCGTCTTTGGGAAGGTAGGTGTATGGGTGGAGCTGACATACAACACTGTCCCATGTCAGTACCTGTGTGGTGTGTGTGCCATTTACATATCTAGAAATCCATACAAACAAGAGAGGTGATTATACATTCTTCTATTTTTGCAGTACAAGGTATGGAACTCGGGTTTGCACTCTATTGCTAAGCTACACACACTATGTCTACCCCTCTGGGGGACGGGTGGTGGTGGTGGTGGTGGTGGTGGTGGTGGTGGTGGTGTGTGTCTCACTATGTAGCTCCGTCCTGGAATTATGTAGGCAGCTGCTGACCTCAGACTCAAACTTGGTCCTGCCAAGTACTGAGATCAAAGGTGTGTGCCACTTTGCCTGGCCCCTTTGTAAAGATTCCTGACTGTTGTGTGTTATGTTTTTGTTGAGGTGTCCTCATAGGCCAGAAAAGGGCCTTGGATCCTCTGTAGGCCACTTGACATGAATTCTGGGTACCAAACTTGGGTTTCCTATAGGAAATTAATGGCTTTTTTTTTTCCTGGAAAGAGTCTTGGTATGTAGCCCTGGCTATCCTGGAACTCAAGAGATCTGCCTGTGCCTCCTAAGTACCAGGATTAAAGAAAGGCATGTGCCACACAGGTTTTTTATTTTTTTACTTTTTCAGACAGTGTCTAATGTTTAAGTTTTGTAGGCTAGTCTTGACCCTGTAAGTAATTTTCTGGTTAGGTCTAAGACCTCATGCCCAGACTGGGGTCCTAGGTTAACTACACTCATTGCACAGCTGAAGCATCAGCATAATGAAGTTAGTCACTTTGTCCAAGATCATACAGCTTGAAAAAGGTGAAGCTGGGATTCAGACCTGGAAGCAAAAATTCAAACTGGAGACAGAAGCCGTCTATGATCTTTACAACTGCATTATCCCAGTTAGAGCTAATAAGAAAATGAGATAGAGATGGAGTGAGAGGAGCGGAGACGCTCTACCGCCCTGCTGTGCAGGAGGGACGCTTAGAGTCAAAAACCACGCTGTACGGTGTCTCAGCAGCCCTCAGAAAACAGAAAGTGAGCTCCACGCTGAGCCCTTTCTAGTTTCAAATCGTGCCAATTGAAGCCAAGAAGTGAAACTGAAAACTTAGAAGTCGCGCTTACATAAGCACAGGCACATTCTTCATAAAGTTTTTATACGTATTTATGCATGAGTGTCCTGCCTGAATGTATTATGTGCATGTTTGATGCCTGAAGTGTCAGATTTCCTGGAACTGGAGTAATAGATGGAGGCAAACACCATGTGGGGGCAAGAACTGAGCCCGGGTCTTACACGAGATCAAGTGCTGAGAACTACTGAGCCCTCACATTCTATAGACTGCACAAAAGGCAGATTTCCATTTCTTTGGTGCCATGCTGTAATAGGAAGGGAACCTGAGGCTCAGGCCATGCCAAGGTGTCAGGTGCCAGGCTATACCCCAGGGCCTCGCACACCCAGACCAGTGCTATGTACTGTTGATTCATGTGCCCTGGCCCCTAAGAACAGTATGCTCCCCAAAGAATGTACTCCTGAGGCTGCTGCCCATGCTATTTGTAGGTCCCTAGAACTGTGAACATCGTTTTGTGGGCATAAAACTTCCCTAGCTGATCACACACTGGGTCATCTACCAGTGACTGCATAGGATTCTTGGAGGTCAGTCTGCAGCCTTAGCATGTGTGGTAGCGGAGTACCTGGTATGTGCTAGGGAGACTAGAGGAGCTACTTTATTAAACATTTCAGAGCTGTCTTTGGTGGTAAGGGAGAGCATCTCAGGTAGACTTACATAGGCTAGACCAACACTCTCTCAGCTTAGACACATTTCCAACCCAAGCTGACCTTGAACTATTTCCTGCCTGAGTCTTCCCAGTGCTGAGTTTATAGATGTCACATCTGGGTCTGGGGTTATCTTTCTATCCTATGTTACGATTTCTTAAACAGGTCTACCGTTGAGCAGACTGCAGCATGGCTGGTAGCTATAGTCAACTAGAGAACAAAACCCTGGGCTCCACAAGCAGAACCACCAGAACACAGAAACAAAACCAATACCCTGCTTTATAATCAACCTCCTCTTCAAAGAAGCTCTCAGACCCCTATCAAGCAGGGACAGGAAAGGGCAACCAGCTCTGGGCAGGTGCATCCTAGCTCTGGTCTAGCCTGCCCTACCATGTTGGCAGGGGGAATCCAGGCAGATGGCACTGTAATCCTCAGCCCTGGTGGTTACTAGGTCCCCAGATGTGGCCAGGAGCCTTGCTAGGTAGAAAAGGCACTCAGGGTGGCTCCTCCCCCACCGTCACCGCAGTGATGCTGGGCTTCAGAATGGGAGGGGAGGCCAGTGTGTCCCACGAAGGGAAACATAGCTTCTTTTGAGAATGAGCACAGTAACCATGCCGCCCCTCCCCCCAGCAAAGCCCTCAAACAGAGTCGAAGGACTGCTCCCCTGAGGTTTAGCATCAGTCTTTAATGCTGTCACACTGCATAATGACAAGTCACACACTTTGGTCTCGTGTTGGTAGTGGCAACTTACAATGAGTCCAATGGTCAGAGCACCAGGCTAGCTCCAAAGAACAGATACTTTCCCTCCCCAGGTCTGATTCCATCAGAGCCTTGGACAGACAGTAGTTGACAGGGACTGTTTTCATCTGAGTGCACACCAGCTTTGAATGGAGTTATAAAAACATATTTACATACGTTCCACAGTGCTCCTTTCATCAGAAGCAAAGGCCCTTTTATCAAAAGGGATTATATCTAGGACTGTGCAAAATTCAAAAGGATTGTATCCTTTTGAGAGAGTTCAGAGTCCATCACTCACTCACACTCTCACACACACACAGTGACACACACACACACACACACACACACACACACACACACACACACACACACACACACACACACACAGAGTGTGCCAGGGGTGGCCTAGGCCTACCTGTGGACCAGCAGTACAATGGCTGTAAGGCAGCCACCTGATCTCCATGGAGCCCAAGGTCCAGGGGATCTCCTGGCTGTCCAGCCCCAGAACCTGGAGGGAAGGAGGGAAGCCGGCCCTATCTGTCTGTCTGTCCTGCTCACGACGCTGGCCTGGCAGTCCTACAGTCCTACAGAATTGGTCTCAATCTGAGACGGCCAAGACAAGATTCTTGTGGGGAGGAGGAACAAGGCATAGGACAAATACAGAATAAAACAAGAACCTCTCACACAGTGGAGACTGACTAGTGCACAGGGTCTGGCAACTGAGATGGTGGGCCACTGTCACGTGACAGCCAGAAAGTAAGGACAACAGAGGGGAAGAGTCCAGTTGCAGGCCTGCCTCACACCCTTGGGCAGGAGCTGGGGTGCAGAGAGCGGGTCCATTCCAGGAGGACTGCTGTTCCCACCGCCTGCCTATCACTTGAAAAACCACTGTAGTCTAGTGCGCGACTTTGAAAGATTGTAATATATTCTGTGGAAAACATTCGGCAGAGCAAAAGCCCTCCCTGGGCCCTCCCGCAGTATGCAACCAGTGGAACGGTCTGGACCTCTGCTGCTCTGGAGGTCCTGGCTCAGTGCGTGAGGAGTGCAGGCGGCTATATGGGAAGAACCTGCTCCAGGATGGTTCTGGATGAGATGGGAATCCTTTCAGGGAAGGTCACTTCAAATTCGATAACAAGGTCTCCGCGTTTCTCAGGTGTTTTGGGGAGAGGGAGGCCTTCTCCAGGAACTTTCCGCCGCATGCCAGGCCTGATGACATCTTTGAATACAACAGGGATAGTCTTGCCGTCCAGAGTAGGGACATTCACAGTACAACCACAGAGAGCCTAGGGAAGCAAGGGGGAAGCGTCAGGAAGTAGCCTGCTCAGGGCGCTTGACTCCACCAGGCCAGGTCGCTTGGGACCCCACTCCAAAGCTCCCCATGCGGTCACAGCAGCAGAGCGCCCCACCCCACAACCCGTTATTCTCCCAGCAGGCAGCCATCTCTTCTCAGGACTCCTCCTCCCGCCTAGCACCTTACCTCCCGAAGGCTGATCCTGGCTGGATAAATGACGTCAGAACCATCTCTCTTGAAGATATTGTGTGGCTTGTCCTTTAAAACAAAGACGACGTCAGCTGGAATGTTGTTGGAGGTCTGGTCCCCTTCCTTGGGGAAGGTGATTTTGGTCCCTTCTTTCCAGCCCCTCTTCACTTCGATGGTCAGGATCTTGTCTTCATTTCGAATGCTCTTTCCATCGGGGTTCAGCCGCTTGTGGGAGATTTTCATCTTCTTGGTACAGCCGCTGTAGATCTCCTCAAGGGAGACTCGAAGGTCGTGGGTGACGGGGGGATCTTGCTTCTTCCGGGTGGGCTCTTGAGTAGGGCGGGAACGTCCAAAGTTCACATTGGTGAAGCCACCCATACCCATTGGAAAGCCAGAGAATGGGTCATCGATGTCCATGCCTTCTTCCCCATTGCGCTGGCCAAAAAAGGTATCAAAGGGGTTTCTGCCACCAAAGAACTCGGCAAACATGGCGTGAGGGTCTCCATGGAATGTGTAGCTGAAAGAGGAACCATTAGCACCGCCACTGCTCCCGACACTGGGGCCACCACCCTTCAGGCCTGGAAACCAAAACCACAAGTCAAGGTTACTGCAGGGGTCAGGGCCCCCCAGGTTCCATTCCCACACTTCAACACACTTATAAAACATAAAACCCCTGAAACAAAGAGCTCGGAACCCCAGCACTCTCCAGACAAGTGCAGACTGAACTCTGCAAGTTCCAGACAAGCCAGAGCTCAGACCCGAGGCGCTGGAGGATCCATCCCGCAGGGGAACCAGGTTCAATTTCCAACACCCACACAGCAGCAGACCACGCACGAACGTTAATGCTCTCTTCTCTAGAAACATGTGAATGGTACACACGTATACACGGAGGCACACACTCACATAAATTAAAAAACAAAATTCCAGCAGCAGCGAGGTCCTGTCTCAAATAAATGCTAACATCTTGTTCTTTCTGCAATGTATTACTGTCAACGTTAAGTAGCACACTTGCTGTGGTCCAGAGTAGCCTCAAGGCAATCCTCCTGACTCAGATCCCCGAGGGGGGCGTGGGGGGGATTGTCACAACATCCGGTTCCTTTGGAAACAGGAGCATACCCCGTAGCTCAGATTTGCAGCAAATTCACAACGTTCCTAATTCAGTCTCCCCAATGGAGGTGTGAGCCCCCGCACTCCGCTCAACAAGTTTTGCACCTTAGTAAAAAGGCCACAGGCTCTATGGCGGGAGGGATTTTATGCTATGTATTTTAAAAGGCTTGTTCCAGTTAGTCAAGGCTCTAATTCCCAATGGCAATAGGGGCAGGAAACACACGACTCTGTTTCATTTCGTGACAACAATTCGGTAGTAAGGCCTCTAGATGTCGGTGCCACTAGGTTTCCGTGACGCCTCCATCCCCCCAACTATGCTGTTAACACCTTACAAAGAAGTTCCTACGCACTGCCACCAGAAAGGTCCAACCCCGGGTAAACACTGAGCTAGCGGCTAGGAAAGAGAACCAACACTCGGGCGATGTTCACTCCCATCGCGACCGCCGCCCTCCATCTGCAGCATTCCGGCGCTGTGCAGGCGACCGGCCGGGAGGGGCTGCGGCAGACGTGCTAGAAGCTTCTGTGCGAGCGGCGCGCCCAGAGCTCCTCCTCCCGTCCGAGGCCGCGGATCAGAGAGGGAGGAGGAGGCGGCGGCGCCGCTAGATCCCCGGGCCGCCTGTCCCCGGCCGAGGCCTCAGAGAGGTCCCGAGTGCCTCGGTTTCCCCGCCCGTCAAACGGCGGGTCACCCCGGCCGCGCGCACGCGTACCTTCCTCTCCATAGCGGTCGAAAATCTCGCGCTTGCGCGGGTCGCTGAGCACGTCGTAGGCCTCGGCGATCTCCTTGAACTTCTCCTCGGCGCCGGGCTCCTTGTTCTTGTCCGGGTGGTAGCGCAGCGCCTGGCGGCGGTAGGCTCGCTTGATCTCGTCGTCGGACGCGCCGCGGGCCAGGCCCAGCGTCTGGTAGTAGTCCTTGCCCATGGCCACAGCCGCCCAGCTGTCGCCGCCTCCGGCTCGGCGGCTGCCCCGTCCCGGACTCTATATACCCGTCCGGCGGAAGCTTCCAGATCCCGCCAGCCCTCCAGAACCTTCCGCCCCTCCCAATGCACCGCGCCACCCCGACCAATCGCTGCGGCCCGCTCCGTGACGCAGCACATCCGGGGTGGGACCCGTCTGCCAACGGCTTTCCGCGCGGGGCCACGCCCCTTCCCTCTCTACTCTGGTCAACGCCTTCCCCGGGCGCGCGCGCCTGCTGCCGAGGTTCCTCCGTGGCGGATCCAGCCAATCGCAGCCCGTGATCCCCGCCGACAGGTGATGACGCGAGGCGGGGGGCGGGGCTCCAGAGGCCGGCCTCCCCGGATGGCCGCACCCTCTTCCCCAGGTACTCCCCGGCCCCTGGGCGGTTTTGCTGCGTGACTTGTGGCAGCTACCTGACAAGTACCTCCAAGGCTTCCTGCTTTAACCCGGGGATAAAAATACGCACCCCGCCCTCTTCTGCCCGTAACCCTGTCTTTCCCGTACAGGCCGTTACTGTAAAGCGAGGTGAGGCTGGTCTGCCGTGGGATTGCCCCAGCCGGGCTGCTTCTCAGGCTTATTTTCCTTCCTACTTATCCCTACAGGGTTTCGCTGGTTTCTTGGCGTCCTGGTACACGTCACTTCCTTTGCTGTCTTGAGTTTACCACCAGGGCTGCGTGATTTTTTTTTAAGATCCGCTAGGTGCTTCGTAAATATTTCCAAATACTTTGATATAGGTGCTTTTTTTGCTTTTGGTTTTGTAAGTCCAGGATGCTGGCGGTTATACTCATAGCCGAGTGAGGAAGAGGAGAGAGCTTCTGATAGTGGGAGGCACAGAGAAGCTGGAGTAGTCAATGGTGGTTCTTGCAGGGAATGGAACTGCCTGGAAGACAGTGCATGAAAGGCTGACTAATCCTAGCACTTTCTAGCTGTGTGACTTTGGGTTGGTTAAGTAGCCATTCTGGTCTCAGTGTGCTCATCTGTACAATGGGAATGGTCGTGGACTACGGTGAAGTTGACAAAGTTCAGCATTTGTGAAAGTGCTCTAGCAGACAAGGGACAAAGGTGTTCTTGAAAGGGATGATTAATCATCTTGTTTAGTGTTGCCACTCCCTTTCTGGCAGCCCTGTAACACGAGAGTCTGATAACTCTTGCCTTAGGCATCCCTGAGAAAAATGACCTTAGCCTTCCATTAATGGTATTGCGTGTGGTGTATGTGTTTTGATTTTCCTGACCATACTGACCCCATGAAAACTGGGCCAGTTGACACGCCCCCGCCCGCATCCTTCCCCGAAGATGGATTTGGGGCTAGGGAACCCAGAGCTCACCAGAGAGGGTGTCCTGAACCAGTCACTTGGAGAGACCGAGAGCCTGGGCACAGGGGCACATTCCTGTAATCCAGTGCCAGGATACTGCTGTAGGAGGGCCTCCCATGTGAGGCCAGCCTGGCTTCAAAATAGGTGACTAGGTAATGAACAGGAGAGCCATCCCAGAGGGAGAGACAGCACGGGGCATGTGGGTTCTTCACATTTACAGCGTGGTTTTAATGGAGAAGTGCAGGTATGCCTCTGGACGGGCCTATCTGGGTTGTACTAAGGTTTCTTGCCATCTTGGGGGGGGAATACTGTCTTGTCCACCACATTGGACAATCTTTCTGTTTGTGGACAACCTCACAGCTAGAAACTCCAGCTCTTAAAGTAAGGCTGAGGCTTATTCATGATGTTGCCTTTTAATAATAATAATTATTATTAAATATTATCATTATTATTATTATTAGGCTCATTCTCATCCTCTAACCTACCGTGGTCTTGGATTCATTATGTAGCCCAAGCTGGTCTTGAACTCCAGATTCTCCTGCCACCATGCTTATCAGAAAGTATCAGTTGTTGCCGGGTGGTGGTGGCGCACGCCTTTAATCCCAGCACTTGGGAGGCAGAGGCGGGAGGATTTCTGAGTTCGAGGCCAGCCTGGTCTACAGAGTGAGTTCCAGGACAGCCAGGACTACACAGAGAAACCCTGTCTCGAAAAACCAAAAAAAAAAAAAAAAAGTATCAGTTGTTCAAAAGCAAATATGTGTAGTGGCGTGCGCCTTTAATCCTAGCACTCTGTAGGCAGAGGCAGGTGGATCTATGAGTTCAAGGCTAGCCTGGTCTACAGAATTCCAGGGCATCCAGGGCTACACAGAGAAACCCTGTCTTTAAACAAACAACAAAAACCAAGTAAGTGCTTCTCAGTGGCACGGGGTGTGTGTCACGTAGGCAAGGATCCTGGGTTCCATATCTGACAGCAAACAACAGACACCAAAATAAAGCCAAAGGCTCTCTTTATGATTGGCTCCGCCTCCAGACCTATGGGGAACCTGATTGGATGCTGGGCTCTGAGCCTGGAGAAGCTGTTACACTTAGCAGTTATGCATGGGCGTGGCTAGGCTCAATTACATAGGAAGTTACTTTGTATTTGAGGCTAGGGTAACGTCTTCCATCTATCTGTAGGTACAGGAGGTGCCCTCAAAGATGTGAGACGGCTGAGTTCAATCGAAAGGCCCAGAGCAAACGCTAAATAGTCTTGAAAGCAAGTATTAGCCATGCGGGTTGTTCACACCTGAAATCCCAACACTTGGGAGTCTGGAGCTGGAGAGTTGCTGGGAGCTTGAGGCCCACCTGGGCCAACCCGTGTAAAATTTGAGACCCTGTCTCAAAATGTAAAAGTAGGGCCAAGGAGAGGGCTCGGTATGGAAAGCACCCAAGTTTGATTACCGGAATCTACAAAAACAAAACAGAAAAGCAAAGCCAAGTATGGCGGCAGGCACGTGGAACTCCAGCGCTGGGTAGGTTGACCAGCAAGCCCTGTTGGGGATGGTTTGCGCACTGTGTATTCAGATGCTGATTTCTATGCCATAGGAGTCTCTACGGTCTCAAAGTTATGTAAAACGTGTTTTCCATCGCCCCTGCTTGGTTAATAAAGAGCTGATGAGCCAGTTACCAGGGCGGAAGAGAAGAGGGTTAGAGGTTAGAACAGCCCAGAACCTGCCCAGCTTAGCGCTTGCAGCTTGTTTATAGAAATACCAGGTCTCTGTGTCCTTTACCCAGGAGCTACACCCATGCAGTGGGCGTAGAAACAGCTACCTGGGAACAGAGAGGTGAAGAACCCCTCCCCAAATACTGTTACACCCAGCCTTGTCTAATCAGTGTACCCAGTGAGAGTCTGTCTCAAAAACCAAGCTGGAGCCAGGTGTGGTAGCGAGGGCCTTTAACCCCAGCCCTTGGGATTAGAGTAGCAGAGGGATCTCTGAGTTCAAGTCCTGCCCGGTCTACAGCTCAGCTGCCTCAGGTAAGGCAGAGTCAAATAGTCCATGGGCAATCCTTTTTCCCTGGATTGGCACCCATGGCCTGGCACCTGTTGGGCTAGCTCTACTGCCGAGCCTCACCCCCAGATTCCCATTATCTTATCTAGTTGTCACCAACTGTGTGGCCGTTGGACACGCCCATTTTACAGCTTAGGCTCTGAGAGTCGGACACGCCCATTTCACAGGTCTGAGCAGTCGGACACGCCCATTTTACTGCTCAGGCTCTGAGAGGTCGGACACGCCCATTTTACCCCGGCCACTCAGAAGGTAAAGCATTGGAGAGTCTGCGCAGTGAGCCCTCGCTGGGAGCCCTCAGCTCCTGTGCGATGGGGCCCAGGTGTTGGTAGTGCCTTAAGAATCTTGCCCTCTTGTCTCCTATCTGTCCATCAAAGACCATCAAAAATCATGGCAGCCCTTTGGCCACCCTGCCATTCCCAGGGAAAGCCTATGTGCAATAAAAACTCGAATTGGGCATGGTGACGTGTGGCTTTGGTTTCAAGGCTAAAGAGGCTGAGGCAGGAGGATCCCTAATTCCAGGGTAGGCGGGGGTTCATAACTAAACATTGTGTCAAAACAAACGAACAACAACAAAAGCAAAAGGAAAAGCAAACCCAAAACATACCAGATGCTCAGTGGCTGGCCGGAAAGCCCAGCATGAGGACGAGCCTCTATCCCCGGGACCCGACTGCCTGAAGTTTGTCTCTCATCCGCAGGCATGTGCACCGCTCCCACACGCGCACAAAGGAAGTGTAATTTTAAAAAGTTAACATGTTTACATAACAGGATTTTATTTTTACTGAGGCTTTATGAATAATTACCCGCAGCCACTGAAACTTGAATGACCCTCAGTGGTCGAGAACAAGTTGTGATCCAGCCACACAATGGAATATTTTTAAGCCATTAAAAAAAAAAGCCATGAATACAGGATACAAAGCCAGTGCACTTCAAAACGCATTATGTCAGTGAGAGAAGGCAGGCTCAGAAGGCTGTGTGGCTCTATTTTCTATGACCTTCTAGAAAACACGAAAGTATGTGAGCGCATCAGCAGCTGCTAGGGACTGGGAAACTGCCACAGACGGGGTACAGGGGCTCTGTGAAGATGAAAGAAATGTTCGCATTTGTAATCATTTTTATTTTTAAATTTTTGTTTCTTTTGGTTTTGTTTTTCCAGACAGGGTTTCTCTGTGTAGTCTGTTTGTCCTGGAACTCAATCCATAGACCAGGCTGGCCTTAAAACTCAAAGATCCACCTGTCTTGACCTCCTGAGTACAGGGATTAAAGGCCTGCACCACCACTGCCTGGCTTATGTGTGTTTTTCTTTTCTTTCCTTTTCTTGCTAAGATATGTCTACAAAGCTCAGACTGGCCTTGAATTTATGATCTTCCTGTTTCAGTTTCATGACCACTTGGAATTACAGGTCTGTGGTGGGATGGGTGGGGCTGGAGAATCTAGTAGAGATCTTGACACAGCAGAAAGTGGCTAAACAGCCCTAGCCTGTCTAAGCCTGGCTTCACAACTTCCCTTAGACAGCCCTGAGCCAGGATTGTTTCCTGCTCTGAAACACTGCAAGGCATCCAAGGAAGATCACTACCTACCTTACCTGTGTGGGCTATGGCTCTGTGAGATACATCCTATGGAAGTCAGATCCTAGGCATCCAAATGCCTGGGAGTTCTCCCAGAACTCAGGGTAGAGGAGCCATGAGCCTTCGTCTCGGCTTAGAATCAAACATTCAAGTCATAATGGGTGCACCCCGCCATCATCAACAATGAATCAGCCCTGTGTCAGGTGTGCAAGGACACAGTTGGAAGCTGTCTCCACAGACAGGCCCTGACAAGGCTGCAGGAGAGAGAGAGATTTGAACAAAGCAGCCAGTCTCCAGTCAGGACTGGGTCTATTGTCTGCGGATGGCCTGGTTACTGGAAGCCAGGTGAGGCAGACAAGGAATTCCCAACACCACAACACGCACCTAAAGCAGGAAGCCAGACACAGGGCCTCACCCCTGCCAACCGAGCAATTTAAGAGGCTGAGGCTGGAGGGCCATAAGTTCAAGGATGACCTGGACCTCACTTGGGGATTCTCCCTCAAAAAGCCCAAAGTGGGGGCTGGAGAGGTGACTCAGGGGTTAAAAACACACACTGTTCTCAGAGAGGATTCAGTTCAGTTCCCAGTGTTCCTTGTTGATGTCTCATAAACACTGACACATCTTGGCCCTACCCTGCACCCTGTCATCAGGAACTACCTTTAAGGACTTCTTAACCTGCAGGATCTGTCAACAGAACATCAACAGGAAAAATTGAGAGAACGGTCTAGTTTCCGTTTGAGCCCTCTACCGGAGCTCGTCCCGTCCTCTCTACCTCAAGCTTGTACATAAGGTCAATCCCAAAGCCTTTCCTGGGGGCACTCTACCACAGATTCATTCTCTCTCTCCCTCTGTCTCTCTGCCTCTCTCTATCCCTCTATGTTTTCCCTTTCTTTCTGGTTACATAGCATAGGTTGGCCATGAACTTCCCTGTTTCAGCCTTGTGACTACTTGGAATTACAGACCTGTGCCACCACTCCTGGCTTGTGTATGTGTGTGGGGAAGTGGGGGGGGGGTCAGAGGTCAGCCTCAGTCTTGTTTTCCAGGAGCTGTCCACCTCTTGTTTTCCCTTTTTTTTAAATTATTAAAGTATAGGGGTTGGAGAGAGGTCTCAATTATTAAGAACACTTGTGGCCGGGCGGTGGTGGCGCACGCCTTTAATCCCAGCACTTGGGAGGCAGAGGCAGGAGGATTTCTGAGTTCGAGGCCAGCCTGGTCTACAAAGTGAGTTCCAGGACAGCCAGGGCTACACAGAGAAACCCTGTCTCGAAAAACAAAAAAAAAAAAAAAAAAAAAAAAAAAAAAAGAACACTTGTTCTTGCAGAGGACCCAGACTTGATACCCAGCACCTACATTGTAGCTTACAATCACTAAAAACAGGGAATCCAACAGGCTCATATGTGGTGCACATACATGTATACAGCTAAAACATGTATAGACATAAAGTAAAATCTAAAAACAATTTCAAGTATTACCTCATTTTCCATCTGGCCTCTTCTAGTGCCTTGCATGGCCTCTATCACTGCTCAGATTCATGCTCTCTTTCCCTTTAATTATTGTTATAAGCAGCTGAGTCATCTATTTGGGGGGGGCAAGGGTGTAAGGCAGGGCTTCTCTGTGTAGCCCTGGCTGTCCTGGATCTTGCTCTGTAGACCAGGCTGGTCTCCAACTCAGAGATCTGCCTGTCTCTGCTTTTGGAGTGCTGGGATTCAAGGCTGTTCCACCATAACCCAGCCATTTTTTTTTTAAACAGACTTAATTCACTTTATTTTTCACGTATAAAAACCCTGATATGGTAGCCACAGCTGGAGCTTGGTTCTTCTGAGCAGGTTAGTATGGATTTTCACAAGATGGTCAATGAATTCCCGATAAGGAAACTTGGCAAACGCAGTCTCTTTCCAGAGGTCCGGGGTCAGGTAGTCTTGGAGTCTTGGAGATGGGATCAAAGGTGGCCTTGGCAAAGCTGCCCAGGGTGGCAGTGCAGCCCCTGACTGATGTGTGGCAGTCATCGATACCAGTCACCATCAGGGGCAGAGACAGTGACAGTGCCTCTGGGGGCAGGGATGAGATGCACCAGCACAGAGCCGCAGAGACCTGTCACCTTCATGGAACAGTGTGGGGCTTGTCAATCTTGTTCCCCCAGTAGCCTGTCTGCACAGGGACGATGGAGAGCTTGGCCCAGATGGCCCTTTGATGGCAGTGACTACCTGCTTGGAACATTTAACACCAAAGGCCAACGTGACCATTGTAGTCCCCAATAGTGACAAAAGTCTTGAGACCGGTCTGTTGTCCAGCCTGAGTCTGCTTCTGCACTGGCAGGATCATTAGAACCTCTTTCTTTAGGGATGCCCCCAGGAAAAGTCAATAATCCTGGATTCCTTAATGGGTAGGGAGAGCAGGTTGATCTGCTCCGGGGAACGATCCTGCCCAGGTGGCCCAGCTCAGTGGCCGGGATCTACTTCTGCTTTATCCCCCAGCCACATCTCCAACCTCTCCCACAGCCCTAAAACAGCTGCTGAATGCGGCGCAAGCTGCCGCCAATCCTGGGCCCTCCTGCTGTAGGTTTGTTTTCTGAAGAAGAGACGACTGAGGGCTGGAGAGACAGCCCAGCCAGTCAAGAGCACTGGCTGCTCTTCCAAAGGTCCCGAGTTCAATTCCCAGCAACCGCATGGTGGCTCACAACCATCTGTAGTGCTATCCTGTGCCCTCTTCTGGTGTGTCTGAAGAGAGCAATAGTGTACTCATATATGTAAGTCTTTTTTTTTTAAAGAGCTTTTGTGTTAAAAATAAAAAAAAAAACAAAACAAACAGCTGAGACCGTTTACTGTTGCTTATACATTTAATTAATTTCAGGGCTGACCATTTAGTGGTGGATAATCGGGCTCGTTCCTGGGGAAGGCTAATTCTCCCTCTCTCTGCAGTTTTTAGCCGCCTTTGGTTCTTTGTCTAAAGGCAGGGCCCTGTGAGATTCCCTTTTTCCACATTAGCACGTCTTTTGGTGATCTCACTATGCAGGTCTTATTTAGTCAGCCATATTATTGAGGTATTACAAGTGTAGCTTCCCTGTCATTTTCCAGGATACACGACCACACAGCAAACTTCCTGTCCTTCTGACTCTTACAACCTTTTCATCCTTTCTTTGTCGATGTGGGGTGTGGTGGCTTTAGTAGGAATGGCCCCCAGAGACTCATGTGTTAGAATGGTTGGCCCATAAGGAGTTGCACTACTTAGGAGGCGTGTCCTTGTTGGAGTAGGTGTAGCCTTGTTGGAGAAAGTGTGTCACTGTGGGGGCAGGCTTTGAGGTTCTCACATGTCCAGATTACACCCAGTGTGACTCACAGTCCTGCTGTTGCCTGTGGACCCTGATGTAGAACCCTCAGCTCCTCCAGCGCCGTGTCTGCCTGCATGTGGCCACGCTTCCCCCCATGATGGTGGGAGACTAAATCTCTGACACTGTAAGCCAGCTCCAATTAAATGTTTGCCTTTATAAGGGAGGCTATAGTCAATGGTGTCTCCTCACAGCAATAGAAACCCTAACTAACATATGGGGGTTGTGTTTTAAATATATTCACTGAGTCTGGGCACCCTAGGGTCAGTTGCTCTCTGCATTTTCAACAGTCATGGCTTTCTATAATGGCCCCCCCCCCCAGTCTACCACACAGAGGGAAGCTGCTTCTTTGATGAGGAGCAGAGCTACACTTGCCTGTGGGTATAAGGATAAGAATCTGGAACGCAGTGAGGAATTATGCAGGTTTAGTAAAGAGACAATAGTAGGTTCTTCTCTAAGCTCCAATGACCTCACCAGCCACATGTAGCGGCTAGGTTTATAGTACCAGGTGTGATTCCCCACTTGCCGAGCAGGCTACAGTCCTATTAGACAGCTGTTTGTTACAGCTAAGACAGCACCGCCTTGCACCTCTAGGGATCAGGCCATCTGCTTCGGGGCATCTCAGCTGGTAGGATGACTGAGTTCTTCCCTCTCTGGGCAGCTTGCATAGCACCTTCTGGAAATATGAAAGCTAGTCCTCAGTCGGATCCACCTGAAATCTCTAAATCCTGTGTCTGAACCACATGTTGCCTTCAGCATCGTTAACCTCTGGTAACCTTGGTAACCAGGGGCAACAGAATAGTCTGTATTGTTTTGGGGCAGTCTTGAAAAAGGGCTTCTTATGCTTGCACTGCACCTTCTGCCGGAGAGAGTACAGCTGTCGGGGCCTTGGAGGGCGCATTAGTTCCCCAAGTGGCACAACTTCATAGAGACAACACGCATCTCCATCTGTATAATACATAATTATAACTAAACAGAAAACAACGCAACTCACTGTGGCTTTCCAAACACCCTTAGTGTTATTCATCCCTCCTTCCTCCTTCTCGTTCTGTATCAACATTGCCTTCCGTTCTGAAATTAAAGGCACCTCCGTCCCCTCGTTTCTTCCTCATATCACTCGGCCCCTGTTACCTTGCCTCAAATTTGAGAAAACCCGTTGCATTTCTCTTTCTGGGTCTGTGTTATTTCATTTAATAGGATCAATTTGAGTTCCAGGTGCCGTTCATTTCCCTGCAAAGTTTATTGGCACGAACCATGCAGGAAAGGTTATGGTAAGCAAGGGAGTTTTCTGGAGATGGCCCACTGTTTTGCATGGCAACAATGGGTGTGCTTTGAGAGACAATGGTTACCCCGGAGATTTCACCCCAGGATTGCTTCTCGCTGCTGATGCGTCTTTCCTGCCACTATTACAGAGGCTAAGGAATCCTGGGCATTAACCCACCCTATTGAGCAAACTTCCTGCAGATCATTATGAAGGTGTACTTTCATGTAATAATGCTGTTTAGATGAATTGGTGATTTCGTAATTCCTGATAATGATTTTACAGAACTCCTGAAGTGATTCAAATAATTTTAAGCTCCCAGTTTAATAAATAAATAAATAAAAAGCTGCAAATAGAGTTCTTTGTCACAGCATGTCAATTGCACTAGGAAGAAAAATAGGCTTAGAACAAATTAATGATCAAGGAAAAGCATTTATTCTAGGTCAAGTCTAAGGATGAGGCCACAAGTGTGCACTATGGTAAAGTGAGGGCATGTGACCCTGTTGCTTTGAGCTTATGAGCGTCTAGAATGAAACGCTGCTTTGAACTTATTATAGACAACCTTCTGTGGCTCCCTTCTGTTTAATAGTTTATCTGTGAGGTAATTTTATAAAGAACTTTTGTCTAAGAAGCTATACAAAGACTGGGAGAAAAATAAATGTGTAGATGTCTGTCTGTGTGTATGACTTTCTCTTTATCCCTTTTCTGTCTCCGTGGAGCCACAGAGTTATTTACTTTGTATAGTGTTCTGCCTGCATATATACTGCAGGCCAGAAGAGGGCACCAGATCTCACTAGAGAGAGGTATGAGCCACCAAGTAGTTGCTGGGAACTGAACTCAGGACCTCTGGAAGAGCAGCCAGGGCTCTTAACCACTGAGCCAACTCTCCAGCCCTCAGAGAGTTAATGAGCTTCTCAACAGGCCAGTGAGAGAGACCCCTGAGTTAAAGAGAAAAGGGTTCAAGTAACTATATTTCTTTTCCTAATCCCCTACTGCTATCTGCAGGAGTCAGTTGCCAGAAGTCATCAACTCTGGTCCCCAGAAAAGTAAGGAAAGGTTAATGACCAGAGGCCATTGTCCTCTGGTCTGCACCTCACATCAGTACCTGACAGAACCCTGACATTTCACAATTTTAGTTCCTTACAGCAACATAGTACTGCATAGAGTATATGCACCACATTGTCATTAGCCAGTCACCGAGTAGAGAAAATTTAGGTCGTTTGAATTTCCTAGCTGTTTTGTATCGAATGGCAATCAACATGGCTGAGCAAGTTTCTGTGGAGTAAGAAGTTCTTTTGTCATATGTCAGGAAGAGTATAGCTGGATTATATAGTAGGTTTATTTTTTGGCTTTTTGAGAATTCTCAAACTGATTTCCATAGTGGCTACACCAGTTTGCAATCCACCCAGCAGTGAAGGAGGGGTCACCTTTTCTACACCCCCTCTAGAATTTGTTAATGGTTGTTTTATTGGTTTTATCCATTCAGACAGAGATGAGATGAAAGCCCAAGATTCACCCTTACTCTGTGGGTTCCTCTTCACTTGTTTTCTTAGCTGTACAGAAACTTTTTAGTTTTATGAGGTCCCAAGTGTCAATTATAGGCCTTGTAGAAAACAAGTTAGCATCAGGAAAGAGTATGTGGGGGGGGTGGGCTGGAGAGATGGCTTGGTGGTTAAGAGCACCAACTGTTCTTCTGAAGGTCCCGAGTTCAAATCCTAGCAACCACATGGTGACTCACAGACATCTATAACAAGATCTGATGCCCTCCTCTGGTGTGTCTGAAGACAGATATGGTGTACTCACATATAATAAATAAATCTTTAAAAAAAAAAGAGTATGATAGGGCCCACTCCGCCATCTTCTAGCAGTCTCAGCGCTTAGGATTTTGATTAAGTTGGAGTTAATTTTTGTGGCAGATGATAGGTGCAGTCTATTGTCAGTCTGCATTTGGATATCTAGGTTTCTCAGTGTTGTGTGTTGACAATGTGACCTTTATCTCAGTGTATGCTTGCAGCATCTGTTTCAATTCGATGAAAGTGTGCTTGTGTTTGGGTCTTCTGTCTTGTGCCACTGGTCTTCACAATCATCCATGATCTCTTTTTCAGTGTTTATGGTTAGTGTATAGAAAGGCTACTGATTCTTGTAAGTTGATTTTCCGTATTGTCCCTTATTTTAGCTAGGGTTACTGTTGCTCTAATGGAACACCATGACAAAAGCAAGTTGGGGAGGTGTCTTGATCAGTGTTCTATTGCTGTGAAGAGACACCGTGACCAAGGCAACTCCTATAAAAGAAAGCATTCAATGGGGGCTGGCTTATAGTTCCAGAGGTTCACTGTCATCATGGCAGGGGGCATGGAGGCAGCTCATGGGCAGACATGGTAGCTGAAGAATTCTCCATCTGGACCCACAGTCAGCAGGAAAAGAGAGCCACCGGTCCTGGCTTGGGCACTGGAAATCTCAGAGCCTACTCCCAGTGACACACCTACCCCAACAAGGCCACAACTCCTAATCTTTCTAAACACTGTCACTCCTTGGTGACGAAGCATTCAAATCTGTGAACTTCTAGGGGCCATTCTTACTTGAACCATCACAGGAGGAAAGGATTATTTGGCTTACACTATTACATTGTGGTTCATTACTGAAGAAAGTCAGGACAGGAACACAAGCGGGGTGGGAACCTGGAGGCAGGAGCCGTTGCAGAGGCCATGGAGGGTGCTGCTTATGGCTTGCTTAATCTGCTTTCTTGTAGAACCCAGGACCACCAGTCCAGAGTGGCACCGCTCAATGGGCCGCCTCAGACACTAATTGAGAAAATGTCCTACAAGCTTCTCTACAGTCTAGTTTTCTGGATGCATTTTTCTCAATTGAGGTTCCTTTCTCTGTGATAACTCCAGCCTGTGTCAAGTTGACACACAAAACCAGCCAGTACAGATGGGACGTTATATCTTAGAGAATGGCTACACAACAATCCCTAAAGCCCACAAGAAGGAAGAATAGAAAAGACTTCTGTAAGTCGTCTTTCCCACATAGGTGCACACACATTTGCATAAATGCACACACACACACACACACACACACATACACACACTGAAACATAATAACAAAAAAGTAAAAAAACCAAACTGTAGTAGGAGTTGTAGCAGAATCATTATATCTAGGGTAAACATTAGAATGAATAGTTGTTTTCCACTGTGTCCAGGGTAGACATCAGAATGGATAGTTGTTTTCTAAAAGTGCTTAGACCTTGAAATCGTTGTAGGGACCAGTAGCTGTCTTCTAGTATCCGTACGTTGTTTTTCTGAGGGAGCTTTACACCTTAGCATGACTTTGGTCACAGGACAGTCCTGGCACATCTGGAATGGCTAGAATTAGCAAGTGCTGCAGACGGTGCACAGTAAGAACTCAAGTTGCAGGGCCGTGAGGTTTTCCTTCAGGAAACATATAGGTTGGGTTAGGGGCTTGTTTTACCCAAAAACCAACTTTTGTGTAACAATAACTATGCTTTTGCATGCCTGTTTGAGACTCAGTCCGTAGAGACTTGTCTCCCTGCTGCCAGCAGGGCCTTAACTTATCCTTGAGTGACTCTCTTTGATTGACTCTCATAATTCAGAACATTGACACCAAACCAAACCAAAATCAATCAATCAATCAATCAATCAGTCAATCAATCGGTCAACCAAACAAACCCCCTCAAAACACCACCCTCAACCCCCAAGGGCTGCAGCGTGGCATGGGGCCCCGTGTTCAGTCTCTAGAACCACAACAAAAATAACCAGGAAAATTAATTTTAATAATATATTTTAACATTCTGTCATTCTTATCTTTTACCAGAAAGAAAGGTTGCAAGTTTTCCTTCTTCTTGACCTTGTGTGTGTAAGCTAGACAGGTGCTGCGCCAAATGACCACACCCAGCCTTGAACTATATACTCTTTTATTTATTTATTTATTTATTTATTTATTTATTTATTGCCTCCCCCGCCCCCAGCCAGGGCTTCTTTATGTAGACTGTCCTGGGATTCCCTAGGTGGACCAAGGCTGGAATGTACAGAAATTTGCTGGCCTCTGCCTCTTGTGTACCGGTACTAAGGGTGCACTATGCTTTTAACATTTTATATTTATTTATGAGTGTGTATGCACATGTATATATGTGTGGTTGCACATGTGCCATGGTGCCTGTTGGAGGTCAGAAGATAACTTGGTAGAATCTGTCCTGGCCTTACGTTATGTGGGTCCCTGGGATTGAATCTAGCTCATTGGGTAGGGCAGCAAGTGCCTTCATCCGTAATGCCGTCTTTCTCGGCACTATTCTTTGATGTATTTTTAGACTGGCAGCACCTGTCATTTTTTTCCAGTATATTTCAAGGGCTCAGTAGCTACATGTGGCCAGTAGTAACCATACTGTACATGATAACGCAGGCAGAGACAAAGGTGGTTTTGCTTCTAGAGCCAGCTCAACTGACGGGCTGTTTTAGGAAGGGCACCTGCAGAAAAGGCGGTGCAGGCTTTCTTTTTCTTTCTCCACTCGTGATATTTGGAGTCCTTTCAAGGATCCTGGTGGTCATAGCTGAGGTCTTATCTCTTAGATGAGCCTCTTTACATTTACAAAGTCTCCCCAAGCATTGCCCTCCCGGCCACGCAGCGCTTTGTTCTGATTTTGCCGCAGCGACCTCTCAGCGAGACGTTGCTGGATTTGCACCGAAATACTGCAATGGGCGGAGCCAGAGGGCGCGCGGCGCCGAGGCTCCCTTTTGATTGGTAGGTGGCCGGGTTTTAATCTTGCCTGCCAAGGTGGGGAGGGGGGTCTCCGGCGCTCGTTGAGTCTCGAAAGTTGATTGGTCAGTCGTGTGGCGCGAGCAGTGGCTGCACCCCTCGCTGATTGGCAGGAGGGACGCACGCACAGGGAGGGGCGGAGCCGGAGTCCTGGTGCTCTGCGCTTGGTGTGTGTGTGTGGCTGGGTGGTGGTGCGGCAGGGCGGCCGCTCAGCTGCAGGCGAGCAGGTGCCATCCTGTGGAAGAACCATGAAGCACTACGAGGTAAGTAGCGTGGGGCCCTGGGCCATGGCCACCGGAGACCAAAGTGTCCTGCAGGGCCTGGGGACCTTTTTTTACGGTCCGGCTCTCCGCCATGGCGCAGGCGCAGTGTAATCTCATTGCGCATGTGCAGGGGGGGTATTTATAAACCTGCCACCCCGGTTGTTTGGGGGGGGGGGTGCCTCTTCTTAGGGTCTTGCAGGGCCTAGGAAAAGTTTGCAGCTTCCTTGCAGCATCCTCGGTGGCCCGAGTGGCAGGTGTTCAGGAGGAGTGCTGTGCGGATCACTTGTTTTTGGTGCGAGCGATTCTTTTGCACAAACCTTGCTTGGTGTCAGCGCCTTGGGCTCAGGAGGGGCTCATCCTGCCTGCTTCTTCCGACCTTCGCACCCACCTCGCCACAGATGCCTGGGCGGCGAGGGAGTTGGTTCCAGGGTCACGCCAGCCGGTGACCGCCGGGGAAGAAATACGAATGCGCAAGATCATTCTGGAAGCTCACGTCTTGGGTCACCTTTCCACTTAAAAACCAAGTCTTCTGATGCTCTTCTCTTCCTAACTGATGATACTAATTTCGTTGTTGCTGACTTTTAAGTAATTATCATAAAACAGTAACTCACCGCTCACATTCATAGTAAGAACACATTAGTTAGGGCTAACTACCGTATTACTGAGATTTTGTTATTCGTCCTCAAACTCCTAGTCCTGCTGCTGCGGTGGGATTCTTAATTTCTTACTATGTAGGTGAAAGTCAGAGCTGTCAAGTGAGTTGTTGAAAGGTCCCTGTTGGTAATTGCAGAACTGAGAGGAAATGCAGATTTCCTTTCAAAGGCAAAGTTCCTAACCAGTAGCAGTGTAGTTTTGTAGATGAAAGCTGGCGAGCTGAGAGTTGCTTGGATTTCTTCCCTCAGATTTTAAATTTGTGGTGAAGTTTGCCAACAGAAGCCTAGCCTTAGGTTAGGTTTTTTTTCCTTCCCTGCCTGCCCCCCTCAGCTTGTAGGGTTAGGCTCGGAACTCAGGGCCTTTCTCCTGCTAGGCAAATACTCTCAAACTCTATTTGATCTTGTAGAACTGAAACTGTGCAGCATTGTACAGTGTCTCCCCATTTCCTCCTCCCCCAGCCCCGGCATCCACCACTTGTCTCTGGAAATTGGCATACTTTAGGAACCTCCAATACATAGGAGATAATCCCGTTTTTATCACAAGTTGAATACTAATATTGCTATTCATATTCTATATTGTGATTATTGTTGGTAGTTTTTCCGGGGCCTTTGAAAGGAATCTAGAAATCCTCAGTCTTTTTTAACATGAAGTCTGAGAGCCAGGAGATGGAGTCTGCAATCCTTACGCTCCATTCAATTCTGTGCTTTCAAAAGGAGGTTTTTTTTTTCCCCCCTGGGGTAGTTTTCCTTTCTCACCCCCTCTCTTGCCCTGGGGGAAAAGCCACGTTCAGTTTGAGAAGTACAGGTGGAGGATGGAGTTTGTAGTCAGTCATTTTCATTTGCTAGTGGAAAATCAGGCCAGGTCGGCTTCTGAGACGGGGTGGGTGGTTCGTTTCGAGACGTGAACACAGCCTGAGGCTCAGGGTTTGGCCTGGAAAAAACTCTCTCATTTATCGCAGTGCCTCCTTCCTCCCAGAGCCTAGATGTGCCAGTGGTAGTCCCCTGTCAGTTGTTCCCCACGCACACTCGAGGCTCTAGGACGGAGCTCATTTGGTAGAACGCTTTGCTAACTGTCTGAAGCCCTGGGTCAGATCCCTGGCACCGAAGAAAACCCAGGAAGCAGGCGCATGCCTTTAGTTCCAGGTCTTGGGACATGGAGGCGGAAGGCCCAGGAGTTCAAGGTTATCTTCAGCTACATAGTGAGTTTGATGTCAACCTGGGCTAGAGATCCTGTCTCAAAAATCCAAACTAAATGAAATAGACAAAAAATAAAATATAAAAAAACCCAAAGTTTGAGGGACCCAGAGAGGACCCCAGAGGAAGACCAACAGAGTCAGCTAACCTGGACCCTTGGGGCTCCCAGAGACTGAAGCACCAACCACACAGCAAGCAAAGGCCGGACCTGGGACCTCCACAGTGATGGAGCTGATGTGCAGCTCGGTCTTCATGGGCCAGCGAGCGGAGCGGGGACCCAGTCCCTGACTGATGCCTGCCTGCGGATCCTGTGTCCCGACCTGGGCTGGGCCTCGGGGCGAGGATGCTCCTGGTCCTGCAGTGACTCGATGTGCCGGAGAAGGGAAGGGGATGGGGGAAGCTATGTGAGGGGGGCTGGGAGGAGAAAGGGGGCTGTAATGGGTATGTGACGTGAATAAATAAATAAATGGGGAAAAGAAAACCCAAAAAAGCCAATGTGACTTTGGTGAAAAAACAAGTTATTTCTTTTTTTTTTTTTTTTGGTATTCTCTGTTGACATTTGTCCAGTACCCACTGAGGGCCATAGTTTTGGGGTAGGAGCATCTAGTATCTTCTAGCCCAGTTTGCAGAAGCTGTTGGTACAGACCAGTAAAAATGGAAGAGATGCTTTCCTAGTTAAGGTCTTGGGGAAAAGTGTCAGCTGTCCACATCTGGACCGTCAGGCCTGCATGCAGGAGACCCTGAGCTCCAGTCCCAGTCCTAGATAAAGCCAGGCACGGTGGTTCATGCTTCTGATCCCAGTACTTGGGAGGTGACAGCATTGGGATTGGGAGTTCAGAGTCATCCTTGCCTAGCTAACCCCGCGCCCCCCCCCTCCCCCGGCTTAGCAGGGAAAGATGTCTGCTGCTGAACCTGAAGACTTACATTTAGTTCCGTTTAGTTCCCGGAACTCATGAAGTGAGAGGAAGGAACTCCCCCACGCATACTCCAGTGCGCATTCAATTACAGTAAATAAAAATGTAATCTTTCTTGAGGTAGAAGCTGTGTAGCCTATGCAGCTCTGCTAGACCCTGAGTGGCCTGGAACTTGTCTTGTAGACTAGTCTGAGCTTGGCCTTGAACTCAGGTCTTCCTGTCTCCCTAAGTGCTGGGTTTAAAGATGTGTGCAACCTCAACAGGCTGAAAGGTTAATTTACAAAACAAAATAGTAGATACCTTTGAAGGACTGAAGCCACCCTTGGCCTTCAGTCATCCCAGTCTCCTGGGAGACCTCCCCGTTTTGAGACGGTGGGACAGTTCCCTAGGTAAAAATGCTTCTTGGAAGGTCCTACCTGAATTTGATCCCTGCACCCCACAAGGTGGCAGGAGAGAACCAATTTCTAGAATACACTGAGTTTTAAGAAAGAGAAAGACTTTCTGCCCATAGGAAGACACCTCAGAGGTTATGAAGTACAGTTAATCTTTTTGGATATTGTGGTACTGAGCTGGGACCCAGGGTCTTACCCAGGCTAATCACCCTGCCACTGAGGCCGCGCCCCCCCCCAGACTTGGTGCTCAGGGCCTGGAGACATGGGTTCAGAAGACCCAGGTTCAATTCCCACCTCACCGACATTCTGTCTAACCCATCTGCAACACCAGTTCTGGGGTTCCAGCACCCTCTTCTGTCCTGTGGGCATTGCATAAGCTAACTGCACACAGTGCCCATTCGGACAGACCACCCTAAAGAAAGTCTCGCTCAGAAAAGACCAGGACCTATGTCCTCATGGTCAGTCACTGTCCCAGGGAAGACCCAAGGCACAGTGGATCCCACCTGGAGTGCAGATTGTGGCTTTTGGTAGGTTTCCTATCAGCACAGTTCAATGCTTGTTTATCAGGAAAGAGAATCCCTTTGGCGGCCTACGCCTTGTAGAGGTGAAGCTTCTAGAACAGGTTGGCCTTGGTATCGTTATAAATCAGCAGGGTTGGTATGAAAACAGCTTATCCTGGGCTCAGGGTTTTTTTTTTTTTATTAGTGTTTTTGCCACTGGAGACGACACTCGGAGAGCATGCCTGTGGTAGCTTGAGACAGATACTGTGCCTTGTAAATCTGCCTGTAAATCTCCCGAGAGTCAGTCCGTGTAGAGAGAGCCTCTGTAGCCTAGGCTGACCTTAAGCTCATGGAATGGTGAGAACGCACCATGCAGGCTGTAAAGGTGGCTGTTTTGGTGCTACCGTGGAGATCATTATAGACCAACTTAGTACCTCACCTCAGGCAAGTTTCTGCCTAGCTTGCTCTCTCCAAGGGCTTAGTATGAAAATTCTGAAAGTAGTTTTGGTCAAGAGACGTTTAAAAACATTACTTTTTTTTAATGTTAGGCATTGGAGCCCAAGACATTTTTTTTTACATGTGCTGAACACATCCTCTTGCTACTATACTGCATCCCTAGGCCTTGATTAAAAAATTATGGTTATTATTATCATCGTTATTTGTGTGTGTTTTGTGTATGTGATGCCTGTGTACACATGAACTTGGGCCAGAGGAGGGTGTCATGCACCTCATCGGTTTTGGCCCAAGTTTTGAAGCAGGAACCTGAACGTGGGCCAGGCCGGAGGTCGGCAGTCGCCGGCACCTCGTCTCTGTCCATCCCAACTTGGGGTTACAGGTGTGAGGTGCTAAATGGGTTCTGGGATCCAAACTCAGTAACTGCCCATAATCCACCAAGCTTGTCACTCCTGCACCCTGTTACGGTGTTACAGTTGAAGGGTCTCACTTTGTAGGTCTGGCTGATGTGGAATTTGGCTGCTTAGACCAGGCTAGCTTCAAACTCAGGTGCACTTGGCCCTGCCTCTGGAGTGCTGGGATCAAAGACGTGTGCCCCAAGGCTCAGCTGCCCTGTGGATTTTTAGACAGGGTCTCACTATGTAACGTAGGCAGACTTGGATCTGTGTCCTTCCTGCCGCAACCTTGACTATTGGCATTACAGGCGTGTGTCATCACGGTTGGTGCTATGAGGCAATTGCTTAGAGGCAGAAAACAGGTGATAGGTGAGGAGAAAGTAGACCTGTGTGCAGACACTGAGTCGGGCGGGCCTCAGACCGAATTCTGGCATGGCTGCTTGGTGAAGGTGGCTTGACTCAGTGGATTGGCTAACCTCCCAGCTTCTCCGTGCTCGCCCCTTGGACCGAAAGCTGCTTGGTTGTGAAATAACCTTGAAGGTTAGGGAGTGTAGAGATGAGGTGTGATAAGGCATCTAGACTGCGTGTGCAGGACAGGGCTGGGTGTGGTACTTTTAGGTTAGTTTTGTTTTTTTGAGAAAGTTTTTAGGGACCCCTGTCCTACAACTCGAGAGATCTGCCCAGCTCCTGCCTTCCAAGTGCTAGGATTAAAGTCATGACCGTCCACGCCTGGCCAGCTTCTTTTTAGATTTCTTTTCAGTGCTGGTGCATGTGTGCGCCACTGCGTGTGTCTGACTGCTCTGAGCATTTCACATCCTCCTGACCGAGCCTGCCTCAGGCCAGGATGGTGGATATGGCTTGTGCCCTGGGCACGTAGGTAGCGGCTCAGTTTGCACACTTCTCAGCAGAATCCTTAAGCCGCACAGCACATTGGGGCAGCGTTCTCGCCCTCGACACCTGCACTGTGCAGAAGGGAGCTGACTGTGACCAGGGCCTCGCCCAAGGCCAGGCCCTGACTTTCATTAGCTGTATTTGTACCGAATCTCTGTCCTAGGAAGACAGCAAGGTTGGCAGGCCTCGCAGCAGCCCTGGAGTGGAATCCTCCTCTGCCACTGGCAGGGGCGGAGCCCACAGCAATTCTCTTATTTTTATTGTATTTTATGTATATAGGTATGGGTGTTTTGCCTGCATGTACATGTCTGTGCGCCCTCTGAGTATCTGGCACCTTTGGAGGCCAGAAGTCATCAGATTCCCTGTGGTTGGAGTTACAGTTGTGAGCTGACAAGTGGGTTCTGGGAATTGAACTCAGGTGCATCCTGTGCTCTTCTAAACAGCCAATATTCTTCTTCATTTCCTTTTTTTTTGGTTTGTTTTTTGAGACAGGGTTTCTCTGTGTAATCCTAGCTGTCCTAGAACTTGCTCTTGTAGACAAGGCTGGCCTTGAACTCAGAGTTCTGCCTGTCTCTGCCCCACAAGTGCTGGGATTAAAGGCTTGCACCACCGTGCCCGACTGAACTCAGCTAAGTCTTTGGCTAGCCCTCGTGGGCAGCGTTTTTAACCTCTCTGGGCTTCGCATCCTGCAACGTCAATGGGTTTGCAGGAGTGCGTGTTGACTCGCAGTTTGTTCTCAGGGAGTCAGGTGGGCAGCATGATCTGCCACTGTGGGATGTCCCACCTTGAAAAGAGGCTGGAGCTGCAGTCAGCTCCCTAAGCCATTGCTCTTGATGGCACCCGCGATGACCTCCTCTGTGTCGCAGGGTTGGCCCTTCCAAGCTCTGTGCTCTGGGAGCATTAGGTGCACACACTGAGCGCAGAGAACTCAGGCGGAGACTGAAGGACCCTGGGAGAAGCTGGGCCGATGGTCCGGATGTGCACGGGTTAGGTCCGTTACATTAGGGGTCACTTAGAGGCCCACAACGCCGCGGAACCTTGCTTCACTGACTCCCAAGTGGAGAGAGGAGCGAGTGGCCTGGCCAGACCGGCCAGTGCATAGGGCTGGTCCAGAAAGAGACTTCTAGTTCTGATAACCTTGTTGGCTTTGGTTGGGTGCCCTGCCCTTTGACAGGCAGGTCTGGCTGGGTGGGAAAACTGTTTGGTCAAGTTCAGGTCTTAACACCTTCTTGGTGCTATTGATAGTGACAGATGAGAATGTTTTAACAGCTGGGGATACTTACCTCAGCTGCGAGAGTGTAGCTCGCCGTCACCATCACAATGAAGCTGTGTGCCCAGGGCCTTTAGTTTCTCTGTTGGCCCCCTCCTTTTTATTTATTTATTTATTTATTTATTTATTTATTTATTTATTTATTTTTTTGGTAATAGACAAGGTCTCACAATGCTTCCTTGGCTAGCTGGAACTCACTGTATAGACCAGGCTGGCCTTGAACTCACAGAGCTCTCTGCCTGCCTTCTGAGTACTGCGATTAAAGGCCGGCACCACTCTACCTGGCTTGCTGCTTTCTTTGTCGCTGGGGGTGAGCTCACTCTTTGACTGTTCTCCATCTCCAGCCGCCTGCCATACATGCCTGTGGTCTAGCCTTATATGTGAAGTAGGTATGGTTCCTGTCCACTTGACGTATGGGGAAACAGAGGCACAGAACAGTAAAACTTCACATCCATAGCTGGCAAGCGGCAGAACCCAGGCGAGCTCTGGCGATCATGTACTGCGGGAGGGGTGCGTATGTGACTGTGCAGGACATGGCCTTTGGGGCCACTTTACCATTTTGACTTCTCTCAGGCCAGGATAAGGATAGCAGCCTCTGGGACTGCCAGGGAGGCTGAGGTACTGGGCACTGCCTGGCTGTAGCCAAGTTCTCAGATCTAAATCATCAGGTAAAGGCAGACCTGCATCCCTGTCTGCTGTAGGCCGGGAGCGTGGCCGGGAGCGTGGCCTACCCGGGGCTCCCACCCCTTTGTGATGTTGGGGAGCAAACTCGGGCTGGGACAGCCATGAAGGTTCCACCATCCAGCTGTACCCCGTCCTTTAAAAAAATAAACGGGTCGTCTGTTTACTCTGTGTATGCGTGTTCTGCCTGCATGTCTGCATGTACTCCACACGTATGTTTGGATTCTGTGGAGGCCAGAGGAGGGGTTGGATCATCTGGGACTGGATGGCCAAGACTGCCGGGTGTGACTAGAGTGCCTTTATTTGCTGACCCCTCTGCTAACCCTTTTTTGTGTTTTTCCTTTTTTTTCTTTTTGGAGGGGCCGTATTTCGAGACAGGGTTCTCTGTGTAGCCCTGACTGTTCTGGAACTCGGTCTATAGTAGACTAGGCTGGCCTTGAGTTCACAGCTGGGACTAAAGGCACGTGCCACCATTTGACACTTTAATATAAAAAATTAAAGCTTATTATGTGTGTTTGTGTACGTGTATCTGTATGAGTGTTATGTGCACTTGCGTGTCTGGGCGCTGGGAGAGGCCATCCGATCCCTTGGAGCTGGGGTTACAGGTCTTTGTGAGCTACCTGACATGGGTGCTGGGATCCAAATCAACTATTGATTAAGAGGTACGGTTGAACAGCGGCTGTTCTCAGTCATGGAGTCACCTCTCCAGTCTCAACCTTTTTTTTTTTTCCATTTTAAAAAACTGTCATTATAGCATTATAGCCTTGGCTGGCCAGGAATTCACTGTGCAGACCAGGTTAACCTCGAACTCACAGAAATGCCCTGCTCGGTCTGCAGAGTGCTGGGTCAACGGTGTGGCCACTCATCTGGTTCTTGTTTTTATTTTTATTTTTTTCTTTTTGAGACAGGGTCTCACTGTGAAGCCCTTACTGGCTGGGAATTCTCTGTGTAACCCCAGCAGGCTGGCCTCCAACTCACCTGAAGCCCTCCTGCCTCTGCCTGCTGAGCGCTGGGATCAAGGGTGTGGCCACCATGTCTGCCTAGTCTCAGTTTGTTTTTCTTGGCCCTTCGTACTTTTGAGAAAGCCCGTTTGCCTATGTGCTGACTGGACGACCACCAGCTATAGGGTTTGATGACCACCAGCTATAGGGTTTGATGACCACTAGCTATAGGGTTTGATGACCACCAGCTATAGGGTTTGATGACCACTAGCTATAGGGTTTGATGACCACCAGCTATAGGGTTTGAGCTCTTCATATACTGTCGAGTGTTGAGTCCTTGTCGGATGGGTGGCTGCTGGCCAGCTTCTCTACGGCACCCTGGCCCAGGTTTGGGATTGCCCTCACCCCTGACCTAGTCCTCACTCTGAGCCCTGCGGAGACAGCAGACACTACCTGGGGCCCTGCCTTCCTTGTGGGAGTGCCATGTTAGACAGGCTGGCTAGGCGGGCATGATTCTGTAGCTTCCTTGAGGACCTGTGGACTTTATGCTGGGGATGATGAAATTCTCTTACCCATTGATCTTACCTAATGTGTAACTGTCAAAGGGTAGTCTGTTTTAAGTCCTCTGGGGCCCTCACGGAACCATTGTATTTGGAAAGGCACAGGACCACTGCTCCTTATTTCAGCCTCTCCCAGCCTCGCTTGCAAGAGAGAGGTAGTGTAAGTAGCCTAGAAGCTGGGCATAGTTTTTGTTGCAAGCAGAGCTCATGGCTTTTTGCAGTAAGCCCTGGGGAGTGCAAGGGCCTGTGTCCCTCCTGCTACCTTCTGAATCCTCTTACCCCTGGAAGGAGCGGCTGGAGGATCCTACTAGAGTCTGACCCGCGTGTGTGTGTGTGTGTGTGTGTGCGCGTGTGTGCGTGCCCCGATAGGGGGTGGATGGGGCTCTGGTTAGGAGGGGCAGGGGAAGGCCACTTTAGGGTGTTTTCAGAACAGAGTATCAGCATCCTTAGCAGAAGCATTTCTTTGTCAGTTGGTACTGTGGGGGATTGGTCCCAGCACCCCTGAGGATGAAGGAGAACGAACATTCTCAGGTCCCTTCTAAAGCTGTTGTGGTTTTGGTTTTTCGGCGCAGGGTTTCTCTGTATAACCATGGCTGCATTCTTGAGACTCGCTCTGTAGACCAGGCTGGCTCTGAACTCCACCATCCACTGCCTCCTAAGTGCTGGGATTGAAGGCTTGCTCCACCACCACCAGGCTGCTTGCGACCTTTGCATAGAGAGTGTACTTCTGAAATGTCGAAATACGGACAAATGTTGACCATGAGAGTGGTCTTCTGAAATGTCGGAATACGGACAAGGAAAAATGTGTCCATGCTCATTATAGATGCTTTTAAAAAAATTTTTTTTTTTTGAAATTAGGATCTTTCTAGTTCATGCCCTTGAACTTGTGATCCTTTGTCTTAGGCTTCTGTGTGCTGAGATTGTGTCTGCTACACACACACACCTTTGACACAGGCTTTGATGTAGCCCAGGCTAGCTTTGAATTCATTTTGAAGCCAAGGGTGACCTTGAAGTTCTGATGCTCCTGCCAGTACCTTGTGGACCACTGTGCAGAATTCATTGGTGCTGAAGATGGTACCCTGGCTTTGTGCTAGGCTAGCAGTCCTGCTGAGTCACGTGATGTCAGCCCAGGAGGAGGCATGTTTTAGAGCGTTTCCCTTTGTTTTCTCTCTCTCTGGAGGAGAGGGAAGGGGAGGGGAAGGGAGAGGGAGCTCTGTGTGTGTGTGTGTGTGTCTGTGTGTATGCGTGTGTATGTGTGTCTGTATGTATGTGTGTGTGTATGTGTGTATGTATGTATGTGTGTGTCTGTATATGTGTGTGTGTGTATGTATGTGTGTGTATGTATGTGTATGTATGTATGTGTGTGTGTGTCTGTGTGTGTGTATGTATGTGTGTGTGTATGCGTGTGTGTGTGTATGTGTGTGTGTGTATGTATGTGTATGTATGTGTATGTATGTGTGTGTGTGTGTGTGTGTCTGTGTGTGTGTGTATGCGTGTGTGTGTGTGTCTGTGTGTGTGTGGTCTGGCTCCCTCCTGGTTGCCAGCTGATCTCAGAGCTTGCAGATCTATGATCTATTGATGGTGAGAGTCTGCTTCTGGCCATTGACCTACAGAGCAAAACCAGAGCAAGCTCTATTGGCAGCCACATAACCCATCTCCTTAGAAGCCCACCAGAGAAGAGAGAATGCCATCTTCTGGCCTTAGAGGGTGTGGCCCAGGGTTGGGTGCCTGGCAGATCTGGCTTTGAGTATGGGGCTTGTACTAACAGCATATAACCGACCTGGGCTCCTGTCTCTTGTAAAGACAGTTGAGCCCTGATTTAGTACTCTGGAGTTTGCCTGACCGCCTGCTCTCTTATCTATCCATCTGTCCGTCCGTCTATCCATCCATCTCTCTCTATTTCTCTCTCTTCCTCTCTCTTCTTTTCTTTCCCAGTGGTTGGTTCCCCTGGAGTTGGAATTGCAGGACTGGGCACTGGGAGCTGCCTGGCTTCAGCGCTGGGCGTGGAACCCTGCAGGAGCAATAAGGGCTTTTTTGTTTGTTGTTGTTTTTGTTTTTGAGACAGGGTTTTTCTGTGTAACCCTGACTGTCCTGGAACTGGCCTCGAACTCACAGAGATCGGCCTGCTTCTGCCTCCTGCGTGCCACACCTGGCTCACAGCAAGCACTCGTAACTGCTGAGCCATCCCTGTCCACTTCAGGCTTTAGCGTTAAGTTGGGAAGCAGCTAAACACTGGCTTGATGGTTTGGCTGAGCCCTGCAGGCTGCCTGTGGGGCTGGGACTTGAGTCTGGATTGCCCACCATGGCTGAATGATGGTATCCATTCATCCGTCTATCTTTCTTTCTAGCTTTTTTTTTTTTAAAGCGTCTCACTGTGAAGCCCAGGCTAGCCCCATACATAATCATGAGAGTCCTACTGTACCTTCACAGTGCTGGGATTAAACTCCTGCCATTTCCCCTCTGGGGTTAAATTTAGGTCTTTGTACATATCTGCCTCTTAGTTTTTCTTTGAGGGCTGGTCTCACTACGTAGCTTAGGCTGACCTGGCAGTCCTGCCTCACCCTGTCAGGTGCTGGGATAGCGGGTCTGTACCAACGCCTCTGGCTGTAAGCATTTCCTGTCACTCTGCAGATAACTCAGGAGTCTGGTCTGTGGAATTGGGATAGAAGAGTCTGGGATGGTGGTAACACCCTGTTATCTCAGCACAACAGAGGCAGGGACAAGTGCCCAGGGGAAGCCAGGTCCGTATGTGGTAGATCCTGTCTCACACTCACAGGAAGTCTCCTCGATCAGCAGCATCAGCCGGCCTTCAGCTGTGGTGCGCAGCAGGTAGAGGCAGACCGCTGTCACCTGCTGCACCATCTGTCACGGCGGCCTGCAGCTTCTCTAGGAGCCAGAACTGCCACTGCCCTGCCCCCTCAAGTCTCCACATCCTGCTCACTCCCACCTTTCTTATTGTAATTTAAAAGGTAAATGATATTCGTCATTAACTTACTGTTCAGATGTTATAGATGAGTAGAATCCCAGCATTGTCAATAAAATTTTTAGCACGGTAGAGAGGATTCCTATCATTCCTTAAGCAGGAGATAGTGATAATAAACTGTGTGTGTGTGTGTGCGCGCGCGCGCACGCAAACACTTGAGTTTGCCGTAATAAACTGTGTGTGTATGTGTGTCTTTTAAAAATGTAATTAATTAGCCGGGCGGTGGTGGCGCACGCCTTTAATCCCAGCACTTGGGAGGCAGAGGCAGGCGGATTTCTGAGTTTGAGGCCAGCCTGGTCTACAGAGTGAGTTCCAGGACAGCCAGGGCTATACAGAGAAACCCTGTCTCGAAAAACCAAAAAAAAAAAAAGTAATTAATTAATTAATTAATTTATTTTTGATGCTGTGAATGGAATCCAGGGCCTTGTGTCTTCTAGGCAAAACCCTATCACTGAGGGCCACATCCTGAGCCCCATCCAGATCCAGGTGTATCTTTGTTTTTGCTCTGTAGCCCAGGCTGGCCTGAACTTGAGATCCTCTTGTTTCGACCTCCCAGTGCTGGGGTGACCAGCTTCCGTGTAGGTGTTTGATGGGTCCCAACCTGACCTTTCCAGTGTACCTACCAGTACGGGTCTGTGTGCTCCCATTGCTGTTTGGGGGGAATTATTTTCACAGCCTCCGGCAGGCGTCTACTTCCAGACCACTAAAGGAACCCTTAAGAACTCGGGCCACAGCTGGGGATGATGTCGCACGCCATTAATCCCAGCACTCAGGGGGCAGCAACGTGGAGTGACTTCCAGGTCAGACAGGACTACACAGTGAGTCCCCGTGTCAGCAGTCACAACAAAGCAAGCAGAATTAGACTCAAGCCAGGCCTAACGCTCTTCTCCGAGGAGTGCCCTCTCCCCGCCCAGCCCTTGGGACCGCCTGCCACGACACCTCATTTCTTCCTCTCATGCATATGACTCCTGACCACACATCTGCGAGCATCTTTACTTCAGGCCTTTTGCACAGCTGTTCTTCCTATGAGGATGGCCGCCTTGAGTGCCTTCACTCTCTTGGGACTTGGTCACAAGTCCCTTTAGGAAGCTCCATCCTCACCCTCCCTCTCCTGACAGGATTTCACTAAGCACTCTGTAGCCTGGCTAGCCTGACACTCACGTAGGCCAGGCTAGCCTCATACTCATAGAGACCCACCTGCCTTTGCCTTGTGAAGAACAGCTAGGGAGGGCTTTCTTGACCACTTTGTAAAGAAAACTGCAGGCACTGCCCTGCCACGCGCCTGTGTCTGTTGCATGCGATGTTTTGTGAGTCATGTCACCTCAGGTAGAAGTATTCTTTTTACATATCGTTTCTCTTGCTGTCCGTCCTTTATGCTGGGGGTTGAAACTAGACCTTACACGTTCTCAGCAAGCTCCTGCAAAGATGCTTTTTCTCCTATGGCCGGATCTCCAGATTTCCCCAATGCCTGAAATATGTCTTGGTTTTTCACAGTCAAGGGGATTATTCGGAAAGGAGGAATCTTTAAGAATGAGCTGTGAATGAGGATCCTAGAGGGCGTCCGGCAAGCTGAGTACATGCGCACTCACCTGCCTGCTGGCTTGGCTGGAGGCGGGTGGGTATCACCGGACAGTGGCCGACCAACGCCTCTAGTCAGTTCATCCTCCAGGTTAGGGTCTCTGGCTTCCTTAAGCCTCCTGGCTTGCCCGAGTCTTCCTGCTCAGAAATGGAGAGAGGCCCGAATTAGATCCCTAATTGCAAGCGGGCAGCAGGTGGGAGGACCCGTGAACAGGCCAGGCACAGCCCTGGAGGAGGCTGAGGTGCTGAGGGTGCAGCTTCCAGAAAGAACCCATCCACACTGAGGAGCAGGAGGCGAGGATCAGCCCTCGGAGCCCTGTCCTGGGGCCCGAGACTGTCAGTGAGTAGGGTAGCCGTCACTCCAGCACCCTGGAGAGAGCAGACGTGTGCCATCTGCCTCAGGACACGGTAGGAGGGCAGAGGAGTTAGTAGGTGAGGACCTCGGGGTAGGTCATGCCAATATGGTAGCAGTGTTTGGAGATGGCTGTCCCTTCTGGGCCTGGGAAGTGTTTTATTTTTTTTTTTTTTGCTGAGGATGAACTCTTTGGCCTTGTACATACTAAGCACCCACTGCCCACTGAGATATAGCCCATCCACCAGGAAGATTATTTAACATTTTTAAATTTTATTTGTGATTGTGCGGCGGTGGGAATTGAGTTCGGGGCATGCTTAGCCAGGTTTCGCTAGGTCTTATCTGTGGGAATTTCGGACTGGTCAACGCTTAGAGTGTCTAATGTTGGCACCTAGGGCAGGGTTCTTCCTGTCAGTCCACTGGGTGGTGCTGTAGCAATCTGTTATTTTTTTATTTGTTTTTGAGACAGTATTTGCTATATAGCCCAGGTTAGCTCTGCATGCGGCATCCTGAGCCTCATCGCTGGCACCAGGCTTAGCCCTTGGAGTCATCGTGAATTCGCATGCAGCCCCGAGGGTCCTTTAAAATAAGATGTGCTGTAGCATGTGTGTGTGTGTGTGTGTTGTGTCCCCTTCTGGATAACTGGATTTTAGGAGTCCCTTTCTTTGTAACAGAGCCTCATATACTAGGCAAATGCTCTGCCATTAATCCATACCCCAGTTTTGTTTTATCTCTTTAATCCCTTATTGTGCTGGAGGTCAGAGCAGCTTTTGTTGCTTTTTGAGACAGGATCTCACCGTGTAGCCCTGCTGGCCTGGAATTTACCCTGTAGATGAGTCTGGCTGCAGACTCATAGAGAGCTATTTTCAGAATGCTAGGTTTAAAGGTGTACATTCAGCACAAACTAACTTTAAACAAAAAATTATGTCACCAGGCAGAAACAGAGGCAGGCAGATCTCTGAGTTCAAGGCCAGCCCAGTACACCTGGTCAGTCCCAGGCTAGCCAGGGCTGCGTAGTGAGATCCTGCCTCAAAACAAAAGATCCAAACAGAAAAAAATAGTGTGTATGTGTGTGTGTGTGTGTGTGTGTGCATGTGGAAGTCAGAGGATGTGCCTTGGGAATGTTCTCTCCTTCACATTGAGTCCTGGGGATAGACCTTCCGGTGTCAGTCTTGGTGGTAAGCATCTACACGCTGAGCTATCTCTCCAGCCCAGTCTTTCCCCCATCCCTTCCCTGTCCTCTCTTCTGTTCCCTTCCCTCTCTCCTCCCTACTCCTCCCCTCCCCTCTCTTCCCCTCCCTACTGTTCCTCTCTCCTCCCCTTTCCTTCCCTCTGCTCTCCAGTCCTCCCCTTTCCTTCCCTCTGCTCCCCAGTCCTCCCCTTTCCTTCCCTCTGCTCCCCAGTCCTCCCCTTTCCTTCCCTCTGCTCCGCAGTCCTCCCCTTTCCTTCCCTCTGCTCCCCAGTCCTCCCCTTTCCTCTCCACCTCTCCCTTTTCTTCCTCCCCTCCCCCCTTCACCGCTGTGGCCTCTGCACTTGGTGCCAGGCCTGGTTTGAGAGCCTGTGAACATGATGTTCAGACTCTGGCTTCTGTCGAGGTGCAACAGGGACTGGAGCCCGAACTCACCTGGTCACCGGCCAAGTATAGGTGGTCAGCGTCTGTGCTGTCCCTGCCCGGGGTAGCCTGTTCCCACTACTGCTTCTAGAGAGGCTGGCTAGCAAAAGACCTGCTCCTTTGCCCCATGGCACCATGGAGAAATGAAGGCAGATGCCAAGGCCGCCAGAGAAGGACAAATTTGGGCTGGAGCAGGTGCAGCCTGTGCTGGCCCTCTGGCTGCAGAGAGCAGGTCATCAGCTATCACAACATTATTAGGGTTACTGGGTATTTCTGGAAAGTAAAAGAGAATGGGAGCCAAAGCCATTGAGCCAGAGTCTCAGATGAGCGCGGGGAGGCCGTGTGTCTCACTGGAGCCGCCTGCGCTGTGCGTGGGCCAGGTCTCTGCCCTCTGGGCTCAGCAATGTCCCTAAGAAGAATGCGCGTGCCCCTCTGCCTCAGGAGTGCCTGCAGCAGCCAACTGAAGGACCAGCGTGGCTCTTTGACTCTTCCCTTGCAGTACGGTGCTCTGCCCTGTGGAGACATGACTGTGTGGCTGTGTCGTGCTAGGCTGTCCAGTATGGGGACCCGGGCCAGGGCCGAGAGCCTGAGGGAGCAGCGCCTTGTTCTCTGCATCCCTGTGGACTCAAGGCTGATGTCCTGTTCCAGGCACTCACTCCTAGGTGACTCGGCCTGTGGGCCTTGCTTCCTCATCTGGGACACAAACACAAAACCTATTGTGGTTTGAATACTTGGTCCCAAACGGTAGAACTGTTTGGGAAGGATCAGGAGGTGTGGCCTTGTTGGAGGGTGTGTCACTGGGGGGTGGGTTTTGAGGTTTCTAAAGTCCACATCAGTCAGTCCCAGCTAACTTTCTCTGCCTTGTGGTTGTGTCTTAAGATATGAGAGATACTGTTTCAGCTCCATGCCTGCCCACTGCCAGGCTCCATGCCCATGCTGTGATGGCCATGGAGTCTAACCCTCTGGGATCATGAGCCTCAAATTACATGCTTTCTTTTCTAAGAAAGCCTTGGCCATGGTGTCCTGTCCCAGCAGTAGAGACATAGCTAAGATGCCCACAGTTCCAGCTGTGTGGGGCCATTACAAACGAGAGGTACTTATTGAAGGTGGGCAGGGGTGAAACCGTTTGCCAGTGCCCCCACCTAGAGTCGCTGGGCTGGCCCCATAGTCGAATACCCAGAGTTCTAGGTGTGTAAGTTGGTGGCTGACCTGGAAAGCTGCTTAGAGGCACTGAGCTAGCCTGTGACATGACCTGTGCAGCCGTGGTCTTGCTGACAGGCAGAGGGCCTTGGAGCAGCAGGGCTCCTCCCACGTTTGTGAAGAGGCGTGTGCAGCTTGAGTCCTGTGCCATGTGACCCCCCCAGCCTGGCCCTGATGGGGCTGCTCCTTCCTTCCGGGCTCGGCCGATCAGACCCCTTCGTTTCCGGGTTCAGGCCGTTTGGGGTCTGCTGCTTCCGCGTCCTCTCTGTCTGTCTGGAATCCAGCCACTGTTCCTCCTCTCTCGTCCCTCCCCGTCTTGGTCTCCTAGCCTCTGCCTCACCCCCTCAGACTGTCGCACCAGCACTGGCACCTGTGAACTCCCGAAGGGACACGTGTCCCTTCCCTGCTCAGAAACCCTTCGTGACTCCCATCTGAGCCCAGGCAAAAGCCAAGGCCCTCCCTGGCCCACAGGCCCTCTCAGCTGCGTCTCCCCCTCCCCGCCCCTCAGGCCTGCTGGGCACCCGACTAGGACCTTGGTTGGTATTTGTTGCCTCTGCCTGGGCCTCCTTCCCTGGATGGTGAGTGCCCGTGTCCTTCCCCCGGGGCCTTTGCCGGACAGCTCTCTCTCAGGGAGATCGTCACTCCTTTATCGTGTTTTCAGCCTCGTCTATTGTTTTTGGGTCTTTCTGACCAGCCTGAGCTCTGTGCCTGACTGGGCTTGAACTGGGTACTCCCTGCGCTGCTTCCCGCAGGGAGAGGATTGCTGGCCTGTGCTGCCACGCCCAACTGCCGCTCAGGCCTTCCTTGCCTGCTGCTCCCCCATCTGGGTTTCCCTCAGCTCTTGGTGACAGTACAGGTTGCTTCTGTTTGTCCTTCCCTTTGCTCCTGCCCCCCTGACAGAGACTTGGGTTGAGAGAAGGGCTTGGTTGTTTGTTCCCATGCCTGAGGCAGGGAGGGTGGGGAGGTGGGCAGGCGGTGGCTCCCCAAGATCTGTGCTGCTAAGTGAAAGAGTGAGGTTAGGGTTTCTTTCGGTCCCATCCTACACCCTAGCTGTGTGCTTGCTCATCCATGCAGGCCATCCTCCTGGCACAGGGGGACAGTGGAAAGTATTGCGGCCTCCACTGGCTGTCATCGCCCCTTTCCCTGTTCTCCCACATGGCCCCTTGTCGCTTGTGTTCAGGCTCACTGCCGCCAGCTGGGTGGGGCACGATCCTGTCAGCCCTCTGACCTTGGGTCCCTGCACGGACGCAGTCAAGGTTACAGGACAGAGGGGCCTGGCTGGCTCTTGGCACATCTGTGACTACTCTTCCGCCACACGCAGTCATTCGTATGATATCTTTGTGCTTTTCCTCTTTCCCCAAGACAAAGTTTTAGTACGTAGCCAAGGCCAGGACAAGGCGGGCCTCCCATTTTCTGATCCTTCCTTCACCTCCCAAGAGCTGGGATTCCAGGCACGAGGGGCCGCCACACCCAGCTCCCTGCTAAGCATTTACCCTGGAGGGGCGCCATCCGAATGCTCAGGCGGCTGTCTATCTAATGCCTACAGTGAGCACGGGAGGCTGCAGCTGGAAAGTCTGTTCCCCTTGCCCTGAGGAGGTGGAGGGCTTGTCAGGAGCCACACAGATAGGGAATGTGTGTCAACCCCACTGTGCCGTGCAGAACCTGTCGGCTCTGGGTCACCACCGAGGGACACCCCAGCTTCTCTGGGGAGGGGCTGGAGCCTGGTGAGCCGCTCCATTCTCTCGATACGGGGTGCCTTAGAAGCAGGGCTGTAAGGCCTGGCGGCCTGGAGTGCAGTGTGGGCTCTGAAGCTTCCAAGGGAGCAGCGCATGGGCAGATCCTGGTCCCAAGGGATAATACTGAACTGGGCTGTCCCTGGGGCCACGTGGGGGTTAGAAAACAGCCCGGCCCAGGGCAGGTACAAGGTCTCCCCGTCTTTCCTCATTCTTCTTTTCTTTCTTTCTTTTTTTTTTAAAGCAAAAGCATAGTGATCGAGGGCCAGTGGATCAGCAGTAACTAGACTACCTGCAGTCTTTGTTTTTTTTTCTTGAGACAGGGTCTCACGTAGCTCAGGCTAGCCTCAAACTTGTATGTTGCTAGAGTTGTGCTAGAACTGATCCTGAGTCCATCTGCCGATTGCTGGGACCACAGGCATATGCCACCCTGCTGGGTGGGGTTACTGCTTTCATTGGTGCTGTGATGAGGTAGGTGCCCGGAGCCTGAGGCGGGAGGTGTGAGCCTCCTGAGAAACAGTCACACAGGGCACGCTTCTCTGTCGTATTGTTGCCCTGCCAGGCTGGGACAGCCTCAAGAGTGCTCCTACCTTTGCGACTTAGAACAAGGAACAAGCACTCCCTATGGTGTGCCAACCGGGGTCTGCCACAGCCAAGGCCAGCACCTCACCCCAGCCCTGGGGTGGGCTTCCGTCCTTAGACTGCTTTGCTGCCCTTGACCTTGGGCTGATCCTGGTTGCTGTTGGCTGCGGCCAGGCCTTGTTATCTCAACCTCCGGGTGAGAATTCTTCACAGACTAGTGGGACTGTCATCGCAGAAGCAGTGCGTGAGCCGTGCCAGGGCTCCTGCCCTTGTGCTTGTCTTTGACCCCTGTCTATTGTGCTTTCAACGGCAGGTCCGCCCGCCTCCGCCCCGTCACCCCCGCCCGTCACCGGCCACCCTTATATAGATAGGCATCTATCTCACTACAGGGGTCCCTTCCTTAGCTAAGCTGTGCCCCAGGATGAGCAGAGCCTGCTGGCCGCCTGTCACCCTGGCCGGGGCACCTTTCTGTAGCCATCTGTGCCCTCAGACCCCTGACTCAGGTGCCCCTCGGGGTTGTACTCTAGGCTGGCTTCAGTGTGGCTGGGGGTGTGTGTGGGATTAGTACACGGCACGGGTGGGGCTGGGTGCAGTGGTTGAGGAGTGCGGCGGGGCCCAGGGTCTAAGGTACACATCGATTCCCCTGTCTCCTTAGCCTGTTCCCTGGAGCTGTTTCGTCTTTGCTCTTTTGATGGACACTTTGCCTGTCTGTTACTGGTTGGGGCTGGGGTGTAACTTGGTGGAGCGAGAGCTCTGTATAGAATCCCCTGAAGCCAGACCTTTTGTAGTGCAGTTCTTGGGACTAAATACAGTGCATAGTTCATCTGCATGTTGCAGAAAGCTGTACTTCCTCAGCGCTTGGGAAACTGAGACAGGAGTGTTTCAGAATTTAAAGACTCGGACCCTGTCTCACCCCTGAGTGATACCCCTCCTCCCAAAAGAAGGACACAGCCTAGTGGATTTCATCCCCTTTCGGTATGCAGGCCCCCACCTCCGTGACTGGCACCTTTGCCTAACCCACAAAGAGCATGTGCCTTTTAGCATCTCCCCCACCCCCGCTCGCCCGGGTTACCAGCGGGCTGCTTTCTGTCTGTCCCGGGCCGGTCCTGGGCACTCTGAACCTGAAAGTCTGGTTTCTTTCACCCAGCCAACCATCTTGCCACACTTAACATACCTTTTATCTTGATTTTGAAATAATTCTAGAGGCTGAGGGAGTTGCGAGAACGACCTCCGGCCCACTGGGCCCTTTTAGGCCTATGCCTGGGGGATGCCGGCTTGCTGGCTCGCGCAGGCCGTGGGAGGCCCCGGACTCACCTCGGCCTCGGGCAGCTCCTCTGCTCGAGCCTTGGGATTGCTCTTCACCGTGGCCCCTCTCCATGCCGCTCTCCCGCTGCCCGCTCGTCGCCAGTTGGTGGCCCGCGGCTCCTGGCCTGCTCGCAGAGCCCCAGCTGGGGGAGAGGCTAGGGTTTCAGCCCTCCCCGGCAGCTGGCCCAGTAGGGACAGGGGCTGGTTGTATTTTAAGCTGTTGAGTGGTTCAGCAGGAACTCCATGGCCTTCTCTCCCAGCGCACATTGCCGCCCTCCTGTGATTCACATGGACCCAGAGCATGTGGACCGCGCTCCTGGGGCCCAGCAACTATTAATATATCCAGATCTCAGAGCCCTGTGTGCCACCGCACCCCTTCTAGCACATTCCTCATGCGCTCATTCCTCCTTAGCGGGGTCCCAGTGTACGACCCACCGCTCAGTCTGGCACTGGTTGTCCTTGTGTGGATTCAGCCATCTGCCCCTCAGGCCACAGGGCGAGGCAGGGTATGAGCCACATAATCTCCTGAGCTGTGTCTATACTGTGGGCTCTGGTCCACTTGGACAAACAGGCCTGGGGACCACGGCCTGGCATCGGAGCCTTGTTCTGAACTCAAGCCCAGGCCCTGCAGGGCCGCGTCACTGTGTAGGGTCACCGCCACGGGGCTTCCGCACCTGTCCGTGCACACGTACCCACATGCACACACTTACCATGTACTGGCACCACGTCGGTCTACCCATGCCCTCAGGGACCTCTAGCAGTGCCTTGGCCTCTGCTGTTGGGAGCACGCAGATGGCAGCAGTCAGCTTCTCTGGCCTGTGATGCCCCCTTCTTCGGGATAAAAGGTGGCAGATGTCCACAGAGCCCTTAGGTCTCTCCCAGCTAGCATGGGCGGGCAGCGTTGAGCATCAGACCTTCTCTGACCTCTGGGCGCGGTGGATCGGATCCCTGGGGCCCCTGTCACCCCGCTCTGCCCCTGTACACACTTTGCAGCCCCAGCCTGCACTTTCTCCTCCGGGGCTGTGGACCCCAGGGGCACAGGCAGGGTGCGTGTTGGGCTTTGGGAGCTCATCTGTGGGTAAGCACATTGTGTTGGCCCGACGCGTAGGAACTGTGAGAAGTGAAGCGGTGGAGAGGGAGGTAGAGGGACTCTGCACCAATACCTCTGGAATTTGTCGCCTCCCTGGGAACACAAATGCACAAGGGAAATAATCCAGTGTCCCTTACAGCTTAGAAGTGGAAATGGGTGATCTGTCTGGCAGATTCTCCAAATAGCTGGCATCTCCCCAGGCTCAGTAGCTGGTGAGGCAGAGCTGCGCAGGGCTAGCTGGCCACAGCGGCCGCGACTGTGGGCTTCGTCCTTCTCTGGGGGATTTTCTTGCCTCCGGTGGTACTTTTGAGGACCTGTGCCCACCCAACTGCCTGAGGGTAGCCCTCAGGGGAGGACTGCGGCTCCTTTGGGGGGGACTCGGGCCGGGATGGTTTTATATTTAGCGAGGCCAGGCCCTGGTGCCACTCGGGTTACATCTGGCGTTGAACCTGGCCGGGCCTGGTCAGACACAGGCTCCCTTCCAGCACCGAGGCAGAATTTGATCATGCTGCCCAGCCCAGCTCAGAACAGCTTTGCGAGGAGAGGTCGGAGGTGGGGGCTGGCGGCGGGCGGCGGGCACCGCAGCCTGGAAGGCAGAGCAGGAGGGCCGGCGGCGGCATGGATCTCGGCTTGAGCATGGCAGCCAAAGAGGCCCACCAAGGCCTCGATGGTCTCCCCATGCCCGCGCCCCACAAGGCAGCCAAGAAGCATAAAAAGGCTGTTCTCTTCTTCGAGGTGGAGATTCGGGATGCGAAGACAAGGGAGAAGCTGTGCTTCCTGGACAAGGTAGGACTGCGTCCCGGGGTGGGGGGTGGGGAGTGCCAGGAGGGCTGGGTCCCCGTTCCTCACGGCGCCTGTAGGGCTATGCGGCGGCATCGGTGGCCCCGCCTGTCCTTCAGAGGGCATGCAAGAGGCCTTGTCTGCATCTAGAGCAGTGGTTCTCAACCTGTGGGCCGAGACCCCACCGGGGTCGCCTATCACATATCCTGCTTATCAGATATTTACACTACAACCCATAACAGCATAATTACCGGTACGAGGTAGCAATGAAGTAATTTTGTGGTTGGGGTCAGTACACCACGAGGAACTGTATTAAAGGGTGGCAGCAGCGGGACGGTTGAGAGCCACTGCGCAGGGGTGAGCAGCTGCGGCCCCTCTGCGGGGCTGGAAGCTGGCAGCCCGGGAGGGAAGGGACAAGGCGGCCTGGCAGGGGTTCTGTGTCTGTGAAGGAGGTGGAGGGTGGATGTGCCCCATGAAGTCAGCCAGCTCGAGCCTGACCTGCCTGGACCTGGACCCCCTCCCCCATCCCGGGTCTGGCTCCCTCGGAACTGACAGCCTGCCTTCCTGCAGGTAGAGCCTCAGGCCACCATTTCTGAAATCAAGACCCTTTTCACCAAGACACGTGAGTCTCCTGACACACCTATTCCTGCTCCCGACACACCTGTCCCCCCGCCCCCGCTCCTGACATCTCCCCCCTCTGCCTCCCCTCTGGATGTGACCTGGGCCCGCATGCCTCCGCATGCCTCCTCCTCATCGGCTTGCAGCCTCTCGGCTGGAACACTGGAACAGCGAGTGAGGCCCGGCTGACTGGGCAGGCTGCCCCTGTGTGGTCACCAGCAGGAATGCTCTCGTGCTATCTATCCAAAGGGGAAAAATCTGTTGCTGCCTATCCTGTGTCCTTGCACAGGGTGGGAGGAGCCCGAGGGCCCTAGAGTTCTGGAAGCCCTTAGAGGCAGGCCCAGTTTGGGGCGTGGGTAGGCTGAACCTTGCCAGATTAGGTGCTGCAACCCCTGACCTTCTCCTGGCAGACCCGCAGTGGTATCCTGCCCGCCAGTCCCTCCGCCTGGACCCCAGTGAGTACAGCGGTCCACCAGCCTGTCCCTTGGGCTCTTGGGGTCAGGAAACCAGGGCAGTCACCAACCACTGACTTCTCTCCGTAGAGGGGAAGTCCCTGAAAGACGAGGATGTCTTGCAGAAGCTTCCTGTGGGCACCACAGCCACGCTCTACTTCCGGGACCTCGGGGCTCAGATCAGCTGGGTGACGGTGAGCTCTGACTCCTTCCCCGGTCCCTGCCTTCAGCCGCCCTGGGGCGACTCACCCTGTCTCTGGGCACTCCCAGGTCTTCCTGACGGAGTACGCCGGGCCCCTCTTCATCTACCTGCTCTTCTACTTCCGGGTACCCTTCATCTATGGCCGCAAATACGACTTTACGTCCAGTCGGCATACGGTGGTGCAGTGAGTGGGCGGGAGGAGGGCGGGGTGGGCGGCAGGGTGGAGGTGGCCCGGCCCTGGCTGAGTCGCCTACCGCTCCAGCCTCGCCTGCATGTGCCACTCGTTCCACTACATCAAGCGCCTGCTGGAGACTCTGTTCGTGCACCGATTCTCTCACGGAACCATGCCTTTGCGGAACATCTTCAAAGTGAGCACCCCCGCTCCTTGGCCCGCCCGCCCGCCCGCCGCGGCCCCGCCCCCGCGCTAACTCGTCTGTTCTTCCAGAACTGCACCTACTACTGGGGCTTTGCTGCGTGGATGGCGTATTACATCAACCACCCTCTCTACACACCGCCTAGTAAGTGTCCACACAGCGCCCCTCCCCGACCCCACCGCGAGGCTTCCTTACGGCCTCTCCTCCTTGCTTTTTCTACAGCCTATGGAGTTCAGCAGGTTAAGCTGGCACTGGCCGTTTTCGTGGTAAAGAGGCGGGGCAGCCACCAAGTGTGGTGAGGTGGGGTGGCTGGGGGGGGAGGCCCGGCCGGCCGCGGACTGAGCCTTCCCTCCTTTACAGATCTGCCAGATGGGGAACTTCTCCATCCACATGGCTCTCCGGGACCTGCGGCCGGCCGGTGAGTGGCTGGCAGGACCGGGGCCCGGGGTGGGGTGGGGGGTGAGCTGGGGGAGGAGAGGGGTCGGGACGGGAGGGGTCTGACTCACTCTTACCCTCCGCGCCAGGGTCGAAAACCAGGAAGATCCCCTACCCCACCAAGAACCCCTTCACCTGGCTCTTTCTGTTGGTGTCCTGTCCCAACTACACTTACGAGGTGAGGGGCGGCCTTTGTCCCCCTCCCCCGGGTCTGAGGCCCGCGCGCGCGCGGTGCAGTGCAGGGGTGGGTTGTGGGGCGTGGCCTCGGCGAGCTGCGTGTGACCTGCTCGCGCTGTCTGCAGGTGGGCTCCTGGATTGGCTTCGCCATCCTGACTCAGTGTGTCCCAGGTGAGTCCGGTGCCCGGGCGGGGGGTGCGCTGCCCTTCCGGCCGGACACCTCATCCTGATCCCCGTTCCGCCCGCCCACAGTGGCCCTCTTCTCCCTGGTGGGCTTCACCCAGATGACCATCTGGGCCAAGGGCAAGCATCGCAGCTACCTGAAGGAGTTCCGCGACTACCCGCCCCTGCGCATGCCCATCATCCCCTTCCTGCTCTGAGCGGGTCCTCGTGGGCTCCGCACCTACTGCCCCGTCCCCATGTGGCTGGCCATGGCGCTCCAGCAGCAACAATAAACCTGCTTACCCAACTGGCTTTCTGTTCTTTAGGGGCACTGGGACCACCTAACAGCACAGACGGAGTTTAGGCTTTTATTTCCCCGATAGGTCCACAGGCTGGCGGGTGGTCCCTACAGGGCCACCTCGGGGCCCACCTCTCCGTCTCCATGGCCTTGGGCTACCCGGGCTTCCTTCAGCTCCTTCCGCTTCTTCCTTTGGAGCAGCCGCCGCTCACGTTCAAACTCCTTCATGCGCTTCACGTAGCTGTGGGCAGAACAGAGGGTCTCAGTGTCATAGGCTCTGGTGGGTCCATTCCAGCCACCGGGAGCCCTTGCTAGGGGTGAGGCCTCCCCGGGAGTTCTGACAGCCCCTGTCTGGGTGGCTCCGGCCTCTTCCCATGCCCGTGTGGGAGGGTGTGGTGTGGGAGGCTGGGGTGCGGTGTGATGTGGGTGGCTGTGGTGTGGGGGGCTGCGGGGCGTGTGGCGTGGGCAGGGCAGGCTCACTCCTGGTGCTCGCAGTAGTCCCAGTCGTGTTGCTCGTGCTTGCAGGCCAGGAAGTTGGGGAAGTTGTCTCGCTTGCACTTCAGCAGCCGGATGAGGTAGTGGGCACAGTAGTCCCGTTGCTGCAGCGTCAGCTGGGCGTCGCTCATCTCCTGCTGCGTGGCCACCATGACTGTGGGGATGGGGAGGCTCAGCACTGCAGCCCCCACCCGACCCCCGGTGTGCACGTGGCACAGACAGAAGCCACACAGAGTGTGGTTCAGCAGAACCCATTTGGGTAATGGCCACCCCCCAATAGCAGGGGTGACTCCCAGTCCCCTTTGTTGTAGACGGCAAAAAGAGCCCTCATGTCCCTGAATCTAGAGCCCCTAAGCCACATGGGACCTGAATTTCAGCTCTGCAGTGGGTTCTGGGGCCTCTCAGCCTTCGCTCCCCACCATAGAGAGGCCCGGCCGTCCGCTAAGCCAACGGAGCTGGGCTACGGGAAGCATCCCGGAGCACCATTGGGGTGCGCTGTGATCAGCGCGGCGTGGGCCTGCACAAACCAGGACAGGTCCATCACCCGCTTCCAGGACTCCGCGGCCGGCAGGCCCCGTATGCGGCTGCTGTTGACATAAAGGCCCCCACGTAGCATGTGTGTGTTAGGTAAGCCTCTGGTAGGTGACCCGTCCTGGGCAAACCTGACCCTTCAGGAGGGGCTAGGAACAGAAACTCCCCAGCCTGTGCCCACTGTGGCCCTCAGACACATACCCGGCCTTGCTGGGTCTGTGGGGCCTACCTCCTCTCCGCCTGGGCCTCGGTCCTATTCATTGCATTAAAACACCCCATTAGAGGTGGCGGCGTACACACCTTTGATCCCAGCACTTGGGAGGCAGAGGCAGGCCGATCTCCAAGTTCAAGGCCAGCCTGGTCTAAAGGACAGCAAGGACTAAGCGGAAACCCTATCTTGAAAACCTAACCAAACAAGTTGGCTGAGGGATGGCTCAGCATTACTGCCCCTGCGAAGAACTGGGGCGGGCAGCCCCCCACTGCCTACAGCTCCAGGGACCCAATGTCTCTTATCTGGCCTTATCTGGTGCCTAAACCCGTTATGTCTAAATGTCTGTACAGACACATTAAAAACAAGAAGAATCCTCAGTCCCATCACCGGCTGGCCTTCCTCTCGGGGCTCCAATCACATGCCGGCCTTCCTCTCGGGGCTCCAATCACATGCCGGCCTTCCTCTCGGGGCTCCAATCACATGCCGGCCTTCCTCTGAGGGCTCCAATCACATGCTGGCCTTCCTCTGAGGGCTCCAATCACATGCTGGCCTTCCTCTTGGGGCTCCAATCACATGCTGGCCTTCCTCTTGGGGCTCCAATCACATGCTGGCCTTCCTCTTGGGGCTCCAATCACATGCTGGCCTTCCTCTGAGGGCTCCAATCACATGCTAGATTTCCCCTGGTGGGGGCGGGGCGCTGTCTCCCATTATGCTTCCAGCTACCATCATTTCTCACATGGTCTCAGGTCCTTGCCCCCTCTTTGGGCTTGTAACCTGGTGCCCAGACGTGCCTCAACAGGGCTGTGTCACCCAGATGGGCGCTCTTTCTGTGCTCTCTCTGGATCTCCCGAGCCCAGCAGCGGCCGCCTGCTTCTCTACAGCCTTGACCGCCCTTCTGACTGCCGTCACCCCAGTAGGCTCATGAGGCCAACTTGGTCCCTCCAACTCTGCACCTCTGTACTCCAGGCCCAGGGCTCACTTCACAGGCAGCTCTTCCCAGAGCTACTCACCCTGGAGCTCACGTTAGCAACTCAAGCTCCGGCCTCTCATTTCCAGTCCAGGAGGCCAGCAGCAAGCCTTCATTCAGCACACTGCTGCCTGCTAAGCTGCAGGAAGGGAGCAGGCAGATAGACGGTCTCCATCTTCAGAGGGACACAAAGCAGGCCACACACACTGTCACTGAATGGCTGGCAGCCTTACCGACTGCAGAGGGCAAACCAAACCCAACAAAAACCAGGGTCAGGAGGTGCTGGGCCACGAAGAAGAAAGGGTGAGCCGGGCAGATGCCTGTGGCAAGAGCATTTCAGGATGAAGGGTGCCAAAGACCTGAGGCAGCGGGCACCTTTCCCACCTCCTGGGTTTTGATCTAAGCACAAGGAAAGGTAGAACTGACCTTTACAGTGACTGGAAAGGTGAGGATGGTGTGTTTAAGGGGAGGACAGAGCTGAGACTAAAGACAGACAGACATTGAAGGGAGAGGGACACAACCAGGAATCTCGGCACTCAGGAGCCTGAGGTAAGAGCATTTTAAGTTTGAGGCTAGCCTGTGCTCCACAGCAAGATCCTGTCTCAAAAGGAAAATAAAACCCAGGCTGGGCTTGTTGGCTTAGTCCTGTGATCTCAGCACGCGGAGGCTGGTCAGCCTGTGCTACAGAGTGAAACCCTGTCTCATAAATTAAGGTGTCAGTGGAGGGTGGTGGTGGCTCCTGGGGGAGGAAAGGGGGCGTGATTTGAGGAAGACACCGACTGTAGACTTCTGGCTGACACATGCACACGCGTGCTCACATACACACGCACCACTAATAAAGTCCTAAAACTCAGAAAACAAAAGCCAGCAATGTCATTCTTAAGTTCAAGGTTAAGGCTTCCCAGGGAGATAAACTGGGCAGCAATGGTCTCACCAGGCAGTTGTGAGTTACCTCCAGGGCAGAACAGAGGAGGCCTCAGCTTCAAGGCATCCACCAGGGAGCTGAGGAAGAGTCAGTAAGAGTGCCCAGCGACACAGAAACGAGCCAGGTAGAAGTGAGGAGTGACAGGCTGGGCTGGGGGCAGCGTGTGCAGGAAGATTCTGAGAGAAGCCCTTCAGTGAAGGGGTTAGCTGGGAAGGTGGGGCCGCAGTGGGATTCTAGGCTTGTTTTTGAGACAGGATTACTATGTATCCCAGGAACTCGTGATGTCCCTGCTGGGGTGTTTCAAAACCACTGATAGGCAGTCTGTCAGTCTACTGACAGGAGCCTGAGGAGAGAGAGATTCTGGAGCGGAGTCCTTTCGTTGTAGAGGGTGGGTGGAGGATATAAGGGGGGTTCACCTGGAATGGGGACTCTGCCAGGCTAGGGACAAGTCATTTGGAAGGAGTTTGAGGATGCATGGGTGTGGGAGCCGAAGCCACTCCTGCTTTCTGACAAGAGCTTGTCTAGGATAAAGAGGCAGTAAAGGACTACGGAGTAACACGCAGGCTGGCATCCCTCAGCACGCTGGGCCTGTGATCTCTGTGCTCCAGGGGCCAAAGGGAAAAAGTACTGTGAGTCAGAGACTTAGCCTGACCCCAAAATAAGAAGGGGTCCAGTGAGGAAGCTAGCTGAGTTTGGTTTAGCCAAGCAACAGAGAGGGCCAGGGAGTGCTGTATTTTCAGTATGACTATGGGCAAACCAGAATGTCAGGTGGATAAATGGACTTAGGTTCAGTACTGACCGAGCCATCTGTTAGCCTACACTCCAACCTTTTGGTAAAGCCCGTAATTTGTGCCTTTCCCCTGCTTACAAGTGGGGCTCTGTCCCTTCTTGGAAGCGGCTTCATGGGTCTCGGCACGCACGCCTCTTTTAGCCCTTGCTTCCACACTCTTAAATCCGCTTCCCAGATCTTCCTGGACACCTGCTTTGTCCAATGGGCTCCCTGAACGCAGTGCCAGTGGCTCTCTGCTACCCTGGGGCATCTCAAGTGCCAAACTAGGACTTTGTCCAGCGCTGTCACTCTATCTGTGATTTTTCCCACACAGGAAGAACGAGAACCGTGTGAGTACACACAGGCCTTGGCTTCCACCCCCACCCAGCATCACCGCACTAGACCGGACAAGTGCATGACCGCTCCACCTCCGACCTTGTATTACTGTACATAACCAAATACTAGCGACACTGGACGGAGATGCAAAGAACACGGTCCTAGGCGGTGCCCAGGACGAAGCGCAGCGGGGCAGTCTCGTCTTCCCGTTCTCCGCTGTCTTGTCCCAGCCTTTTGCTCCTCCAGCCATCCCTGCACAGCCTCCAAGGAGCTCATGCGCCCTCCCGACCCGACCCTGGGCAGACAGGCAGCGGAGCTCCGCGGGAATTACGGGCGCGCCTGCGCACTGAGCTCACCTCGCTCCTTACGCTCCGGAAAGCCGTAGTCCGGCGGGAAGCTGGGCATCTTCTCGGGGTCGGGCTCCACCGAGGCATCCCACAGATAGCGCCGGGCCAGGTGCGCCCCCATGGCCACTCCGCCGTACCCTTCTCTTTAGCAGCCGAGGTCACCTCGCTCCCACCTGGAAGCACTGCCCCGTCAGTGTCTTCCGGGTCATCTAGCCCGCGGCGGGGGTCATAGAGAGGTACGGCGGAAGCCTTCCTGACCCGCTGGCACCCCCTGGCGGTGGGGAGGAGTCAGGGCGGGTGCGGTGAACGCCGGTTGGCTAGAAGGCCAGGCTGGCCGGGGAGGTGGGGAGCAGGGGTGGGGTGGGGTGGGGTGGGGGAGGACGGGGCGGGGAATGGGAGTGGGGGTGGTTGGGGTGGGGCGGCGGCCTTCCCGATGCTCTGCCCAGTGCTAGGATTACAAATGTGTGCCACCAAGCCTGCTGTTTACGTGGGTACTGTGGACACTCTGGTTCGCATGCTCGCATGGCAGGCATTTTACAGACCGAACCATCTTCCACGTTCCTCTTTCTCCTCCTTTTTTTTTTTTTTTTTTTTTGGTTTTGGGATAGACCTAGGGCCTAGCGCATGGTAGATAAGTGCTCTCCCACGAATATACACTACCACTTCCAACTCTCCAACCTCCAAACACTTTCCCTAGGTTTGTCGGTGTGCACGAACATGTGTAGCTGTGTGGGTCGGAGGTCAGTTTCTGGGGTCATTACTCTGGCACTGTCCATCTTGTTTGAGACACCATCTCCCACTGGCTTTGAACTCAGTAGGTGAGACAGTAGGTGAGACTGGCTGTCCGCGAGGCCCGAGAGATTTAACCTATCTGTGGTTCTGGAATTCCAAGCATGTGCCGCCACACCAGGATTTTTCTTACATGGGGTTTGGGGACTGAGTTTAGTTCTTTATGTTTGTAAAGAAATCACAGTAATGACTGAGCTCTTCTCCCAGTCGTTGTTCTTCTAAAATCAATACCTTTGTGATCCTGGGCTAGAACGTGGTAAAGGAGTGCTTTATCACTGAAGCCCATCCTTAGAGCCAAATCCTGACCAGAGAGGGTGGAGCCAACCTGTTGGTCTTAAAAGCTCTTGGTCTGGAATCTTCCCAGAGCTTCTGAAGGAACCACTCTCTTCCTTGCTCCTAAATCTGTTAGGATGTGTCCTCTCTTGGCTTGCTCTCTCCTCTCATCCAGGACAGCTCATTTGACTCAGACTAAGGTGAAATCCTCAACCAGGGAAGCGGCTCTGTTCAGACACCCCCCCCACCCCCCCACCCCCACGTGCGCAATGGCTGGTCTGCAAGCTCCAGGGATCCTCTTGTCTGCCTCCTCTGGGCAGCCATGCCTGGCATCTGTTTTACATGGTATTTTAGTTAGGGTTTCCATTGCTGTGATGAAACACCACCAGAAGCAATTTGGGGAGGTAAGTGTTTTATTTCACAGTTTGTACTGCATCATGCGGGGAAGTCAGGACGGGAGCGCAGACAGGGCTGTGCTGCTTACTGGCTTTCTCAGACTGCTTTCTTTTAGTACACCCATGGCCACCACCTCAGGGGTGACACCACACGTAGTGAGTTCTGCTTTTCCGTATCAGTCACTAAATAAGAAAATGGACTCCAGACTTGCCTTAGGCCAATCCGGTGGGGGTGTTTTCTCGATTGAGGTTCTCTCTTCCGCAATGACTCTAACCTATGTCAAGTTGACATAGAAACCAGGTAGCACAGTATGGCTCCTTGAGATCAAACATAGGTCCTTCTGTTTGCGAGACAAGTGAGTGCCTCGGTTAGAGTTTTATTGCTGTGAAGAAACAAAACATTTCATTGGGGCTGGTTTATAGATTCAGAGGTTCAGTCCATTATCATCATGGCGGGAAGCATGGCAGCGCGCAGGCAGACATGGTGCTGGAGAAGGAGCTGAGAGTTCTGCATCTTGATCTGAAGGCAGCCAGGAGGAGACTCTTCTTCACTGAGCAGAACTTTAGCACATAGACGTTGTCTTTCACCCTCCCTGTCCATCTTGTCTGTGTCTCTGTGATTCGCAGTCACTTTGTCTCTGTGTGAAACATAGACTCTGTGTCTCTGTCTCAGTGTCACTGTGTTATGATGCATTCTCTGTCTCTCTGTCTCCACACACAATTCATGTGTTTGTCTCTGTGTTCAATACACAAACCTCTGTCCTTTTCAGTGTCTCTCACACATGCCCTGTGTCTTGTTCTCTGTCTCTGTGACACACACTGTTTCTCTGTTTCATAATGTACTTCCTGTGCCCCACACATACTCATTCACACTCTGTCTCTCTGAGCATGTCACACACACTGTTTCTGTCTTTGTTTATTTGTTACATACACTCTGTCTCTGTCTGTCTATTCTCCCAGTCTCTCAATCTCAGTCTGTGACACACACACACACACACACACACACTATCTTTTTATATGTTCTCCCTTCCTTTCTTTTTTCTTAGTTTGTCCTTCCTTCTTTCCTTCCTTCCTTCCTTCCCTTCCTCTTTCTTTCTTTCTTTCTTTCTTTCTTTCTTTCTTTCTTTCTTTCTTTCTTTCTTTGTATTTTTGAGACAGAGTTTCTCTGTGTAACTCTGGCTGTCCTGGAACTCCCTCTGCAGACACCAGCATGGCCTCAAATTCAGAAATCCGCCTGCCTCTGCCCCCCAAGTGCTGGGATTAAAGGGGTATGACACCACTTCCCAGCTCTTTTTAATTTCTGAGCTTATAATTACATTTTCTTTCCCTTTCTCCCTCTAAACCCTCTCATATACCCTTCCATACTGTCTTTCAAATTAATGGTCTCTTTTCATTAATTATTATTGCATGCATATAAGTATATACATATATATATATATATATATATATATATATATATATAAAAATATATCCTGCTCAGCCTGTATAATGTTGCTCATATGTCTGTTTTCAGGGCTGACTGTTTGACAGCTGATTAATTGGTGAGCTCTTCCCAGGGGAAGAGCACCTCTCCCACACTCAGATTCCTTAGTTGCCTGTAATTCCTTGTGTAGTGTTGAGGCCGCGTGGGCTTTTCTCTGTCCACACTGGCATGTTCTGATTCTTCCGCTCGCGCCTGCTGTTAATTGCCTATAGTTCTTCATCTAGGGATGAGGCCTCATGAGAGTTCCCTTTACCAGGTACCGACTAGTGTGGTAGTGCAGGTCTCCTGTGGGCAGCTTCCCTGTCATCTGCAGAAGACACTGTCACACAGCAGATGTCCTGGTCCTCTGACGCGTACAGTCTTTTGTCCATCTCTTCCACAATGTTCTCTGAGCCTTCTGTGTGCAGGTTGCACGGTAGATGTATTGGTTTAGATTGGGCATCCCATGGTCATGGGTTCTCTGCATACAGATGTCTGTAATGGTCTCTGTCTGCTGCAAAACAAACATTGCTGAGGGGCGAGGCTTATTTTATCTTAGTGTATTAGGATACGTAGAATGCCCTTAAAATAATACTAGTTTAGAAAATCTCAGTAGTAGGTTCTCCTCCACGGGTAGGGGGGCTAGGTCTATAGTACCAGACATGAGTTCCCTCCTACTGAGCATGCCCAAAGTCCAATTAGATGGCTGTTGGTCATCCCCAAGGTCTAATGTGATCCTTGTCACGATATCGTTGTGCCTCACAGGCTTCCCAGCTGGACAGCAGCTATTCACTGCTCCTCTTGCTTGTGGCTTGCACAGTCTCTTCAGGTATAATGGGAGATAGCCCTCAGGGAGGATGCTTCAGGCCAGCTCTAACTCCACTTCTCCAGCCTCTGTGTCTGAAGTGTGTGTTTTCAGAAATAGGGTTTTCTCTGTGTCTGTGTCTGTGTCATGCACACTGTCTGTCACACACAACCTCTTCGTATCTTCTTATCTCTGTCTCTTCCAATGTCTGCCTCTCCATGCCTCACACAAATATACACTATTTTTCTGTCTTTCTCTGTCTCTGTCTGAGTCTCTCTCTCTTTCTCTCTGTCTCTCTGTCACACATACTCTATGTCTCTGTCCATGTTACTCTGTCTCTCAAACACCCACTCTCCCTGTGTCTCTGCCTATTTCTGTCTGTCTGTCTATGTCACACACACTCTGTCTCTCTCTCCATGTCTCATGCATACACTCTCTGCCTCTATTTCTCTCTGTTACACACACTGTCTCTTTGTCCCTGTATCACACACAAACACAGTCTGTATCACACACACTTCTCTCCCTGTCTCTTTTTATCTCTCACATCTCACTGTGTCTGTATGTCTCACATAGTTATACTGTATTTTTTTTTTTTTTTTGGTTTTTCGAGACAAGGTTTCTCTGTGTAGCCCTGGCTGTCCTGGAACTCACTTTGTAGACCAGGCTGGCCTCGAACTCAGAAATCCTCCTGCCTCTGCCTCCCAAGTGCTGGGATTAAAGGCGTGCGCCACCACCGCCCGGCCTATACTGTCTTTTTGTCTTATCCACACAGACACACACACAGGCACACACACACACAGACACACAGGCACACACACAGACACACAGGCACACAGACACACACAGGCACACACACAGACACACACAGGCACTCACAGAGGCACACAGACAACACACATAGGCACACACACACACATATACATACAGGTGCATATGCATGCACACCCACCCACCCTTTCACATATACTCTGCCTCTGTCACATTTAAACACACGTATTTGTCATCTTCCTCTGCCTATCCCTCAGTGGTATGTGACACTCTGTCTCTGTCTGTCACATACCATGCTCCCTGTTTCTCTCAGCGACACCTACACACTTTATTCCTCTGTGTCACACACACTCTTTGACTTTTCCTGTGTTTTATAAACACTCCAGCTTCCTATGTGTGTCTTCCCTGTGTGTCTCTGCTCCTTTTTGTCACATGTATACTCTCTCGGTCACATACACATTTGCCTTGTGTCTGTATTACACTGTCTCTCTGTCACACCCCTGTGCTCTTGTCTCTGTGTCACTATACAATCTCTGTCTCTCTGCCACACACTTGCCTAACTCTCTGTGTCTCTCTCACACTCAAGCTCCTCTCTCTCTCTCTCTCTCTCTCCCCCCCCCCATGGAAATGGGAGAGATTTTTCTTGATTGATTATTTGATGTATGAAGAGCTCCATATCTGGATTATTTGAAGTAGGAAGACATACTCCAAATCTGGGCACATTTTCTGGTGGCAGCCTATGTGAAAGTAAGAAGCTTTGTGTTTTGCCTGCTTACTTTTACTCAGGCTAGCAGGGTTATCTGCCCTGTTCCTGAGGTATTCCTTTGCTGGGATTAGAGTCTACACACATTTACTCCCTCTGTCTGGAATATAGACACATCTTTAGTACATCCCTTTAATCCTAGACAATGACATCTAGTTGAAGGGCAGGCAAAGTTGTCGAATCAGAGAAAGATTTGACAGAATGAGTCAGTGACAGGATATATCCAAGTCTCATGAGAGCAGACAGGAAAGAGAGGCTACTTAAGAGCAGTACACACACACACACACACACACACACACACACACACAGAGAGAGAGAGAGAGAGAGAGAGAGAGAGAGAGAGAGAGAGAGAGAGAGAGAGAGAGTTCAGTGAAGAACAGTTGAGCTCAGTTGAGTTATTGTATTTATGTTTGGTTCGTGCAGTCAGTGCAGTTCAGTTCATGGAGTTCAGAGGCAGTTTTTCCAAGCAAAGCAATTCAGTCAGAAGCCAAGAGAAGCCAATTTGAATCAGTCAGCTTGGAGAGGAATTTAAGACAGAACAGATGAATTGAACCAGCCTTCCATAGTTCAGAAAGAGTTAGAGTGAACTTATTCAGCAGTAAGTCTCTGAGGCAACAATTACATCTGGTGATTAAAAGTTACTTTTACACCTGATGCTCAGCATGGTTGGAGAAGAAGAAAGGCCACCAATGCTGAAGAAAGCAGAGGACATTTGGCAGAAACATTGCAGAGGACAGGAAACATTTAACAGAAAGCAGCAGAGGAGAAATTCACCTGGGATCATCACCAGAGAGAGGCAGCATCAGTTCTTCGAATTTGGCTGGATGCCCAGAGAGACTCAGGAGACTCCAAAGTGGTAGGAACTTCAAGCCCAGAGCAAGGAACTATACAGGAGCTTTTGAGACAGCGAATCATAGCAAGTCATCCCCAAGTACAATTTTAATTATATAGATAGACTTTTAGACTTTTCCTGCATTAAAAATTGTGAAACTCCATTTCAGATCCCTTAAGACCAAGGGTAGGGACTGAGGGGACAGGGATGTTACTTGAAAAAGTCAACTGTGTCCATCCACTGGAGCAAACCAGTCGTTATATATTTTTTTTTCTTAAAAAAGGTTGAAAAATAACTGTACAACAAGAAAAAACATCTATGATAGTACAAAGGCTTGATTGACAAGAGACAAAGGAAGTAAGAGAATGGGAATTGCCTCATTGTGAAGCTGTGGTGCCTAATGAAATTGAGACTCAAGATAGACAGCCATTGTAGCTATACTGCCACATCTTAATGAAACTGAGGAAAGGCAAACCATTTCCACTAGCTTTTTTAGTTACCCAGAAACAAATGCCAGAAAATAAAATACAAGATCTTAAACATTTTCTGATCTTATGCCTGCTACAGAAGGGGGTGCAGCTTTGGACCTGGCCACAGATATGCCTCTAACACTGTTCCTAAAAGTTGAACCTTATAAGTTAACCACTGGTGTTTATGGTCCTTTAGCTTCAGGGACAGTGAGAGCAATCTTGGGAAGAAGTGGATTAACGTCTCAAGGATTTATTGTGCATCCAGGTATAGTAGATGGGAATGGCAAGGAAGAAATACAAATCATTGCATATGTGAAAAAGGAGATGCAAATTGATGCAGGGGATAGAATTGCTTGAATGTTGTTGTTTCCTTACATCAAGGGCAAGGCTGCTCCAGTAGAAAGGACAGGGGTTTTTGGGAGTACTGGGAAACATGCATTCGGGAAAACAGTGGTTAATAATCAGAGACCCAAATTAATGGTACAAATGAATGGTGTTGAAATAGAAGGATTGGTGGATATAGGAGCTGACATAAGTATTCTTTCTCCAAAGTCTTGGAATCCAGATTGGTAACTACAGAAGGCTTACACACAGTTTATAGGAATTAGTAAACTATCATGAATAAGACAAAATGATCAATGGATTAACTGCATGGGAACAAAAGGGCAAACAGGGAAGTTGAGACCTTATGTGGCTGATATACCTATAGACTTATGAGGAAGGGATCTTTTACAATAATGGGTAATAGAATTAATATTACTGCAATTCTAGGGACAGCAAATGAGGGAATAAGAGGTGGTGCGGTAGATGCCCCTGGGGAGGCATTGATACAGGGAATAGAGAACAATGGCAAACTGTGCCCACGGTCGAAAAACAGGACATCACAGGGATTGAGTTTCAAAATTTATAAAAGGGGCCACTGCTGGCCTACCAACAGCTTTGCCCCTAAAATGGTTATCAAACAGACTTGTATGGTAAGAGCAGTGGCCCGTAACGAAAGAAAAATTGCAGGCACTTGAACAACTTGTATGAGAGCAGCTGGTAGCTCAACATATAGAAGCGTCTACCAGCCCATGGAATTCCCTTGTGTTTGTTGTAAAAAAGAAATCAGGAAAATGGAGGATGATAATGGAGGATGATGATGGAGGATGATGATGGAGGATGATGATGGAGGATGATAAGAGCAGTTAACAAAGCAATTCAACCAATGGGTCTTTTACAGCCTAGACTTCCTTTACCTTTTTGTTACCTAGATCATGGCCTATAATAATAATTGACTTGAAATATTGCTTTTTCACAATACCCTTGCATGAGCAGAATAGGGAAAGGTTTGCTTTCTCAGTACCCACTCTGAACAACAGTGGTCCAATAAAAAGATACCATTGTAGAGTGGAAACTTGAGGGTTCTTTGGAAAGTCAGTTGTGTTGGATGGTGTTTTGCTGGGGCAAACATGTGAAGGAGTGTTTTCCTGAAGCAGACACAGGTGAAAGGATGTTTTGCTAAAGCAAGCACATGAAAGAAAGGACATGTGATGAAGGATTCTTTGCTAATGACATGCATATGTTTGTCCACCTTATGTTGTATAGTTCGGCTCCATTTTTTGGGTCTCCACAGAGAGAAACACACCAAAATATTTCTGGTGGTATATTGCGGCTTCTTGGTGCTTCCATGGACTCGAGCCGATAGGCAGAGTGATGGCAGCTGAGACAAACTCATGTGGTGAGGCAAGACTGTGAAGGACACATGATGTTCGGAAGGAATATAAACAGGACTCAATGGACAGTGATGGAGGCTTGGCTTGCTTGCTGGTAGAGTTAGCTCTGCAACTCTTCTTGGTCTCCCATTTTTGCTAATCTTTGCTTCATTGAGAGAAGCACAACAAAGAACGTCTCCTGGCGTTCCTGTTGGCCCTGTTCCCTCCTGCTGACTCGTGTCAATTCCTGCTAGGCCGTGCTACCACTGCAGCTATCCTCACACTACTTAACTGGACTGCTGGTGTTTGTGAGTGGATTGCGCTGCTGCTGCTGATCTGTGTAAACTGAACTGCTGATATCTTGACAATGCAGATAAGATTTGCTCTAAAGAACCATTTCTAAACAGGTCTACTTCCCCCATAACCTAATAACCTTTCTTTTCCACTACCTCTGGTGGGCTAGAAGGGAGGTTAAGAACCGTCATTAAAAGTAGGCTTTGAAAAAAAATTAAAGCTACACCATTGGAAGGGAATGTTAAATAGTCCAACTTTATATCAATATTTTGTGTAACAACCATTAGAAATAATTAATTGGCAATTTCCTTAATCTATCATTTATCATTTCATGGATGACATTTTGTTGCCTGATTCTAGACATTTTAGAGGAAATGTTTAAGGAAACAAAGATTCTGCCATGCTCGGGGTTACAGATTGCTCTAGAAAAAATACAAAGAGGAGATTCACTTAGTTATATGGGCTATAAAATCAGTCAACAAATTCGACCATAAAAGGTACAGATCCCTAGGGACCAATTGTAAACTCTTAAGGATTTTCAAAAGTTAATGGGAGATATAAACTGGCTGAGACCTACAATTGGATTAAGTACATATGAGTTAAGTAAGTTGTTTCAAACATTACAAGGATTTTCAAGTTTAAACAGTCCAAGATGTTTAACAGATGAAGCAGAAAGAGTTAATTAACTCTTGTAGAACAAAGACTGCAAGATGCATACATGCATAGAATTGATCTTAAATCTGATTGTATTTTGATTATTTTTACCTTCAACTCATTCTCCTACTGGGTTCATTATACAAAGGGAAGATAGTGTTATGGAATGGATTTTCTTAGCTCATAAAGTAAAAAATAGAAAAGATTTCTGAATAAATTATAAAAGATAGAATAAGGGTATATCAACTGTTAGGAACAGATCTGGCTGAAATTGTAGTACCTTTTACTAATGCTGAGATTATGATCAATGAATATTGGCAAGGAGCTAGTAGTAACTACTTGGGAGAAATTAATAACAAATATCTGAAAGGCAAATGTGTACAGTTTATAAAAAGAATGAGTTGGATTCTTACACACACACACACATATATGTATACAGTTTATAAAAAGAATGAGTTGGATTCTTACACACACACACACACACACACACACACACACACACACACACACACACACACATATATGAGAATGCCAATTCCAGAATTACCAACAGTCTACACAGTTGCAAACTGAAAGACCCAAACAGTCCTGACTGTACCACATGGAGACGGAATCGATGCAAAATGCATGAGGAATTTTTATTAAAAAATCTAGCATTCTAGGGACAAATGAAGAGCGAGTGACCCCCGCAGTCACTTGCAGCGGACCTTTTATACAGTCTCCAGGGCAGACACCATTAGGCACAATGTGATTGGCAGATCAGTGTTACTTTTAAACAGATTGGTCCCTAGGGGATGAGGTAAGTGGCCAACAGTCAGTCTGGTCAGTCCTTTGGAATGCGTCCTCACCCCTAGGTCAGTCTCTCCCTCCCCCTTGTGGTCTGGGGAATGCAGCCCAGCCTCTGACCCTTTAAAGTTTCTGAGTTAACTCTTTCAAAACAACATGGGGATGGCAGGTTATAAGTCAGACAAAATAAGCAAGATGATCAAAAGTCCATATACTTCAGTTTAAAACTTAGAGTTGTATGCAATCCTTATGGCATTACGGGGTTATCCTGAATCTCCTAATACAATTACTCATTCTTTACATGCAGAAAGAGCCATTTTGCATATATAGACTGCTAAATTTGTACCTGATAACTCGGAATTAACTTTGTTATTTGTACAGTTACAACAGGTCATCAGAAATAGAAACCATCCATTATATATTACTCACATTCGATCTCATACAGGTTTCTCAGGTCCATTAGTTCAAGGAGATGAGGAGATTTACCAATTACTAATAGGAAATGTATTAGAAACCTCAAAGTTTCATGAGAAACTTCATATTAACAGGAAACAAGCCAAAGAAATAATAAAAAAAATGTTCTATGTGTTCTCTACACAACCAAACTCTGTTACCTGCTGGTAGTAACCCTAGGGTTACCAAAAGAAATGACATCTGGCAGATGTATGTTTTTCATTTTGCAGAATTTGGAAAACAAAGGTATATCTATATCTATCTATATCTATATCTATCTGTCTGTCTATCTATCTATCTATCTATCTATCTATCTATCTATCTATCTATCTATCTATCTATCTATCTGCTGGGGTTCATGCCCCAGTTAGTCTCCTTTCTTCTTGGTTCTCTCTTGAAGGTAAGGAAGAGGGTTAGCAGAGGTGAGATATTTAGGGTTGCTGTTTAGTAATAAAACATTTACCTATTTTAAGTCTAAGTCACTTTGCTACTGTAGCTGACTTGCTTGAGTTCCTTTTGGGCCAGAAACTGCAGCCTCTGGCAATTAGCACCTCATCGTAAAACAGCAGGGGATTAAGTAAAGGATTTGTGCTAGAACCTTTTCCCTCTTGTCCAAATGCTTCTCACTTGTCAGGCTAGGGGAAAGTTTGGGGCAAAAAACTCCTATTGACCAGGAGAAGAGAATCATGCTCACAGAAGGAAAAACTTTTATACGAGCAAATATGAATTAAACCACATAAATTCATATACAGATTCATGTTTACACATTCATGAATCTCCATTTGAACAATCTGGGCTAAGTTTTCCTGCTACTTCATAATTGCATACATACACACATACTTACATATGCATATAGAGCAAAAGACCAAGTGCCAGTGTTGAAAGAATTCACTTGTTCAGGATGAAAAATGAGCTCCAATCTTTATTGCATAGAGAAAGAAAAAGCCTCTATCTTTATTGCTAGATGAATTAAAACCACGTCTGTAAGAAGAAAAAGACTAAGCCTGCCTTGCTATTAAGAAAATACCTGTTCTGTGTCATGGTAAGCAGAAGGTGCCTGTTTCTTCTGCTCTCTGCAGTTTCTTCTTTTTTCCTCTTCCCTCTGCATTCTGCACATTACTCCCTTAATATTTTAAGTTACCTTATAATTTCTAAGTTATTCCACTCTGCATTCTCCTTCTGATCTTGCTCTCTCCTGCTCTGATGCACCAGTGCTCTTGCTCCCAATGCCTTACTCCCAAAGCTATCTCTCCAATGTTATACCGTCCAGTGTGATCTTTCCTAGTCTTTTGTATCTTTGATAGTAGAAGAGATCGCATGGGTTTTCCATGCAATGCCCCCCACACCTTTTTTTTTTTTAATAAAAATTCACCAGAAGTTCAAACATAAATAAGTTTACAATAGAGAATGCTTACATGCATATCCATTAAGAGTAATTATCTGGCTAAACATTATCTGTCACCAGTTTTTACAGGTTCATAAAATCATAACTTTTCTGACTAAGTTATTAGTGGAGTTTTGTATAGATAAACCCTGTCAATATTTTATCTTCTGTCCTTATACCTATAGTAAATCATTAGTTATCTTTTATGACCTTTGGTTAATGGTTTTACAAACTTTTGGCATGTGCTCTTAAGTTGCAGATGCCTGCTTGTTATTTCAGAAGCAATTAACTTGTGACTCTTGAAGATTTGCAGAGTTCTTATTGCAGTTTTGACATCAGAAAGGACTTAATTGCAGACCTATTATAAAAGATCTTAATGGTTACTAATATAATTTTAGGAATTCTTACAGGATCATCATTAAGAATTAAGAAGTCATCTATTTCTCCATATAGCATCACTACAAGACAGTACACTTTTGTTGTTCTGCAGAGATCTGCTCAAAAGGGTGGGCTAACACCTACTGGTCATTATATATATTTAATAATAACAGGAAAAGCATATCAATAGCAGGAATCTTTCCTAAAATGAAATTCTTAGACTTGCCTACAGGAACAAATCAGTCAAAGATTTTCATCCATGGTGGAACCATCTCAGGAAGATCACCCGCTGGTTTTTAGCTTCTCGTAGATGGCTCCAGGCATATATCACACCACTGAAACTCACTGATACATAGTCAGGGTTTCAATGGGCAACTGAAAAGACTGAATGTGTAATAACACAGTTACTGGAAATAATGACAACTATGGTGATACCTGCACAAATTTAAACTGACAATCCTCCTGCATATGTATTCAATAAGATGAAGCAATTCTTTGCGTATTACAATATAAAACATATTACTGATATACCACACAATCCCACAGGACAAGAAATTTTAGGAAGTGCCAATTGTTCCTTATAAGAGATGCTTATTAAAAAAGAAGAGTAACCCCCGCCAGGTTTTTACTAAATAATGCCTTGTTACCTCTAAATATTCTTAATATTGGTGAAGAAGGATCAATAGCAGTTGAGAGACACCGGTTATCAAAACAACTGAAGAACTAGGCTAGCTAAGGATGCCAGGAGGGTGTGTTGACATTAAAATGGAAACCTGCGATAGTTTTAAAGTGGGGGTGTGGTTATGCTTATGTATCTACAGGGAATGAAAAAATATGGTTATCAACAAAACTTACAAAGATTAGAACTGAGATTATCAGTCGAGACATTAATGTCTTCACAAAGCAAATAGCCCAGGTGATTCCCTCCCACAGACTGTCACAGCCACTGATCTCGCCACAAAATGCATGCAAATCAACTTCAAAAGGACTAGCCCTGTGATCAATCACATAGAGCCTGAGCAGCACAAGGACTGAACAAGACAGAGACTGGACAGAAAAAGATACAGCTAGCTTTCCTGGGATTTGGCCAATATCACAATTTTCGCAGGGTACCCAAAAGACATTTTTGTCTCCAGACAAGGAAGAACATGACTCCCGTATTCCCAAAAGGTGGGATGGATGTTTTTGGATGTTTGATGTGTTATGGTTGTTATCATCTAAAGTGGTTGTTTGTTTATTGGTTATGATCAGGAAGGAAACAAAGTTTAAATCAGGGATCTTTCTCCTCTATCTAATAATGGGGGAAAAGAGGGGTAAAAGTGACTAATAGTAACAACAACAAATAAACAATAATAAATAAAAATATTAGTCTTAAAACATTTTACTTTGGCATAGATTAATATATCTTGATAGAGATTTAAAGACTATTTTGTTTGACTATTACTTGATATGTTGTACACAAGCAGTTTATTTAAAAATGTGATGTAAAGTTTCAGTTTTTTGGTTCTCATAATTATTTTTATTTTGTGTAGATTATTAATGTTAGAGAAAAAGTTTTCTTTTTTGTTTTTTAAACAGAAATGGGGATATGAAGTGGAAATTTTGGTTTCTTTAACAACTCAGTTGTGTCATGTGATGTTCTTCTGGAAGCTATCTTGTGAGAGGGCACATGATATTTAAAAAGAATATAAATAGACTCCCATTGCTAGGCTGCAAGTTTTGTGTCTTCACTGGTCTTCACTGGTCTTCCTTCTTCTGGTCTTTGCTCATCTTCCTTGGTCTTCACTTCATAGAGAAAAATGTGCCAAAGAACTTCTTGTGGTAATCTGGCTGATTCTGGGCACTTCTGCTTGTTATGTAGATTCTGTGGAGCCTTGCTGTTTCTGCTGGATCGAGCTAGTACTACAGATCTGTGTTTGGTATTTGCCATTGAACTGAACTGTTGGCATTCTGGCAAGGAAGAGTGATTTCACCCCAAAGAATTACTTTTAAATAGGTCCACAACCTCTTTTTCCTATTACCATTTTTCTCCCCTACCTCTGGTCAGTGGCCTAGAAGGGAGGTTGAAGCATTTAAGAACCCTGCTTCTTTTGAAGCAGGTCTTGAAGAATCAAAGCCTACATGAGTCTGTTAGTTTGGGTCCGCTCTCTCTTTTGGTTAGTTGGATCAAGGGTCTTTCAATTTCTTCTATCTTTTCTAAGAACAAGCTCTTAGACTAGATGATTCTTTGTTTTGTTTCTATTCTGTTAATTTCTACTCTGATTTTCATAATGTCTTGGCATCAACTAGGTTTGAATTTGGTTTGTTTTTGTTTTCCTAAATTTTTGTATTGTATCATAAGACAGTTATTTCTTGCACTTGTAAATTCCCCTGGTAATGTTGCTTTCCGTGCATCCCAGGGGTTCTATTGTGCTGTGTTCTCATTTTCATTTAGTTCCAGGAAGGTCTATTTATTTATTTTTTATTTTTTTCTTTGACTCATTCATCATTCAGTAATGAGTTGTTTAATCTCCATGTGTTTGTGTATTTACTAGAGATTTGTTTGCTGTCAATTTTAAATTTTATTGCATTGTGGACAGATAAGATACAAGGAGTGATTTCAATCTTTTCAAATTAGAAAAAAAATTTAGATTTGTTTATTTATTAGGTGTACAATGTTCTGCCTGCACAGCCAGAAGAAGGTTCCTGATTGCATTATAGATGATCATGTGATTGCTGGGGATTGAACTCAGGACCTCTGGAAGAGCAGCCAGTGCTCTTAACCTCTGAGTCATCTCTCCCAGCCTATCTTTTCAGTTTTTAAAGATTTGTTTTGTATTCCAGAATGTGGCTTTTTTAGAAAAGCTTCTTGCCAGGTAGAATGTGCATTTTTTGTTGTTTGGGTATAATACTCGGTAGATTTCCTTTGCATCTATTTCAAGTATGATGCCAGTTGTTTTTGTTTACATGTTTATTTTTCATGCTGATGACATGCCCACTGGAGAGAGTGACTTATTAAAATCATCAATAAATGGCTTGATGTTGATCTGTGTCTTTAAATCTAGTAGTAGATTTTTTAATGAAATGGAGTGCTTCAGAGTTTTGTGCACATGCTTAGAGAGTAGTGTATTCTTGGTTAACTATTTTCCTGACTAGAATGAAGTATCCTTCCTATCTCTCCTGATTAGTTTTAGTTCAAAGTCTGTTTGTTTCAGATATTAGATAAATGATGCATGCTTGCTTCCAGGTCCCATTTGATTGGAGTATTGTTGTCGATCATTTGATATCAAGGAGGTGCCTATATGTAAAGCTAGGATGTGTCTCTTGTAGACAACAGACCGATGGATGTTGTTCTCTGATCCTTTCAGTGAACCTGAGCCTTTTGATTGGAGAATCGAGGCCATTCATATTTAGTGTTATGATTGGAATATCTGTGCTGATTGTAGTCATCATGTCACTGATTGTGGTGATGCTTTTGTTCACAGTAGCACTTTATGTTTTAATAACTATTAATTCTCTCTTCTGCTTGAAATACTGCTTGCTATTTTTTCTTCAGGTGTGATTTTTTTGGATATATATATATATATATATATATATATATATATATATATATTTAGACTGTTTATAGCATGGAATGCTTTTCCTTCTCTTTCAATTATGGTGGGAGTTTTTCTGGGTGTGGTGTTCTATGTGGTCTTTAGACCTTGGAATTCACTGCTCCAGTGTCTTCTGACTTTCAAAGTTTCCACTGAGAAGCCAGTTATTTTTTGGGTGGGTTTTCCTTCCATGTGTCTTTTTTTTTAAACTTCCATTTACTTTATGTGTTATGCATACTTACTGTTTTTACTGTGATATGCCATGGGGAATTTTTTCCTAGTCTTGTCTAGTTGGTGCTCTCTGTGCTTTTTGTATCGATGTGGTATGTCTTTCTTTAGTTTGGGGAAGTTTTTTTCAATGATCTTATTGAAGATCTGGTCTATGCCATTGGTTTGGGATAATTCTTATTTTATGGCAATAATTTGAAGGTTAGTCTTTTTTCTTTTTTCTTTTTATTTTCTAAGTTTTTAAATTTACATTCCAAATCATTTCCCCTTTCCCGTTTCCTCCCTCCCCGAAAGTCCCATAAGCCCCCTTCCCTCCCTCTTTTCCCCATTCAACCCCCTCTCGCTTCTCTGTCCTGGCATTCCCCTACATCCAGTCTTTCCAGGACCAGGGGTCTCTCCTTCCATCTTCTTGGAAATCTATTGGTATGCGAATTGTGTCTAGGGTATTCCGAGATTCTGGGTTAATGTCCCCTTATCAGTGACTGCATACCATGTGTGTTCTTTTGTGATTGGGTTACCTCACTAAGGATGATATTTTCAAGTTCTGACCATTTGCCTAGGAATTTCGTGAGTTCATTGTTTTTAATTGCAGAGTAGTATTCCATTGTGTAAATATACCACATCTTCTGAATCCATTCCTCCGTTGAGGGACTTCTGGGTTCTTTCCAGCTTCTGGCTATTATAAATAAGGCTGCTATGAACATAGTGGAGCGTGTGTCCTTATTGCATGCAGGTAAAGCTTCTGGGTATATGCCCAGGAGTGGTATAGCTGGATCCTCCGGGAGTGTCATGCCCAGTTTTCTGAGGAACCGCCAGACTGCTTTCCAGAGTGGTTGTATCAGCTTGCAATCCCAACAGCAGTGGAGGCATGTTCCTCTTTCTCCACATCCTCGCCAACAACTGCTGTCTCCTGTGTTTTTGATCTTAGCCATTCTGACTGGTGTGAGATGGAATCTATGGGTTGTTTTGATTTGCATTTCCCTAATGACTTTTTTCTATGATCTTACTGAAGATCTGGTCTATGCCATTGGTTTGGGATAATTCTTATTTTATGGCAATAATTTGAAGGTTAGTCTTTTTTCCACAATGTCCTACAGTTCCTATATATTCATTTCATGTGTTTACATTTTTTATATTCCTTACCTAGATGGTCTAGATGCTCTACTTTATACTTGAGTTGTGATATTCAATCTTCAGCTTGATTTCTTCTACTCTCAAGGCTTTCCTTTGGGTTTTAGAGTTGAACTATCAGGTTTTTAAATTGCATCTTCATTTGAACTTGAGTCCCTTTCAGCATTTCTATCTCCTTATTGAATTTTGTTCTCAAGACTTAACTTGTCTTTGTCATGTCTGTCTGCTGAATGCTTGTGTTTTTGTGGGTATAGCTCTGGTGTTTATTCTCCTTAATTTCTTCCAGAATTTTTTGCTCTTTTTTTAAATTCCTTAAACTTTTTTGACTTTTTAAAATAGAAGTTCTTTTTTCTTTTTCTTTCCAGAGCTGAGGACTGAATCCAGGGCCTGGTGCTTGCTAGGTAAGCGCTCTATCACTGAGCTAAATCCCCAACCCTCCTTAAACATTTTTATGAAGTATATAATTGTTCTTTTACATTTTTTTGTCTTGGGTTCAACTAGGAAATTCTCACTGTGAAAATTTTCTACAGGACTGGTGGATTTTAGAAGAAGATATTGATGATCTTTCATGTTGTTGGTATTATATTATTGTGATGAGATCTGGGCATGGGGACTTTTTTGTTCTCAGTCTGATATAGATGGAGCTGGTTGAGACAGAAATGAGGATGTGAGGGTGGGTTGGGCGTAATGGTTGGAATTAGCTTGGGTGGCATGAAGTCAGGTGGACAGAGGGGACAGGGCTGATGTACAGGATGTGTCTCCTTGTATGGAGTACACAGTGGAGTATGGAGTGGACCTGGCTAGGTGGGCAGGTCAGATGTGTCATGGGATTGGCCTGATGGTTTGGAGAAGGAGGGGGTGGTCTTGGCCAAAGGTAGGTTGCAGTACACAAGAATGACAAGACAAGGCTGCAACACTGGATATGGGTCCCAGGCTAGATCTGGTGGGTTGGGGAGACAGTGTGGATGGTAAGTCTCACAAGGCTAGATCCTTGAGAATAACATAGGATATCTGACTGGGTGAAGAGTTTGGTGTGCTTCAGAAGGGACTTGTGGGTAGTGGCAGGTAGCTAGTGATTGACTAGTTGGCACGTTTGGTGTGGGATCTGAGGCACATATGGGTTTGGGAGAAGGGGTGGATAGGGGAGGGTCAGAGAGATCAGGCTAGACTCTTAAGAAGGATGTAGGAGATCTGGTCAGGTGGACAGATTGCATGTAGCACAGAAGGAGCCCTTTAATATCTCTTAAAAATATTTTTTTTTTCTTAGTACAATCTAAAGTGCTTCCCTTGTGTGCCAGGAGTCATATATTGTCATGTGGCAGTTCTATTTCTAGCTTTTGGGGAAACTCAAAGATTGATTTCCAAGGCGTCTACACTAGTGTATATTTCTCCCCAGCTGTGTGTAAGAACTGCCATGTCCTCAGATCCACCCCAGTATGTTACCATGGTATTCCCACGAATGAGCAGTCTGATTAACTGACATCAAATCATTGTATATACTAATTTTAGCTTGAGTTTTCCTGATGGCTAAAGATGTTGAACACTTTTAAAAAGAGGTTATTAGCCATTTCTCTTCCTCCTTTTGAGAGCTTTATGTTCTTCTCCATAGCTCATTTTTTTCTGTGTTGTTTATTGTCTTGATGTTTAAATTCTGTGGAAGTAGTATGTCTGGTATATTTAAATCTGTAATCACAGATCTGTAAATCTGCATTCCTGGACTATGATGACTTGTAGTTGCTCCAGGATAGACTATTTCATTCCTCTGAAGTGAGATCTGTGTTTGTGTTAACACAACCTTGCTGCATCTCCTCAGAGGTAAAGAGCACACCTACACCATTCTTCTGGGCGATTAAGGCCCATTCCTGACCCCAGTGGGCATACCTCATTTATCATTTAATCAACTTGGTCAACTTCCAAGCTCTTTCCCCATGTGGGAATCTTCTAGTGCTAGATCTCCAGAGTCTTTCCTTTGAACTATGAGTTTCTAACCATCATTTCTACATTGCAAGTGTAAGCATTGCAGGGGATCCTTCAATGTAAATACATAACTCTTTCTTGTTTTTCAAAGCCTGCAAATCCACACAACCATTTCCCAGAATTGACTGTTTGTTTCAAGTAGCTGTCATCACATGGCTTTCTTAGATGAATTCCGATTATAACAGCCAACAACATACCAGAAAATAACAGCACATAGACACTTTGGTAAATATTTGAGATTTCTCACATCAGATAGAAGACTCACTCTAAGACTATGCGAGCGATAGATGTAGAGACTTAGGGTTGAGAAAATACACACATGGTAGGCTGAGAGATCAGAGACTGATCAAAGAAATAAAGAAATATGTGAAATAATATTTACAGGAGATGAATAATTTCCATAATATAATGTATTGTGTGTTAATGTTGTTACTGTGCCTTGTACTTATCCAGTGGTTTTAAAATAAATATTTCTTTGGGGACACAAACATTGGGTTTACAGGGATCCGGTAGCAGCTAAGCATCAGCTGTTTTCACAGCTTAAAGTAGGACGTGCTTGCCCATGATACATTTGGCCTGGGTGTTAGCAGGGTCTCCCTGTGACACCTCCTGTAATCTGTATACTCGGTGTTAAATGGTGTCCTAGGACACAAGGCCTGCATGATAGGGCACATACTTTATTTGTGTGATTAGCTTTGTGGCCAAAGTAACAGAAATGCCATAATTCTACATCAGTTTAGCCTTTTCTTTTTGTGTGCTATATACAAAAAAGATATATCCATAATAGAAAATGATATATATCCAAACAGGATGTCACTGGTGACAGCCACAGAACTCCACAACACACCTCCCAAGGAGTTCTTTTCAGAGCCCTCCAGCCAGGCAAACCCAAGTTCTGTAACTTCAACAAAGAAATGAAAGACTTCTGAACAAGCCAAATGCAAAACAAAGTTATATATCTGCTGAAACAGGAGGCACTAGTCTGCCCCAGGGGAGAGTACACTAATCAGTTACCCAAAACCAAAGGGTCAGCACTGAAAACGACATACAAGCAACATTACACACGCTGATCAGGCTCTATGTGTTTTTTTAGGAGTGTGTGTGTGTGTGTGTGTGTGTGTGTGTGTGTGTGTGTGTGTATCACCCATTAAAGAAAAAGAGGTCTTTAATTTGAAAGAGAGTGGGATGTGAGTATTTGGGAAGGTTTGAAAGGAGGAGTGGGGGAATGATGTAATTCCTTTATAATCCCCAAAATAAAATTATTTTTAAAAGTCCCAGCTTCTTTATTGACCTCCTACCCCAATGTGGTCCCTCTTTACTTTCCTCATTTCTACAGTTATTCTAGGAGATGTTCTCACATCTAAAGATTAATGTCTTTAAAACTTTTTGAAGGGAGCCATGGGAAAAATAATGTGGAGCTAAGAGCTCACAGGATCATTACCTGAGGGAATTCTGGATGAAAAGATATCATTAGTCAGGATATTAAAACATAACCAATAAATGATGCAACAAATTGTTATGCCCTATCATAAAATTTGTGCTTCAAACATCAGGGCCTTGTTACGCCAGGAGGTCCCCAAGAACCACGAGGGTCACAGCAAGCCATTTAGGCATAAATCCCAATCAGGTATAGATTTAATTTGAGTACTAAGTCTTGGAGCACACAGGTCAGATATCAGGGCTAACCGTCACCCTCTGCCTCAAGAACGATACAGGTTCTCTTTGGGTTGCTGTTCACATGTCATGGTCATCTGGATGTCTCTGACAGTTGCCATTTCTCATAGACTGCCAAGAACATAATTTTTGCACAGCAACATCACTTGGGTGCAGATGTTGTGGGAGAACCTTGAGCATTGTTCTAAGAGCAGCCGTTTGTGGAGCCAAAGTCCTACCATCCCTTGGGAATTAACTAGCTTCCTGCATGGTGATTTTCCTGTTTATCATTTACTTGTGTGGCTATTGAGGCATGACTGCTGATGCCCACAGAGATTTGAGGAGGATGTGACAGGGGAGGATGTTATGTTGCCTGGAGCTGGAGAACAGGTGGTGTCATTGTCAGTATGGGTGTTGGGAACCAAACCCTGATCCACTGAAAGAGTAGCACCCGCCCACCTAGTCATTTCTCCAGCACCTAGTAAACATCTTTATAAGATGAATTTTCTCTGTAACAAAAATCCAGAAAGCTGTATATAAAATCCCATTACAATATCTTTTTAAAAACAGATTTAATTTCCTTTATTTTTTCTTATGTAAAAATCCTTATGTGGTAAGTCACAGCTTGAGCCTGGGTCCTCTGAACAGAGACTCTGGTGTGGGTTTTCATAAGATGGCCAGTGAATTCCTGATAAGGAGACTTGGTGAACGCAGTCTCTTTCCAGAGGTCCAGGGTCAGGTAGTCTTGGAGTCTTGGAGATGGGATCAAAGGTGGCCTTGGCAAAGCTGCCCAGGGTGGCAGTGCAGCCCCTGACTGGTGTGTGGCAGTCATTGATACCGGCCACCATCAGGGGCAGAGACAGTGACAGTACCTCTGGGGGCAGGGATGAGATGCACCAGCACAGAGCCGCAGAGACCTGTCACCTTCATGGAACAGTGTGGGGCTGGTCAATCTTGTTCCCCCAGTAGCCTGTCTGCACAGGGACGATGGAGAGCTTGGCCCAGATGGCCCTTCGATGGCAGTGACTACCTGCTTGGAGCATTTAATACCAAGGCCAGCATGACCATTGTAGTCCAAAGTCTACAAAAGTAGTGACAAAAGACTTGAGTCTGGTCCTCTGTCCAGCCTGAGTTTCCTTCTGCACTGGCAGGATCTTCAGAACCTCATCTTTTAGAGATGTGCCCAGGAAAATTAATGGGCAGGTAGACCAGGTAGATCTGCAGGGACTTGATCTTCAAGTCCTTAAGCAGGCGGCCCAGCTTAGTGATGGGAATCAATCACCTTGTCTTCACACGCTTTTAATCACAAGCAATGAATCCACACTCCTTGTCCAAGGTAGAAACTTATGGGTTCTTTGGAAAGTCGGCTGGATGATGTTTTTCTCGGAGAAACATGTGAAAGAATGTTTTATTAAAGTGGAGAGACGGCTCAGTGGCTAAGAGCACTGACTGCTCTTCCAAAGGTCCTGAGTTCAAGTCCTAGTAACCGCATGGTGGCTCACAACCATCTGTAAAGGTAGCTGATGCTCTCTTCTGGTGTGTCTGGAAACAAAGTGTACTCATATAAATAAAATAAATCTTAAAAAAAAGTGGACACAGGTGTGAAAGGCTACTTGTGAAGGAATGTTTCACTGAAGCAGACACAGGAGAGAGGATTTTCTGCTAAAGCAAGCACGTGAAAGGACACGTGATGAAGGATTCTTTGCTAACGACATGCCTGTATTGGTCTGCCTTACATTGTGTAGTTGAGCTGCATTTGTTGGGACTCCATAGAGAAACACACCAAGAAACTTCTGGTGGCATGCTGTGGCTTCTTGCCTCTTCCGTGGACTAGGGCTGACTGGATGTATGTGCTGAGGCAAAACACATGGAGGATGCATGATGTTTGGGGGAATATAAATGGGACTCCATGGAATGATGGAGTCAGAGCTTATCTTGCTGGTACTGCTAGCTGTAGAGTGCGTGCGGGTCTCGAGTCTTTGCTTCCCTGAGAGAGTCACAGGCGAGAACTCCTGGTGTTCCTGTTGGTCTCTCCTGCTGACAAAGCTGAGGCTGAGGCCTGACTGTCTCTGCTAGGTCCTGTCACTGCTGTCACAGCTCTACTGAACTGGACTGCTGTGTATCTGTGAAGTGTTTGTGAGTGGATCGAGTGGATCGAGCTGCTGCTGCTAACCTGTGAACTGAACCCCCGATTTCCAGACAACACAGACTGGAATTGCTCCATAAAAATCCTTTCTAAACAGGTCTAGTTTCCCTGTATCTTTTCCACTCTCTGTGGTGGGTGGTGGGCTACAAGGGAGGTTAAAGCATTTAAGAATTGTCATTGAAAATAAGGTTTGAAAAAATTAAAGTTACACCTGACTTTAGCTTTCCCTCCACCAGCCTTGTGGCTTCAACCATGGCTACATCCTTGACATTGACTGAGGCTCCTAAGACTGCTGCCAAATCCTCTGTGGAAGTCACTGTGGCCTCTTAATGCTGGTCCCCCTAACTCTCCTGCTGCAAGCATCATCTGCCTGTGGCATTTTCCCAAAGAAGGAACCCATTACAGCATCTAGTTTTGGAGGCATTGTTTATTCATCTGTTACATGAATTTAACCAGTGACTTAGATATTTAAGTTATTTTATTAGCAGACATTTGGAAACTCTCTTTTGTAAGCATAGCGTTTAATTTTCTGGGTGTAATTGTCATCTTGGAGGTTTACCTCTGAATAAGCTCACCCTTTCTAGTTCTTTCTGAATTCTGGCTGGCTGTTACCACTCAACTGTTCTGGCCCAAAATTCTGCTCCAAGCTGATTCATTCGAACTGGCCTCTCTTGGCCTCTGACCTGAATTGGTCTGGTTGGCCTCAAATTCACTTTGGCAATCTGTTCCAGCTTTTGAGATCCTCATGCTCTGGCTCATTCTGTCTCCATCTGCAACCTGTCTCTGTAAAACAGTCCTGGCAAAGCTGTTCCCTCTTCCTCTCTGCACCGCCTAAGCTGCCTCTCTTTCTTGTCTGTTTTTGTGAGAGATGGAGCGGTTCTGATGCTAAGGTTCTGTTCCTCAATTGGTTCTTGATCTGTCAGTAAAGAAGCCAAGGGTCAATTGCTGAGTACAGGGTATAGGCAGAACTTTCAGGTCCCTGGGGGCAAGAGGAGAAATGTAGCAAGGAAGAGAGAGACAGAGTTTGCCATGCTTCTGATGAAGAAATGTTGACCAGCCATGTGAGATCTTGAAATGGAGTAACCACACAGGCCACTCCTATAGGCAGGTGGTCAGGGATGTTTAGCAGGGACTAGATTCAACTAAGCAACTAAAGTTAGGGTAGGTGGGAGGCATGGAGATAAGAATAGTGATAAAGACATGCTTTTCCAGGTGGTAGATAGTAGTGCCTAGCAATTGTGTCAGAAGTCAAGTTGAAAATGATCAACCTTCGTGTGTGTCTTTTACCCGTGGAAGCTGGGTAGAGGCTGGTAGTGCAGTCCATTCTTGGAGTTAAGGAGGGGTAGTGAAAGCTACATGCATCAGGTATATCCTATCTCTGACTCATTCTGTCAAATCTTTCCCTGATTCATCACTTTGTCTACCTCTCAATTAGATGTCACTTTCAAATATGGTTGCTTGCTTCTACAACCTAACTTTACCTTCCTTTCTTGGGCTTAAAGGTATCTACTAAGGGTGTGTCTGTATTACAGACAGAAAGACTGTAGGTGTGTGATTAGGAGTTTTATTGCTGGGCTGAAACACCATGACTAAAAGGCAAGCTGGGGAGGACAGGGTTTATTTGACCTGTGCCTCTACATCACTGCACATCACTGAAGGAAGTCAGCACAGGAACTCAGGCAGGGCAGCAACCTGGTGTCAGGAGCTGATGCAGAAGCTGTGGAATTGGTCCTGCTTAACTGGCTTGCTCCTTATGGCTTGCTCAGCCTTCTTTTTAATTGAACCCAGGACCACCTGTCCAGGGCTGTCACCACCTACCATATGCAGCGCTTTCCACAATCAATCATCAATCAATTAATCATCAATCAATCAGTCACTAATTAAGAAAATGCCTTATAGGCCTGTCTATAGCCTGTTCTTGTGGAGGCCTCTTCTTAATAGAAGTTCTCTCCTCTCAGATGACTTTAACTTATGTCAAGGTGACATAAAACTACCCAATGTATCACCTTAAAAAACACCCCAAATACCAGGCATGAGAAACCCTGTTTTGAATTGTTGGCCAGGGTTGCTCAAGAGACTCCTAAAACACACAGCCTATAGCTGTTGACCTTGGTTACCTCCCACAGATGGAAGGTTAGTCCTTACAAACAGGCCCAGGGGCCCCCGAGCTGTAACTGACCTGAATACCTCCTCCCTGAGGACTAGTTTTCATGGTACGAAGGAGGGAAACGACCAACAGTACTCCCCAGCTATGACTGTGAACCACGTCAGTGTCCAACACATAACCCCAAGGGTTAGGTAGTGGTACACATGGCTTAGCAGTAACCAACATCTCTCCAATTGAACTTTCGCTTAACAGGAGGGAAACCAGGTCTGGTACTGGAATCTTGTGCTCACTACTCAGTGCTAAAGTGAAAAAAGAATAAAGTAGTTCATATATAAGTGCATTTGTCATTTTTGCCTTAAGTAAGCCCAGACTGTTGCCTTTGGTATTCTTGATGTAGGTATCTCTTTGATGCATTATTGTGTGACATAAGTTTAATTATTGTCTTTTAGGAAACATGTACTGTGTTGGTGGACCATTAGGCTGTTTTCCATGGAGTCTGTTGTCCTGCCTTCTTCAGCAGTGAAAGCATATCAGCTGTTGGGAGCAGAACTTCCTTCTTTCCTAGCCTCTTTCTCTCTGTGTCACCATAATTCCACACATTATTACTATTAGTTGAGTTTATGCCTGAAACTCAAGGCTGGCATCTCAGTAAACTCAGGGGAATTTATAGCCTGGGCAGAGGACCTGCAGGATTTTGGTCTCTTCAAAAACAAACTTCAAATCTCAGAGTTGTATCACTTTTCAAATCATATTTAGAATTTAGAGATAAAGTTATCAAAGTGTGTGTGTGTGTGTGTGTGTGTGTGTGTGTGTGTGTGTGTGTGTGACTGGAATGACAAAGACATTCAGTTTAAATTTAAGTGACATAGGTATATTAATTCTTTAGTCATATGAAAAAATAAGAAGACTCAAATGCCTGGAAATGCGACCTAATGTTCATGACCTTTTTGTTTGTTTGAGTTTGAGGGGGTGCTGTTCATTTTCTGTTTTAAGGGTTTTACACTATTTATCAATTGTGTGTGTATGTGTGTACATGTATGTTGGTGTGCACATGCCATTGCATGCATGTGGAGGTCAAATGATGATTTCCTTTTCCACCATGCTTGTTCTAGGGATCAGACTCAGGGGTTCAGGCTTGGCAGCTTACCCCTTTGCCCACTGAGTCACCTTGCTGACCCTTATACTCATGACTTTTCAACACACAATGATCTTTCTGCTTGTTAGTCCTCTGTACCTGACCTCAAATCAATAGTGTCCACTGTCCTTGGAAAAGAACAAGATGTGAAAGCTATTTACCAAAGGCTGATGTGTTTTCTACAGATGTCAGGGGACTTGTCTTTTACAGTTCAGGTTGCATACTTATGTGTCCTACCCTCTGTTAGTGAGAGGAGGGTCACAGGAGGGTGCTGCTTAGCATTAGGTGTACATCCAACACCAGTTCTATGTATCAGCAGGGAAATCATTTCAGTTCTCTCAGTATCAGTTTATCTAGAAGATGCATACTTCCCAAGGCTGCTTTAAGGTATACATGAAGCAACATTTTAAAGAAAGATCGCTCAGTACAAGCATAAACAATTGACATATTAAATGCTTCATATTAGGGGTTATACGTCCATGTCCTTTTCATGAGACAACCTGATAGGCCAGAAGACTGAGGTAACTGCCAGGCAAATAAACAAAGTAATTGAGTGGCTACATAAATTAAATTGGGTTTGTTTTAATATTTATTTTTCTTTAATCCCTATCCCCATAGTGTCTCAAGCTTTAAAGCTATGGAAGAAATGAAGTGGACTAGCATTCTTAGCAGACAGTCTTTACTCTCTAAAGCAAGCAGGTTTCTGGATGGGAGTGCCCTCTTCTTTTTCTCTTATTTCAGTTCCTGGAAGAGCTAAGTTGCCAGTCTTCATCTCTGAAGAAGTGATTTGTGGAAGAAAAGGAACACAGGAAGAAAAAAAAATGAATTCAGAAACCATCATTCAGAGGCAGCTCCTGGGAAGAACCACGAACAGGCGTCTGGATTGCAGTGGCTGCTTCCTAGTCCACCATAAAGAGACAAACAAAACAGCTCTTTAGCTCTGGCTCTAAACGCATGTGGGCTCCTAAGTCACATGAAAGTCAGACGCTGGTGACTCTTTGCGCAGAGTTTTCCACATAGTGAATGCTGAATAAAATAGGCGTACAGTATATCTGAATAAATACTTAAAAATAATTAGTTAAAAAAGAAACACCAAGGTAGATGTTTTCTGACTTTCTCATGAGAGCATTAATTGGCTATATCATATACACCAAATTTTGTACTGGTAGTTGTCCAATTAGTTCATTAAAATTGTAACTTAATTATATTGAAATAATAGAATTCAGAAATTATTCAGAAGGAGCCCAACCTTGAAAAGGAGAGCTTCCTAGGTGCATTAGACAGGGTTGTCTGGAGGAACGGAGCCAGTGGTGTGACGCGCACGCTCGGGGACTGCCTGGGTAGTGTGATGCGCACGGTCGGGGACTGCCTGGGTAGTGTGACACGCACGGTCGGGGACTGCCTGGGTAGTGTGACACGCACGGTCGGGGACTGCCTGGGTAGTGTGACACGCACGGTCGGGGACTGCCTGGGTAGTGTGACACGCACGGTCGGGGACTGCCTGGGTAGTGTGACACGCACGGTCGGGGACTACCTGGGTAGTCAGTGGTGGCCGTTCACATGCTGTAGAGGCTGAGAGCATTATAGATCCTCATTCCATACAGCTGACTTCTCAGCATTCAGAAAGTTTGTGCTGAAGGCCTGGAAGGTTCCTGGAGATCCACCTGTCTTCTGTCAATGTTGGGATTCAAAGAAGCCATTAAAGGGTGGTGGCAGTGGCCGCAACAATGACAAAAAAATGACATTCGTTGATGCAGTGTGAGAAGGCGGGCAGCAAGCAACGCCTTTTGCCTCAGACCTCTTTACGTCCAGGCTACATGTTGAAAGACTCTGCTCACTCTGAGGGAAAATCTCCCCTTAGCTAATCTCTTCTGGAGAAGATTTCACGCATCTGCCTGAAGTAAGTATCTTAGCCGACTCTCCTTCTTATTCGAATTGACAGTTGAGATGAGTCGCAACACTGGCTCCCTAGAGCAGGGATAGGTTCATGTAATATTCTTTAGTGGACAATAATTCATGTCATGAAGGCAAGAAATTATGCGTTTCTGGATTTTTCAATGGAAGTGAGGGAAAAATATTCTCTATTTCTGACCACGACACTCCATTGTTTAGTTATGTCTATGTTGAGAATTTCCCTCTGAGTCCATTACTCTTAGTTATTTGAGAAATAAAAAGCCTTCTACCCATCAACATTGTCTTAGGGTAACTGTTCTTCTTATTACCCTATGAAGAGCTGATTTGAAGTCTTTGTTTCTTAAGCTGTAGATGACTGGATTGAATAACGGAGTTAGGATAGTGTAGGACACTGATATCAGCGCATCCTGGCTTGAAGAATAGCTGGACTTGGGCCTTAGGTAGATGAAAGAGGCACACCCATAGTGCACTATGACAACGATGAGGTGAGAGGCACAGGTGGAAAACGCTTTGTACCTGCCCAGCGTGGAAGGGAATTGGAGGATGGCAGAAATGATGTGAACGTATGATACCAGGATCAACAAGAGAGGGATAACTAGGACCAGCGCGCAAAGCAGGAAGATGGTGATCTGAGTGGAGTGGGGGTGGTGAGATGCCAACTGGAGAACCGGAGAGATGTCACAGAAAAAGTGATGGAGCTGATTGGAAGAGTGGAAGGGAAGGCGGAACACCAGGGAAGTGATTATCTGTGCCACAGCGAAGCCACAGACACACGCGGCAGCTACTAGCCCCACACACGCCCTGTGTCCCATGAGCACCGTGTAGCGCAGAGGGTGGCAGATGGCCACGTAGCGATCATAACCCATGGCTGCCAGCAGGAAGGAGTGAGAACAGCCAAGGAAGAGGAAGGTGAACATTTGGATGGCGCAGCCGAGGAAGGAGATGCTCTTCTTCCGAGCCAGCAAGTCAACCAGCATCTTGGGCACAATGACGAAGCTGTAGCAGGTCTCAGAACAGGACAGGACGGAAAGGAAGAAGTACATGGGCGTATGAAGGGCGCGGTCTAGCACAATGGTGGAGACGATCACAGCGTTGGTGCTCAGAGTGGACAAGTAGAGGGACAGGAAGACGGCGAACAGCAGCAACTGCAGCTCAGCCAGAGACGAGAAGCCAAGGAAGACAAACTCTCTGACCACAGTCTCGTTTACACACTCCATGGAGGTTATATCATCAGAGATCAGCCCCAGATGGGGAGGGGGCACGGAAGAAATCCTTACACCTTAGAGGGGCACGGGAGACTGACAGCCACGCTGCACGGACTCCCTGACTTCCCTTCTAAACTTGCCATTCCTCCTCCTTTCCTGTTTGCCCAAGAAATGAAAATTCCAAATCAAGCTGTTGTACATCAGACGTCGTCTCCACAGTAGTTCTGATAACACAGCCCCAGAGTTCTTAAATTTCTGACAGAATTGTACTTTAAATTTTTTTTATTTATTTGTTTTGTGTATGAGTGCTCTACCTGCATGTACACATGCACGCCAGAAGAGGGCATCGGATCCCATTACAGATGGTTGTGAGCCACCCTGTGGTTGCTGGGAGTTGAACTCAGGACCTCAGGCAGAGCAGACAGTGTGCTGAGCCATCTCTCCCCTGGATTGCACGTTTATCTTCAGTCTGTTGATAAGGCTTGAGCTTGGATCCTGAGCACCACAGCGCTCCTCCATCGGCTTTACCGAAATCAACACTCTCTCAAGGAACTCTTCCCACAGCTACACAACGAACTCCCCAAGTCGCCCCGCCTGTCTACAATTCATGCAACGCTTGCTTGCTGTTTTTTTTGTTCTCTGTATATCTAAACTTTCGATTTTAGCTTTTCCATAACCTGTACCTAAATATTATTTTTTTAAAAAACCCAAATTTTATTATATATTTTAGTTTAGTTTTAAATACAGTACCTACATATTCTTATTGCCTAGTTGTTTTATAGAAAGAGCCATAAGTTCTACCATCTCACACCCTTATCACGGTGACCCCTTCTGCTGTATTTTTATTTTGCTCCAAAGACAAATTTGGGCACATCATTTCCTTCTTATCCATTCCAAGAGGGATATTCTATTGATGACTAGTACTTGTCTGAGAGTCTGCCCTCCCTCAGAGAGAACCTCAGTCTTTCTAGAGGATTCTGACCAATTACCACTTTCCTCTGCGATTTCTGTGATTGCCTTTCCTGTATATCCTTACCACATTGTCCCCTGATGGCAGATTAATCTTACGTATAAACCATATTGTAACTCATAAAACTTTATCCCCTCACAAAACTTTATTCCTGGCTGCTGCATAGTTCACACTCTACATATTTCACAGAGTTTCCTTTGAGAAGCCAACGCTGCTCACCACGCTCTTCTGAAGGCGAGTATCCCACAGCCCAGGAAAGAGGAAGGAACGGCGGTGTCCTTGCTTCTGCTTAAAGTCAGCTTCTGCAGGTTTTTACTTACAGATGCTTTGTAATTAGGCTTCATTCAAATCACACACTCACCAAACCTTTTGGCAATTCCCAGTAAAAGGAATTCTTTCTTCCTTAGAACTCACATAGGCACTGAATGAAAAACTTGATCCGACATTCTCTTAATTTTGAATTGAATATGTATTGGATTGTTCTGCTAGCTTTTTTTCACTACATTTTGTACCCTTGAGGGAAAGATGTGAATTTGATAAACACTGACAAACACACGCAGTTTTCCTGCGTGTCTAAGATCACAGAAAGGACTTAAGAGCTTCTCAGCAAATCATTACTAACTATTCTTCAAGGCTAGGCTGCTGTGTTGCCACCGGCCTCAGGTCTGGATGGGATCTAACGAGAACCCAGAGTCACGGTGTCCTCAGAGCTATTTCTTCTTGGGCGTGAGACTTGCTTAGCATCAATACATCTGAAGGATTTATGTGCCACATGACCTTGGTGTCATCCACTCAAACTTTAAAGACAAAGCTTAGTTTAGAAATTAGGAAAAAGAATGGAAGAGATTCTGGGCTTACAGTTGCATTGTTTCGAGTTGTTCTGGAGCTTGAGCGCACTGGCTGCTCTCTAGTAGACAGGAATCGAAGGAAATGAGAAGGGTATAGTAAGTATATCTGTATATCTATGTATGCATCACGTTCAAAAGCAATTAAAATGATTACCTTAACTACTGTTAACAATAAAGAGGTCAACAGTGTAGCCTACCTTAGGAGAGAGCTCAGTAGAAGCTCTCAAACAGTAATGAGAAATACTAAGCTGTGTGATTACAACAATTTTCAGACACTAGAGCTGTAGTAATAATAAATATATAAACAGGTCCTGCTCCAAGGCACCCACTTGCTCATGGTTCAAAGGTAAGGCATATACAGAAGAGATTACTGCTAAAACTATGGAGCTTGGAACATAGACACATGCTTAGAAGCACCTGTGTGCATTCTTAGAAAACAATGTTTTAAATGTATCTTTGGTTCTTTTATCTGCTATCTGACCAAAGCATTTGGGGTTCAGCATTGATGAGACTGGACACTACTTAGCAGCCACAATTTTAGTCCACGCAGAAAAAGCAGTTCCAGTGTGCACAATGGCTTCTCATTGCTTCTGGAGGAGAGCTATCTTATTTCTGATGCTTTTTTTTTTTAATAATTGTTCTTAACACCCTTCAAACCTACCTATGAAAGGGACAGATAGCCTCTTCTTCTCCTACTTACTTTTTTGGTACTTGCCCAAGGCTTCACACAGAGCAATTTACTGACTAATAATTTGGTGAATCTATTCTCCATTCTAACTCAAATTTTTAAAATTCTTGGCCTGCTAGTGAATTTCTGCATACCCTCATGCAAAGTTAGATAATGCTGGAGTAAGATGTACTTTGAGTCCTGACATATTTAGGCTTTATTTCTGATGCTGGCTTGTACTGATGTAAATTCTATAACTCTGATTTTTTTTTAACTGTTCTGGTGAAATGAGCAATTCATGCTTTTCAAGGCTAGTGGGGGGTTAATAGAGATTTTATATATCTCTATTATTTTAAAATCATATAAAACACATCTATATGATCTATACATAACACACACACACACACACACCCACACCCACCCACACACACACACACTTCCACACACTTTACCTTGAAAGTTAATGTGTGCTGGAGCTGAGGCCAGGGTCCAAACAATTTTTAACAGCTATCCTTTCCTATAAGTTCTTTCATCAAGGACAATGAAAGGATGCTGCCTTCTTGTCTAAACAAAATTTCAGCACAGAGAGGGGAGATGGGCAGGAAGTACTACCCTTAAGCTAAGGAGGTATTGGTAACCAATAGGTGCTGGGAGAAAGGAGGCCGGTTTTCTGAGAGTGTGGCCTGTGGTAGGTTGCCCGTTCTCCAGTGAAGGGCACACATTCAAGAGGACTTGGGCATCATGAAGTGGACCTGATGGGTTAAAGAAAAGACAGTCGTGTGGGCTGGGAAGAGGAGACAGTGTGTGGAGGCGAGAGAAAGAGTTGAAGATAATCAATTTTTCAGAATTGTTTGAAATTCTCAAGGAACTGATAAAAACTGAGGACGGGTGGGGTGGGAAGGCTGGCGGCTTTCAGAGGAATATGCTCATTGCCTTTTGCACTTTCACTGGTTTATGAATAGCAGTGGCAGGACAAGCTCAGTGGCTGTTCTTCATGGCTAATCCCCATCACTTACAAACAGGGCTTTAGGAAGCCAGAGCTGTAACGTTACAGCCATGGCCCATTTTAAGGGCAGTTGAAGAGAGTAAGGGCAGGAAGCAGGATTAACCGCATTAGCATAGAGTGCTCTGTTTGGGAGACTGTTACTCCTCAGTGTGATGCTGACTCTTGGCGATCTCTCTCTCTGCACAGACGTTTCTTTTGTACTTTATAACCCATCTACTTCTTCTTTATGTGCTTCTGCCCTGTTCTTGCCTGTTTGTAGTCTGTGTTCCCAGAATGCGTGGTTTCTGTACACATTTCATCTACAGTAATTTGTACATTTACTGAATCATCGATTCCTTGTTGTGTAATTTTTTTCTAAATCTTACCTAGCACCTCTCCACTTTGCAGAAAGTTTATTACTTAACTTCTCACAGTTAAAATGCTATTGAGTGACTTGCTGAATTAAGTCAGAATTGAATGAATAGGTCTATGTAAATTTAGGCAGAGCAATAATTAAGTTAATTTAGCATAGGTGTGGAATTTATATGTCTAGTTTTGTAGACATTCACTTCAAGGTTAACTGTTCCTGACTAACGTTGTTTGGAACCTGCATCTTTAATTGTGGCTTTCCTTTTTTGTTATTGGCTCTGCTCTAGGTTAGACCCACCAGCCTTCTCTCTTTCTTACCTGAGATATGAAAACCTTTGTGTTGTTGGAGGTAGATGTTTTATCTTGTTTCCCAGAGTTAGTGTCACCAGATATCCATGGGTGAGCTCCTCTTTTCCTTTGTCTATTCCTGAAAAAGCCAGTGCCACAGAGGCACGAGATAGAAATCACATAAACTGCTAGAAGAAGATGATGTACAAGGTGAGTCAAAGTCCGCTGTTGTCTACTCAGAGGGAGATATGGAATTGTAGTCTGGAGTCTGAGACCCAGACCAAAATGAATGTAATCAACCCTCTCATGCCCTTTTATATTAATTAACCAAGCATCACAGTCACAGCTAATAGTGACCATAAGTAGTTGCTTCATTTTTGGTAGTACAAGGTCTTCAGTGGGTCTCCTGATGCCGAAGCCATTGCCATGGAGACGCTGCACTGGGTCTAATTAACAGCTTGGTTGGTTGTAGGAAATAGACACAAGTCACCAAACATTAAGTTGCTCAAAATTAGGCCCAGGCGTCAGGGCTCAGGGTAGAATCCTCTGAGCCACTCTTGGATGCGACAACTTTAGAAAATTTGATCAATCCTAATTTGCTGTGTTTGTAAAGCTACAGAAGAGAATATTTATGCACATAATGGAGCATTCTAATCTCTAAGTTAATATTGTGACTCTACTCCATCTGACAAAATTTAATAATGCAAGCAGGAAACACTAAATGTATGCTGAGTGCTGGGAAAATGAGTGATATAATAATCTTAATGACAAAACCATGTCTAGTCTGGGCATCTCCACGCCCTCTGGCTGAGGCTGACCCAGCACTCTAACTCCAAGCCACAGCTGCTTGTCCACTCCGGTCCTCCAGGCCCAGACTCAGGTGGGAGCCACATTCGCAAGCTCTCTTCATGAGTCTGACTCAGTTTTATCTGGACACACAGCCCAGCTACATGTCCAGTCCCAGTTAGGATTCAAGCCCAGGATCTTTACTCTGTGTCCTCCATCCATGTCTCCCCTCCAGGCCCAGAGAGGAGCCACGTCTGTGATCTCTCTTGCCCCAGGTCCAGCCTCTATCCAGATCTGTGTGCTTTTTTGTTGAGTCTGACCAAGGTCCTTGGACCTGTGCTGCCCTCTGATTTTTCCTTATGGTTGTTAACCTTTGGCTCTTACAGTCTTTCTGCTTCCTCTTCTACAGTGAGCCTTGAACCTTTGGAGTAGGAATAGGGTATATACGTTCCAGTTAGGGCTGAATATTCTATAGTCCCTTATTCTCTACACTTGTCCAGTTATAGGTCTCTGCGTTAGTCATCATCTACTGCAAACCAAAGTGTTGAGCATAAAGATGTGCCTTAATATATGGATGAAATGATAAATCGTGAAGACTTGGTTTAATAATGTTCATTTAATAGAATAATGGTAATATATTCTCTTCTAGAGTATGATCTATCTAGCTATAGGTTCTTGGACCAATAATGGTGCCAGGTTTTATCTTGTGTAGTGGCTTTTAAACATGATCAAAGTGGGGTTAGTCTCCTCCACAACATCCATGCCACTGCTGTGCCAGTGAGCAAGTCTTGCCAAGCCAGTCATTCCTGTCGCTCACAAGGCTCACATCCACGTATGATTGGTGATTACTTTCTCCTCTGGCAGCACACATAGCACCTTGCAGCCCAATGAAAGCTAGCCAGTAAGATGAAGCTTCCATTACAGCACCAACTTCATTTCTCCAGATTCTTCAGTATGTGGTGTCTTCAGCAATATAGTCTTAACCATCAAGTTCTGGACAGTAACTAAGAATGTCAGAAACCATCCGTAATGTTTGGTGGTCTACTGGGCAGTAACTACAAAAGGAGTATCTCCTTTCCAGGACTGGGCGATTCATTAGCCTCTGTTGTTACATTTCAGGATAACTGAATTTTATCTCTTTTTATGTCTATGGATTGAGCTATTTTAAGGTGTTTGTACAGTAGTTCCTATATGACTTTTTTTTTGAAAAGTCTTTAGTGTAACATTCCTTTAAGTTTCCCTCTTCTGCCCTGTCCTCTCCCTCCCACACCAGTTTACCCCCTTCCTGTTTCACAATTCATTTTAACCCTTTATACCAGTGTTCTCTCTCTCTCTCTCTCTCTCTCTCTCTCTCTCTCTCTCTCTCTCTCTCTCTCTCTCTCTCTCTCTCTCTCCTCTCTTGAAAGCCCCTTCCTGTGGCCCCTTAGTGATTCCCTGTCATCTATGGTATCTCAAATGAAATATCACATCCACAAATGAGAGGCAGCATGACGTGTCTGTCTTTCTGGGTCTTTCTGGCTGCCTCACTCAGAATGAATGCTTTTAGCTCCATCCATTTACCCACGAATTTCACACTTCCATTTATCTGAAGAGCTGTAATTGACATTTTCATTATCTACTCCTCAGTTAATGGACATCTAGTCTATTTCAATGTCCTGAACAGAAGTTGAACAAAGCAACAATGAACATGGATAAGCAAATAACTCTATCATAGGATAGAGAGTCCTTTGAGTATATGTTTGAGTGGTATAGCTAGATCATATGGCAGGTCTGTTTTCAGCTTTTTGAGGAACTTCCATGATGGAACCCACCAACAATGACTAAGTGTTCCCCTTTCTCCATACCCCCTCCCCACCCCTCCTCCCCACAGCTCCTCTCCACAGCCCCTCCCACAGCCCCTCCCCACACCCCTCCCCACACCCCCTTTAGAAATATCATCAGTTTTCTTTTCTTTTTTAAAAATTTATATATTTATTCTATTTGTATGAGTACACTGTAGCTGTCTTCAGACACCCCAGAAGAGGACATCAGATCCCATTACAGATGGTTGTGAGCCACCATGTGGTTGCTGGGAATTGTACTCAGGACCTCTGGAAGAGCAGTCAGTGCTCTAACCACTTAGCCATCTCTCCAACCCATCATTTTTCTTTTAACCGTAGCGTTCTGACTGGAGCAGGATGTCAAGTGGTTTAATTTGCATCTGCCTGATGTCGAGCATCATTTCAAAGTCTCTCAGTCATGTGTGTGTCATCTTTTAAGAATTCGTTGTTTAGTCTCATGTCCTATTTTTAGGTGGGTTGTTTCTTTTCTTTTTTTGTGGGCTATTTTTCATTTTTTAAATAAGATTTTGTTTTCAGGGATGAAGAGTTGGGTCAGTGGATAAGAGCACTTGCTGCTTTTGTAGAACTGGAGTTCAACCCCAACACTGTCATGGCGCCTCAGAACCATCTGAAACTCCAGGCCAGAGGATCCGATGCCCTCTTCTGATCTCTATGTACAGCACACACACACACACACACACACACACACACACACACACACACACACGCACGCACGCACGCACGCACACACGCACGTGCACACACGCACACACGCACGCACGCACGCACACACTCACACACACACGCGCACACACACACGCATGCATGCATGCATGCACACACTCACACACACACACGCACGCACAGATGCACACACGCACACACACACACACACACATTCAGGCAAAACATCCATACACACAAATATGAAAACAAATTATTTTTTAATGCAACATATTTTGACCATGTTGTCTTTCCCCTCAATACTATCTGCCTCTCTACCCACCCAACCTCCTTTTTCTCCCTCCCTGTCTCAAAAAAACCCAACTCAAACAAAACAAAAATCAAAACAAGCAAGGAAGCAATCTAACATAAATGTCCAAACAAAGCAAGATGAGATAAAAAAAAAAAATTAAAAACAGACTCAGGGAGTTTGTTTTGTGTTGGGCATACCTTGGATTGTGGTTGATAAAGCCAGTGACTTAGAGAAAACTGATTTCCAGTTTCCCAGCAAATATCAATTGCAAATAATTTCTTGGTTGGGATGGGACTTTGCATTTACCTCCCTTTCAAGTGGTCTTGCTTGGTTCTGCACAGGTCTTTGGCAAACTGTCTCTGTGAGTTCTCTGTGCACCAGTCCTGTTGTGTCTGGAAGACACTGTTTCATCCATTACTCTAGGTCTTACAACCTTTCCACCTCCTCTTCCACATGGATCCCTGAGGCTGGAGAGGGGAGATTTGATGCGGAAATCCCACTTAGGTAACTGCTCCAAAGTCTCTCAGTCTCTGCACATTGTCTAGTTGGGGGTGTCTGCGTTAGTCCCTATCTACTGCAAGAATGACTGTCTTTAGGGCTGATTAATGAGAGAGAGAGAGAGAGAGAGAGAGAGAGAGAGAGAGAGAGAGAGAGAGAGAGAGAGAGAGAGAGTGTTTAATTTTTTGATTTCTTTATCTATTCTGAATATTAATACTCTATCTGATGTATGGCAGATAAAGATTTTCCCCCCATTCTGTAGACTTCCTCTTCGCTGGAATGCAGTTGTTATTTCCTATATAGGGAATTTTTAGTTTCATGAGGTCTCCTTTCTTACTTGTTGGTCTTAATATCTGCATCATCAGAAGCTTGGACAGAAAGATTTTCCTGGGCCACTGAGTTCAAGCATATTGCGTGCTTTCTCCTCTGTTCATTCAGGGTATCAGGTCTCGTGCCAAGGTTCTTGATTTGTTTGGAGTTGACTTTTGTGCTGGGTGGGAGATAGGGACTGTTTCAATCTTCTTCTTCTATCTATCCAATCTGACCAGAATCATTCTTTGAAGATGCTCTTCTCTCCAATGTGGGTCATTAGCTTTGTTAAACAGCAGGTGGCTGTATGAGTTTGGGTTTACATGTGGCTCCTTAGTTGCATTCTGTTGGTTAATGAGTGTGTTTTGATGTCAGTTCTAGGCTGTTTTCATCTACGTAGTTCTGTAATATAGCTTGGAATCAGGGATAGAGCTACCTCTATCAGTACCATTGCTACCATAACCGTTACTAACATCACCATCGACAAAACAGTAGGAATCAACAATCATTGTCCTTAATATCAATGGTCTTAATTACTCAATTAAAAGTCACAGACTAACAGAATGGGTAGAAAACCAGGACCCATCTTTTTGCTGCATTCGAGAAACACACTTCACCATCAAAGATAGCAATATCTCAGGGTAAAGGGTTGGAAAAAGATATTCCAAGCAAATGGACTTGAGAAACAATCTGATGTAGCAATTTTGATATTTAAAAGAATAAACTTCAAACCAAAACTAATCAGAAGAGAGAGGGAAGAACGTGACACATGTATTAAAAGAAAAAGTCCACCAAGATGAGATTTCAGTTCTTAATTATGCCCCAAACATAAGGGCACCCATGTTTGTGAAAGAAACCCTATTGCAGCTTAAATCATATATTGACCCTCAAGTCTTTAATACCCCAGTCTCACCAATAGACTTGTCATTCAGACAAAACTAAGCAGAAAATGCCAGAGCTAACAGATATTATAATCAAATAGGCCTAACAGATATTTACAGGACATTTTACCCAGACACAAAGGATTATACATTCTCTGCACCTCTTGGTACTTTCTACAAAACTGGTCACATGCCTGAAAACAAAGCAAGACTCATTAGATATAAGAAAATAGTTACTACACGTAGAATCCTATCTAACACCATTGGATAAAGGTTGGATATCAACAACAGAAACCTTAAAAAACCCATGGAAACGTAACAATCACCACTGAATGAAAAATGACTCAACACAGAAACTAAAAAGGTTTTTAGAATAGAATGAAAATGAAAATGAAAACAGCATGCTCAAACTTAAGGCATATGAAGGCGGTTCTGAGAGACAAGTTCATAGCACCAAGTCCCTATATAAAAAACAGGAGAGATCTCATATTAGCATTTAACAGCACACCTAAAAGCTCTAGAACAAAAAGCACTTAACATCTAAAGAGTAGATGCAAGAAATAATAGAACTCAGGGCTGAAATCAATGAAATAGAAACAAAAATTACAAAGAATTAATGAAAAGAATTGTTTATTTGAAAAAATAAGTACAATTGACAACCCTTAGCCAAATTAATTAATAAAGGGACAGAGAGAAAAGATCCAAATTAATAAAATTAGAGGCAAAAACAGGGACATCAAAATAGACATGAGAAAATTCAGAGAACGGTAAGGACATACTTTAAAACTGTGCACTCCACCAAACTGGAAAATCTGAAAACCTAAATAAATTTCTTTATATATATGACCTACAAAAGTTAAGTCAAAATAAGATAAGCAAACCTGGATTTGATGCCACACAGCAGATCTCTGACTTCAAGACTAGCCTGGTCTACAGAACAAGTACTAGGAAAACCAAGGCTACATAGAGAAACTTTGTCTCAAAAAAATAAAAAAATAAAAAAGATAAGCAATTTAAAAGAGACCCATAACCAGTAGTGAAATAGAAACAGCAATTAAAAGTTTCTCCCCTGCTTCCGGTTTCCATCTGTGCGGGACAAGCCTGTGAGCACAGGTAAGACCACCATTTCTGCTCTGAGGGATGAGACTGGAGACCTCAGGACACAGGAACCGAGGAGCAGCCTTGGACAGGATCCTTCCACTTCCTGTCGATGCCCGGAGCTGATCCTGTGCCACAGCACTCCATATCCAAATACCGCTGGGAGAGAGCTGGTCTCCCAGAAATGCTGACACACGTGTGAGCACAGGTAAGACCACCACTTCTGCTCAAATTCCAGGCCCAAGAGGGACCTGCCCAGAGCCATCAGGACACAGGAACTAGGAACATCTGGGGATAGGATCCTTTCTGTTTCCATCTGCACCCCAGAGCTGACCCTGTGCCACAGCTCTCCATACCCAAATTCCTCCCTGAGAGAATTGGTCTCCCAGGAGTACTGACACACAGGCTTGCAGGAGGGACAAGCCACAGTCAGAGACAGCAAGAGCAGCTAACATCAGAGATAACCAGATGGCGTGAGGCAAGGGCAAGTATATAAGCAACAGAAACCAAGGTTACTTGGCATCATCAGAACCCAGTTCTCCAATCACAGTGAGCCCTGGATGCCCTAACACACTAGAAAAGCAAGTCTCTGATTTAAAATCAAATCTCATGATGCTGATAGAGGACTTTAAGAAGGACATAAATAACTCCCTTAAAGAAATACAGGAGAACACAGGTAAACAGCTTGAAGTCCTTAAAGAAGAAACACAAAAATCCCTTAAAGAATCCCAGGAAAACACAACCAAACAGGTGAAGGAATTGAACAAAACCTTCCAGGATCTAATATGTAAGTAGAAACAATCAAGAAACCCCAAAGGGAGACAACTCTGGAGATGGAAAACCTAAGCAAGTGATTAGGAGTCATAGATGCAAGCATCAACAACAGAATACAAGAGATAGAAGAGAGAATCTCAGGAGTAGAAGATACCATAGAAAACATTGACACAACAGTCAAAGAAAATGCAAAACACAAAAAACTCCTAACCCAAAACATCCAGGAAATCCAGCACATAATAGGAAGACCAAACTTAAGGATAATAAGTATAGAAAAGAGTGAAGATTCCCAACTTAAAGGGCCAGTAAATATCTTCAACAAAATTATAGAAGAAAACTTCCCTAATCTAAAGAAAGAGATGCCTATAAACATACAAGAAGCCTACAAAACTCCAAATAGATTGGACCACAAAAGAAATTCCTCCATGCACATAATAGTCAAAACACCAAATGCACAAAACAAAAAAAATATTAAAAGCAGTAAGGGAAAAAGGTTAGGAAACATATAAAGGCAGACCTATCAGAATTATACCAGACTTATCACCAGAGACTATGAAGGCTAGAAGATTCTGGGCAGATGTCATCCAGACCCTGGGAACACAAATGCCAGTCCAGGCTACTATACCCAACAAAATTCTCAGTTACCATAGAGGGAGAAACCATGTTATTTCATGACAAAAACAAATTTACGCAATATCTTTCCACAAATCCAGACCTACAAAGTGTAATAAGTGGAAAATGCCAACACAAGGAGGGAAACTACACCCTAGAAAAAGCAAGAAAGTAATCTTTCAACAAACCCAAAAGAAGATAGCCACACAAACTTAAAAAAAAATCAAAAATAACAGGAAGCAGCAATCACTATTCCTTAATATCTCTTAACATCAATGGACTCAATTTGATGTCAAATATCACCCAATTCTTCCTACAGCTCCACAACTAGCCTGACACCTAAACCACACAAAGATCCAACAAAGAAAGAGAAGGCTTGGATGGTTCAACATACGTAATTGATACATGTAATTCACAACATAAAAACCACACAATTTAATTAGACTCAGAAAAGGCTCTTAGCAAATCCAACATCCCTTTATGTTAAATGCCCTGGAGAGAATAGGAATACAGGGACATACCTCAACATAATAAGGCAATTTACAGCAAGGCCACAGACAACATCAACCTAAACAGAGAGAAACTCAACACATTTCCATGAAAATCAGGAACAAGACAATATTCCCACCCTTTATACTTATTCAAGAACTTGATACAAATAGAAAAATGGAAACTTTAGGTATCTTTATTTGCAGATGACATGGTTGTATATATAAATGACTCTAATAACTCCACCAGGAAACTCCTACAGCTGATAAATGTTTTCAGTAAAGTAGCAGGGTACAAAATTAATACCTGATAATCAGTAGTATTCCTATATACTAATGGTAAATGGACTGAGAAAAAATCATGGAAACAACACGTTTCACAATATACGAAAGAAAAAGAAAGAAAGAAAGAAAGAAAGAAAGAAAGAAAGAAAGAAAAAAAGAAAGGGAGGAAGGAAAAAATACCTTGAGGATAACTAACCAAGTAAGTGAAAGATTTCTATAGAAAAACTCAAAGAATTGAAGAAGAAGTTGTCAGAGGATGGAAAGATTTCCCATACTCCTGGATCAGTAGAATAATATAGTAAAAATGTAATAATATAGTAAAAATATAAAAAAGTTCCTACCAAACGAAATATACAAATTCATTGCAATCTCCTTCAAATTTCAATGTAATTCTTTATAGAAATTGAAGGAACAATTTTCAACTTTATAAAGGACCCCCCCCACTGCTAGATATATTACCATCCTAGATTTCAAGTTGTACTGCTGAGCTATAGTAAAAAAACCCCATCATGATATTGGTACAAAAACAGACACATTAATCAATGGAATCACAGTGAAGACACATACATATGCCACACACATATTAACACTTGATTTTTTTGATAAAAAAGCCAGAAATACACTTTGAAATAAGACAGTAAATTCAACAAATGTTGTTGGCCAAACTGGTTGACAGCATGTAGAAGAATTCAAATAGATCCCTACTCATTACCCTACACAAAATTCGACTTGAAATGAATCAAAAGTCTCAACATAAGATTAGAAACACTGAATCCAATTTTGAAGAGGAGGAGGAGGAGGAGAGGAAGGAGAAAAGGAGATGAAGAACAGCCTTGAACACACTGGCACACAGAAAGACTGAATCAGACGCTGAGAGCTGATAGCCCAGGCACTAAAACCAACAACTAATAAATGGAACCTCATGAAACTTAAAAGTGTTTTTATGGAAAAGAACACTATCATTCACATGAAAGTAGTAAGCTTCAGAATGGGAAAGATCTTTATCAATTATACATCTGATAAAGGGCTAATATCCAAAATACATAAAGAACTAAAAAACTGGACAGCAAGAAAACAATCTAATTTAAAAATGATAAATAAATATAAACAGAAAGGTCTTAAAAGATGAAATACAAATGACTGAGAAACACTTAAGAAATGTTCAACATCCTTAGTCATCAGGGCAAATCAAAACTACTTTGATTTTACAACAGTCAGAACTGATAGAATCAAAAAAACCAAGTCACAATTCATGCTGGCAAGGATGAGATATAAGAACACTCATCCATTGCTGGTGGGAGTACACATTTATATAACTACTATAGAGATCATGTTGTGATTCCTCAGAAAGCTGGCAATCAATTTACCTCAAGGTCCAGTTACACCACTCTTGGTGTACCCAAAAGACTCTACGTCCTGATACAGAGACACTTGCTTATCCGTGTCCATTGCTGCTCTATTCATAATAGCTAGAACTTGGGAACAACCTAGAAGCCTCTCAACAGATGAACGGATGAAAATGTGGCTTATTTACACAATGGGATACTACTCAGCTGTTTAAAAAAAATCACAAAATTTGCAGGTGAATGTATATAGGTAGAAAAAAGGCATCGTGAATGAGATACCCAAACCCAAAAAGACAAATATGGCATATATCCTCTTGAGGTTAAATTTTAAATTTTTGATAAGCATGCTACAAACCATATAATCATATAATCCATATAATCAGAGGTTAGGTATAGAATAAGGGACTAAGAAGAAGCAAAGAAACTGCTAATGTCGGAAAGATAGAATATACAGTTATGGAGAGACAGGCAAGATAATAAAAATGGGAGGATTAAATGGAGAGGGAAAAGGAAGAGGGGAAATGGAGGGAATATGGAGAGGGATAGCTAACCCTGAGGGTCATTTGAAAGCCTACTATAGCAGAAGCTTCTTAAAATATATTCATATATGAACCAAATCTAAATGGATTCACCAAATAACAGGGGAGATAAAGCCCCAAGTAGACATCTTTTACTACCAACTGAAGTCTCCAGTTGTAGGAGTGAGTCACATCTAATTGAGCTGTTGGCAAAGGGCCCCATAAAAGGCCCCAAACATCTCTGGCTACTGCCGAGGCTATGGGTTTCTCTCCACAAAAGTATGGTAAGGCTCTATCATTGAAGACAACACCTACATACCTGATTGAATATGGAGAAGTCGAGCTGGTTCCTAACTAGAGACACTATCCCATTGACTAGTGTTCATAATACTGGAAGATACTCTGCATGCTACAAGAGAAGAAAGGTAAACACGAATCCAATTACAAACCCTGTGGTGATCTGCACAGTGATCTGCCTGCGTGATACACTGGTACGATAGTGGTACAAACGTTGTGAGAGTAACCAACTACTATCTGATCAGATTTCAGGGCCATTCCATGGGATGGAACCCGTGCCTGACACTGCCTGGATAGCCAAGAACCAGAGAAAAGGCCATGGAACTCGGGGAAAGTGAAATGCTATTGTTCTAATAAAGGAACGTAGTGATAATCGACTCTTGTGATAGCTATTCTTGTTTGTCGACCTGACTACATCTGGAATGAACTAAAACCCAAAAATGGAGGACACACTTGTGAGGGATTTTTTCTTAAAGAAGGAAGATTTACTGCTAATCTAGATACTCGAGGTAGAAGACATACCTTTAATCCAGATCTTTTGAGCTGAAAAGATACTCCTCTAATCTGGGCCACGCCTTCTGCCGGAAGCCTATATAATGACATGAAAGAAGAAAACTTTTGTTCATTGCATCCTTGCCTTGTAGCAAGTCTATCTCTGACATTGTTAATTTAGATATTCTTGTGTCTTTTTGTCAGTCTTATTTACTTTTCTCAAAGAACCAAGTCTACATTTCACTGACTGGTGTTGTTTGCTTTGTTTCTACTTTATTGATTTCATCCTTGAGTTCGATTATTCTTACTATCTACTCCTTTTGGGTGTGATTTTCTTCTTTTTGTTCCAGAGTTTTTGGGTGTGCTGTTATGTTGCTAGTATGAGGTTTTGTTTCTGTAGGTATGTAGTGCTATGAACTTGCTTCTTAGAACCACCTTCATTGTCCCATAAGTTTGGGTGTTTATTCATTTTCATTCTATTCTAGAAAGTCTTTAATTTCTTAATTTCTCTCTTTACCCAGTTTTCATTCAGTTTCCATGAGTTTGTTACCTTTTCGTTGTTTCTGTTGTTGTTGATTCCCAGCTTAAATCCATGGTGGTCAATTTTCTTATTTCTGTTGAGACTTGCTTTGTGTTCAAGTATGTGGTCAGTTTTGGAGAAAGTTCCATGAGGTGTAGTGTATTTTGGTGTGATTTTAAATTAAAGTTCCTTTGAGAAATAGGTCAAGCTCTACCTTTAATGGTTTCCAGTTATTGGATCAAGGACTTGCTATTTTGGGAGAGAGGCTCTGTATTTGTGTTGACAGGAAAGGAGAAAAGGCCTTGGATCCCTTCCAGAGTGATATGAATTAAATACGACAGGGGAAGAACCTTTGAGGATCTTGGCTACAGAAAAGAAAAGTTCAAGAAAAATCGAATAGGACAGATAACTTGATCTGCTGATTTCTCAACACGGGAACAGCCCAATAACTGGCTGACACATAAAAACACGGCCTATCGCTTTGTGCTCCCGGAAGGTCACACTCCCAGCCACCCACCAGAGCCCTCTGTCTTCTTTAATGAGTTAATTTTATCAATAACCAATTGTGATTAAATCTTCATTCATGCTATATGAAGGAGAGCACAAAGAATCCTCAGCTAAATTACGCAATAAATCTTGTTGATTATAGAATCCTCACGATTAGCCAGCTCACCACTATGGAAGCTATCAGACCCTTTCCTTCTCAACTTGTGTTTTGGTCATGGTGTTTCATTGCAGCAATAGAAATCCTAACTAAAACAGGTGATCTTTGACTCTTGGAGGGAGCAATCAGCCAAGATGAAAAAAATTAATTAAACTTTGTATGCATATTTATATAAAGAATTATGGCATTTCTGTTACTTTGGCTACACAGTTAATCACACAAGTAAAGTATGGGTCCTATCATGCAAACCTTATGTCCTAGGGCAGATTGTTAGGACACCATTTAACACCAAGCACACAGATTACAGGAGGTGTCATAGGGAGACCCTGCTAGCATCCAAAATAGATGTGTCTGTCCTTTTATCAGCAAGCGCGTCCTACTTTAAGCTGTAAAAACAGCTAATGCTTAGCTGCTACCAGGTCCCTTTTAATCCAGTATTTATGTCCCCAAAAGAAATATTTATTTAAAAACTATTTGATAAGAATAAGCAGCAGTAACAACATTAACACACAATATATTATATTGTGTAATTTATTCATCTCTTGTAAATAGTATTTCACATATTTATTTCTTTATAGTCAACCAGTCTCTGATCTCTTGGCCTACCACGTGTGTATTTTCTCAGTCCTAAGTCTCTACATCTATCACTCACATTGTTTTAGAGTGAGTCTTCTATCTGTCTCATATAATGGAAGAAGTCTCAAATATTTACTCAACAGTCTATGTGCTGTTATTTTCTGGTATGTTGTTGGCTGTTATAATCGGAATTCAGCTAAGAAAGCCATGTGATGGCAGCTACTTGAAACAGTCAGTTCTGGGAAATGGTTGTGTGGATTTGCAGGCTTTGAAGAACAAGAAAGAGTTATGTATTTACATTAAAGGGTCCCCCGCAATGTTTACACTTGCAATGTGAAAAAGATGGATAGAAACTCATAGTTCAAAGGAAAGACTCTGGAGATCTAGCACTAGAAGATTCCCACATGGGGAAAGAACTTGGAAGTTGACCAAGTTGATTCAATGATAATGGGGTATACCCAGTGGGGTCAGGAATGGGCCATAGCTGCCCAGAAGAATGGCTTGGATATAGTTTTTTACCTTTGAAGAGATACAGCCAGACTGTGTTGACACAAACACAGATCACACTTCAGAGGAATGAAATAGTTTATCCTGGAGCAACTACAAGTCATCATAATCTAGGAACACAGATTTAGAGATTTAGATATTCCAAATATACAATGTCTACAAAATTTAAGCATCAAGACAATAAAAAACTCAGAAAACTGAGCTATGGAGAACAGAATGTTCTCAAAAGAAGAAAAACAAATGGCTGATAAGCCTCTTGTAAAGTATTCAACTTTATTTTTTTAGTCATAAAGATGATTTTTAGTATAGTCATACTGTATAATGAATTTTCTTTTTTCTTTTTTATTGAATATGTTCTTTATTCACATTTCAAGTGTTTTTCCCTTTCCAGGTCTCCTCTTTGGAACACCCTTATCCCACCCTTCTTCCCCCTGCCTCTATGTGGGTTCTTCACCACCCACCCACCCACTCACCCACTCACCCACTCACTCACTCGCCCACTCCAGTCTCCCTGCCCTGGCATTCCCCTACACTGGGGCATCTAACACCCTCAGGCCAAGGATTGCTCCTTGGGTCCTTCCATGAGTACTCTGGTTGGTAGGGGGTCTGTCTGGTTGACACTGTTGCTCCCTCCACGGGGCTGCAAATCCCCTCAGCTCCTTCAGACCCTTCTACAACTCCTCCATCGGGAACCCCACACTCAGTTCAATGGTTGGCTGCAAGCATCCACCTCTGTATTTGTCAGGCTCTGGCAGAACCACTCAGGAGACAGCTATATCAGGCTCCTGTTAGCAAGCGCTTCCTGGCATCCACAATAGCGTCAGGGTTTTGTTAACTGTAAATGGGATGGATCTTCAGATGGGGAGGTCTCTGGATGGTCTTTCCTTCAGTCTCTGCTCCATGTTTTGTCTCCATATTTCCTCTGTGAATCTTTTGTTCCCCTGTCTAAGAAGCACTGAAGCATCTACACTTTGATCGTCCTTCTTCTTGGGCTTTATATGGTCTGTGAATTGAATCTTGAGTATTCCAAACTTGTGGGTTAATATCCACTTATCAGTGAGTGCATACTGTGTGTGTTCTTTTGTGACTGAGTTACCTCACTCAGGATGATATTTTCAAGTTCTATTGATTTGCCTGCGAATTTCATGAAGTCATTGTTTTTAATAGCTGAGTAGTATTCCATTGTGTAAATGTACCACATTTTCTGTATCCATTCCTCTGTTGAGGGACATCTGGGTTCTTTCCAGCTTCTGGCTATTATAAATAAGGCAGCTATGAACATAGTGGAGCATGTATCCTAATTACATGTTAGAGCATCTTCTGGGTATATGCCCAGGAGTGGTATAATTGGGTCCTCAGGTAGTACTATGTCCAATTTTCTGAGAAACCGCCAGACTGATTTCCAGGGTGGTTGTACCAGCTTGCAATGTCAGCAGCAATGAAGGAGTGTTCCTCTTTCTCCACATCCTCACCAGCACCTGCTGTCTCCTGTGTTTTTGATCTTAGCCATTCTGACTGGTGTGAGGTGAAATCTCAGGGTTGTTTTGATTTGCATTTCCCTGATGACTAAGGATGTTGAACATTTCTTTAGGTGCTTCTTGGCCATTCGACTTTCCTCAGTTGAGAATTCTCTGTTTAGCTCTGTTCCCCATCTTTTTTAATGGGATTATTTGGTTCTCTGGAGTCTAACTTCTTGAGTTCTTTGTATATATTAGATATTAGCCCTCTATTGGATGTAGGATCGATAAAGATTTTTTCCCAGTCTGTTGGTTGCTGTTTTGTCCTATTGACAGTATCCTTTGCCTTACATAAAATTGCAATTTTATGAGGTCCTACTTGTTGATTCTTGATCTTAGAGCATAAACCATTGGTGTTCTGTTCAGGAACTTTTTTTCCAACAACCATGCAGTTTTTATCACTATTGCTCTGTAGTACAGCTTGAGGACAGGGATGGTGATTCCCACAGAAGTTGAGAATAGTTTTCCATATCCTGGGGTTTTTGTTATTTCAAATGAATTTGAGAATTGGTCTTTCTAACTCTATGAAAAATTGAGTTGGGATTTTGATGGGGATTGCATTGAATCTGTAGATTGCTTTAGGCAAGATGGCCATTTTTGCTATATTAATCCTGCCAATCCATGGGAGATCTTTCCAACTTCTGAGGTCTTCTTCAATTTCTCTCTTCAGAGACTTGAAGTTCTTGTTGTACAGATCTTTCACTTGTTTGGTTAGAGTCACACTAAGATACTGTTTATATTGTTTGTGACTATTGTGAAGGGTGTCATTTCCCTAATTTCTTTCTCAGCCTGTTTATCCTTTGAGTAGAGGAAGGTTACTGATTTGTTTGAGTTAATTTAATATCCGGCCACTCTGCTGAAGTTGTTTATCAGCTATAGAAGAAGTTCTCTGGTGGAATTTTTGGGATCACTTAGGTATATGATTATATCATCTGCAAATAGTGATATTTTGACTTCTTCCTTTCCAATTTGTATCCCTTTGACCTCCTTTTGTTGTCTAATTGCTCTGGTTAGGACTTCAAGTACTATATTGAATAGATAGGGAGAAAGTGGGCAGCCTTGTCTAGTCCCTGATTTTAATGGGGTTGCTTCAAGTTTCTCTCCATTTAGTTTGATGTTGGCTACTGGTTTGCTGTATATTGCTTTTACTATGTTTAGGTATGGGCCTTGAATTCCTGATCTTTCCAAGACTTTTACCATGAAGGGATGTTGAATTTTGTCAAATGATTTTTCAGCATCTAATGAATTGATCATGTGGTTTTTTTCTTTGAGTTTGTTTATGTAGTGGATTACGTTGATGGATTTCTGTACACTGAACCATATCTGCATCCCAGGGATGAAGCCTATGTGATCATGGTGAATGATCATTTTGATGTGTTTTTGGATTTGGTTTGCAAGAATTTTATTGAGTATTTTTGCATTGATATTCATAAGGGAAATTGGTTTGAAGTTCTCTTTGTTGGGTCTTTGTGTGGTTTTTGTATCAGCATAAATGTGACTTCATAGAACATATTGGGCATTGTTCTTTCTGTTTCTATTTTGTGGAATAGTTTGAAGAGTATTGGTATTAGGTCTTCTTTGAAGGTCTGATAGAATTCTGCACTAAACCCATCTAGTCATGGACTTTTTTTTGGTTGGGAGACTTTTAATGACTTTTCTATTTCTTTAGGGGTTATGGGACTGTTTATATGGTTTATCTGATCCTGATTTAACTTTGGTACTTGGTATCTACCTAGAAAATTGTCCATTTCATTCAGATTTTCCAGTTTTGTTGAGTATAGGCTTTTGTAGTAGGATCTGATGATTTTTTTGAATTTCCTTAGTTTCTGTTGTTATATCTCCCTTTTCATTTCTGATTTTGCTGATTTGGATACTGTCTCTGTGCTCTCTAGTTAGTCTGGCTAAAGGTTCATCTATCTTGTTGATTTTCTCAAAGCACCAATTCCTGGTTTTGTTGATTCTTTGTATAGTTCTTTTTGTTTCTACTTGGTTGATTTCTGCTCTGAGTTTTATTATTGCCTGTCATCTACTCCTCTTGGGTATATTTTCTTCTTTTTTTTTCTAGAGCTTTCTGGTGTGCTGTTAAGCTGGTAGTGTTTGCTCTTTCCAGTTTCTTTTTGGATGCACTCAAAGATGAGTTCCTCTTAGCACTGCTTTCATTTGTCCCATAAGTTTGGGTATGTTGTGACTTCATTTTCATTAAATTCTAAAAAGTCTTTAATTTATTTCTTCCTTGACTAAGTTATCATTGAGTAGGGCGTTTTTCAACTTTCATGTATATGTGGACTTTCTGTTTTTGTTGCTATTGAAGACCAGTTTTAGTCCATGGTGATCTGATAGGATACATAGGATTATTTCAATCTTCTTGTATCTGTTGAGGCCTTTTTTGTGAGCGTTTATATGGTCAGTTTTGGAGAAGGTAGCATGAGGTGCTGCAAAGAAGGCATATTCTTTTGTTTTATGATGAAAGTTCTATAGATATCTGTTAAATCCATTTGGTCCATAACTTCTGTTTCAATGTGTCTCTGTTTAGTTTGTGTTTCCATGATCTGTCCATTGATGAGAGTGGGGTATTGAAGTCTCTCACTATTATTATGTGAGGTGCTTTAGTAAAGTTTCTTTTATGAATGTGGGTGCCCTTGCATTTGGAGCACAGATGTTCGAATTGAGAGTTCTTCATGGTAGATTTTTCTTTTGATGAGTATGAAGTGTCCTCCCTTATCCTTTTTGATAACTTTTGGTTGAATGTTGACTTTATTCAATATTAGAATGGCTACTCCAGCTTGTTTCTTGGGACCATTTGCTTAGAAAATTGTTTCTAGTCCTTTACTCTGAGATAGTGTCTGTCTTTGACACTGAGGTATGTTTCCTCTATGCAGCAAAATGCTGGGTTCTGTTTATATACCCAGTTTGTTATTCTATATCTTTTTATTGAGGGAATTGAGACCATTGATGTTAAGAGATATTAAGGAATAGTGATTTTTCCTTCCTGCTATTTTTGGTGTTATTTTTATGTTTCTGTGGCTATCTTCTTTTGGGTTGTTGAAAGAAGATTACTTTCTTGCTTTTTCTAGAGTGTATTTTCCCTTCTTGTGTTGACCTTTTTCATATATTATCCTTTGTAGGGCTGGATTTGTGGAAAGATATTATGTAAATTTGTTTTTGCCATGAAATATCTTGGTTTTCCCCTCTATGGTAATTGAGAGTTTTGCTGGGTATAGCAGCCTAGGTTGGCATTTGTGTTCTCTTAGGATCTGTATGACATCTGCCCAGGATCTTCTAGCCTTCATAGTCTCTGGTGAGAAGTCTGGTGTAATTCTGATAGGTCTGCCTTTATATGCTACTTGTCCTTTTTCCCTTACTGCTCTTAATATTTTTTCTTTGTTTTGTGCATTTGGTGTTTTGACTATTATGTGCTGGAAGGAAGTTCTTTTGTGGTCCAATCTATTTGGAGTTCTGAAGGCTTCTTGTATATTCATGGGCATTTCCTTAAGTTATGGAAGTTTTCTTCTATAATTTTGTTGAAGATATTTACTGGCCCTTTAAGTTGGGAATCTTCACTCTCTTCTATACCTATTATCCTTAGGATTCATCTTCTCATTGTGTGCTAGATTTCCTGGATGTTTTGTGTTAGGAGCTTTTTGTGTTTTGCATTTTCTTTGATTGTTGTGTCAATGTTTTCTATGGTATCTTATACACCTGTTGTATTCTGTTGTTGATGCTTGCATCTATGTTTCCTAATCTCTTGCCTAGGTTTTCAGTCTCTAGGGTTGTCTCCCTTTGTGATTTTTTTTTTACTCTTTCTACTTCCATTTTTAGATCCTAGAAGGTTTTGTTCAATTTCTTCACCTGTTTGGCTGTGATTTCCTGCAATTTTTTAAAGGGATTTTTGTGTTTCCTCTTTAAGGCTTCAAGCTATTTATCTTTGTTCTCCTGTATTTCTTTAGTGAGTTATTTATGTCCTTCTTGAAGTCATCTATCATCATCATGAGCTGTGATTTTTAATCAGAGTCTTGCTTTTCTCATGTGTTGTGTGCAAACAGGGCTCACTGTGCTGGGAGAACTGGGTTCTGATGATGCCAAGTAACCTTGGTTTCTGTTGCTTATGTTTTTGCCCTTGCCTCTTGCCATCTGGTTATCTCTGGTGTTAGCTGGTCTTGCTGTCTCTGACTTTGGCTTATCCTTCCTGCAAGCCTGTGTGCCAGTACTCCTGGGAGACCAGTTCTCTCAGGGAGGAATTTGGGTATGGAGAGCTGTGGTACAGGGTCAGCTCCAGGGTGCAGATGGAAACTGGAAGGATCCTGTTTCTGGCTGTTCCTTGATTTCTGTATCCTGATGGTTCTGGGAGGGTCCCTCTTGGGCTAGGAATTTGAGCAGAAGTGGTGGTCTTACCTGTGCTCACAGGTGCTCTCTTAGGAGACCTGCTTTCTCCCAGCGGTATTTAGGTATGGAGCACTGTGGCACAGGACCAGCTTCGGGCACAGATGGAAACTGGAAGGTTTTGATTTTCTTGAGACTAGATCTCCTTATGCAGCCCAGGCTAGCCTATATCTTGATTGTCCTTCCTCTGCCTCTGTGGTCTCAGTGTTCAACATCTTTAGCTATCAGGGAAACTCAGGCTGAAATTATACTAAAATTTGATCTAAGCTAATCAGACTGCTCATCTCTGGGAATATCATGGTAACATGTGGGGTGGATTTGAGAGTATGTCAGTGCTTTCACAAAGCTGAGGAGAAATGTGCACTAGTGTAGACGCCTGGGAAATCAATCTTGCCTTCTTGGAGCCTTCATCTATGGTTCTAGTCTCTTTGGCATGGGAGGGTACTCTGCAGGCTATAGAAAGAGGAATTTGGACACCAACCCAGCCACCAAACCCTTGACCTATATTCTAACCTTGCCTGCAGGATGTGCTGGGGCAATTGTGCTGCAGAACTTGTAGAAGTGGCCAACCAATGTCTGGTTTAACTTGGAGCCCATTCTTTGAGAGGAAGCCCATGCCATGCAGTACCTGGATGGCCAGGAACCATAGTCTGGGTAGCCTAGAGACCCACGGTAGAACCAAACACAACTGTCAAAAACTTCAATGAAATGATTCAAGCAGGAGACAGAATATCACAATTCAGATGTAAAGTAGTGTGAAGTGGAAATCTAAGACTTTTGCGACAAGTCAGTTGTGTTGGATGGCGTTTGCTGGAGCAAACATATGCTGAGTGTTTTCCTGAAGTGGACACAGCTCAGAGGATGTTTTGCTAAGACAGACACATGAAGAAATATTTTGCTGAAGCAGACACAGGTGAAAGGATGTTTAGATAAAGCAAGCACGTGAAAGTACATGTGGTGAAGGATTCTTTGGTAACAACATGCATGTATTGGTCTGGGACTCCATTAAAAGAAACACACCAAAAAATTTCTGGTGGTGTGCCATGGTTTCTTTCCACTTTCGCAGACTCCAGCTGATTGACAGTGATGTCAGCTGAAACAGACTCATGTGGAGTTTTGCTAAGTCCAATTCATGTGCTGAGGCAAGATACATGACAAGGCAAGACCCATGAAGTACTCATGATGCTTGGAGGGAGTATAAAAAGGACCCAATGGACTGAGAGAGCTGAGCTTGCCTTGCGTGCATAGCTACAGCTTTTTGGTCTTGCATCGTTGCTAATCTTTGTTTAGTCAAAAGAGGCACAGCTGAGGATTGCTCCTGGCATCGCTGGTGGCCCTGGTCCCTCCTGCTGATTTGTGCCAATTCAGCGGAGGTCTGACTGTTCCTGCAAGGTTGTACCACAGCTGCTGCTACTCCGACACTACTGAACTGGACTGCTGGTGTACCTGTGAAGTGATTAGGAGTGGATTGAGCTGCTGCTGCTGACCTGTGAACTGAACTGCTGATTTCCTGACAATGTAGATGGGATTTGTGTTGTCATTTCTAAACAGGTTCTCTTTCGGATTTTTTCTTTTCTACTACTTCTGATGGGTGGTGGTCCAGAAGGGAGATTAAGTGTTTAAAAAGCATTATTAAAAGTAGGCTTTGAAAAAAATTAAAGTTACAGTAGAGCATCTAGACCAAACAAGCAAGGAATATATAGGATCTGTGGGACACTGTGGGAAAGCCAAACCTTCAAATTATTGGCCCAGATGACGGAGGAGAATCCCAAGTCAATAGCATCAACCAGATCTTCAATACATTCATAGGAACTTCCCCAAACTAACAAAAGACAGTAGAAGGAGCTTACTGAACACCAAACAGACAATAGAAAAAAAATCTCCAAGGTATATCACTTTCAGACCACTAATTATATAGCACAAATAAAGTGTATGGAAATATTTAAGACAAAAAATGCAAATCACATAAAAAGAAAACACGTGAGAAAAACTGCTGAGTTCTCAATAGAAACTTTGAAAGCCAGAAATCCCAAGTCCTAAAAGACCACCTAGAGCAACATACCCAGGAAACCGATCACCAGAATTGAGAAAGGGGCACTTACAGTCTAAAAAACTTATACCCAGAAATCTAAACCTGGTTGCCTGGACCTCACAGCCCTGAGTGGAGGAAGACGCCCATGCTCAGCTCAGCCTCACAGCCCAGGGCGTTGGGCATCACACCACTACAATGAGCGAATATGTGATGGAGGGGAGGGAAAGATAGAAAAAAAAAACCCTGGAGTGGTCCATGCACTACAGGGAGAGGCAGACCTGGAGATGTGATGGTGGTGACAGGTAGGGGGTGGGGATGAAGTCAAGATGATGTCATTGCCCAGTAGGGTCAGATGGATGGTGTACAATAAACTAGAGCTTATGTAGATGCAGGCTCAGTCCCCAAACCTGCTCCTGGACAGCGGGATCCCCCTGGCACTGAGCAACATCTCTCTGAGGTCTGAGATGAGAAAAGGTTCTGGATTGCTCTTCCTCAAAGGTCCACCGTGGTCCATGAAGCCACCGGAGGCCACGTTGGTGTCTGTGGTCCATGCTCTTGCCCCAGATCGTGATGAAACTCGAGATCCATGTGGACATTGAAATCTGTGCAGCTACCTGATGCCTTGGTGATGTCCTTGGGCTTTGTTGCCTCAGGGGCCCTGCTGACGTGAGTGACATGTGTAGCCCCCTGAGGCCGTGTTGAGGCCTGGAACCCACGCAGCTGCTGAGGACCCTGGGTGGGTCAGTGGTTCTGATAGGGTCAAGGGCCTGTTGATGTCAATGGCCTGTGTTACCACCAAAACCCCTGCAGAAGTCTGGGGCCATCTGAAACCACGTTAATGTTCAAGCGCATGGGAGAGTCGGCCCCACCCATCAAGGGATAGCTGACCTTGCCCTTTACAAACCCACAGCGTATTGAGACAGCTGGTGGCTGGGGTGTGAGAGGGCTGGCCTGGCCCCTTTCTGGCTACTGCACTGCTCTAAGTTGATGACTTCTGTGCAGACGCACGGGGAGACTCGTCCTCCATTGGGAGGAGCCTCACGCGACTAGAAATTTGCGTATACTCCCGTGAGTGAGTCTACGAACAGCACAAAACAGACTCATGTTTTTCTTTCTTTCTTTTTTGTCTTTCCCCCTTTCCCCTTTCTTTGTTTTTGGGAGGGAGGAAGTCACAGAGGTGGTAGCAGCTGAACAGTCGTGGCACGACTGGACGTCGAGTGTGTTGGCTAGCGCGATTCTGAGAGTCCCAAATAATCAATTAAAACAAAGTTTAAAAACTCAAACCTAAGGAAAAATACCAGAAGCAATATTTTAAGCTGAAGAGTGTAGGGGGAGGTTGCCTAATTGTTGATTGAGTCAATAAAGACGGCAGAAGCTAATGGTTGGGTGAAGGATCAGGCAGGATTTCTGGGCCGGACAGGAAAGGAAGAGGACAGAGAAGATTGGGGAGTCGGACCAGGCTGTGGAGTGGATAGGAAGCTGCAGACATGTAGGTCTCTGGGGGCACAGATCGTTTATAGCCTCCGCAGGCAGCTGCTGAGGCTAAGGAGGATGGGACAGGATACTCTTCCCCTAGCCTTTGAGTTATCTGGTCAGCTTTAAAATATAAAAGTCTCTAGTGTTTTCCTTCCTTGGGGCTAAAGTGAGCAGGGTGAGACAGCCATTGCAGACACCGAGCAAGGAGGAATGGGCGGTGCTCTGGGGAATACAGGCGGCAGCTGTTCTCAGAGCATATTTGGCATGGATCTTAGGAAAACATTAGCTAGCCATGGGGGCTGACTAGACAACCAGGCGGCTGCTAGTCCCAGAGCCTAGCCGGAGCAAGCGTGGCTTTGAAAATCACCCGCAACAGAAGAGAGCAAGGAGCATGGTGGGAGCCAAGTTATCTCTCCTGGGAAAGGTGCGTGGATGTTCTGTGAATAACCTCCTTGAGGCAAGGCCCCTCAGAATTTTTTTTTTTTCCAATTTGGCAAGGACCAGTGGGAATAGTAACCAAAACAACTGTGTCAATCCTTTGGAGATGTAGCCCTTTGGAGATTGATACGTGATTCCTGCTTATTTACAAGGTTAAGTAAAGTCCTGATAGGTCCCCAGCCAGTAATTTCCTATAGCTGGCTCTGTCGTTCTGTCTGTTCTAGCAAGGTTACAGGAGGAAATCCAACTGAGAGAAGAAGCAGAGAACAACTTGGCGACCTTCTGAGCGGAAGTGGATGTAGCCACTCTAGCTCGAATTGACCTAGAGCGCAGAATTGAGTCACCTGACGAGGAAATTGCATTCCTTAAGAAGTGCATGAAGAGGAGATCTGTGAGCTTCAGGCCCAACTTCAGGAGCAGCAGGTCTAGGTGGAGATGGACATGTCTAAGCCAGACCTCACAGCCGCCCTCAGGGACATCCGGGCTCAGTATGAGACCATTGCGGCCAAGAACTTCTCCGAGGCCGAAGAGTGGTTCAAGTCCAAGGTTTCAGACTTGACTCAGGCAGCCAATAATCACAATGGTTCGCTGCGCCAAGCCAAGCAGGAGAGGATGGAATACCAACACCAGATCCAGTCCTACACCTTCGAGACTGATGCCCTCAAGGGCACCAACGACTCCCTGATGAGGCAGATGAGGGAACCGGAGGGTTGCTTCGCCAGCGAGGCCCAGTGCCTATCAGGACAACATTGCACGCCTGGAGGAGGAGGTCCGGCACCTAAAGGATGAGATGGCTTGCCATCTGCAGGATTACCAGGACCAATGTGAAGATGGCCTTGGATGTGGAGATTGCCACCTACTGGAAGCTGCTGGAGGTGAGGAGAGCAGGATCAACCTTCCTATCCAGACCTTCTCTGCTCTAAACTTCCGAGAAACTAGCCCTGAGTAAAGGGGTTCTGAAGGTCACGTCAAAAATACAGTGATGATCATGACCACTGAGACCTGGGATGGAGAGGTTGTCAGTGAGGCCACACAGCAACAACATGAAGTGCTGTAAGCCAGGAATTCAGTGTCCTGGCCTCGTCCTCACTGCTTCCCGAAGCCAGCCTCTTCCACTCTCGGGTGTCACACCCAGACACTTTTCTCCACTCACAGCCTCTGACCCCTCCTCGCCGGTCACTCCTTTGTCTTCATGCTGCCCACCCCCAGGAAACCCCTCAGCCAGCTCTGTAGACCCTCCCATGAGCCCTGGCTATTGGCAGTTATCAAGCCTGGCTCTTAAGAGAGAACACGGCTCAAGTCATGACCCTTCCCCTTCCACCTTTGTGACCCTGGGGAGTTCACAGAGAGGGTGTTGGGATCTGCAGGGTTAGGACCGAGCTTTGTAGACATCTCCAGTCAGGGTCAGAGACAGAATGAAGCCTCAGCAAGTTGAGATGGAGAGTGAGGGCCTGAAAAATGTCCTCATGGCCCTCTCTTTCCCATCCCAGGCCAGGATGGGCTTGGAAAGCAGGGGCTGTCAGAGGGATGTGGGAGCAGGAGATACAGAAGGAGAGAGGATGGGTGAGAAGCTGGAGAAGAGAGAAGAGAGAGACAGAGAGTGGGCTCAGGTTGGTGGGAGGGTACCACCTCCCCTGCCTGCCCCTCCCACCGCAGGGGCCCTGGACAGAAACATTAGACAAGCACACACAAAAAAAGGTTAAAAAAAGGCATAACTGATTAAGACCTTTAAAGAAGATCCCTTATATTATTATTATTATTATTATTATTATTATTATCATCATCATCATTGATAGGAATAAATGAGGAAAAAGGAAAGGGGTTGGCAGTGCCAATTATGTCTTCCGAGGGTTCAAGCATGCCAATACGCTGAGGAGAGGGAAAGTTCAAAACCTACTAAGAGAAGATAGGGCTTAACGCGATAGAGTAGAGCATTCATTTTCAGGACAAGACAGTTCATTCTTAGGATAAGTTAAGTAAGTAAAATTTGCTATGCTCTTAAAAGAAATATAAGTTGGACAGATTCATCTTTGCCTTAGGTAAGGGCTTATATAAAAGGAAAAAAAACAGTGTGAGTTGATGGAAAAGTGTTAATTGTTAGTTTCTGCTCTTTATATAAGAGTTGTACAGGGCAGGGCCATACTGTAAAACACAGATAGATTATGGATTCAAAGACAACTTAGCATACATTGTGAGCATACTGAGTTAGAAGGTGATGAAATATGAAGATTATATTCCTGTTAAAAGTTTGTTTGGATTCTAATTGTCTTTTACTTTGAAACTGCATGCCTGCTGATGGCCTGTGTACAAACTAGATGTGCTTGACTAGATATAATCATTTGTCTTGCAATATAATACTTAAATCATTTTAGCTTGCAATATTCAGGTGTGCTTAGCTATAACATAATCATTTGGATTGTAATACTATAGTGTTTATATATAGGAAAAGATTAATCACTGGTCACAAGGAAATAAGTGGAACTTAAAATTAATTTGATAAGTACTTGTTGATTCTTGGATAATGATTAAGGAAAATCTGAAACTGTATGTGTTTGGATGCTCTGAAATTCTGTATAAATAAAGAAGGCATGAGCTATTCAGGGCCACTTGCTTGAAAAGCAACAACTAGTCAAAGTTCTTTCTTTTATTTACTCCACATCTCCACTCTGAATTACTGAACTCACCAGACCAGGACTCCGGCAGGAGCACAGTAGCGAGACTGTGGAAAGAAATAGAAAGCCATAATTATTGAAACACAAAGTACCCCTGAGAACACAAGCAACACCAAAATCAATGGCATGATGACAATGATTAACACACAAATTCAATTATAACATTAAATATCACTGGTCTTACTTCTCCAATCAAAAGAAACAAATTGGTTGAGTAGAGGAAGAAACAAAATCTATTGTCTGCAAGAAACCATTTGAACTTAAAGAAAGGCACAGACTTATGGGCAAAAGTGCTCCAATCAAATGGGACCAGGCAAGGAAGCATCACTATCCTAATATCTGACAAAATAAGCTTTGATCTAAGATTAATCAGAAGAGATAAAGAGGACCATCTCGTCAATAAATGGTGCTGGTAAAACTGGGTGGCTGCGTGTAGAACTATGCAAATAGATCTATTTTTTTCTTTCTTTTTTTTTTAATAGATCTATTCTTAACCACCTATGTAAAATTCAACTCCAGAGGGAACAAAGACATCACCATAAGGCTAGATACACTGGATCTGATAGAAGAGGGAGTAAGCAATAGTCTTGAACTCAGGAAAGGACTTTCTGAACAGAACACTGTTAACACAGGCACCGAGATCAACAATTAATAAGTGGGACATCATGAAACTGAGAAGCTTCTGAATGGTGAAGGAGATCCTTATTCTGAAAAAGTGGCAGCCTAAAGAATAGGAAAGATTTTTGCCAACTATACACCCAACAGAGGCTAATAAGCAAAATATATAAAGATATGAAACATTTCCTGAATGGGTCATTCGAGAAATGGGCCCGTGACCTGCATAGAAAGTTCTCAAAGGAAAAAAAATGGCTACAAATTATCTCAAAAAAGTTCTTCATCCTTAGACATTATATAAATGCAAATCAAAGCAACTTTGTTATTTTATCTTCTACCAATAAGAATGGACTAGTTCAACAAAACTGACCACAAGTGCTGGAGGAAGTGTGAGCAAGGAAACCCTCATAAACTTAGAAAATAATTTGTGGCAGCCTCCATAAAATAAGCCCAGAGAGATTTAGGTAATGCCTCACTTGAAACTGTCACTGATAGTGTGCTATGTGAGGAAGAAAAATATGCAGATATTAATAACCAATTGCCTATGCTTAATTAATGTCATTGCTCAACAATCTTGGCAGAGACTGCCCACCACAGGTCAATGCTCTGATGAACTTTCATTTGTTTGTTGGGGTCCAAAGGAGTGCTATCAAACCTTTGTTTTTTGCCTCTTATAGTCAGAGATGTTATTGATGAAGAAGCAGAAACTTTATTCGTTCAACAGCTGGCCTATGACAATGCCAATGCAGCATGTCAGGCTGCCACACAGCCCTTTATTTATTTTATTTTAATTTTTTTTATTTATTTTCTAAGTTTTTTTATTTACATTCAAAATCATTTCCCCTTTCCCGTTTCCTCCCTCCCCGAAAGTCCCATAAGCCCCCTTCCCTCCATCTTTTCCCCATTCAACCCCCTCTCACTTCTCTGTCTTGGCGTTCCCCTACATCCAGTCTTTCCAGGACCAGGGGTCTCTCCTTCCATCTTCTTGGAAATCTATTGATATGCGAATTGTGTTTAGGGTATTCTGAGATTCTGGGTTAATATCCCCTTATCAGTGACTGCATACTATGTGTGTTCTTTTGTGATTGGGTTACCTCACTAAGGATGATATTTTCAAGTTCTGACCATTTGCCTAGGAATTTCGTGAATTCATTGTTTTTAATTGCAGAGTAGTATTCCATTGTGTAAATATACCACATCTTCTGAATCCATTCCTTTGTTGAGGGACATCTGGGTTCTTTCCAGCTTCTGGCTATTATAAATAAGGCTGCTATGAACATAGTGGAGCATGTGTCCTTATTGCATGCAGGTAAAGCCTCTGGGTATATGCCCAGGAGTGGTATAGCCGGATCCTCCGGGAGTGTCATGCCCAGTTTTCTGAGGAACTGCCAGACTGCTTTCCAGAGTGGTTGTACCAGCTTGCAATCCCACCAGCAGTGGAGGAGTGTTCCTCTTTCTCCACATCCTCGCCAAAAACTGCTGTCTCCTGTGTTTTTGATCTTAGCCATTCTGACTGGTGTGAGATGGAATCTCAGGGTTGTTTTGATTTGCATTTCCCTAATGACTAAGGATGATGAACATCTCTTTAGGTGCTTCTCAGCCATTAGATATTCTTCAGGTGAGAACTCTTTGTTTAGCTCTGTACCCCATTTTTTAATAGGGTTACTTGCCTCTCTGGAGTTTAACTTCTTGAGTTCTTTGTATATATTGGATATTAGCCCTCTGTCAGATGTAGGGCTGGTAAAGATCATTTCCCAGTTAGTTGGTTGCCGCTTTGTCTTTTTGACAGTGTCTTTTGCCTTGCAAAAACTTTGTAATTTAATGAGGTCCCATTTGTCTATTCTTGATCTTAGAGCATAAGCTATTGGAGTTCTATTCAGGAAATTCTCCCCTGTGCCCATATGTTCAAGGTTCTTCCCTAGTTTTCTTTCTATTAGTTTCAGTGTGTCTGGTTTTATGTGGAGGTCCTTGATCCACTTGGAATTGAGCTTAGTGCAAGGAGATAAGAATGGGTCAATTTGCATTCTTCTGCATGTTGACCTCCAGTTGAGCCAGCACCATTTGTTGAAAAGGCTATCTTTTTTCCACTGGATGGTTTTAGCTCCTTTGTCAAAGATCAAGTGACCATAGGAGTGTGGATTCATTTCTGGGCACACAGCCCTTTAAAAAGAAAGAAAATTCATCTGATTACATTCGCTTTTGTTTGGCTATTGAGCCCTCTCCTATGCAACTGCAGGCTATCTCTTTGGCTTTTGAGGGAGTGACACCTTAACAGATAATACAGGAGCATCAGGATGAAAGGGGAGGGGGAGTGATGCTGGGAACTAGGAGGTGGAGATCCTTTAATCACGGCCAACACAGACATTTTGCAAGAGAATGGTCCTCTAAACATCCAACCTCACATAGAAAAGAGAGAGCTCCTGAGGTCACCCGTGTTATCTGGGTTCTGTCTTCCTTGCCAAAGAGGTGAGCACTGGGCTTCCGAATACCATTCTTGAACTGATGTTTCAGGACAACCCCCAGTAGGAAACCAAATGCAAGGTTGGCTGGGACCCTGTCAAACAACTGCAGCATTGACTCAGAACCCCCAATGTTAGATCAGAACCCCCAACGTTAGACACAGCTTATCCATCCTCCAGGTCCGAGTGTTCGACCTCTGAGCATTCTTCTACCTCATATTAACACCTGAAACGGGCTCAGTAAATCCTGACAGGATTATTTGGCTCCTGCTCAAGGCACGTGGGTTGTTTTTTTTTTTAAACTAGGTTTATCTGTTGAGGTTCTGTCTTTTACTGTTTGCTATAATGCGAAGTGCTGGCCTCCAAGATTTGGAATCTGCACATAGGCTGAGGGACCTTCCCCCAGTCAATTCCGATTGGTAGATAAAGATGCCAGCATCCAATAGCTGGGAAGTTTAGGTTTCCTGGACCATGAGGAAGAGCAGGAGGAAGAAGAAGCCACCGTGGAAGGGTAAGAAAGCGCAGGAGAGACAGAAGAGCCCCGTGGAAGGGTAAGAATGCGCAGGAGAGACAGAAGAAGCCACCGTGGAAGGGTAAGAATGCGCAGGAGAGACAGAAGAAGCCACCGTGGAAGGTTAAGAATGCTCAGGGGACACAGAAGAAGCCATCGTGGAAGGGTAAGTGCGCAGGAGAGACAGAAGAAGCCACCGTGGAAGGGTAAGAATGCGCAGGGAAGACAGAAGAAGCCACCGTGGAAGGGTAAGAATGCGCAGGAGAGACAGAAGAAGCCACCGTGGAAGGGTAAGAATGCGCAGGGGAGACAGAAGAAGCCACCGTGGAAGGGTAAGAATGCTCAGGGCACACAGAAGAAGCCATCATGGAAGGGTAAGTGCGCAGGAGAGACAGAAGAAGCCACCGTGGAAGGGTAAGAATGCGCAGGGGAGACAGAAGAAGCCACCGTGGAAGGGTAAGAATGCGCAGGAGAGACAGAAGAGCCCCGTGGAAGGGTAAGAATGCGCAGGGGACACAGAAGAGCCCCGTGGAAGGGTAAGAATGCGCAGGGGACACAGAAGAGCCCCGTGGAAGGGTAAGAATGCGCAGGGGACACAGAAGAGCCCCGTGGAAGGGTAAGAATGCTCAGGGGACACAGAAGTCACCGTGGAAGAGTAAGAATGCGCAGGGGACACAGAAGAGCCCCGTGGACTAAGGGCCCAGGGAACATGACCCAGAAGGCTGAATAACTGACGCCAAGAGCAGCCCAGATGACACGTAGTAAGTAAGAACTTGGGTTATGGGAAGGAGGTAGATTCTGTTAGAGGAGGGTAGGCAGCTGCCTGGCTATTGTGCTGCTTAAGGCATATTAAACTATAAATGCTGTGTGTGTCTCTTTCATCTGGGAACATAACTTGTCCAAGGCAGGAAGCAACCCTGCAAAGGGATTTTCCCCCCCAATATATTTACAACATATGGCGCCTTAACATTAAACAAAAACTCACTTAAAAAAACTAATTTACTTTGGGGAAGAGGCATCTATCACTAGCCACGCATATGTGAACACGCAGATTTTTAAGAAATAAGCAAATGAGGAGGTGGTTTGAACTGGTGGTGAGGTTACCTGTCCCCTCCCCTCAACATGATTTTAGCGCGTTCCTTATGGAATACACTCATGGAAAGGACTTATGGGTCCTTATGAATACATTTCTCAAATAAAAGTTTAAATTGTAAAATAGTTTTTATAATAAAGTATTTACATTACTTATTTAAAAAAAAAAGAAAAAAAATTGCGCTTCTCAAATGGAAAACACATGCCGTCCCTTTAAGATTAGGAGGCCTGGAGAATTGGTTTCTTAGCTTTGCTGAACCCCTAAGCTGGCTCAGGTATGATGTCCAGTGGGCCCAGGATATAGCCTAGCCTTTTTCAAATGCTTCTAGCACAGATGCTGGGAGCCCCTGTTGGGAAATAAGGCTGGTTATGCAGAGAGAAGGCCTAATCAAGATAGGGATAGAAAAATGAATGGAAATTTAGTCAATGCTATGTAAGCAACTGGGTTCTTTGAATATGGGCTCCGTGGAAATTCTGGGAACACTTAACATGGTGTATGACAGATGTTGGCCTGAGAATAGACTTATTCAGTAAATTGAAGGGAATTTAATTGAAGATAAATACATAGGAATGGATATTAATTCAAGTTGTCTAAAGAGAAGGGTGATATAATTATATATCCACAGATACTAACCCCTATAGAAGCAGGAAATAAATGAAAATTGCTTTGATTGTTTTAAGAATAGAAGGGAAAAATAATGGTAATTGTTTTAGGTGGTTTTTAAAAAAAGATTTATTTATTCTGTGTATGTGAGTACATTGTGGTTCTCCTCAGACACACCAGAAGAGGATATCGGATCCTATTATAGATGGTTGTAAGCCACCATGTGGTTGCTGGGAATTGAACTCAGGACCTCTGGAAGAAGAGTTCTTAACAGCTGAATCATCTCTCCAGCCTTGTTTTAAGTGTTTTTAAGTATACATGGAAGAATAAATAAATCCAGCCTTTGATCTCAAATGTAGGAAACAAAGGCATAGAGATAGAGAGAAACCCAATCTCAATAAATAATATTAATATTTTTGAATTGTTTCAATTGTTTTAAGTATGAAAATGATGGTGGTTACAAGTTCAGTGGTGTTAGCAACATCACTCATCCTCTGGGGGAAAGGTCAAAGTAGGGCCTAAAGAAAAAGGAGGTTGCCAAACTGAGTCCATTGATTTTGGGTTACCAGACCAAGAAGATGCTGTTTTGGGAGAAAGGCTCTGTATTTATGTTAACATAAAAGGAGAAAAGGCTTTGGACCCTTCCCGAAGTGGTATGGATCAGACACGTTAGAGGAAGACCCCCTGAAGATCTTGGCTACAGACAGGGAAAGAAAAATTCAAGAAGACCAAACAGGACAGGTAACATGACTTGCTGATCCCTCTACATGGGAACATCCCTGAAACTGGCTGAGACATGAAAATGTCTCTAGCCAAAACTTTAGCTATACATAGCCAATAAATCTTGATGGCTACAGAATCTGCAAAATTCTTCATGCTATCCTTTCATATGGCGTGGATGATGATTTATTACAATTTGGTTATTGATCAAACTAACTCATAAAAAGATAGTTGTTTTTCACCTGCTCAAACAAGGAGCAAAAATACATCCTTAACTGATCAGTGCACCTTGCACAATAAATACAAATATCTTTATAGAACTAAGTATTGGTTGTAAGGTCCATATATTACAGAATGGAACAACAAGATTGCTGCTCTGAGAAGATTCGCCCTCAGGGATGCTGAGATGACTTACTGTTCCAGTTCCCTGCTGGATCCTGCTTTACCTGACACTGTTCAGAGACTTGATTCCAGAACAACTTCGGGAATGACTGCTAATACCCAAATGACCTCGGTTCACCTAGTCGTTTGGATGGTTCCAGGTAGGACTTCAGTCAAGCTCTGAACTTCCTTAGCATACAGAGACTGGACAACAAATGCTGCAGATAGCTTTCTTAAGTCTAAACATTTCTTTCTAATTTTCTTGCTCCTCCACACCCCTAAAAAAGGAATTCTTTGCCCCAATTCAGCACATCATAGAAAATCATTGTCCAAATCCCTTGGGTTTGGTGTCTGGTATTGGTTATTTTATAAATTATAGTATGTTGTCCTTTTAAGGGATAATTTGGAACTGGCTGTAATTTTGGACAGGAAGGAAACTAAGTAAAGAGCTTACACTCAGGGATTTCTTTCTTCCCTTTTCTCTTCTGTGACCTTTCTCAGGCAAAGGAAAGAGTTTGAAAAGAAAAAAGGGGGATCGAGTAATATTATAGAAATTAGACAAATAGGGATGGGTTATTAAATTTACTCTTAAACAAAGCCTTGTATAGCCATAATCATACATTAGTAGAAATCTTTACATTTTGCTGCAGTATTGAAGCTATATGTTCTTACATTGGTACAGAATTTTGGATATTGATACAGGCTTAATGTTTTCATTGCATAAATCTTTGTATATTGATATAAAATTTAAAATTAATTTTGTGACTCTTAGATAGACATTGTGTCTATGCAACTCATTTAAGAACACAAGACTTAGACCCAGTCCTTTTAATAGCTGCTATTACAAACTGTTTAGTATGATTAAGTAATGTAAGTTAATAGGCATGGTCATATTAAATTCTAACTTAGTTAATTACAAAAAAGTGCTTTTAAAGTTATTCAAATAGTAAATAGCTAAAAATAATCAATATTTGACAGTTCAGTTCTGCTATATATAGATAGATAGTCTTCAAAGGCATCAGAGATCCACAGAATACGGCATTTAAAGTTATTTCATTATTAAAAGATCTTTTGACTATGTGAAATATCTAATCCTGACAGAAACACCATTCCTTTTTAAGGAAGATTAGCAGCAATGCCTCCAGGTAGAGTTGCTTCAGTTGTGGCAAGCTAACCACTGGGCCCTAATTTTATCTGCAGACAGAATGCTGTCCAAAAAAGGACAAACAGAGGCAGAGTAATTGATTGTTAAGCTCTGCCAAATCAGAGTAAGCTAGTCCTTCATAATTCCTGCTTAACTTAAGATCTGTCAGATGTTCTGGGTCAGAAGATTGAAGACAGATGTGTTGTAAAGAATATTGGAGACTGTCCAGGCAGTCAGCTGTCTCTGCCATTTGTATAAGCTCTGGAAGCAGTGTCTTTGTGCATATACAGGTAATAATTCCTTCTCAAATCTCTGACAGGGTTGAAGACTAGTTATAGTCTCACAATTGAACTTATGTCGTTTAGCATTAAAGAAGATGTTTCACTTGAAAGGATGATTTTCAGATGGTATTACAACTTGATATCAAACATGATTGAGGTACAGAATTATAAACTTATTAAGTTAGGATAGATGATAGAGTGCTTTGTCTAAACTGCCAAATATGATGGACTGGATGTTATAAATGTATACTTACCTTATAAGTTACATAATTGCTGTATCTGAGAGAAAAAACCTTTTACTGGGCTAAAAGGGGGGAATTGTTGAGGATTTGTCTTTTACTGTTTATTGCAATGCTAAGATTTGGAGTCTGCACATAGCCTGAGGGTCCTTTCCCCCAGTTAATTCTGATTGGTAAATAAAGATGCCAGCAGCCAATAATTGGGAAGAAGAGTCATAGGCAGGGTTTAGGTTTCCTGGACAAGAGATCACAAGGAAGGAGCAGAGGAGGGTGAAGTAACCACGGAAGGGTAAGAATGTGCAGGAGGGCCATGGGATAGAGAAGCAAGGAGAGCTGCAATGGGCTAGGGACCAACATGGCCCAGAGGGCTGCCTAGTTGGAGCTAAGAGCAGGATGGATGAACTATATTAATAACTTGGTTATAGATAGGAGGTAGATAACAACATGGAGGATAAGCAGTTGCCCAGCTATTGTGCTACTTGAGGGATATTAAAATACAAAGGCTGTGTGTGTGTGTGTGTGTGTGTGTGTGCGTCTTTCCTCGGGAACATAAATGGCTAAAGGCAGAAAGAAACCCTGCATCAGGATTTATGAAATATTTTATACAACATAGATCTAGTTTGACTATGATTTTATGTTCTGCTTGCTATACTGATGCTGATCCTACAGGAAGCTATGGCTCGCTCTCCTCAAGGGATTTCTACGACTTTGGTCTAATCAGTCTGTAACTCAATTGCTTAATGTCCCCCTGGTCAAAGAAAAACAATCATGTGCTTATTGGTCCCACAGGAGCAAAATGTTTTGGTTTCTCTGATCTTGCCTTTTGTGTATAACAGGTAATTAAAAATTGATGTAAAAGCGTCCACTGTTACTCATCATACATTCCAGCAAGTGTATGACCCACAGGGGTGGGGTGTGAGGGGATGGGGTGGTGGGTGGAGTGGTAGTCAGAGATGGTCAAATAATGATTTCTCCTAGCATGCCTTCCCCCAATTCTGGGAGAGAAGGTTCTGGTTCTCCCACAGGGCACTGATTTCTCCACCACCTCAGCATAGAGAGTCTACATTGTACAGTCAGTCTGGGTGGATCAGTGGCTGCTTACATAGGAGGAACTCCCAGATGCTACATGTTTGGTTGAGGAGCAGAATTCACTTGACAACATGAGCCCAGTTCTAGTTCCCTGGAGTATTCCTATTTTTGTCAATAAAAAAGGTCTGGAAAATGGAAATTATTGGAAGCTGTCATGAGCTGATGCAGCCTTTGAAGCCTGGTCTCCCTTCTCCCTTGCTGTGCCTTTTGCTTGACACCTTGTGACATAAAGGATGTGGTTTTTACTATTTTGCTTCAACCTCAGGATTTTCCTCATTGTGCTTTTATCCCTCTAATTTTCAGGAGCCCATGAAGAGATATAAATGGAAGATGCAGCAACAAGGTATGACACAGCCCCACTTCATGCCAACAACTTATTGCTCCAGTTTTCCTCCTGGTTAGAGAATTGCCCACCTCTCGTAATTGTTCATTGCATGGCTGATTTACCTTCACTAGTGCCTGTCGAGGATTCATTAACTCCGGGGTTTGGGGATTGTTGCTGTGGATGCTGCTGCTGTTGTTTTTTTGAGACAGGGTTGTTCTGCTCAACCCTAGTTGCCCTGAAATTCAATATGCATTTGGGAGGGAGAAGCAGGTGGATTTCTGAGTTCAAGGCCAGCCTGGTCTACAGAGTGTACAGCCAGAGGCACACAGATGAACCCTGTCTCAAAAAAAAATGTACAGCATGGTAGATATTATTTGTAGAGGGCAGAGGGGAAAATGGCTACAATCAGCAGAGAGCTACGTTAGACAATTTGGTGAAAAGAATGGGGATTACTTCAGACACAGCTGTCTAAGGACTGACAACTACAGCCCAGGGGAAAGAGTTGGGTCTCCAGAGACTGAGGGGTTGACTGACTCCTTGGAGTCACTGCCTTCAGCCTCAGACAGACTTTGTCAAGTCCATCCCTGGACAAGGACGCTGAACTAAAGTGTCACCTGTCCTTTCGCCAGCATCTATGAGAAGGGCTTGGATTGGTCTGGCTTTCTACAAGTGGCTTTCCCTCTCTTTTGATTTCTTTTTGGTTTGAAGTCTATTTTGTCAGATATTAAAATGGTTATACCTGCTTGTTTTGTGAGCCCATTTGCTTGGAATCTGTTTTTTCCATCTTTTTACCTTGAGGTAACGTCTATCCTTGATAGTAAAGGGTACTTTCTGGATGTAGATCTTTCTGGATGTAGATGGACTCTGTTTTCTAATTCAGCCTATTCGTATGTATCTTCTTATTGGGGAGTTGAGGCCAATAATGCTCAGAGTTATTAATGCATGTTGTTTATTGATTCCTGTTTTTGTTGTTAGGGTGTGTTTTTCCTCTGTCTTTTTATTTTTTTGAAAAGCATGTTGGGCTGGAGAGGTGGCTCAGCGGTTAAGAACACTGACTGCTTTTCCAAAGGTCATGAGTTCAAATCCCAGCAACCACATGGTGGCTCACAACCATCCGTAAAGAGATCTGATGCCCTCTTCTGGTGTCTGAAGACAGCTACAGTGTACTTACATATAATAAATAAATAAATCTTTAAAAAAAAAGAAAAGCACGTTCTTTTATTGAAAAAGGAAGTAAAAAATTTTATGATAAAATTGAAGATTTATGTGGAAAATATTTCTGATAAAATAGAAGAGATATATAGAAAAACATGTTAAAATTGACAGTTTTCATGGAAAAGTAAAGAGTAAAATGGTAGACATAAAAACATTGCTAAATTAATTGAAAAATGAAATAGAAACATTTTATGATAGAATTGAAGATTTATGTGGAAAATATTTCTGATAAAATTGTAGAAAAATGTAGAAAAATATGTTAAAATTGAAGAATATCACGGAAAATTTTATATAGATATAATGGTAGGCATAAAAGTATTCCTAAATTGATTGAAAACGGGATTATAAACATTTTCTCATAAAGTTGAAGATTTCCATGGAAAATATTTCTAATAAAATTGGAGAAATATATAGAAAAACATGTTAAAATTGAAGACTATCATGGAAATTATACAGATAAAATGGTAGGCATAAAAATAATTCTAAGTTGATTGGGAGTGGAATTATAAACATTTTCAGGTAAAATTGAAGATTTGCATGGAAAATATTTCTGATAAAATTCAAGAAATATGTAGACAAACACTTTTTTTTAATTTTTTTATTTTTTATTTTTTTTTTGGTTTTTCGAGACAGGGTTTCTCTGTATAGCCCTGGCTGTCCTGGAACTCGCTCTGTAGACCAGGCTGGCCTCGAACTAAGAAATCCACCTGCCTCTGCCTCCCAAGTGCTAGGATTAAAGGCGTGCGCCACCACTGCCCGGCGACAAACACTTTAAAATTGACTATTTCATGGAAAATTATACAGATAAAATGGTAGATATAAAAAACCTTTCTAAATTAATTGAAGGTGAAATTAAAAACATTTTGTGATAAAATCAGAGACTTACATGGAAAACAATTTCTGGTCCGGGGTATTTATTCCTTGTGTTTTCTTGGGTGTAGCTAATCTCTTTAGGTTAAAGTTTTCCTTTTAGTGCCTTCTGTAGATCTGGATTTGTATATAGATACTATTTAAATTTAGCTTTATCCTGAAATGTTTTCCTGTCTTAGTATACTATGACTGATAGTTTGCTGGGTATAGTAATCTGGATTGGCATCTGTGGCCTCCCAGAGTTTGATGAAAATCTGTCCTGGCCTTTCTGACTTTCAAAGTTCCCATTGAGAACTCATGTTCTTCCAATGGGTTTGCTTTTATATTTTACTTGTTTTTTCCCCAGTGGCTTTTGATAATCTTTATTTGCTCTACACACTTAGTGTTTTGGTTATTTTGTGTCACAGGAAATTTCATTTTTGGTACTGTTTATTTGGTCTTCTGTATGCTTCTTGTATCTTGATTATTCCTTTTTTAGGTTAGGAAAGTTTTCTTCAATGATTTTGTTGAAAATATTTTCTGTACCTTTGACCTGAGTTGTTTCTTCTCTTCCCTCTGTACTTATGTTTCATAAATTTGATCTTTTCATAGTGTCCAAGATTTCTTGGAAGTTTTGTGCTTAAATTTAATTATTTTTTAAGTTTTAGTATTTTCTTTGGCTGAGGTATCCATTTCTTCTACCTTGTCTTCAATACTTGAGAGGTCTTCTTCCATGTCTTGCAATCTGTCAGTGAGGCTTACCTCTAAGGTTTTTGTTTGACAACCTTAATTTTTTTATTCCAAGTTTTATTTCAGTTTGGTTTTCTGTTTTTTAAAAAAAATTTATTTATTTATTTATTTATTGTATGTGAGTACACTGTAGCTGTCTTCAGACACACCAGAAGAGGACATCCAATCCCATTACAGATGGTATGAGCCACCATGTGGTTGCTGGGAATTGAACTCAGGACCTCTGGAAGAGCAGTCGGTACTCTTTTTTTTTTTTTTTTTTTTTTTTTAATTTAATTTAATTTTATTTTTTTAATTTACATTCCAAATCACTTCCCCTTTCCCGTTTCCTCCCTCCCCGAAGGTCCCATAAGCCCCCTTCCCTCCCTCTTTTCTCCGTTCAACCCCCTCTCATTACTCTGTCCTGGCGTTCCCCTACATCCAGTCTTTCCAGGACCAGGGGTCTCTCCTTCCATCTTTTTAGAAATCTATTGATATGCTGATTGTGTCTAGGGTATTCTGAGATTCTGGGTCAATATCCCCTTATCAGTGACTTCATACCATGTGTGATCTTTTGTGATTGGGTTACCTCACTAAGGATGATATTTTCAAGTTCTGACCATTTGCCTAGGAATTTCGTGAATTCATTGTTTTTAATTGCAGAGTAGTATTCCATTGTGTAAATATACCACATCTTCTGAATCCATTCCTCCGTTGAGGGACATCTGGGTTCTTTCCAGCTTCTGGCTATTATAAATAAGGCTGCTATGAATATAGTGGAGCATGTGTCCTTATTGCATGCAGGTAAAGTCTCTGGGTATATGCCCAGGAGTGGTATAGCCGGATCCTCCGGAAGTGTCATGCCCAGTTTTCTGAGGAGCCGCCAGACTGCTTTCCAGAGTGGTTGTACCAGCCTGCAATTCCACCAGCAGTGGAGGAGTGTTCCTCTTTCTCCACATCCTCGCCAACAACTGCTGTCTCCTGTGTTTTTGATCTTAGCCATCCTGACTGGTGTGAGATGGAATCTCAGGGTTGTTTTGATTTGCATTTCCCTAATGACTAAGGATGATGAACATCTCTTTAGGTGCTTCTCAGCCATTAGATATTCTTCAGGTGAGAACTCTTTGTGGAGCTCTGTACCCCATTTTTTAATAGGGTTACTTGCCTCTCTGGAGTTTAACTTCTTGAGTTCTTTGTATATCTTGGATATTAGCCCTCTGTCGGATGTAAGGTTGGTAAAGATCATTTCCCAGTTAGTTGGTTGCCGCTTTGTCTTTTTGATGGTGTCTTTTGCCTTGCAAAAACTTTGTAATTTAATGAGGTCCCATTTGTCTATTCTTGATCTTAGAGTATAAGCTATTGGAGTTCTGTTCAGGAAATTCTCCCCTGTGCCCATATGTTCAAGGTTCTTCCCTAGTTTCCCTTCTATTAGTTTCAGTGTGTCTGGTTTTATGTGGAGATCTTTGATCCACTTAGAATTGAGCTTAGTGCAAGGAGATAAGGATGGGTCAATTTGCATTCTTCTGCATGTTGACCTCCAGCTGAGCCAGCACCATTTGTTGAAAAGGCTATCTTTTTTCCACTGGATGGTTTTAGCTCCTTTGTCAAAGATCAAGTGACCATAGGAGTGTGGATTCATTTCTGGGTCTTCAATTCTGTTCCATTGATCTACATGTCTGTTACTGTACCAATACCATGCAGTTTTTAACACTATTGCTCTGTAGTACAGCTTGAGGTCCGGGATACTGATTCCCCCAGAGGTTCTTTTACTCTTGAGAATAGTTTTAGCTATTCTGGGTTTTCTGTTATTCCAGATGAATTTTTGAATTGCTCTTTCTAACTCTATGAAGAATTGAGTTGGGATTTTGATGGGGATTGCATTGAATCTGTGTATTACTTTTGGTAAGATGCTCATTTTTACTATATTAATCCTGCCAATCCATGAGCATGGCAGATTTTTCCATCTTCCGAGGTCTTCTTCAATTTCTTTCTTCAGAGACTTGAAGTTCTTGTCATACAGATCTTTCACTTGTTTGGTTAGCGTCACGCCAAGATACTTAATATGGTTTGTGGCTATCGTAAAGGGTATTATTTCTCTTACTTCTTTCTCAGCCTGCTTATCCTTTGAGTATAGGAAGGCTTCTGACTTGCTTGAGTTGATTTTATATCCGGCCACTTTGCTGAAGTCGTTTATCAGCTGTAGGAGTTCTCTGGTGGAGTTCTTTGGGTCGCTTATGTATACTATCATATCGTCTGCAAATAGTGATAGTTTGACTTCTTCCTTTCCAATTTGTATCCCTTTGACCTCTTTTTCTTGTCTAATTGCTCTAGCTAGAACTTCAAGTACTATATTGAAAAGATATGGAGAGAGAGGGCAGCCTTGTCTAGTCCCTGATTTTAGTGGGATTGCTTCAAGTTTCTCTCCGTTTAGATTGATGCTGGCTACTGGTTTGCTGTAAATTGCTTTTACTATGTTTAGATATGGGCCTTGAATTCCTGATCTTTCCAAGACCTTTAGCATGAAAGGATGCTGAATTTTGTCAAATGCTTTCTCAGCATCTAATGAGATGACCATGTGGTTTTTTTCTTTGAGATTGTTTATGTAGTGGATTACATTGATGGATTTCCTTATATTGAACCATCCCTGCATCCCTGGGATGAAGCCTACTTGATCGTGGTGAATGATCGTTTTGATGTGTTCTTGGATTCGGTTGGCAAGAATTTTATTGAGTATTTTTGCATCGATATTCATAAGAGAGATTGGCCTGAGATTCTCTTTCTTTGTCGGATCTTTGTGTGCTTTTGGTATTAGTGTAATTGTGGCTTCATAGAACGAGTTGGGTAGTGTTCCTTCTGTTTCTATTTTGTGGAACAGTTTGAAGAGTATTGGTGTTAGGTCTTCTTTGAAGGTCTGATAGAATTCTGCACTAAAACCATCTGGACCTGTGCTTTTTTTGGTTGGAAGACTTCCAATGACAACTTCTATTTCTTCAGGGGTTATAGGACGGTTTAGATGGTCTATTTGATCCTGATTTAATTTTGGTACTTGGTATCTGTCAAGGAAATTGTCCATTTCCTCAAGATTTTCTAGTTGTGTTGAATACAGGTTTTTGTAGTAGGATCTGATGATTTTTTGAATTTCCTCAGTTTCTGTTGTTATCTCTCCCTTTTCGTTTCTGATTTTATTAATTTGGATACTATCTCTGTGCCCTTTGGTTAGTCTGGCTAAGGGCTTATCTATCTTGTTGATTTTCTCAAAGAACCAACTCCTCGTTTTGTTGATTCTTTGTATGGTTTTATTTGTTTCTACTTGATTGATTTCAGCCCTGAGTTTGATGATTTCCTGCCTTCTACTCCTCTTTGGTGTATTTGCTTCTTTTTGTTCCAGGGCTTTCAGGTGTGCCATTAAGCTGTTAGTGTATGCTGTCTCCCGTTTCTTTTTGGCGGCACTCAGGGCTATGAATTTTCCTCTTAGCACTGCTTTCATTGTGTCCCATAAGTTAGGGTATGTTGTGCCTTCATTTTCATTAACTTTCAAAAAGTCTTTGATTTCTTTCTTTATTTCCACCTTGACCAAGTTATCATTGAGTAGAGCATTGTTCAGCCTCCATGTGTACGTGGGTTTTCTTTTGTTTTTGTTGCCATTGAAGACCACCCTTATTCCATAGTGATCTGATAGGAGGCATGGGATTATTTCTATCTTCTTGTATCTGTTGAGGTCTGATTTGTGACCAATTATATGGTCAATTTTGGAGAAGGTACCATGAGGAGCTGAGAAGAAGGTGTATTCTTTAGCTCTAGGATGAAATGTTCTATATATATCAGTTAGTTCCATTTGGTCCAAGGCTTCAATTAGATTCACTGTGTCCCTGTTTAGTTTCTGCTTTCCTGAACGATCCATTTCAGAGAGCGGGGTGTTGAAGTCACCCACTATTATTGTGTGCGGTGCGATGTGTGCTTTGAGTTTTAGTAAAGTTTCTTTTACGAATGAGGGTGCCCTTGCATTTGGAGCATAGATATTCAGGATTGAGAGTTCTTGATGGTGGATTTTTCCCTTGATCAGTATGTAGTGTCCTTCTGTGTCTTTTTTGATGACTTTGGGTTGAAAATCAATTTTATCCGATATTAGGATGGCTACTCCACCTCGTTTCTTGGGGCCATTTGCTTGTAAAATTGTTTTCCAGCCTTTTACTCTGAGGTAGTGTTTGTCTTTGACACTGAGGTGCGTTTCCTGCATGCAGCAAAATGCTGGGTCCTGTTTACGTATCCAGTCTGCTAGTCTATGTCTTTTAATTGGGGAATTGAGACCATTGATATTAAGAGAGATTAAGGCATAGTGATTATTGCCATCTGCCATTCTTGACGCTATCTTTATGTTTGAGTGGTTATCTACTTTTGGGTTTGATTCAAGAAGGTTATTATCTCATTTTTTCCAGGGTGTTGTTTCTCTCCCTGTATTGGAGGTTTCCACCTATTATCCGTTGCAGGGCTGGATTTGTGGAAAGATATTGTGAAAATTTGGTTTTATCATGGAATATCTTGGTCTCTCCATCTATGGTGATTGAGAGTTTTGCTGGGTATAGTAGTCTAGGCTGGCATTTGTGCTGTCTTAGTGTCTGCATGAGATCTGCCCAGGATCTTCTGGCTTTCATAGTCTCTGGTGAGAAGTCTGATGTGATTCGGATAGGTCTTCCTTTGTATGTTACTTGGCCCTTTTCTCTTACTGCATTTAGTATTCTTTCTTTGTTTAGAACATTCGGTGTTTTGATTATTATGTGACGGGAGGTATTTCTGTTCTGGTCCAGTCTGTTTGGAGTTCTGTAGGCTTCTTGTATGTTCATCGGCATCTCTCTCTTTAAGTTAGGGAAGTTTTCCTCCATAATTTTGTTGAAGATGTTTACTGGCCCTTTAAGTTGCAAATCTTCACTCTCATCTATACCAATAATCCTTAGGTTTGGTCTTCTCATTGTGTCCTGGATTTCCTGGATGTTTTGGGTTACGCGTTTTTTGCATTTTGCATTTTCTTTGACTGTTGAGTCGATGCTTTCTATGGAATCTTCAGCACCTGAGATTCTTTCTTCCATCTCTTGTATTCTATTGTTGATGTTTGCATCTATGACTCCTGATTTCTTCCCAAGGTTTTCTATCTCCAAAGTTGTCTCCCTTTGTGATTTCTTAGTTGTTTCTACTTCCTTTTTTAGTTCCTGGATGGATTTGCTGAGATCCTTCACTTGTTTGTTTGTATTTTCCTGTATTTCTTTAAGGTATTTTTGCATTACCTCTTTCAGGATTTCTTCCTGATGACCCACGTTCTCCTGCATTTCTCTGAGCGATTTTTGTGTTTCCTCCTCATGGGATTCCATCTGTTGATCCATCGTCTCCTGCATTTCTTTAAGCAGTTCTCGTGTTTCCTTTGTAAGGGCATCTAACCGTTGATTCATTTCTTTAAGCAATTTTTGTGTTGCCTCCTTATGGGCATCCGTCTGTTGACCCATATTCTTCTGCATTTCTTTATGCAAATTTCGTGATTCCTTTGTGAGTGCATCTACCCGTTGATTCATCTCGTTAAGCGATTTTTGTGTTGTCTCCTTGTGCGCCTCCATCTTTTGATCCATGTTCTCCCGCATTTCTCTAAGCGATTTTTGTGTTTCCTTTGTAAGGGCTTCTAACCGTTGATTCATGGTCTCCTGTAACTCTTTATGAGATTTATTTGTGTCCTTCTTGTGATCCTCTAATAGCATCATGAGAAGTGATTTTAAATCCAGATCTTGTCTTTCGGGTGTGGTGGGGTATCCAGGACTTGCTGCTGTTGGAGAGTTGGGTTCGGATGGTCCCACATTACTTTGATTACTGTTAGTAACATTCCTACGTTTGCCTTTTGCCATCTGGATACCTCTGGTGTTAGTTGGTCCTGCTGCCACTGGCTGTTGGTTGGACCTCCTGTGAGCCTGCAAAGCTATTTCTGCCCCCCCTGGATTACCAGGATTCCCCTGGCACCGATTTCTGGGGCCTGCCTGCTCCTGAGTGACTTTGGAGCCCTAATGTGCTTTGCCCCAAGTGATCTTATATTGGGGAGGCCTTGCACATCTAAAGGCTCAGCCTAGTGGATTCCTGGAGCAGAGGTCGCCAAAGGGAGGCTGGCAGGCTCCTGCCCTGTGCAGGGGTGTGTGATCTCTCCTGGGGGGGGGAGGGGGCGTCCCTCTGCCAGGCAGAAGTCCCACAGCAGATCTGGCGCGCTGGTCACTGCAGATCAGCCCAGCACCTGGGAGCAGGTTACACACAAGCTGCCTGAACCCGAAGCGATATTATGCCTGTCTGTCTCTGAGCCTGGCGGTCCCAACTACCTGGTCACTGGAGCAAAGATGGCGGAGGGCAGTCTCCGTGGCGCCGCTCACCCTGTGGTCACGATGGCCCGCCGATCTGGCACCCAGACGACCACAGCGCCAACCCGCCCTCGGGCACAGACGGAAGCCCCAACAGGCCGTGTCCCAAGTGATGTTATATCGGGGGGGGGGGGGGGAGAGCCTGGGTACCGGTCTCTCCAGCGCAGTCCGCGGGAACAGAGGTCGCGGAAGGGAAGCTGGCAGGCTCCCTCCCTGCGCGGGGTCCCTCCACCAGGCAGAAGGTCCCGCCGCGGAACTGGCGCGCTGGTTACTGCAGATCAGCCCAGCACCTGGGAGCAGGTTACACACAAGCTGCCTGAAACCGAAGCGATATTATGCCTGTCTGTCTCTGAGCCTGGCGGTCCCAACTACCTGGTCACTGGAGCAACGATGGCGGAGGGCAGTCTCCGTGGCGCCGCTCACCCTCCAGTCGGTACTCTTAACCACTGAGCCATCTCTCCCGCCCTTGGGTTTTCTTTACTGATTCCATTTCTTTATCAAATTCTACTTTTATTTCAAGAACAGTTTTCATTATTTCATTTCACTGTATTTTTACAGACTTTATTAAGGGATTTACTCATATCCTCTTGAATATACTCATAACAGTTCTCATGAAATCCTTGTCTTGTGCCTCAGCTATATATCTTCAGGACTACTGTAGTGGGGTTACTGGGTTCTGGTGGAGACATGTTGTCTTGGTTGTCATTGTTTGTGGTTCTGCGCTGTTGTCTAGGCATTTGGAGTTGTGATGACTGAGATGATTCTAGGTGTTGATATCTGGCTTAGTTTTAGTTGGTGAATATTCTGCCCCCCGCTTTTTGTGTCAATTTGACTGAAGCATGGCACATCCAATATTTGTTCATACATTATGCTACGTGTGTCTGAGAGAGTGCATGGGGATAGACTTTGAGTACAGCTGAGTGCCTTCCTTCGTGTGGACCAGCCTTGTGAAATTCTTTGAAGTCTTGAATAGAAATAAAACAGGCTGAGAAAAAGGGTGCGTCTGCTGTCTGACAGCCTTGGAAAGGGACATCAGACTTAAATGGAATCTTCCTGAGTCATGAGTCAGAAGTGCTTTGACTAGAACTTGCATTGGTAACTCACAAGCCAGGTTTGCTGGTAGCACATTTGGGGAGGGGTTGCCCATCCATCATAATTGCATGAACCAATTGCCTTCTAATCAGTCTACAGAGACATATAGATACAAGTAAAAGTATCCACAGCAAATTGTTTTGGTAAAGAACCCGTATGCCGCTTCCTTGTCTTGATTCATTTGAATCTTTTGCCTGGAATTTAATTTTATCTGTTATCAACGTCACGGGAAGTTTCTTTGGGTTTCATTTGTCTGTTTGTACATTTATAATATTTCTTGGCAGATTTTGCTTTAAAATATTTTTATTTTGTATATATGGGGCTTTCGCCTGCATGAATGTGCATCATGTGCACGCAGTGTCTGAGTGTTCAGGGGGAGGACATTGGACCCTCTGGAACTGAAGTTACAGGTGATTGTGAGCTGCCATGTGTGTGCTAGGAATGAAAGTTTTCCCCTGGAAGAGTGCTCTTAACTACTGACTCCTCTCAAGTCTCCAACTTTTGTTTTATTTTTTATAATTTTTTTTCTTGATTTTTTTTATGAGTTTCACATCACGTCCCCTAATCCTACTCATCTCTCCATTCCTTTGTATTCAGCCTCATCCCTGGTAACCTCTACCCCCAAGAAAATAAGAAACACATACTTATACACTCACACATACACTCACACAGACATGCATGCAAAACCCTGTGTGTAAAATAAATACATCTAAAATTTATTTATTTATTTATTTATTTAATGTGTTTGGATGTTTAGCCTTACACATACACATACACATGCACATGCACATGCACATACACATGCACATGCACATGCACATACACATTATGTGCATGTAATGTCCATGAAAGTCAAATGAGGCTGCTGGATCCTCTAGACTAAGAGTCTTAGACTGTTGTGAAGTGGCATGTGAGAGCTAGGAACCAAACATCCATCCAATACATGGCTATTTGAGGGAAACAAATATCTGCTTCTATACATGCATACATTTGTTCATATGTGTGCATGTGTATTTGTGAATTCTTTATGCATAGATACTGTTGCAGGTCGGCTTCAACACCAAAGGGTAAACCAAGGAGTCAGTGATTAGTCAGTCAGCAGACTTCGGAGGGAGTAAAACTTAATTCTCTGGGGCCATTAAAAACAGGGAAAAATATCACACACACACACACACACACACACACACACACACGGTGGATGAAGCAAGGCAAGCTCCAACAACTTTATGTTTCCCCTTATATCACCTAAGACAAAGTTTTCTATGTAAGAAGAAAATTGATTCATAGTCACAAGTTCCAAATTCTCTAAAAACAATCACCACAAAGACATATTCTTCAGAAACAGATTGAATTCATTACACAATAGGAAACTACAACAGGATTGTTGATTAAGTATTCTACTTTTTTTTATTAGATTTTTTTTTATTTACATTTCAAATGTTATCCCCTTTCCTGGTTTCCCCTCTGAAAAACCCTAGAGAAAGAATTGAAGGGACTGAAGGAGGTTGCCGCCTCATAGGAGGAGCAACAATATGTCTTCTACTCTTTAAACTCATACCCAACTACACATTTCCCATCTTTCTTTCTCTCCACAAGTTTTTCACACCCCAAAGCAATAATTCTTTTGCCAAGGGCTAACAAAGTTTAAACAAAGCAGTTTATAGTAGCAAGTTCTTTCCTAAGCTTAGCAGACGACAATTCGCATTTACCAAGAAGCAGACTATCACCTAGCTTATGTCTTATTTTTAAAGTATTGATCAGCTAACCTGGCTGATCATCTGTTCTCTGTTCTTGCGTTCACAATGAAATTACCCGCTTTTTATTCATGGCCTTCCTTTTCATGATGCTTTGGGGTGTGAAAAACTTGTGGAGAGAAAGAAAGATGGTGCACACTGAAACCTGTGGTCATATCCCTAGACCACAAGGTGAAGGAACTCAGGCTCAACCTAGAATGAATGTTTTCTTTGATTATTAACTTGTCCCAAGTCTGTTTTCCTTCATAATACAATTACATGCTTGCAATGAATGAGAGCTCACTGTACTCCTTTGCTAAACTATACAGCCTTTGCTATTCTATGGGGAATGGCCACACTCTATTCTTGAGTCTCACCTTAAACTGTCTATCAACTACGCTAACATCCCAAAATCATCTAAATCAAACTAATTTCCTAAAACTACTTAAATCAAATTAGGAAATCCTTAAAATCATTAATTCATCTAAACAGCATTATCTCAAGAACTTTCATCTTCATGTTGATTTTCAGGAAACTTGCGCAACAGAGTGAGCTATCATCCATGAAGTAATCACACCAGGCTATAGGCAGTGAGAGTAATGTACACTCACACCAAGCCAGATAATGGAAATGACAAACATGAAAAGGCACATCAGTAGCAAGAAGCAATCTTGGGATGAGATCTCTGGGGCCATGACTCTCCAGGGTACACTGATCACAGCTGAGCAAATTGGTGGGCCATCTCCTGGAAGCTCACTTGCCCACAGCACTTCTTCCTGCCTGGTGCCCAACACCCATCTTCCACTACATCATAGTGGCTGTACAGGTTTGCACTCCTACGTGCAATGGATGAATGTTCCTCTTACCACCATGAATGTATCCTCACCACCATGAGCTGTCACTAGTTTTATTGATCTTTGCCATTTAGATGGGTGTAAGATGAAATCTCAGAGAAGTTTTGATTTGGAATTCCCTGATGACTAAGGATGTTTAGCATTTCTTTAAATCTTTCTCAGCCATTCGTGTTTCTTTTTTTTGGGGGGGGAAATCTCTGTTTAGATTTATTCACCATTTTAAATTGAGTCATTCGTTTTCTTGATGTCCAGCTTTTTTTTAAAGTTCTTTACATATTTTAAATATTAGCCCTCTGTTAAATGTGTTATTGGTAATGATCTTTTCTCATTTTGTAGGCTGCCATTTTGTCTGAATGATAGTGTCCTCTGCCATATAGAAGCTTTTCAGTGTCATGAGGTCTCTTTAATTTTTGTTTTTTGTGCCTTTGACACCAGTGTCTCATTCAGAAAATCTTTTCCTATGCCAATGAGTTCAAGGTTACTTCCCACTTTCTCTTTTATGAAATTAATGTTATCTGGCCATATGTTGAGTTCCTTCCTTATGTTGAGTTGAGTTCTGTGCAAGGTAGTAAGTATGAATCTATTTGTATTCTTTTACATCAATGGTTCTTAGCCTGTGAGTCATGACCCCTTTGGTGTTCAGTGAACCACTTTTCATATCAGAAATATCAGATATTTACATAATTTTTTATAACAGTAACAAAATTACAGTTATGAAGTAGCAACAAAAGTAATGTTATTGCTGGGGGAGGGTCACCACATGAGGAACTGTATCAAAGTGTGACAACATTAGGAAGATGGAGAACCTATGTTTTATATGCTGTCATCCAGTTTGCCCAGCACCATTTGTTGAAGATGCTGTCTTTTTTCCCAAGGGTGTATTTCTGGCTTCTTTGTAAAAAATCAGGTGTCCAGAGATGTGTGGACTCATGTCTGGGTCTTCAATTCTATTCCATTGATCGGCATGTCTGTTTTTATGTGAACATCATGCTGCTTTTATTACTGTAACTTTGTAGCACAGTGGGTGTGGTGATACTTCCTCCAGTTCTTTTGTTGTTCAGGACTCTTTTTCTTGTGTGTGTACATGTGTTTGTGTGTGTGTGTGTGCACGTGTGTGTGTGCACATGTGTGTGTGTGCATGTGTGTGTGTGTGCACGTGTGTGTGTGTGTTTGTGTGCGTGTGTGTGTGCGTGTGTATGTGTGTGTTTGTGTGTGTGCACGTGTGTGTGTGCACGTGTGTGTGTTTGTGTGTGTGTGTTTGTGTGTGTGTGTTTGTGTGTGTGTGCACATGTGTGTGTGTTTGTGTGTGTGTGTGTGCACGTGTGTGTGCGTGTGTGTGTGTGTGTGATATGTTTCCATATGAAGCTGGAAATTGTCCTTTCAATATGTGTTAAGAGTTGTGCTAGAATTTTGATGAGGTTTGTATTGAGTCCTTAGCTTTCTTTTGGAAGGATGGCCATTTTTAATATATTTATCCTACTGATCCATGAGTATGGGAGAATGCTCCATGTTCTGATAACTTGTTAAATTTCTTTTTTCAGTGTCTAAAAGTTTTCTATTTTTTATTACATAGGCCTTTCACTTGCTTGGTTTCTTAGTCACTGTTCTGTTGCTGCAAAGAGGCAACCAAGGCAACCAAGGCAACTTCTATTTAGAAAAAAACATTTAACTGGGGGCTTACTTACGATTTCAGAGGTGAGTCCATCATCATCATCTTCATCATCTTCATCATCATCATCATTGAAAGCATAGTAGCAGGCATGGTGTTGGAGCAGTAAGTGAGAGCTTTTTACATCCTGATCTGTAGGCAGAGTGACACTGAGCCTGGCAAGGGCTTTAAAATGGCAGAGCCCACCCCCCAGTGACACAATTCCTCCTACAAGGCCACACCTCCTAATCCTTTTAAGCCTTTCAAACAGTTGCACTTCCTGGTGACCAATCAGTCAATCATGTGAGCCTATGATTTAAACCATCACATTTGGTTAGTTATCCCAAAGTAATTTTTAAGGCTATCATGAAAGATAATTTTTCTGATTTCTTTCTCAGTGCATTTGTCATTTGTATATTGGAAGTCTTCTTACTTTTGTGTCTTTTAAAACAATTAATTAATTAATTTACATCCCAAATGCTGTCCCTCTCCTGGTCCCTGCTTCACAAAGTTCCTCCCCTGAGACCCCCTCACCTTTTCCTCTGAGAGGGTGGGCTTCCCTGGGTATCTCCCTGCTTTTTGGTGCATCAAGTCTCTGCAAGATCAGGTATATGCTCTACCACTGCAGCCAGACAAGGCAGCCCACTTGGGGAGTGGATTTCACAGTCAGGCTACAGCTTTAGGGACAGCTCTCAATCCAGTTGTTGGGGGACCCACATGGAGACTGAGTTCCATGTCTGCTACATATGTGTCAGGGGCCTCGGTTCAGCTCGAACATGCTCTTTGGTTGGTGGTTCAGTCTCTGGGAGCTCCCAGAAGTCCAGGTTGGTTGACTCTGTTGGTCTTGTTGTGGAGTTCCTATCCCCCTTCAGAGCCTTTAAACCTTCCCCCAAGTCCTTGCCTTCCATCCAATGTTTGGCTATGGGCCTCTACATCTGCTTCAGTCAGGGGTTGGGTGGAGCATGGGAGGACAGCTATGCTAGACTCCTGTCTACAAGCATAACAGAGTGCCATTAAAAGGACCAGGGATTGGTGCTTGCTTATGGGATGTGTCTCAAATAAGGCTGGTTATTGGTTGGCCATTCCTTCAATTTCTGGGTCTTTGATTCAATTCCATTTTTGTCCCTGCATTTCTTTTAGACAGCACAAATTTTGGGTCGAAGGTTTTATGGGTGGGTTGGTGTTTTTGTTCCTCCAATGAGGGTCCTGCCTGGCTACAGGAAGTGGCTTCTTCTTGTGTCACCCACTGTTAGGCATCTTGGCTAAGGTCACCTGAATTGAATCCTGGGATCCTCCCCATCCCAGGTATCTGGGGCTTCCTAGAAATGTCTCCCACTTTCCCCCCACACAGCAGCTGCAGATTCCCATTCATTCTTCTGTCCCTCTTGTCCTCTCTCCTGTCTTCCCCCCATACCTGTTCCTGACTTCCCCAATTTCCTTGCTCATTGCCTCTCCCACTCAGGTCTCTCCCTCTGCCTCCTATGACTATTTTATTAGAAGCAAGATTCAGCCTTCCTTGCTTGGGCCTTATATCTTGTTTAACTTCTTTGGGTCTGCGGGGTGTATCATGTATATCTGTACTTTATGGCTAATATCCACTTATAAGTGAGTACATACCATGTATGTCCTTCTGGGTCTGGGTTACCTCACTCAGGATGATATATTCTATTTCTATTCATTTGTCTATAAAATTTTTGATGTCCTTGCTTTTAATAACTGAATAGCATTGAATTATATTAAATGAACCACATTTTCTGTATCCATTTTTAGCTGAGGGACTTCTGGGTTGTTTCCAGTTTCTGGCTATTATGAATAAAGCTACTATGAACATAGTGGAGAACACGTCTTTGTGGTATGGTGAGCATCTTTTGGGTATGAGCTGTATAGCTGTATAGAGCTGTATAGCTGGGTATTCAGGTTGAACCACTTCCAATTTTCTGAGAAACTTCCAGATTGATTTCCAGAGAGATTGTACCAGTTTTCAGTTCCACCAGAAATGGAGGTGTGTTCTCCTTTCTCCACATCCTTGTCAGCACGTGCAGTTGTTTGAGTTTTTAATCTTAGCCTTTCTGGTTGATGTAAGGTGGAATATCAGGATCATTTTGATTTCCATTTTCTTGATGACTAAGGATGTTGAACTTTTTTTTAAGTGCCTCTCAGCCATTTGAGATTCCTCTATTGAGAATTCTGTTTAGCACTGTACCCCATTTCTAAATTAGGTTATTTGGGTTGTTGGAGTTTAATTTCTTGAGTTCTTTATGTATTTTGGACATTAACCCTATGTTGGATGTAGAGTTAGTGAAGACTTTTTCCCCCAATCTGTAGGCTTGCATTTTGTCCTATTGATGGTGTCCTTTGCCTTACAGAAGCTTTTTAGTTTCATGAGGTCCCATTTATCAATTGTTGATCTTACGGCTTGAATCATTGGTGTTCTGTTCAGGAAACTGCCAACGTGTTCAAGGCTATTTCCCATTTTCTCTTGTATTAGATTTAGTGTATCCAGTTTTATGTTGAGGTCCTTGATCCACTTGGACTTGAGTTTTATGGACGATGATAAATATGGATTTATTAGCATTCTTCTACATGCAGACATCCTATTAGACCAGCATCATTTGTGGAAGATGCTTTCTTTTTTAGACTGTGGTTTTGGCATTTTTTGTCAAAAATTAAGTGTGCATAGGTGTGTGGGTTTATTTCTGGGTCTTTGATTCAATTCCGTTGGTCAATCTGCCTGTTCCCATACCAATATCATGTATTTTTTTTTTAAACTATTTTTCTGTAGTACAGTTTGAGGTGAGGGATGATGATACCTCCAGAAGATGCTTTATTTTTCAGGGTTGTTTTGGCTATCCTGAGTTTTTTGGTTTTTCATATGACATTGAGAATTGCTTTTTCAAGGTCTGTAAAAAAATGTGTTGGAATTTTAATGGGATTTGCATTGAATCTTTAGATTGCCTATTGTAAGAAGACCATTTTCACTGTTAATCCTACCTAGCCACGAGCATGGAAAATCTTTCCATCTTCTGATATCTTTTCCAATTTTTTTCTTTAGGGACTTGAAGTTCTTGTTATACAGATCTTTCACTTGCTTGGTAAAATTTACACCAAGATATATTATATTGTTTGTGGCTATTGTGAAGGGTGTTGTTTTTCTGATTTCTTTCTCAGCCCGTTTATCATTTATATGAAGGAGGGCTACTGATTACTTGGAGTTAACTTTATATCCAGCCTCTTTGGTGAATGACATTATAGTATACATGACCTCCAAAATTCTACCAGGGAGCTCCTACACTATCATATCATCCATGAACAATGATATCTTGACATATTTTTTCCCAATTTGTATTCCCTTTGTCTCTTTCTGTTCTTTTATTGCTCTGGTTAGAACTTCAAGTACTATATTAAATAGACATAGAGAGAGTGAACAGTCTTGTTCTGTCCCTGATCTTGTTGGGATTGCTTTAAGTTTCTCTCCATTTAATTTGATGCAGACTAATAGCTTGTGTATGTTGCTTTTATTATGTTTAGGTATGTTCCTTGAATTCCTGATCTCTCCAAGACTTTTAATGTGAAGGAGTGTTGGATTTTGTTGAAGGCGTTTCCAGTATCTAATGAGGTAATCATGTGATTTTTTTCCTTTCAGTTTGTTTATAGATTGAATTATATTAATGAATTTTCATATACTGAACCATTCCCACATCCCTGGGATGAAACTTACTTGATCATGGTGAATGATGTTTTTGATGTGTTCTTGGATTCGTTTTGCGAGAATTTTATTGAATATTTTTGAATTGATGTTCATAAGCGAAATTGGTCTGAAATTCTTTTTCTTTGTTGAATCTTTGTGTGGTTTAGGTTTCAGGGTGACTGAGTTCCTTCTGTTTCTATTTTGTGGAAGAGTTTAAGGAGTATTGGTATTAGCTTTTCTTTGAAAATCTGGTAGAATTCTGCACTAAGACCATCTGGCCATCAGCTTTTTTTTTGGTTGGGGGACTTTTAACAAATGCTTCCATTTCCTTAGGGTTGGATTGGTAGAAAGATACTGTTTTTGGTTTTGTCATGGAATATCTTGGTTTCTCCATCTATGGTAATTAAAATTTTTCTGGGTATAGTAATCTGGGCTAGCATCTATGGCATCTATGGTTTCTTAGGGTCAGCAAGACATCTGTCCAGGCTTTTAGAGTGTCTGTTAAGAACTCAGGTGTAATTCTGATAGGTCTGTCTTTGCAGGTATTTTTGTGTCTTAATTTTGTATTGTATTACTTTGCTGAAAGTGTTTATCAGGAGTTTCCTTATAGAAACTTTGGGAGTTTTCTGATGGAGTTTTTTAAGGTCATTTATGTATACAGTTACATTATCTACAAATAAAGACACTTTGACTTCTTTCTTTCCTATATGTATCCCCTTGATCTCCTTCTGTTGTCTTTTTCTTAATTTTTATTTTATTTTCTATATTCTTTATTTACATTCCAAATGGTTTCCCCTTTCCCGGTTCTCCCCCTCCCCAAAAGTCCCATAAGCCCTCTTCCCTCCCCCTATTCCCCATTTACCTAAGACTTTCATGAATTCATTGTTTTTAATTGCTGAGTAGTATTCCATTGTGTAAATATACATGGAAAATACCTCTGATAAAATTGAAGAAATATATGGAAAAACACGTTAAGATTGACTATTTCATGGAAAGATTATACAGATAAAATGGTAGCCATAAAAATATTCCTAAGTTGATTGAAAGTGGAATTATAAACATTTTCTGATAAAATTGAAAATCTACAAGGAAAATATTTCTGATAAAACTCAAGAAATATATAGAAAAACATGTTAAAACTGACTATTTCATGAAAAATTATACAGATAAGATGGTAGGCATAAAAATATTCCTGAATTGATTGAAAGTAGAAGTAAAAACATTTTCTGATAAAATTGAAGATTTACATGGAAAATATTTCTGATAAAATTGAAAAAATATATGGAAAAACATTAAAATTGAAGATTATCTTGGAAAATTATACAGATAAAATGGAAAATAACAGGAAGCAACAATCACTATTCCTTAATATCTTATAATGTCAATAGACTCAATTCCCCAACAAAAAGCATAGTCTCACAGAGATGTTTTTCATGTGGATCTTCGATTTTATCAGAAAATGTTTGTGATTCCTCTTTCAATTTAGTAATGCTTTTTGTGTCTACCATTTTGATTGTATTATTTTCCATGATAATCTTTAATTTTAACATTTTTTCTGTGTATTTCTTCGATTTTGTCGGAGGTGTTGTTCATGTAGATCTCCTTCTGTTGTCTTATTGCTCTGTCTAAGACTTCATATTGAATAGGCCCATATTGAATAGGTATAGAATGGGCATCTTTGTCTTGTTTCTGATTTTAGTGGAAATGTTTTGAGTTTTTCTCTGTTTGGGTTGGTGTTGGCTGTGGGTTTTCTTTGTATTACCTTTATTTTGTTGACATATGTCTGCTGTATCCTTAGTCTCTCCAGGACTTTTATCTTGAAGGGGTGTTGAATTGTTTTCAAAGGCTATTTCTGTAGCTAATGAGATGATTATGTAGTTTTGTCTTTCTGTATATTCATGATGGATTACATTTTATTGACTTATATAGGTTGAACCATCTCTGGGATGAAATGTACTTGATCATGTTGGTATGTCTTTTTGATGTGTTCTTGGATTTGGTTTGCAAGTATTTTGTGGAGTATTTTTCCATCTATGTTCATGGTTTGTAATTCTGTTTCTTTTTGTTGGTTTGCTTGTTTTGAGAAAAGTCCCAACTATATTGCTATGGCTGTCCTGGAACTTATCCGTAAGCAGTGTTTGTTAATTCCTATTATTTTGTTGTTATGGTATGAGGCCTCCCATTTTTATTTTTTAGTCTGGGATTATTTATTCCTTGTATTTTGGAGTGTATGATTAACCTCTTTAGGCTGAAATTTTCCTTCTAGAACCTTCTAAAATCTTATGGATTTGTACTTAGATCCTGCTTAAATTTGTTTTTATTATAGAATGTTGTTCTTTTCCTGTTGATTGTGATTGATAGTTTTGCTGGATATAGTGGACTGACCTGGCATTTGTGACTTCTCAGAACTTGTAGAACATTTCTCCAGGCCCTTAGAGCTTTCAAAATGTTTATTGAGAAGTCAGGTGTTATCCCAAACCTTTATATGTTACTTAGTCTTTTTCCCTTGCAGCTTTTAATATTCTTCCTTTGTTCTGTATGTTTAGTGTTCTGATTATTATGCCCTGAGGGGAATTTCTTTTCTGGTCCAGTCTATTTGGTGTTCTGTCAATTTTTGTACCTTGAAAGACTTCTCATTCTTTAGGTGAGGGAAATTTTCTTTTTTCATTTTGTTGAAAATAAATTTTGTGGCTTTAACCTGGATTTCTTTTCCTTCCTCTATTCCTATTATTCATACATTTCTTCTTTTCGTGGTGTCCCAGATTTTCTGGATTTTTTTGTATGAAAAGTTTAGATTGAATAGTTTCTTTTACTACAATATTTCTTTCTTTCTTCTATTCTTTTCTTCAGTGCTTGAGTTTCTCTCTTCCATGTCTTGTATTCTCTTGGTCTGGCTTACCTCTGAGGTTTTCATTTGATTTTTCCTACATTTTTCATTTCCAGTTTAACCTCAGTTTGAGTTTTCTTTAGTGATTCTGTTCCTACTTTCATATTTTGAACTGTTTTCAACATTTTATTCCACTGTGTGTTTCCAAAGACTTCAGTAAAGGATTTATTTATATTTTCTTTTAGGTCCTTGAGCATATTCAGAATAGCTATTTTGAAATCCTTGTCTTGTGCTTCAACTACACTGCATTTCTCAGGTCCTACTCTAGTGGAGTTTCTGGATGCAGGTGCAGGCATGTTGTCTTGGCTGTTATGGCTGTATTTTTGTGCTGCTGTCTACGCACAAGGGTATAAGATGATTGTGATTCTAGTTGTTCATAAATAGTCTTGTCTTTGTTGGGTGGGTATTCCTTTCCTCATTTTGTCTTTGTCTTTTAGGATCTTAGAATAGTTTGGTGGCCATGGGTTGCCTGGTAGGTAGTGTTTCTGAGTCCCTGAAAGATGTGGATACTGGGGTGCCTAGAATTTGTTTCTAGGTTTTGGAGGCTGACACAAAGATGGGGATGAGTTTGAAGCAGGGGTGGGGTGGGGGTGGGAGTGGAGGTGGGGGAGGCTGAAACAGTTCACAGGAAGGAGGAAAGGTAGCTCTTCCACAATATTCTCTGGGGTCTCAAGGGAATGGAGTCAGAGACAGGACATGCTCATGCAAATGATCTGCTACAGGGTTAGGGTGAAACTGGGGATATAAAATGGAAGACAGAAAGCAGAATGAAGATCACCTACCTGATTCCCATGCCATAGTAGACAGTATGGTTCCTGGTGGAGAGTGCCTTCAGGTAGTAGTGGCTGACACAAAGGGAGGGGTGAGGGAAGAAGGCTGGGTCCCCTAAGATCAGTCGTGGAGTTCCCATGGAATGAAGGCAGAGAGGAGCAGGGCCCTACAAGTGGTGTCTGTCAGGGCTGGGGATGAGACTGTTTTTTCTTATGTGCATGTTCATGATGTATTTGCAAGCACACATTCACTTGCACTTGTGTGTTTTTTAATATATGCATGTATATTCTTATGCTTAGCTTCCATGTATATGTTCATATGTGCATATGCATGTTTATATATGAATGAATATATCTGTATTCATATACTCATGTGTTTGTTCATATGAGCATGTCTATGTTTGTGTTTATGTGCATGTATGTTCTTGTGTGCATTCATATGCATATGTTTTGATTCAAAAGTATGTGTGAGATTATATTGCATTTCTGTGTTTATATGTGTATATGTGTCATAGTGCTTGCCTGTGTTCATATATGAAGTGAATGTGCTTGCATTTATATGTATATATATTTCCATATTCCTATACACAGCTATATGTCTATATGTGCAGGTATGTGTTTATATACTCCTGTGTATTATTTGGTACATGCCTGCCTGCCTGTGTGTGTGTGTGTGTGTGTATGTATGTTAATATGTGCATATGTATGTTTATATGTACATAGGTATGGCGGTTTGAATGAGAATGATTCTCATAGGCTGATATATTTGAATACTTGTTCACCAGGAAGTGGCACTATGTGAAAGGATTAGGCGTGGCCTTGTTGGAGGAAATGTATCACTGGAGGTGGGCTTTGAGGTTTCAGAAAGCGCGTTCCAAGCCCACAGTCTCTACCGGCTGCATGCAGTTCTGGATGTACAACTCTCAGCTGCCTCTCTAGCCCAGGCCTACTTGCAAGACACCATACAGGGCGCCATTTTGCCATGATTAAAATGGACTAAACCTCTGAAACTGTAAGCTAGCTTTAATTAATTGCTTCTTTTTTTACAATTTTTTAAAAAAAGAGTTGCTGTGATTATGGGATCTCTTCACAGCCGAGAACCCTGACTAAGACAGTGGGTATGTTGGTGTTCATATGGTCACGTATATATTTAGTTCATATGGTCATGTATATATTTAGTTCATATGGTCACGTATATATTTAGTTCATATGGTCACGTATATATTTAGAGACGTGGCACCTGTATGTGTGCATATGCTCATTTTATGTTCATTTGATATGTGAACTGTTTCTGTGTGTACATAAGGGTATGTATGCGCTCATATGCATGGAAAGCCGGACCTATCAAAGGCTTTCTCAGCAGTCCTGATGAAAGGACCAAAGGAACCTAGTTCTGGGTCCTTGCTCAGGAACAGATGTGGCAAGGCCAGTTTGGAGCTGAAGGTGGAACGTCAAAGAAGTTAAAGATTTTCCTGGGAACTTGGCTTTTCCCCTTGAGAGACTGGAGCTATCAGTCCTAAGATTGCTCTGGACTCAGTCTGCAACGCTCTGGAGATACCCCGTGTCTCCTGTGCAACATTGTGCGCTCTCTCTCTCTCTCTCTCTCGCTCTCTCTCTCCATATATATATATTTCATAATGTTGCACAGGTGCTGAGAATTGAACCTGGGTCCTCTGGAAGAGCAACATGTGCTCTTAACCACTGAGACATCTTACCAGGCCAAGGTGCTATACTTCTTTTTTTTTTTAATATTTTATTTATGTAATGTACATGAGTAGATTGTAGCTGTCTTCAGACATTGGGCATGAGATCCCATTACAGATGGTTGTGAGCTACCATGTGGTTGCTGGGAATTGAACTCAGGACTTCTGGAAGAGTAGTCGGTGCTCTTAACCTCTGAGCCATTTCTCCAGCGGTGCTATACTTCTTAATAAATTTTTTTTTGCATAAGACACAGAGGTGCAAGACCTCCCAATTGTAACTTTAAGATTTTTCAAAACCTATTTTTAATGATGATTCTTAGACTCTTTAACCTCTCTTGTAGCCCACCACCCACCAGAGGTAGTGGAAAAGAAAGGATATGGGGGAAGCGGACCTGTTTAGAAAGGTTCTTTGGAGCAACTCCCTTTTGTGTTGTCTGGAAGTCGTCAGGTCAGTTCACAGGTTATCAGGCAGCGGCAGCTCAATCCACTCGCAAACACCTCACAGATACACCAGCTGTCCAGTTCTGTAGAGTCAGATTAGCAACAGTGGGGACACGACCTAGCAGAGATAGCCAGGCCTCAGCCTCTGCTTGAGCCAGCAGGAGGGGCCAACAGGAGCACCAGACTGTGCCTCTCTCAGGGAAGGGAAGGTCAGTGAAGACTCAAGACCAACAAGCGTTGCACAGCTAGCTGTACCAGCGAGCCAAGCTCTGTCTCCATCACTCCATGGAATCCTAATTATATTCTCCAAACATCACATGTCCTCCATGTGCCGTATCTCAGCATGGGTCTTGCCTCATTATGTGCATCCAATCAGCCAGAGTCCTTGGAAGGGGACTCCACAAACTCAGTGGCCATTTAGCCTCTCTGACTTAATTGCCTCCTATACAATTTGGAAATGATAATATTTAAGTTGCCAATACAAACTCCAATACACCACCAGAAGTTTTTTGGTGAGTTTCTGTCTATGGCATCCTGACAAATGCAGCTCAACTATGCAATATAAGGCAGACCAATACATGTGTGTAGTTAGAATCCATCATCATGTGTCCTTTCACGTGTTTGCTTTAGCAGAACATCCTGTCTCCTGTGTCTGCTTCAGTGAAACATTCCTTCATGAGTCGGCCTTAGTTTTTCACACCTGTGTCCACTTTAATGAAATGTTCCTTCATGTATTTGCCCCAGCAAAACACCACCCAACCAACTTTCCAAAGAACCCTTAAGTTTCCACTTCAAACACCCCTACACACATGCACACACATATACACACCACACACCCCTACATATACACACATCATACACTGGTACACACATGCACACATATACACATACACCACACACGTCTACACACACACACACACACACACACACACACACACACACATCATGTAGGGATTAGAATAGCAGAATAGACCCCCATGTTGTTTTTAAGACTCCGTTCTAAGTTATCTTGCCCTTAGAGAGGCATAGCCCCTACCCTTGCGGTCAGAAAAAAAAAATCATGAAATATCCCTGACAGTTGCAAAATAGACATAGCAGCTACAGCTAGAAGATAACAATAGAATGTGCTATGAAAACATGTCATTCCCAGGTCAAGATGGTGCTTTTTGATGTATGCTCCCTCCTTGTGGTTTAACCAGGTGCTGTAAACCAATTAGCTTAAAGGTCAACATTCTTTTACCCTCTCATGTGACTCCAAGGCTTGGAAAACCCTGCTTGCGGGATTTTCCCTTTATAAACCCTCTCCCTTTAGACCTCGGGGCTGCTCTCCTAACCTGTTGCCTCAGGAAGGTTTGCGGCCCAAGCTCAAGCTTGAATAAAGACTCTCGTGTGCACTGGAGTTGTTCCTGGTGATCTCTCTTGGGTTTTCACAATCTGGGCACAAAAATCACACACCTCTACACACATGCACACATAAACACACATACCACAGATCTCTACACACACTCCTACACACACATGTGTACACATACCCCTACACACACACACACACACACACACTCACTCCTAAACATACACAGCCCTGCACACACCTACACACATGCATACCCCTTCTCTCTAATCATTACTCCCCTACCTACCTCCCCTAATCATGACCCTACCTACTTATCAAAGGATCTAGGCATCTCATGTTATTCACGTTGAATATATAAATCTCCCCCCATGCTTCAAAATCCTAGATTTTTGTTAAAGAGGACCCCAAATTACTGTTCACATCATTTATCCATCAGGGGGAACCAAAGAGCCAGATTAATAGGAACAAGCTGACCATTATCAGCCTCAAGCCGAGATTTTCAGGCTAGGACTATGTAATGGCCATTCTTGGTTGTTTGCTTGACAACATCTGGAACTACATCCCAAAATGGCGGGCATGCCTGTGAGGGATTTCTTGCGTAATTTGAAGGAGGAAGATCCATTTCTAATCTGACTCTTTGAGTTACAAAAGGCCTTTAATCCAGATCTTGAGAGGGGAAAGCTTACCTTTATTCTGGTCCATACTTTCTGCTGGACATGGAAGAAGGAAGCCTTTGGGCTTTGCTTGCTTGCTTTTGCCTTACTAGCAAGTCCATCCCTTCACTGGTATTAGAACCCACGTCCTCAGGACTCCAGTGCATACTGAAGAGCAGCCAAGACATCAGGTTCATGGATTGAACGACTATTGGATTCTTGGATTTTCTGTTCATAGTCAGCCTTTGTTGCATTAGTTATACCTCACCTTTTAAGTTGTTCTAATGAGTCCCTCCCATACATATGTATGTATGTATGTATGTATGTATGTATGTATGTATGTATATATGTATGTATGTATGTATATATGTATGTATGTATGTATGTATGTATGTATGTATACTATAAGTCCTGTTACTCTAGAGAACCCTACAAACCTTAGGTATAAATGGGAAACAATTTCTTGGTCCCAAGTGTGTGTCAGATTTAATGTGTGGTTTTATCCTTGTTTTCTTTCTTTTTTCTTTCTCTTTTTCTTCTTTTTTCAGTTTTTTGAGACAGGGCTTCTCTGTGTAGCCTTGGCTGTCCTGGAACTTATTCTGTAGACCAGGCTGGCCTCAAACTCACAGAGATCCTCCTGCCTCTGCCCCCCAAGTTCTAGGATTAAAGGTGTGCACCACCACCACTTAGCCAGTTTTATCTTTCTCAACATTAAGTGTGTTTTAATGTGAGGGGTAGCTGACTTTGAGGGTGCTAATACGTGCCTAGTAAGAGAATAGATGCTGCCGTGTAAGATTAGCTCACCCTTAAAAACACTTTACATCTTGTAAGGAATTTGCCATTGGAGCCATGAGAGCAGGCAATGATTTATGATTGAAGATTGTGATTTGTAAATACAGTTCACAGCTAGCGGAGATAAAAGGTATAGTTTGCATTGTATCTATGCATGGCATACATTATCCCACCAGCCAATCTTCCTGATGTGTATGTCCTATAAGACTTAAATTCCCATCCCTCTTCACCTGCTTTGCCTCATGTTAATTTTCTTTATAGAATTTCTCAGTGGTGCATGGAGTGTTTTAGCATATGTCCATGAAATATATATTTGTATTTGTATACGCATATATTTGTAGATGTCTACATGTCAGTTCATCCCCCACCAAAACCATCATCTTTATGACAGAAAACTATCTGCTTCATTCATGTCCCCAGTGAACATGAGCATGTTGTACTTGCCTAGATCAATGCTCAACCCATAGATGATTGGTATTTGTTGATTAGATATTGACTGGATCTAGCCAATTGAACAGTAGGACTGTCTTGTTTAATTGTTGATGCTGAAGAACCCAGATTGACGTTTCAGGAGAGAGTATCTCCCTGTGAAGTCAGGAATGAGATTTCTTTATTACCCCACTGCCAAAGCTAATTGTTTATGCAAAGATTCCGGCAGGAAGTAAGCTGTTAGCAGAACCAAGTCTATTTGCTGAACTTGAATGACTTGTGATTTAAGAACTCGTGAAAACCCAAACATAAATTTACATAAAACAAAGAGTACAATTAAGAAAATTTTTTTTCCAAAGGACACATTGATGGCTTACATTTTTTCTGTTTTGTGTGTGAGCAGTTAATATGAGATCTACCCCTTTAACAACATTTTAAGTGTGCAGTGCCTCCCCTTTCCTGGAGGCATAATTTAGGAATTATTCATTTTGAAAAAACAGAAACTCTGCGCCCATCAAATCCCCATGCTGCACTTGTTCTGCCCCTCATGGCCAGCACATGGCTCTCCCACAGTAGGGGCCTGTGTTCAATCCCCCCATAAGGACCATGCGCATCTGGCACATAGGGACGAGGGTGGGGTGGGGGCATTACTCACCCTTCAGGAAAAAAAAGAAGTCCTCACAAAATGTGATAACATGAACGAACCTTGCTGACATACTGGGTGGGATAACACAAACTTAAAACACTAAAATATGCAAGGCCTGGGGAGATAGCTAGGCTGATAAATGCTTTCTTCAAAATCACGACGATTGAGTTCCATCTCCAGAAACTATGTACAAATGGTGGGCTTGGTGGTTCAAGCTTATAATCCCAGCACTGGGAAGTGAGAGGTAGGAGGATTCCTGGAACTCACTAGATGTCCGTCCTAACCTAATGGACAAGCTCTAGGCCAGTGAGAGAACTATACTCAAACCCAGGGGGAATGGTACCCGAGAAAAACACCCTAAGTTGATGCATCTTTACTGTATGCTGGAGTACACATGCCAACGAACACACACACGCAGAAATGCAATGGGAGCCTGCAACAGCTTGTTGTTATGCCCCAGTGTGTGATTGAACCTGGCGGGGAAGAGGAGTCATGCAACAAACACAAGCTATTAGCCACACATAGTGAGAACTAAGACTCTCCACTGAAGTCTTCCACTGTAGCCACTGGGCTGAGTTAATCCAACCTGCACTAATTTTTCAAAAATAACCAAATAGTTTCCCAGGAAATTACCTCTGAAGAAAGAGAACCATTCAAACTAAACAGGAGTGCTAAGAGCCTTCTTTAGAGATACTACCTTCTCTCTGGGAGTCTCCTGATGGCAGTGCCCAGATGTTAAAGTTTGGTGCTTAGAGACACCAGATGCACTCTCTAGTATGTTGTTTAGACAAAGTACTGAAAGGTCCTGGTGTGATGCCTCAGTTGGTAAAATGCATACATTTCAAGCTTGAAGACCTGAGTTAGATCCCCAGAATCTACAGAAAAAGCTGGACCTCGTAGCACACACACTTGTGATTCCCAGCTCAGGAGGCAGAGACAGGAGGATTCCTGAGTTTGCTGGAAAACTGGTCCAGCACACTCAGTGAAACTCCAGGCTGGGGAGAGACCCTGCCTCAAAAACAAGGTAGATGACTTCTGATGTCTAACACCCCAGGCTGTCCTTAGGCCTCCACATACATGAACAAACATGTACCTGCACATGTATGAACACACACACACACACACACACACACACACACACACACACAGAGAGAGACAGAGAGAGACAGAGAGAGAACCTTGAAGGGTCTAGAGCAAGCAGGCAAACATTGACTTTCCATAAGCTTTGTTATACACACATTTTGACATCATGACAAAGGAATTTTTTAAGTGTTGATTAAGCCGGGCAGTGGTGGTGCACGCCTTTAATCCCAGCACTTGGGAGGCAGAGGCAGGCGGATTTCTGAGTTCGAGGCCAGCCTGGTCTACAGAGTGAGTTCCAGGACAGCCAAGACTACACAGAGAAACCCTGTCTCGAAAAACCAAAAACAAACAAACAAACAAACAAAAACAAAAAACAAAAACAAAACAAAAAAAAGTGTTGATTAATTCACTTGAATTAATTGAATACCCCAATTTTATGGTTTCTTCAGGTCATGTGTACATTAACATGAACACACACACACACACACACACACACACACTTCATTGCATTCTTCATTTTAAACATTAGAGAAGAGAGCTCAGCCCTTGAGAGCACATGCTACTCTGGTAGAGCATCCACGTTCTGAGCCCAGTGCACACAGGAGGCAGCTCACAAGGGCCGGCAACTCCTGCTTCAAGTGCTCCAAGCCCTCCTCTGGCATTTGGTTGTGTTGAATGTCAGAATTCTTTGTTGCTTATTTTATATAGAGTTTCCTGGGTCACTCAGGCTGGCCTAGAATTTGCTATGTAGCTGAGGCTAGCTTGAATTCACAATTCTTCCACTTCAGCCTCCTAGGTGCTAGGATTACAGTCATGTACCATCACAATCAACTCATAAGCAAGTTTTAGTACATGTGACCACACATGTGATTTACATTTTTCCTCTTCCAATTTTCTTGTTTTTCTCCATTTTCAAATTATGCCTAATTTTTTTATGATATCAAGTTTATTCACCCTTCCTCTGTTGCTATGGTTTTTGATGACAATCTAAGGACCTATTGCCAAACACATCAACCTTCAAATTTACAAGAGATTTTGAAAGAATCCAAAATACCTAAAACATAAATAAAAACAAAAAAGTGAAATGTTTTCACCCCTTCAAACTCAGACTTTGCAAGAAAGCTATCATGATCTAAACTGTGTGGCACTGATGTTAACAGATGTATGGACTGGTCAGAAGAGATTCCAGAATAAGCCCAAAAGTCTACTGTTGTGTGTAGTTTTATCCTATCATCTCTGCTCCAGGGTCAACTGCGCTATCAGCTCTCTCTCTCAAGCTTCCCTTGAACCCACAGATAAAACACACACACACACACACACACACACACACACACACACACACACACACACACACACACAGAGTTTGTTCATTCTCAACTTGACTTATGACACAATTGTTGGCTTCTTCTCTCCCCAAACTCCCCCTCTCCTCCTTGCATCTGCCTTTTCCTCCTGGGACCCTGAGGTTGCCCTATCTGGCCCTTAACTCGAATTTCTCAATCATCTAAGAACAGTTTGTAATGGCAGTTATAGACGGGCTGGGTCTAAGCTTTGTATTCTTAAGTGAGTTGCACAGGTACAATGTCTATGTAAGATTAACAATATTAATCCCAAATTTTGTATAGATATAAGAAGTTCATACCAATGAAAACCTTAAATCTATATCAAAATAAATTCTGTACCAATATAAGAAATTATAACTTCAACTTTGCATCAATATAAAGATTTCTACCAATTAAGATAAGGGCTGTGCAATCAATTCCAAATATTTCCTCCCTGTTCAAAATTATGACCATTCCCAAATTGTCCCTTAAAATGGCATTTTTTCTATAATTGTAAAATCCCCATTGCCAGCCCCCCTCCAAACCCAAGGAATTGAGCTGACAACTCTCCATATCTTCTTCTGACTGAACAAGGGTAACAAATAATTCTTTAAAGGGGAGTGGAGGGCTGGAGTAGGAAAATTAGGAAATTTGGTTAGACTTTAAGAAAGCCAACTTTAACATCTGTTATCCAGTCTCTGTGTGCTTAGAAGGCTCAGGGCTTGACTGAAGTTCTGACTGGATCCATCTGAAAGGTTGAATGAGGCAAGATGACCTGGAATCTGTGACTCAGGGAGTCCACGCAGCTCAGTTCAGCATCTCTGAGGATGAATCTCACTGAAGCTGATTCATTCTGTAATATATAAATCTCATAACCAAAATTTTAGTACCATTAAGATATGTGCATGGGTTGGGCAGGGTGCACAGATCAGTCAAGGATGAAATTCTGCTCCTTGTTTGATTCTCTTGAATTTATCTAGTTCTTCAGGGAGTCTCCCCCTGTCATATCTGATCCATATCACTCTGGAAGGGGTCCCAGAGTCCATTCTTCTTTCCTGTCAACACAAATGCAGAGGCTTTCTCCCAAAATAGCACGTCTTTGGTTCAGTAACCGGAAAAACCTTTATCTTGAACTCTCCCAGAGGAATCCCAATATAACCACCAAACTCAAAATCATACCCATTTTGATAATTAAAACAATTCAAAGCAAATAAAGCAATCTAAACAAATACTATTTGTTAAAACAGTGCTCCTGTTCTCCCCTGCCTGAACCTTCAAGAGATTAAGGCCTCAATTACTAACTTAATAGCCCTGTCTAAGGTCCTGTTCCCCAATTGGTTCTTGATCTTGTCTTGATTGTAATATATAAATCTCATAACCAAAACAATCACTGGGTGGAAGGTACAGTCGGGACCTTGGGGTCCCAGAAGGAAAGGGCAGAAGCAGGGAAGGAGAGAAGGAGTTCTTGCCATGTTTTGGAGGGTGAAGAAGCCAGCAGCCATGTGAGGTCTTGGGAGAAGCTGGGGCCTTTTGCCACTACTGCAGGCGGGTGGCCAGGAATGTTTGATAGGGGCAAGGTGTGACTAGCCACTGAAGTTTAGGGCAAGTGGGAGGAGCAGAGATGAGAATATTATTGAGGGAATGCTTTTCCAGGCAGGAGATAGTAGTGCCCAGCAATTATGTTCTAATGCAAGTTGAAAAGGAACAAACTGTGTGTGTGTGTGTGTGTGTGTGTGTGTGTGTGTGTGTGTGTGTGTGTGTGTTTTATCTGTGGATTCAAGGGAAGCTGGGAGGGGGCTGGTAGTGTGGTCACTTCCTGTAGCTAAAGGCAGATAGAGCAAACGGGAAGCTGGGTAGGAGCTGGTAGCATGGCCGATCCCAGAGCAAAGGTGGTAGCATAAAACTACACACAACAGTCTACTGCCAGTTGATTTTCCCAAAAGATGCCAAGGCCTCTGATGGAGGAAAGCAATCCAACAAACAGTGGTGTGGTAACTGGGTCCCCAAATGTAAAAGAATGACGCTACCTTGCACTCTAAATACAAAGATAACTCAAATGGTTCGCTGGACTATGCATAGGAGCTAAAAATGATAAAAATCAGCAGAAGAAAGAACAGACATAAATATTCTTCATGCATATTTTTTAAGATTTATTTATTTATTGTTATATGTAAGTACACTGTAGCTGTCTTCAGACACACTAGAAGAGGGCGTCAGATCTCATTATGGGTGGTTGTGAGCCACCATGTGGTTGCTGGGATTTGAACTCAGGACCTTTGGAAGAGCAGTCAGTGCTCTTAACTGCTGAGCCATCTCTCTAGCTCCCAGACATATTACATTTCTTTTTTTTTTAGGATTTATTTATTTATTTATTATATGTAAGTACACTGTAACTGTGTTCAGACACCAGAAGAGGGCATCAGATCTCTTTACAGATGGTTGTGAGCCACCATGTGGGTGCTGGGATTTGAACTCAGGACCTTTGGAAGAGCAGTCAGTGATCTTACCCACTGAGCCATCTCTCATGCATATTTTAAACAGACAGATAATGTTCTATCTCAGTTGAAACCAAGTCTCTTGTCCATCATGACTGCCCTGTGAATGTTGGGAAGTGTCTTAGCTAGGGTTCTATTACTGTGAAAAGACACCATTACCATGGCAACTCTTATAAAAAAACAAACATTGAATTGGGGCTGGCTTGCAGTTTCAGAGATCTGGTCCATTACCGTGGCAGGAACCATGGTGCCACTCAGGCAGACATCATACCAGCAGAGCTGAGAGTTCTATATCTTAATCTGCAGAGGGCAGAAGAGGACTGTCTTTCACAGTTGAGTTTGAGTTTAGGATACCTCAAACCCTGCCCCCACAGTGACACACTTCCTCTAACAAGGCCATACCCACTCCAACAAGGCCACACCCACTCCAACAAGGCCATACCCATTTCAACAAGGCCACAAATCCTAACAGCACCATTCTCCAAGGGTCAAAGTTTAAACATATGAGTCTATGGGGGTCATTCCTATTCAGCACAGGATGGTAGCAATGCCAACAGACTTGATAAACTCTTTTTAAACTTCCAGGGCACATACTTTCTAACTCCTTCATGGGCTTATTAATAGCAACAAACAAATCTTTGAGATCCCCTGCTCACACATCTATTTTACTGGCCATAGCAACAATTCACTGGAGTGAAAAAATTCTATGTATCAAAACAGTCAGTGCAGAAGATGGCATGTAGCAATTCTATTTGAATATCTGCTGAAAATGCTTCATTAAATTTGGCTGATTCCCCCGCCCCCAGAGGAGGAGTGATAATTTGAAATTCTAAAATAGTTTTGGGTTTGTTTATGTATATGGCTGTGGAGTAGTGGACCAGGAAAAACAGTTGTAAAGAATCTCCAGGACTGAAGAGATGCCTCAGTGGATAAAGTGTTTGCTTGCAAGCACCGGAACCTGAGTTAGGAATCCCAGCACCCTAAAAGCTTGTTATGGTAGCTTGCAACTGGGACAGGATAAAGGCAAACAGGTCTCAGGAATTCACTGGTCAACCCTCTAGCAAATTGGTGGGCTTCAGGTAAAAGACACTGCCTCAAAAATATGAGATGGAGGCTGTATTATTCAGGATTCTCTAGAGTCACAGAATGTATGGGTAGTCTCTATATAGTTAGGGAATTTGTTGATGACTGACAGCTTGTAGTCCAACTCCCCAACAATGGTCAGCAGCAGCTGTGGATGGAAGTCCAAGGATCTAGCAGTTGCTCAGTCCCACGAGGCAAGCAGGCCAGGAAGAGTCAGAGTAAATCTTCCTTCTTCCAATGTCCTTATATAGGTCTCCAGCAGAGGGTGTGGCCCAGATTAAAGGTGTGTGCCACTACGCCATTAATCCCAGATGACCTTGAACTCGGAGATCTCCTTATCTTAATCTTCTGGAATTCATAGCCACTATGCTTCAAGATCTCCATGCCAAGATCCAGCTCAGAAACTTGTATCTCTGAGCCTCCAGATTAGGATCATAGGTGAGCCTTCCAATTCTTGATTAGTTCATTCCAGATATAGTCAAGTTGACAACCACAAATAGCCACTACAGAGGCAGACTGAGAAAGACAGTCAGTGCTGATCTTTGGTCAGCACATGCAAGCTATGTGCACAAGAATGCTCCAATATACATAATGCCATGTGTCAATTTCATGTTATGTGTCAGCCCCTTTTAACTCATCCCTTACAATAGACTTATCCTGGATCACATGTGGATTAAGTTATTTTCCCTTCAGGTCAGCCAAGTTCCTTGATCAGGTCCCTGAGAGGTTTCTAACAGGTATTCAAGAGACTCTATCAAACTAATGCAATCTCTTCCCTTCCATTTCATCCCAAAGCTTTCTGGGTAATTTCTGTAACCAACCCACAATCCGGCTCACAGAAACTACACTGTGGGATTGAAGCCACGACACCACTACCTGCCCCACTACGGCAGTAGTACCAGTCAACTTTGCATGAAGAAGCGCTGGAACTCTTAAAGTGTGTCTGGTTTCTGGTTGAGAATACAAAGTTCAAGTTGAAAGCGGAGAGCGACTGAGAAGGGCGGAGGATCAGATAGCTCCTGCTGGGGCTCTTATTAATGATTCAGCAAGGGCGAGCACACAGGGCAGCCGCCAGTCCTCAAGGACGAGCACAAGGGGCAGCCGCCAGTCCTCGCTGGCATTGCTTATGAACAAGATGGACGGACTGAGCACAGGAGAGGAGGAAGACAGCACGTTCACCAGCATTTCTCTTGCAGATGACACAGGTGAGAAACATGCGGTTGGATGCTCAGACAGCAAGTTCTGGGTCTGCTAGGTGGATAAAAATATAACCTTTATTACAGAAGCAAAACATACTTAATGGAAAAGACTTGAAAAACATAGCTACCAGAGTCAGTCTTTCAGAGCAGGGTTTCTTCTTCCTTTCAAATTAACTGATAGCCATGGTTTCCATGGTTACATCCATTAGATGGACTTTTAAAAAAGTAAATAAGAAAATCTCAAAAATATAAAGTGTTCATTTCCTAGTTCAGGAAATGACCTTAAAGTTGCTGTTAGGTCTATGACATTATTGTTACTTTTGTCATTTCATCTGTACTTTCTCAAATAGTTTTTATTATTTCTGAAAAATTGCTCAAATATGCTCCAAGTATCTTTAAGACCTGTGTCAGAGTGTTTAATGTTAAGCAAGGACAAAGTTTGCCAAATTTTACATGGGAGGGGGAAACCCAGAACTTCTCACCCTACTTCTCAGAGAAAAAGAGACATTGCTGAATTATGTGTTGCTGGAGCTATCCAGAAATACAACCCACTAAGCATGCATGGTGTGTGTGTGTGTGTGTGTGTGTGTGTGTGTGTGTGTGTGAGAGAGAGAGAGAGAGAGAGAGAGAGAGAGAGGTGATGGTTTTCCAGGTTTCTCTAGCACAATCATGGTAAGAAAACTGTGGCCTGCAGCTAAGGCATAGGAGTTACTGTGCTTACTTCGGAGGAAAAGCTTGAATACTTAACATCTTTCATGAAGCCAAGCTTCTTCTTTTTCACCCTAAATACTGAAATTCAGAAAGCGTCTTTCTGAAGTGCAGTGAGACAGTGAACAGAAACCGCAGTCTGGCTGCATGGGAAGCCTGCTGTAAACACGTTGGGCTCTTGGGAATTCAGAGTACTTTGTACCTGCCTACGGAGAGAAAGGTACAAGGTGCAGGTCCAGGGACGGGGAGGGGCACTGCTTGCTTCAAGGAAAGCAGCAAAGGAAGTGAAGGAAGAGGAGAAGCTCATTTCTTGGCTTCCAGAGGTCTGGATGAACAGATGGCGCACGTCAAGTCCCTGTACTCTGATCTGGGAGACTCCTGGATAAAGCCAGATCACACTCTGTGCATCATGAAGTGGACTGAGCCTGAGAGAAGGGAGACTTTCTGAAACACTCCCCCTCTTTCTTCACCCCACTCACTCACACCATAGTTATTATATACAAATAAAATATTACATAAATATGTTAAAAAATTCAGCTACTTAGCCTGTTCTTATGATGAGAACACTTCAAACGCACTCTCTTAGTAATTTGGAGTGTAAATATGCTGTTAATAACTATCATCAGTGTAATCTATACCAGATATCTTAAATTTATTTATCTATTTCTTATATATTATTTTTCATCTTTTACCTAGCATCTCCCCTGACCTTCCTGGCTCCTGACTTCGGTTAACCTGCATTTCTATTCTCTGTTCCTGTGAGCTTGGCATTTCTTAGATTCCCTCTATAAGTAAGAGATAGCATTTGCTTCTCTGTGTCTGGCTTTTCCCCCACGATAACCCCAAGCCCACCTATGTTAACACAGTTGGATGGATTTCCTTTCCTTTTAAGGCTGAACACGATTTCACTGTTAGTGTACGCCACCTGTGGTAGTTTGAATACGTTTGGCCCACAGAATAGCCCTATTAGGCCTAGTTGGAGTAGCTGTGTCCTTGTTGGAGGAAGTGTGTCACTGTGGGAGTGGGCTTTGAGACCCTCCTCCTAGTTGCCTGGAAGGCAGTCTGCTCCTGTTTTCCTTTGGATGAAGAGGTAGAACTATTAGCTCTTCTGGTGACAGACCTACCTGGATGCTGGTGTGCTTCCTGTCATGATAATAATAGATTGAAACTCTGAAAGTATAAGCCAGCTCAGATTAAATGTTGTCCTTTATGAGTTGCCTTGGTCATGGTGTTTCTTCACAGCAGTGGAAACCCTGACTAAAACAGAAGTTGGTACCAGGACTTGGGTATTTCTGTGATAGGCCTGATCATATTTTGTTAGGAGGAATGTGGATTTTGGGAGTTTGGGTTTGGAAAGCTATGGAATGCTTTAAGTGGGACAATATGAAAGGTATTGGTGCTGAGGGTGATTTGAACTCTGAAAATTGTTCTAATGATGTTTAGGTGAAGAATGTTGCTGCTTTTTGCCCTTGTCTGAAGAGTCTACCCGAGGCTAAGGTGAAGAGACTCAGATTAATTGCATTGACAACGAAAGTCTCACAAACACCTAGCATAGACTTTGTCGTCTGGTTTACTCTCATGAAGATCGTTTTTGATCAAGCGTAGCAAGCTTAGGAAAAATGCAAAATGTATGGTTCAAGTGTGAAAGGGACACCAGGAAGTGAAATGGAGTTGAATCATGTGTTCAAGGAAATGAACAGATTATGGGAGTGGTGACCTCAGGGCAAGATCCCACCCAACTAAGCTTATTGTTTGTGTTTGCAGTTGAACAAGGAATGATTATAGCATGTTAGGTATTATTATCGTTATTGTTTTCATTTGGACTTTTAATCTGGAATGAACTACAATCCAGAAATGGAAGGCACACTTGTGATCCAGATCTTGAGACTGGAAGACACAGACTTTTGATCTGGATCTTGAGGAACAGTGGTCATGAAAAGCTTTGACCGAAGCATGGTGGTAAACACCTTTAATTCCAGGAGACAAAGGCAAGCAGATCTCTGAGTTCAAGGCTAGCCTGGGACAGAGCAGGCTCTAGGTGAAGAAAAGCATAAGTCCAAGGGTACATGCCTTTAATAACAGCATTCAGGAGACTGAGCCATGCAGATCTCTGAGTTCAAGGTCAGTAGACAGAGCAAGTTTCAGGACAACCAAGCTTAGGCAGTGAGTGAAATCATTGGAAACAATGGTGAAGCTGCTGAAGATGTAATTCAACAAGGGGTGCCATGTTCCAGCCTTAGCAAGCAGTAGAACTTGGCAGCCTTGGCAATGTGGCTCTAGCTTTAGGGTCAAGAATAGAAGGGGTTACAGGGATAATTGATGCTGGTTAGCTGGAGCTAAGAAATTAGTGGTGATTAAGAAGAGACCAACATCACTGAGGTGAAATATTTTAGGAAATGTTTTCTGAGAGCACAAAGATGCAGTGTTCTAGAAATACCCAAGGTTGTACCTTGTGCTTCAGCCAAACTTGGTAATATGTAAGAATTACCCACCCATGTGCTACTGGTTTTGAAGGCAAGAAGAGGTTATGGATTGCTGCTTGAGGTTTGGCACTGAGAGAGGCCATGAAAGGCCATTGGTGAAGGTTCAACCTCATTTGCAGTTGGTGGCCCAGGACTGGAAGGGCCTGTGCAAAGGATCTGAGGCTTGACACCAGGAAGGAAACCTGTGAGAAGCTATTGGTGAAGCCTAGTTGCAACAGAAGACCCTCAGCGTATTGGAGATGCCAGTACTATGGGATAACCACAAAGAATAGTAGTGGTGGAGTGGAATCAACCAGAGCCTAGAGTGCTATAGAGAGAAGACCTGGAGAAATGACCCAAGCCCTTTGGAGGAACCCAGAATATCATGTTTGGATCTCAGTTATTGGAACAAGAAGCTTTGAAGTTGAAGTTGTCTTGGAGACCCCAAGATGTTAGAGATGCCAGAGCCATGAGATATCTGTCAAGGAGAGCTGCAAACAGGGAGTGGAATCAGCCAAAGAGAAAGAACTGCTTTGTGGTCAACAAAGATAAGAGAGCTTTGACATCAGACATGGAGATGCTGAGTTTGGAGTTTGCCCTGCTGGTTTTTGATCTTGTTTTGGTCCAGTATTTCCTCACTATGACATTTTGGAATGGCAATGTATATCCTGATGTTGGAGGTATGTGATGTGCATTTTTGATTTTGATTTTATAAGGGATTACAGTTAAGTGATTGGATGAATCTCAGAAGAGACTTTGAACTTTGGACTTTTAAGATTGTTGAGACTGCTAAACAAAAGTCTTATGGGGAATTTTGAAGTTGAACTAAATGTATTTTGCATTATGATGCTATGTTTAGGTATGTCCCCCATAGACTCATATGTTTGAACAAACCTATGGGGGCCAGGAATGGAATGTGGTGGTTTGAATATACTTGGCCCAGGGAGTGGCACTATTAGGAGGTGTGGCCTTGTTGGAGTAGGTATGACCTTGCTGAAGGAAGTGTGTCTCTGTCAGAGTGTGCTTTGAGACCTTCCTCCTAGCCACCTGGAAGATAGTCTACTCCTGGCTTCCTTTGGATGAAGATGTAGAGCTCTCAGTTCCTCCAATGCCATGACTGCCTACATGCTGTCGTACTTCCTGCCATGATGATAATGGACTAAACCTCAGAACCTGTAAGCTAGTCTCAATTAAATGTTGTCTTTAAACGAGTTGCCTTGGTCATGGTGTCTCTTCACTGCAATGGAAACCCTAACTAAGACCTTTGTTAATTTGGTTATCAATAGACCCAGGTGTTAACTTATCTTACATCTCTCAAATCTATTCCCACATTTTCATACTAGTTATAGCAAAGGTTTCTGCCACCCACCCTGTGACCTATGCTGCCCCACCCGATAGTTATGCCTAGATATGACCTTCTCCAACCCTGCCCTACTTCCTCTGAGGCCCACTTCCCGTTAGCCACAGCACCAACCTTTCAAGCTGTTCTTAGTCCAAGTCTTATATCTTCACTTACAGCGTCGGCCTCTCCATCCCTGTTGACTAATCTTCAAGACATTTAGTTATTATTCAGAGTTTCTACTTCCTGCATCTGCCTGTCTCTTCAGTGTCATTTCCTGCCACATTATATGGGCTCTGTGGGGACACTTAATATTCTGCATACATGATGCCTATTTCATGTCTCCGGGCTTCAAGTGTTTCCTCTTATTGCTTGAAATAATGCCACTTACCTGTCTTTACCTGGCTAACTCCTACTTTCCCCTAAGATCGCACTCAGGCAGCATCTCCTCCAGAAATCCCTCCTTGATTGCCTCAGACTGGGCTACTTTCTTCTTTCTGCCTTAAGAACCCTGAACACTCCTTATCAATATTGCTGGATAGCACTGTGATGACCTTGTCAACCAGCCAGGATCTAGACCCATCTGTGAGGCAAGCCTTTGGGTGTGCCTGTGAGGGAAGTCTGTACAGTGGGTAAACTGATGTGAGTAAACCCACCCTAAATGTGAAAAGGAGAAGGGGAGCTGAGCACGGTTCTCTGCTTCTTGACCGCAGATGTAGTGTGATCAGCAATCGCATGTTCCTGCTGCTGTGACCTCTCTGCCATGATGGACTGGACCCTCACACTATGAACCCAAACAAACATTCTCTCTTTACTTGCTCCTTGTTAGGGATTTGCTCAGAACAAGGAAAGTAAGCAAGGCCAGGATACTGTACATACATACAATGTAAGCAATCCAATCACGTTGTACATACATACGATGTGCATGTATACCCCACTCAGCAGACTATGAGTATCTCTCTAGGGCGGGCTTTACATGTCTGTCCCTCAGGCCTGAAGCACAGAGTCTGGCATACAATGGGCTCTCACTACTTTTGTTTTCTTTTTCTGCAAAATTCTGACTGGTTTTGTTGTTTGCTCAACTGAGAACGAGTTAGGTAGACAGCCATTCCTAAATTATCTCTGCAATTTTATTTGAGCTCCTTTTCCCATACTTACTTTTGAGTCAGTTCGCTTCTGCTTTCAGGAAATACTGAGTGAGTATCCACTCTTATCTGCCAGGCAGTAGATGGGACTTATTTAGCTAAAGAGCTGGCACAGGATGAGGAGGCAGGAAGGACCTGAGCTCAGGAGTAGGAGATTCCAGGACTTGACTCAGTGGGCCCTGTGGAGCCTGAGCTCATCAGATGCAAAAAGACCCTAAGAAAATGCCCCAGAATCCTTCAGAGGATTGAGCTAGCAAAGGAGGTGTCTTGCTTAATCCAACCTGCCATCCAGCAAGCACATTGTAGACCCTTCAAGGAGCTTTACCAAAGTTTCCTACAAGGCTGGAAGAGGACACATCAGTTTCCATGGTAACCGCGGTGTGGTGTCACATTGTGCTGTAAGCCTGGACTGGTTGTTGATGTAGTCCTGCTAAAGAGGCTTGGGAGAGGTGGGTGTGCATATGCTCGTCACACAGGAACACAGGTCCATTCTCAAAATACAGCTCCTCTCCTCTCTCCATCATTATGCTCAGCATTTGTTCCTCAATGTCCTTCCCTTCCCTTGCATCATACCCCAGCCTCCTTCCTGTTTTCTGAAACCTCTCTTTAATCATATTCAAAGTTTCTGTCGGCATCAGTCCATACTTTCAGGTTGCAATGTACTTCTCAGGCAAGAGACATACTTGCTGTGTGCTTTTTATTTAGTACTGCTTTCTCCCACCACACAGAAAGTAACTATAGCCCACCGCGATGGCTCAAAACAACCCTGGTTTGAAATTCAGAAAGCCATCTGCTGTTTCTGCTGCCAAGTGGAAGATCAGACATCAGTTAGCATTCCAAGGAAAAGGTAGAAAGGGTTCCTTTCCATCTCATCTGCCATTATAACATGAGCTAAAAAGGGAAACAGATTTGGGGTAATCCAGCCTAAATGGACCCTGGCCCATAACAGGAGCCTTTCTCATGAAGAGGCCTTGGGGCTAAAGGGAGTCGGCATCTGTAGCCAACACCTCACTCCCTGTGTCTACTATGAGGCTGTAAATGGCTTTGCTGGATTACAGTGGACACCAGTTATGCTAAGGAGCATTCTGGAGTGGTCATAGGATTGAACAAGTACTTAAGGACCTGGAGAATGTCGTCCACATGTGTGGTGGGGTGGGATGCTGGTCAGAATTAGTGGAATTCCCTTGGGTTGTGTCTGTTTACACCCCCTATAGAATGTGTCCATGAACAGTAATTTAAAAGGTAATTCAGGAAGTTGGGGAGATGGCTCAGTGATTGCTACACATGTAGTGGGGAGGTTTTTTTTTGCCAACTTGACACAAATTAGAGTCACCTGGGAGGAAAGAACCTCAATTGAGGAATTGCCCCCATCAGATTGGTCTGTGGACATGTTTGTGGGGGCATTTTATTTGATTAATGATTGATGTGGGAGAGTCCAGACCACTGGGGGTGGTACTCCCCTTAGGCAGGTCTGCAAGCTGTGCAATCCATGCAGAGAAAGTCAGAAAGTAGCATTCCTCTGTGGTTTCTGCTTCAGGTTCCTTCCTTGCGTTCTGGTCCTGACTTCCCCCGTGAAGGGCTGCGATGTGGGACTATAAGTGAGATGGACCCCTTTCCCCTGAGTTGCTCTTTCTCAGTGTTTTATCACAGGAACCAAACATAACTAAAACACCATGCAAGCATGAGGATCTGAATTCTGATTCCATGCACGTATGTAGAAACTCAGCCATGGATCCAGCATGGGAGCATAGCCTTTTATTTTAGCACTCAGGAGAAGAGGCAGGGCAGATCTCCATGAGTTCAAGGCCAGCCTGGTCTACAGAGCAAGTTCCAGGGCTACATAGCGAGATTCTATTTCTAAGAGAGGAAGGAGAAGGAGGAGAAGGAGAAAGAAGAAGATGTGGAAGAAGAAGGAGAAAGAAGAAGATGTGGAAGAAGAAGAAGAAGAAGAAGAAGAAGAAGAAGAAGAAGAAGAAGAAGAAGAAGAAGAAGAAGAAGAAGGAAAAGGAGGAGGAGGAAAAGAAGAAGAAGAAGAAGAAGAAGAAGAAGAAGAAGAAGAAGAAGAAGAAGAAGAAGAAGAAGAAGAAGAAGAAGAAGAAGGAGAAGAAGGAGAAGAAGAAGAAGAAGAAAAAGGAGAAGAAGAAGAAGAAGAAGAAGAAGAAGAAGAAGAAGAAGAAGAAGAAGAAGGAGAAGGAGAAGGAGAAGGAGAAGGAGAAGGAGAAGGAGAAGGAGAAGGAGAAGAAGGAGGAGAAGAAGAAGAAGAAGGAGAAGAAGAAGAAGAAGAAGAAGAAGAAGAAGAAGAAGAAGAAGAAGAAGAAGAAGAAGAAGAAGGAGAAGAAGAAGAAGAAGAAGAAGAAGAAGAAGAAGACAAGGCAAGCAGTATGTGTTGTAACCCCAGAGCTGGAGAAACAGAAACTGTCGTGTAGGGTCCCCAGGACTTGCCAGCCAGGTAGTCCTACCTAATCAGTGAGCTTTAACCTGAGTGAGAGACTCTGTCTTGAAACAATGTGGACAGTGATAGAGGCAACTCATGTCAATCTCTGACCTTTACACTCTCATGTGCACACACACACACACACACACACACACACACACACACACACACACACACACACCACGTACAGAGGTTGTTCAGATACCTTTAAAGGTGCCAGAAAAGGCTGTTCTATCATGGAAACATTGTCTTCCTTGGAAACAAATGAGTATATTCATTGTAGTTGGCAGAAAGTCTTAGCAGTCCCTCTGAGTATGGATCGTGACATTGGCACCATGAGACATCTGTCCCTGTAGGATGAAAAGAATATGGCAGTGACATTAGGAACTCCTCCCCGGGTCTTGGAAAAAAAAGTCTTAGGGACTTAACATAAGCCATTTAAGAAGGCCATAGCTGACTGCTGGCAGTGGCCCACCTCTGATACATCACTACACGTTGTTAAACCTCTCTGTAGAACCATCTTCAGCCAGAGAAGTCCTCTTGACTGAAGTGTATGACTTAGCACAATAAGAAAAATCAGTTTAATAAGCAAACTTAAGAAATAGACTGCTCGAGCAACATCTAAATGTTTTTAGTAATCAAGAACATTGCCTCATTTTCTCATCAAAAGATATTACTATTTTGATTTTTCCTTTAAAAGACAAAACTGTCCACAGTCTCCTTACCACAACAGAGTTTTTCCTCTTCACTAGATTAACAAGATGCCGAAGGGGAGTTAGATTTCTTTTCATGTTGACTTATTCAGATTCTTAGATAATTGTGGTACAGTTTTTCCCTCAGGGGAGACCCTCAATGGTCGTAGTTTTATTTACTTCAATATACTGGCTAACCATGCTCCAGGGTCTTGGGGGTTGGAGAGGGGGGGAGAGGAGAGAGGAGAGAGAGGAGAGTGGGAGGGAGAGGAGGAGGGAGAGGTTACTATTTAGCTTTCACCTTAGCACAACCACAGAAGAAGTCATGCTTCTATTCAGAAGGCTTAATTTGCTACAAAAGAATTATAAGACATTTTTTCAATCACTTTTCTTATCACTTTACAAGTCTTTTGAAGTTCTTAGTGGCTTGAGCTCCCTGCTAGTGTGAGCCTCCTCAAACAGCACTTGCAGGGTGGGTTTCTGTCCTTGCTTTGAACCCTTCCACAGACTTGATTCTGGTGGATCATCTGAGAGACTCTTTACTTGGTAGCGACTGTTGATCTCAGAAAAGTAAATTTCTCAGCCAGTGTGTCCCTAGAGAATTTTCCTGGGTGAGCCTATATTTCAGTGTTTCTCCAAGAACAAATTTTGCACATCATGTTATTTTTAGACCAACATAAATTCTAATCCTTTTATTTGTCCACTTTGTAATTTGGGGCATTATTCTTTTTTCTTAATGTGTAGTCATTTGACAAAGAAAAAAATAGGTGAAGTTATAGCTGGCAGATGATGTTGTATTCCCATGCCTATATTTTGGAGGCCATTTTTTTATAAACTCCTGTGAGAGGGTCAGAAAAACCCAGGTAGGCCTTGCAGAAAGATGACCCATCTAGTGTCATTGTGGTTTAACCGAAGGTTCTTGTTTCTCTTGACAATTAGGAAATCTGTTGACTTCTTTAGAAGTGCAGGAAAAATAGTTGCTATATTGAAAAGAAACCCTCATCAAAAAGTGAAGAAAGTCACAAAAATAAACATTGGAAGTAAGCCCATGTTTTATAGCTAGATAAATGTCAATAAGGAGGAACTAAGATGTGCGTGCATGGGGCTGGGAGAGGGCTCTTGCCCTCTTTCCAACCCTGCTTCCACAGTGCCCTGAGCTCTGAGGGGAGGGATTTGATGGAGACATCCTTTTTAGCCTACAAGCCCTAAAGGTTTTAGGGCTGAGTGTCCTGACGTCTCTCACTGTCTGCATATTGTCTGACTGTGGGTCTCTATATTTGCTTCCACGTACTGTAGGAGGAAGTTTCTCTGGTGATGGCTGAGCCAGGCACTGATCTAGAGAGTAGAGTGTCAGTAGGAGTCATTTTGTTGTTGTGTTTCTTCAGCAGAACAGTAGCATTTGATATTACCTTAGGTCGCCTCAGGTTGTTGCCACCCAAGCACTGTTGGATGTGAGCTCCATCTCACGGAGTGGATTAACACAAATCGTTTATTGGCTGGTTATTCCTGCATGCTTTGAGCTACTACTGCATCAGCTTGCAACTTCTCAGTGTCGCGTAGGCAGTCTTTAGCAATAGGGCCTACTGTCAGTTTGAGAGAAACCAATAGCCGTAGCCTGGGCTGCTTGGGGATTCTCTCAGAACTCCTATGGCCAACAACTCAATTAGCTATGACCCAATCTAGGAGCTGGAAGATTCCTTTGGTGACAAGAGATGTCCAGATGGGGCTCTGTCTTCCCCATTATTTGGTGATTTTATATAGATCACCTTCATATATGTATATATTTTAGGAAACTTCTGCTGTATTGAAATTCCTTATGACTCCTCAGATGGCCTTTAGTTTTAGCTGTCTCTTCCCACATTCTCTTTCTTAAGCCCTCTACTCTTCCCCTCAGTGTTTGGTTCTTCAGTTTCAGTCACCACCATACCCAAATCCTGTCCAACCCAACCATCTAGTCTATTTCCCCTTTCTAGGAAGATCCATCCATCCATCCTCCCACCCCTCTCTGTATAACCTCTGTAGTTATGCACATTGTAGCTTATCAATGACTTGACATCTAACACTCACATATAAGTGAATACATACTACATTCGTCTTTCTGGGTTTGGGTTACCTCAGTCAGGATGGCAGGTTGTAACGTTAATTTTTTAATGTTTACTTTTAATGATGGTTCTTAAACGCTTTAACCTCCGGATATGGGGGGAATGCACCTCTTTAGAAATGGTTCTTTGGAGTAAATCCCATCTGCGTTGTGTGGGAAATTGCCAGTTCAGTTCACAGGTCAGTAGCGGCAGCTCGAGCCACTCACAAACACTTTACAGATACACCAGCAGCCCAGTTCCGTTTGGTAGATTCGGGATAACAAACATGAATCAGCAGCAGTCGCAGCCTAACACGACGTGCAGAAGCAGCCAGGCCTCAGCCTCAGCACAAGTCGGCAGGAGGGACCAAGGTCAACAGGAACTCCAAGAAAACTTCTCAGTTGTGCCTCTCTCAGCGAAGCAACGACCACCGAAGACCTGAGACCAAAGAGCATCACACACCCAGCTCTATAGACAAGCCAAGCCCTGCCTCTTTTTGTTTTTGTTTTTGTTTTTTTTTTTTTTTTGCTCTGTCGAGTCTCTTTTTAGTCCCACCAAACATCCTGTGTCCTCCACAGGTCTTTTCTCATCACGTGAGTCTGTCTCAGCTGACATCACTCTGTCAATCAGCCTGAGTCGACTAAAATGACAAAAAGAGATGACACACCCCCAGAAGCTTTTTGGTGCATTTCTCTCTATGGAGTCCTGACAGATACAGCTTAACTACACAATGTAAGGCGGACCAATACTTCTGTGCGGAAAAATCCCTCGTCACGTGTCCCTTCACATGCTTGCTTTAACAGAGCATCCTTTCATCTGTGTCCACTTCAGCAAAGTGTTCCTTCACGTTTTTGCCCCAACAAAACACCATCTGACACAAGTGACTTTCCAAAGAACCCTAAAATTTCCATCTCACTGAGGTCTTTTTTCTTTCTTTCTAGTTCTGCCCATTTACCTGTAAATTTCATGAGTTCATTTTTTTAATGGTTGAGTAATATTCCAATATATAAACAAATCATATATTCTTGATTCATTCATCGGTCGATGGACATCAAGGTTGTTTATAATTTCTGGCTATTATGAATAGAGCAGCAATGAACAGGGTTGTGCAAGTGTCTCTGTAGTAGGATGTGGAGTCCTTTGGGGATAGCTGGATCTTGAGGGAGGTCTACCCCAGGCTCCTGAAGAAGCTCCACACAGATTTCCATAGTGACTACACAAGTTTGCACCCCCGCCAGCAATGGACAGCGCTCCCCTTACTCCACATCCTCACCAGCACGAGCTGCTATTTGTTTTACTAATGTTGCTGATTCTCATTGGTGTGAGTTGAAATCTTCAAAGTATGTTTGATTTGCATTTCCCTGATGACTAAGGATGTTGAACATTTCTTTAAGTATTTTTCTCAGCCATTTGAGTTTCCTCTATTGAGAATTCTCTGCTTAGTTCTGCACCCTGGTTTTTTTTTTCTTTCACTTTTTGCTAACTAGCATATTTTAATTTCAGAAAAAAAAAAACAAAGAACCAAACAAAGACAACCAGAAGTTAAAATATAAATTAGAGACCCACACAAGGGTGGTGATATAATTCGACATTGAAGGTTCCTGTAATGTACCCAAGCCCTGCACAAAGGGACTGCAGAGTTGGTGGCAGCTTGCTTACTCTAGCATTGCTACGGGTAACTTGTTCTGGCTCCTTGCCTCTCTGTTTCCTGGTCTCATCTCTCCACATCTGTCCAGATGTACCTATCATTAACTTCACCCCATGTTAGATTGCATTTACTTGCAGCATGTTCTGCTTTAGATTCCATTTTTTTTAATTGAATATAATCTTCATTTACATTTCAAATGCTAAAACCTTTCCAAGTTTCCCCCCTCTCCAAAAACCCCCAACCCCTCCTCCCACCCTCTGCCTCCAAGTATATGCCCCTCCGCCCGACCCACTCCGACCTTGCCCCCCCTCGATTTCCCTTTGTTGGGAGATCTATTGAGCCATCATCTGACCAAGGACCACTCCTCCCGCTGATGCCCGTCAAGGCATTCCTCTGCCACATTTTTGGCTGGAATCATGTGTACCCCTTGGTTGATGGTGTAGATCCTGGGAGTCCTGGGGTGTCTGGGTGGCCGACATCGTTGTTCTTCCCATGGGGCTGTAAACCCCTTCAGCTCCTCTGGACCGCCCTCCAACTCCTCCATTGGGGACCCAACGCCCAGTCCAATGGTTGGCTGCTAGCATCTGCCTCTGTATGTGTAAGGCTCTGACAGGGTCCCTCCGGAGACAACTATGACATGGTCCTTTTGGTATGCACTTCTTGTTGTCCATAATAGTGTTGGGGTTTGGTGACTATTTAAGGATGAATCTCCAGATAGGGCAGTCTCTGGGTGGCCTTTACTTCAGTCTCTGCTCCACACTTTGTCTCCATTATTGCTCTTGTGAGTATTTTGTTCCCTTTCTTAGAGGAACCGAAGCACCCCCACTTCAGTTCTCCTTCTTCTTGAGTTTCCTGTGGTCTGTGAATTGTAACTTGTTTATTTTGAGCTTTTGGGCTAACATCCACTTATCAGTGAGAGCATACCACGTGTACTCTTTTGTGATTGGGTTACCTCACTCAGGATGACACTTTCTAGTTCCATCCATTTTCCTAAGAATTTCATGAATTCATTGTTTTTAATGGCTGAATAGTGTGTATATATACAACATTGTGTATATATACAACAATTTCTGTATCCATTCCCCTGTTGAAGGACATCTGGGTTCTTTCCAGCTTCTGGCTATTATAAATAAGGCTGCTATGATCATAGTGGAGCATGTGTCCTTATTACATGTTGGAGCATCTTCTGGGTATATGCCCAGGAGTGTTATAGCTAGGTCCTCAGGTAGTACTATGTCTAATTTTCTGAGGAACCACCAAACTGATTTCCAGAGTGGTTTTACCAGCTTGCAATCCCACCAACAATGGAGAAGTGTTCCTCTTTCCCCACATCCTCTCCAGCATCTGCTGTCCCCTGAGTTTTTCATCTTAGTCATTCTGACCGGTGTGAGGTGGAATCTAAGTGTTGTTTTGATTTGCATTTCTCTGATAACAAAGCATGCTGAACATTTCTTTAGGTGCTTCAGAGCCATTCGAGTTTCCTCAGTTTAGAATTCCCTGTTTAGTTCTGTACCCAAATTTTTGATGGGGTTATTTGATTCTCTGACTTCTTGAGTTATAACTTCTTGAGTTCTTTGTATACATCTATTAGATGTAGGATTGGTAAAGATCTTTTCCCAATTTGTTGGCTGCCGTTTTGTCCTATTGACCGTGTCCTTTGCCTCAGAAGCTTTGCAGTTTTATGAGGTCCCATTTGTCGATTCTTGTTCTTAGAGCATAAGCCATTGGTGTTCTATTCAGGAAAATTTCCCCTGTGCCCATGTCTTCAAGGTTCTTCCCCACTTTCTCCTCTATAAGCTTCAGTGTTTTATGTGGAGGTCCTTGATCCACTTGGACTTGAGCTTTGTATAAGGAGATAAGAATGGTTCTATTTGCAATTTTCTGCATGCTGACCTCCAGTTGATCCAGCACCATTTGTTAAAAATGCTGTCTTTTTTCCACTGGATGTTTTTAGCTCCTTTGTCAAATATCAAGTGACTGTAGGTGTGTGGGTTCATATCTGGATCTTCAATTCTATCCCATTGATCTTCCTGCCTTTCTCCATACCAATACCACACAGTTTTTATCACTATTGTTCTGCAGTAGAGCTTGAGGTCAGGGATGGTGATTCCCCCAGTAGATCTTTTGTTGTGGAGAATAGTTTTTGCTATCCTGGGTTTTTTGTTATTCCAGATGAATTTGAGAATTGCCCTTTCTAGAACTATTATTTTGATGGGGATTACATCGAATCTGTAGATTGCTTTCAGCAAGATGGCTATTTTTACTATTAATTGTGCCATGAACCAAATGGATCTAACAGATATTTATAGAACATTCCATCCTAAAGCAAAAGAATATACCTTCTTCTCAGCACCTCATGGTACCTTCTCCAAAATTGACCATATAACTGGTCACAAAACAGGCCTCAATAGATACAGAAATATTGAAATTATTCCACGCAACTTATCAGATCACCACGGCCTTAGGCTGGTCTTAAGTTCAAACAAAAACAATGGAAAACACATATACACATGGACTTTGAACAATGCTCTTCTCAAAGAGAAGGAACCCAAAATGAAGTTCGGGCAGGGGGTGTGAGGAGCACAGGCTTGAGTCTCTGATCCAGGCCTCTCAGCAGTCATAAAGCAAGATGCTGATCAGCCTACAAGTGTTCTAAGATCCCAGATCTTGACAGAAGCTGAGGGAACTCTGAAAACTGACCTCTTATCTTAGAGGGTTACTGAGAGTTTATCTCATCTCATAGATAACTATGGGAATTAGGACAATTTGAAGAGAACTCTTTTAACGACCCAGCATTTTAGAGCTTTGCTACCTAGTGGGACCAATCTGTTATAAAACTGTCACCCTGACCTCTCTGCACTCTTCAAAGCATTGTTTCATGCAGATTCTGACACACGAGTGTACATGCAGATAGAGCGCTCCGATACCTAAAATAAACAAAAATCTCTTTAAAACTTTAAACAGATTTTCCAGTATAATTCCGCTAAAGATTTCTCTGACTTCTAGAGCATTGGTCATCTAAGCTTTCATTTAGACCAGATCCATTTGAATTAACATTTTTTGTGTGTGCCACGAGGTAAGAGTTCAGGCTTACTTCCCGATGTTGCTATCTAGTTGTTGAAGCATTGCTGTTGAAGACAAGTCTCTCTCCATGGGATTACTTTGATACCACTGTGAGAATCAGTTATCTATATGAATCAGTGTGTGCACCTTTTCCTGGCCCCATTCTGTTTGGTTTCTGTATGACAATCTTTATACCAACACCATTATCAATTTCATTGGTTTAGGTTGAAAGTAAGGGTTGGGATAATGTAGGGTGCACCCTTTCTTCCTTCGCAAAACTATTTTGTCTACAGTGGGTTATTTGTATCTTATGGACTTGTAGAGTTTACAGCTTTAGACTATAAGTTTCCTTGCCCTGAGCAGGAATCCCAGTGACTCAGGCCGCCTCCCTGCAGGATTTCCTCATATCTGTTCAGGCCTATTGTGTCCACTCCACTTTGTGTCTTCCGTGTTTACTTCCTCATCCTTCCTATTGCTGTGACCCTTTAATACAGTTCCTCTTGTGGTGACCCCCCCAACCCTAAAATTATTTTTGTTGCTACTTCATAACTGTACTTTTGCTATTGTTATGAACTGTAATGTAAATATCTATGTCTTTCAATGGTGTTAGGTGATCCCTGTGAAATGGTTTGTGACCCACAGGTTGAGAACAACAGTCTTAGCAGAAGGCTGGCTTTTTAAATTGAGTTGGAGAATGGTCTCTCCTGTTGTATTTCCTGGAAAACTTTGTACAGAATAGAATTTTATTAAAACATTTGGAACATTTTACTACAGAACCTCTGGATCTGGAATCTTCTTTGTGGGAACAGACCACTGGGGACAGACCACTGGGGACAGATCACTGGGGACAGATCACTGGGGACAGACCACTGGGGACAGACCACTGGGGACAGACCACTGGGGACATATCACTGGGGACAGACCACTGGGGACAGACCACTAGGGACAGACCACTGGGGACAGACCACTGGGGACAGACCCCTGGGGAAAGACCACTGGGGACAGATAACTAGGGACAGATCACTGGGGACAGATCACTGGGGAAAGACCACTGGGGACAGATAACTAAGGACAGATCACTGGGGAAAGATCACTGGGGACAGACCACTGGGGACAGACCACTGGGGACAGATCACTGGGGACAGACCACTGGGGACAGATCACTGACAGTTTAAAATAGAGATAGGGGCTCTGGGCATCATCTGTTCTTGTGAGCTTTGCTGTTGTTTTTTCTTTCAAAGAATCATCAGTTTCCTCCAAGTTCTGAACCCTGCTCCAAGGCTGCTGTAGTATCTTTATAGCCTTTGACATCTATAGGACGGACAGTGATGTCGGTAATTTGTAATGTCCCCTTCTCTCTTTCTGGATGAATATTCCTTGATTGTAAATTTTACCATTTCTTAAAAAAAAAATAAAACTCAACCCACTGTTGTAACTCAGTGCTTGGCTTGTACGGGACTTCAATTCAGCATCAGAACACACACCACACACACACAGACACACACAGACATACACATACACATACACCACACACTATACACTGTACCATATACACACCACACACACACTACACACACAGACATACACACACACCACACAGTGCACACTATACCCCCCACACCACACACAGACACAGAGACACACACACACACACAAACACAGACACAAACACACATCACACATACCACACACACATACACTATGCCACACACTACACACCACACACACCACACCCCCCATACCACACCACACTCACACACATACACCACACATATGTACACCACACACTACACATCACACACATACACACTACACACTACACCCCCCACAGACACACACATATACACACACACACACAACACCATACCACACACACACCACTTACTACACCACACACACACACACACACACCCCACACTGTCTTAGGTGGTTTGAATGAGAATGGTCCCCATAGACTCATATATTAGAATTCTTGGTTCCTAGTTGGTGGAATTCTTTGGAAAGGATTAAGAGGTGTGACCTCATTAAGGAAGTACATCACTGGAGGTGGGCTTTGAGGATTTAAAAGCCTCTTGCCATTCTCACTGCGCTTCTGTTTGAGGAGGGGATACAAGTGCTCGGCTATTGCTCTAGTGGTGTGCCTGCCCGCCCGCTGCCAAGCCCTCCACCATGACGGTGATGGACTCCCCTCCCTCTGGAACTGTAAGGTCCAAATAAATCCATCCTTCGAGCATTTGCCTTTGTCATGGTGTTTGGTCACATCAGAAGAAATGTAACTAAGATACTGCCTTTCTGTTTCATTTTTCCCATGTTGATTATATGTATGGTTGTCTCATCTGATAGAAGGCTGGTGGGGAATACTGAAACAGGCTCTATGCAGCCCAGACTGGTCTCGAGCTCGCAAGCCTCCTGTCTCCATCTACTGGATGTTGGAAACTTAGGTGTGTGCCAGAAAACATGGAACAAAAGGCTTTGATTTTAGATTATTTCCTTCTTTCTGCTTATTTTTTTAAAAAATTCTTCTTTTCCTAATTCCTTAAAGGAATACTGTGATGGTTTGTATATGCTTGTCCCAGGGAGTGGCACTATTAGAAGGTGTGGCCTTGTTGGAGGAAGTGTATCACTGTAGGGTTGGACTTAGAGATCTTCCTCTTAGATGCCTGAAGATGCCCAGTCTGTTCCTGGTTTCCTTTGGATAAAAGTGTAGAACCCTCAGCTCCTCCTGCACCATGCCTGCCTGGATGTTGCCATGCTTCTGCCTTGATGACAATGGACTAAACCTCTGAACCTGTAAGCCAGCCCCAAGTAAATGTCTTTTATAAAACTTGCACTGGTCATTGGTGTCTGTTCACAGCAGTAAAACCCAAACTAATACACAAGTTGGTACTGGGAGTGGGGTATTGCTGTGACAGGCCTGACCATGCTTTTGTTTGGAAGAATGTGGGTTTTGGAACTTTGGATTTGGAAAGTCATGGAATGCTTTAAGTGGGGCTTAGTGGGCCAGCCTAGTAGGAATATGGAAGACAGTGGTATTGAGGGTCATTTGAACTGTGTAGGCCTGATGACCCAAAATGTTTCAGTGGAGAACTTTCATATGTGGTTGAGAGACTGTTTTAGTGATGTTTTGGTGAAGAACATGGCTGCTTTTTGCCATTTTCTGAAGAGACTGCCTAAGGCTAAGGAAAAGAGATGTATATTAATTGTATTGATAAAGGAAGTCTCAAAAAAGCCCAACAGAGACTTTGTTCTCTGGTTAAGTCTGATGAAAAGCATTTTGAACAAACATAGCAAGCTGAGAAAGGAAACATACAAAATATATAGTTTGAGCATTAAAGGGACACCAGGAATTGAAATGGAGCTGAATTCAAGGATATTAAACTGAATTAAGGAAGTAGTGACTTTGAGGCAAGATTCCTCCCAGTTAAATTTAGGTTCAGGCGTGGTAGTACAAGCCTTTAATCCCAGGAGACAAAGATAAGCAGATCTCTGAGTTCAAGGCCAACCTAGAACAGAACAAATTCTAGGTGAAGAAAAACTTAAATGCAGGTTTGGTGGGTCACACCTTTAATCCCAGTGCTTAGGAGACAGACATGCAGATCTCTGAATTCAAAGTCAGTCTATGGAGCAAGATCCAGGACAGCCAAGCTTAGGCAGTGAAGGAGTTGGAATAAAGGAAGCTAGTGATAAGGTAATAGAACAAGGGGGCCAGTGTTCCAGCTCCTGCAAACAGCAGAACTCAGCAGCTTAGGACATGTGTCTCTGGCTTTATATTCAAGAGGAGAAGGAGACTATTGGGACAATTGATGCTGGTTAGCTGGAGCTAAGAAATTAGTGGTGATTAAGAAAAGACCAGCATCACTTAGGTGATATCTTCTGAGAAGTGTTTCCTGAGAGCACAAAGAAGCTGTGTTCCAGAGATAGCCAAGGTTTGTACCTCAGGCTGCAGCTTTACTTGGTAATGTGTAAGAATAATACAGGTGGTACTGGTTTTGAAGGCATGAAGGCATCATGAAGAACAGCTGAGGTTTGGCACTGTGAGAGGCCATGGAAGGCCATTGGTGAAAGTGCAGCCTCAGTTGTAGTTGACAGCGAAGGACTGAAGGGGTCATGCAAAGGAGTTGAGGCTTGATACCATGAAGACAGCCTATGAGAGGTTTTGGTGAAGCATAGTTGCAGTAGAAGACCCTAGCATATTGGAGATGCCAGTACCATGGGATGACCACCAAGAACAGCAGTGGCAGTGGAATGGATCAACTTGAACAGAGGGCAGAGCTGGAGAAGTGACACCAGCCCTTTGGAGATGCACAGAAGATCATGTGTGGAACTCAAACATTGGAACAAGAAGCTATGAAGCTGAAGTTGACTTGGGGACCCCAAGATGTTAAAGATGCCAGAGCCACAGGATGCCTGCCAGGAAAGCTGCTAACAGGGAGTGGAACCAGCCCAGGAGAAAGAACCTTGTTGCAGTCCACAAAGATAAAAAGAGAGTTGAAGATCTGAAGACTGCTTTGCCATCAGACATGGAGATGCAGAGTTTGGAGACTGCCCAGCTGGTTTCCTGTCTTGCTTTTGGGATTACAGTTAAGTGATTGGATGAATCTCAGAAGAGACTTTGAACTTTGGACTTTTAACACTGTTGAGAATACTATAGACTGTGGGGACTTTTGAAGTCGGACTAAATGTATTTTGCATTATGCTGCATTTAGGTATGGCCCCCATAGACTCATGTTTGAACAAGCCTATAGGGACCAGGAAGTGGAATGTGATGGTTTGTATATGCTTGTCCCAGGGAGTGGCACTATTAGAAGGTGTGGCCTTGTTGGAGGAAGTGTATCACTGTAGGGTTGGACTTAGAGATCTTCCTCTTAGATGCCTGAAGATGCCCAGTCTGTTCCTGGTTTCCTTTGGATAAAGGTGTAGAACCCTCAGCTCCTCCTGCACCATGCCTGCCTGGATGTTGCCATGCTTCTGCCTTGATGACAATGGACTAAACCTCTGAACCTGTAAGCCAGCCCCAAGTAAATGTCTTTTATAAAACTTGCCTTGGTCATTGGTGTCTATTCACAGCAATAAAACCCAAACTAATACAAATACTTAAATTTATAATTTGAAAGCTTCCTTGACTTCCCAAATAAGCCTGTAAAAGTAAAAAATGTTCCTAAGCATTCCTTCAGCTGTGTCCACAAATTTTGATGTTTACATTTAAACTTAAGTAAATGTGTTGGTATGTTCACATTAATTAAAATATTTTTGATATGTTCATATTTAAACTCAATTAAAATATTTTCCTGTGACTGCCCCCATGACTCACAGTTTGTTTGAAGTATGTGTTTTAATTTCCAATTATTCAGGAATTTAAAAATATCTTACTCTTATTGATTTCAAATTTAATTTCTAGATGGGCAGAGAAAATAATTTGTATGATTCCAACTATGTAAGCTATTCTAAATTTATTGATGTTTCTTTTCAGGCAAGAGATCAGTTGGGGGGGCTGGAGAGATGATCAAGAACTGTTTCTCTTGTAGGGAACACAAGTTTGGGTCACAGCACCAATGCCGCACGGCTCACAAAAGCTGGTAACTCCAGCTCCAGGGGATCAGATAACACCCTGACTGGGCTCAGAGGGCACAACACTCGTGTGCACACTGGCTCACACACATACATGTGATTAAAAAAATAAAGTGAAGGGGCTGGAGAGATGGTTCGGCAGTTAAGAGCACTGGCAGTTTTTCCAGAGGACCCAGGTTCAATTTCCAGCACCTGCACGGCAGCTCACAACTGTCTGTAACTCTAATTCCAGGCGATCCGATACTCTTTTCTGGCTTCCTCAGGTACCAGGTACCCAAGTGTTTCAGAGAAATACATGCAAGTAAAATACACATACAATAAAAAAGAATTAAAACTGAAAAAAAAAATTTTTAAAGCCCATTTCTATGACCATTCCATGTACATTTGAAAAGAAAGTGTGTTCGTCACTACCATGGAAAATCCCGTCATTCTCTGAATGTTACCCCTATTCATTCTCTCTGTTATCTTGGTTGGCACTTCTCTTAAGAGTTATCTGGGTTTCACCCTCTTCTTGTATCCATTGTCTTCTCCTTCCCTCAAATCCTGACTAGTAGTCTCAGCCAAATACATTTGTCTCAAACACCAAATGGAAGACACTTTATTTATAAAAGATTATGGTCACGTGTTAGCAAGTCCTGCTAGGTTGGGGAAAAGACACCTGGGAGCTGTAGATGTGACTCAGCGGTTATCATCAGTCACTGCTCTTGCCCAGAGTTGAGTTCTCATCATCCTCATCGATGGCTCACAACCACCTGTAACCCCAATTCCAGGGATCTGATTCCCTCCTCTGGCATCTGCAGGTGACTTGCACGCACACACACACATGCCACATATTCATGCAATTAAAAATGAAATCTTATATTAAAAGAAAAGCCAAGAAGAAAGCATTTGTAAGCTGACCTCTACAGCTCCGAAGGTTTTGATAAAGTCAAAGCAAGGATGCTTTGCAGGCGGGAATATACTGTGGTTGCTAACGGCTAACAGCAAGATACTTTTGTTTCAAAGGTTAGTTATAATGTAGTGTCTCGAAAACCACCTGGCAACCCAAAGTCTGGCATTGTACCTGTACACTTGAATAAGAAACGCAATTTTAATTAAGCCTTGGATTTTCTGAGAGTGCGGGAGATCAGGCGACTGCTGATCTAAGGCATCATTAAATGGTCGGGTAAACGGGAAGTTTAAAAATTGTCCAGAATATGGGGTACGAAGAGAAACATCCATTAATGGTATACGCTTTGTGCATTATCTAATTTTAAGAAAGGGGGGGAATGTGCTTTTAGAATTGAAGGACAGCCGACTGCACTGTTCTGCTCACTATATTCTTGAATGTGAACGAAATATCTCTTTCCCAGAATCTGGTCACGGCAATCTCCAGAAATTCTTTGTCTCTCTCTCTCTGTTTGTCTCTCTCCCTCCCTCTCTTTTAGCCTAGAGTGACTTTCCACCTCACTTTCTAGGTTCCTGGCAGACAAAAGATGCTCAGCGAGGACCGCTTTTTTTGGCGCATCTTCCCTTCTGCGCCGTGATTGGTCGCTGCTTTTTTAGGACACGCCCAGCAGTCCTGATTGGGCGTCAATGCCCTTTTGTTAGGGCAAAGGTGGACCCCGGTGCTCCGCCATGGGCCTGGCGGGGCGTCCGGCAGCCAGTGCGCAGGCGTGCAATCTCGAGTTCGGATTGGTGGGAGGACGCCTCCTCGCTCGGCGCACGCTCCGTGGGCGGGAAGGGCGGAGCTGACGCTGTCAGTTGGTCGGAGACCGGCGGCCTGAGGCTTCCTACCTATCCCGCCTCCTTCCGGCGCCTCAGACGCAAGGTGAGGCGGCTCGGAGCGGCGAGGGCTGGGGCGGGGAGCCCGCCGGGGCCCCGCGTGGCGGGGTGGGATGGAACGGGGGCCCGGGCGGCGGGCTGGGCGCTGGGTCGCGGCGCCGCGAGGCCCGACACCCCGCCGAGCGCTGCGCTGCGCTGCGCAGCCGCCTTCCCGGCCGCACACCGTGGGCTCAGTGGGAAGAGCCCGACGGTGCGGGACCCGGACGCCGTGGGGGTGCGATGGGACTGGGCGGTGGGAGAGGACGCTCTGCAGCCCGAGCTACCTTCCAGCTCGCCGCCATCCTCCTGCCTCAGCCTCTCGAGTGCTAGGGTTCGTTTGCAGGCGTGGTGGCCCATGCCTGTCTGGGGTGGGACGTCTTTGCTAGAACCTGGGTTTGTTTCTTTGTCAGCTTTTCTCAAGCGTCCTGCGGAACAAATATTGAGGTTACAGTAAGGTTTGGGAAGGAGAAATCCTAGGTTCTCGAAAAAACAAGATTTCTGTTACACCATCAGAGACTGACGTCGTAATAGCCATAAGGACAGAGGTCCCCAAACTGTTATTGTATCTGAGACTCAAAGCTGTGCTTAGGAATCCTAGTGTCTGTTTGCTCCAATGATTAAACTGGCTGCAGCCAGCTCCCTGGGGATCTAACTTAAGTTTGATCCTTATTGACCATGTAGTTCCTTGATTTCCATCGATTTTCAAACCCCCAATATGTCAAAGCGGAACAGGAACGGATAGAAACAGATCGCACTGGATGCAGCTTGAAGCAGATGAAATTTTATGGTTTTTTTGTGGAAACGCCAAAGGAGTCGAGTTTTTCAAACTCAGGTTAGGACCTTAATTATATCTTGGCTATGAAACATGAGGCAAGGCCTCTAGTCTTTATAAGGCTTAGTATTTACATCTGTGAATTGCACTTTCCTTTTGTTTTGATAAAACTATATATATAAAGTGTTTAGTGCATTACTGTAGTGCATTGCACTTTTAATTTTTAAAAAAACTATTTCTGATGAGTGGATGACAGATGAACAACATTAATTGCCGGCGCAGAGAAGTCTGGCAGTTGAATTTGGAAGGATATTAGGGAAATGTCAGCCTCATATCTGAGTGTTGCGGCCAGCTGAGGTGGAATGATGGGATCAGCAGACTGGACATTGACTATATCCTTGACTACTACTGTGATGTGAATTAAGCCACTCTCAGATTAGGCCATGAGTTCTAATATGAGTCCTTCAGCCACGTGATTTTCTAAAGTTTCTTCTGTGGTCCAAACGGGAGTAGAGATGAGAAGGTCCGTTAAGGTCCGTTAACATCTGTTGAATATTTACTAAGTACACAAACACATATTTGGACATATTAAATTTTCAGAGCAAACCTATGAGATGCATAGTCATTAGTTCCATTTTATGGATGAGAATACTGAGGCTGAGATTTTTAAACTTGACCAAATTTCAGAACCTAAATAGTGAGGATTTTTAATCACTGTGCTGAACATCGTCTCGAGAAGAAGTCTTAGAAGGTACAGTGTGAGCATGCAAGGGTAATGTAAATTAATCCTGGGCTAGCACTTGCTGTATCCCTGAAGTCTTACTGTCTCTTCTCCCCTTTCTGCATTCTGGATTTAAGTTGTAAAAGGTTCTCATCCACTAATGAGCTAGATGCACACAGGCATTGAGATTTCCTGTGATTTTCAAAGAAAAGTCTTTTAAAGCACTGACATAAAGATCTCAGAGCCAGGGCAGCTGGTAAGTTACAAAATAATTGTGTAAGGTTGTGTGTGTTTGTGTGTGTACATGTGTGCTGCATTCAGTGAACCCACAAATTACAGGCCTGGCAGTGTGCCTGTGTTTGAGAGATGGAGGTAAGACCTCTGGAGCTTGCTCACAAACACTAATAGAACCATTGAATTCCAGGTTCAAGGTCTTAAAAACAAAACAAAACAGTGGAAGAGGGACTGAGGGAGACAGCCAAAGTTGCTTCTGGCACCTACATTTGCACAAAGACATATATATACACATAAACATGTACACAGACATAAATGAACACATAAAGCAACTTTATGTCAAATCAAAAATTGAACATTGTTTAAATGAAGAGGAATACTACTTTCAAAAAATGACCATGCAATGCTTCATACATTTGGTTGACTAGAAGAATGCTTCAAGTGTGATTTTCAAATACTATAATAGGTTGTATAACTTTAAAAATAGAATTAAAAAAACCTAGTAATTTATTTCTCTGAAGGGCAGTAAACTGAGGTGGAAAGCGTGAGAGAGCAGCTTCTATGCACTTGGGAGCCGACTTAGCTTTACAGGTGCTCGTAAGGATTGTAAGGATGCTCAGTAGCTGTCAGGCTGAGTGCCTGAGAGTCTGCTTTCATATTTGTGTCCTGGGTGTTCTTTCTCAGGAAGATTTTCATGTGTGTACCTTTGTAATTGTCCTTAATAACAAAGTTTACAATGTTTCCGAATCTTCCTTTAAAAGTATTATCCTAACTTCCCAAGATTGCAGTTGTTTCCTATATTGAGTATTTACATTTCCATCTCCCTTTGCCAGCATGTGTCACATGATATAATAAGTGTGCAGCGCTTAACTTCAGGGATGTGATTACTGAGCAGCTCAACATCGTCTTTCCTTACATTTCTCTCTAGAACTACACTGTTGCGTCCTTTGCTGATAGTACTTCAGAGCAGTAACGCATGGAGAGCAGGCATTCAGGAGACATCGTCTTCTGTAAAACAAGCGTGTATTTTACTGTTACGGGTTTCTTTTTCTTCCTACAGACCATTCATTGAAGAGTTTGCGTTACAGAGCTGAAAGTCTGCTACCCAAGATGATGAATGCTGACATGGACGGTGAGGTCTTCATCCTCTTGCTTTGTGGATGCTTGTGGCTTTGTGGATGTTTTTGCTTCATTAAGCAATGGAAAGAGCAGAGAACTTCTTCCCCTTTACATTAGAAAGCATCCAAGGTGGCTTCCATTCTGTAATTGTGTGGCAAGTTCATTTGTTATTTTCTGCTTACTGCTGTTCAGTAGAGGCTCAGTTAAGGACTGTGCTAAGACAGTTAATGGTTGTACAGTGTTCTGCAGAATTTTAAGTGTTACATGCCACACCTCTCACATGTTTATTAATGATAAATTTAACGCTTTTTATTACAGCAGTTGATGCTGAAAATCAGGTGGAACTGGAAGAAAAGACTCGACTTATTAATCAAGTGTTGGAACTCCAACACACACTTGAAGGTTAGATTGCGTTTAATAGTTCTCATAAATGGCATCTAGTTAAAACTTCAAAGTTCATGTTAATAGGGTTTTGTTTTTTTTTGTCTGTACAGTGGGTGTGCATGCCAGGGTAATGTTGTGGAAGTCAGAGGGTGACTTTCACTTTGTCTCTTCCATGGATCTTGGACTTGAACTCAGGTCCTGAGGTTTGGGTGGCAGTGTCTTTACCCAGGGAGTCACGTTGCTGCCCCAGTCATTGTTTTCTCTCTTCTGCTGTCTGCAGTTTGGCTGTGGTTTACAGGACACATGTGCCCCACTCAGACCAGTCACTGCTCTATTCTTTAAGGCCTTCAAATGCGGTGACTTAGTGTGAGAGCTCTTTTTAAATTCTGGCAATGTGTTACTAAGCTTGTTTCAAGAAATCTCTATTAAAATGAAAAGAAACACTACTTCTAGAGATTAAAATTGATCTTAGAGGTTTTTTTCCTTCATTTTTTAACTTCCTTCCATAAAATTAATATTACCACCTACCTGGTTTTTGATGTCTAATGACATTAAGTATTGTTTTTCCTGTTTGGGGCCCAAAGTGAACAACAGCTTCTCATTTGACAGTAACAGTCACATTCCACTCAAGTATGTAGGAACCCGGACAGTTCCTACAGTCTGCTGTTCTAAGTCACTATAGTCTCTCTAAATCCTGCTTTAAATCTCTCCCTTTAGTTACATCTGTGTGGTTCGTTTCCTGAGTTCCTTCAGAACTCTGGTCAGATTACCTTTAGCAAAAGAGTTAACTCTAAAAAAGCGCTTCTAATCTGCTTTAATGACCCTTAGCCATTTTTGCTTTTTTTCTAGAAAGTTGTGACATATTGACATGTTTAGTGTTTACTCTCGATGCCTGGGCCCTGCGTTGCTGAATCACAAGTGCCCACATATAACCATGTTTTTCTCTGTTGCTTCTAGAATGGTGCCTGCTTCTGTTGGCCAATATGCATTTGTCAAATATGTGAATAGACATAATTGTTTATTGGTTCTTTAGGACCTGCATCTTTTGAATTTTTAACTGATATAAAACTATAAAAAGACCAGCTGCTTGGATCTTTTATCCAACTTAGGAATCCAGTTGTGTTAAGCTGTGCATCTTAAACATTTCCATTAAAGACATCTTCATTCTGTGTGGGAGGACACACACACTTTGGAAATACAGTATTTTACCACCACAAGAGTTAACATAAATGCTCTCTACAGACTCCCGAGTCCCATGGGAAACACTGTTAATAATAACCATTTTCTGATTTGTACTCAGTAAAAGTTTTTTTTTTTACCTAAGCCTTTCCCCCAGTAATCTGAATTAAAAAACAGAAAACTTACAATTTATTTATTTATTTATTTGTTAGTGCTACGAATGGAATTCAGGTCTCACATATGCTAGGCAAGGGCTATAGCATTGAGTCACACCCATCAGCCTGGTCTTGCATTTCGTAATATGGAGTCATTGCCATGATTTTATTGGTAATTGTATTTTTATTTATTTATTTTTTAATATAGATCTTTCTGCAAGAGTAGATGCAGTTAAGGAAGAAAATCTGAAGCTAAAATCGGAAAATCAAGTTCTTGGACAATATATAGAAAACCTCATGTCTGCTTCTAGTGTTTTTCAAACAACTGATACAAAAAGCAAAAGGAAGTAAAGGGTTCACCTCCCTCTCTTCTATGGATTGCTGCTTTTTTCCTTCCCTCTTAAGGCTTGGATATGATCCAAAAGTTAGAGTATCTTTGTTTGCTTCCCTGAGTATTTATAAAGAGAATGTCAGATCTAGGTAATACTAATGTTTAACAGGAGCATCTCTGAGTTAACGTTATATGTATACGTTAGTCTATGAAAATGTGCACATGTAGAGACTTTATATTAGAATTACAGATATTTATGAAACTTGAAGATGGATGTTTTGCCAATTTGCTTATATATATATACATATATATAGGTTTAGCACTGTCTTTTATCTTAAGCCTAACTAGTAAAATATACAAGAAAATAACCATGTTGTGAAAAAGTGACCAAAACCATGTACTGAATGCACAGTTTCTGTACCTTGTGCACCGTCCTGTGCCTCTCCTCCATCTGCCTCATCCTTCCTCCTTCCCATCTCCCTTCTTACAGTAACTTCAGTAGTTATCTCCTGCAAGAGTAACCTGAACTGTAATTGTTGACACTTAACCAAAATAAGGTTCTTCCTTATCTTAAGGCTTGCCATTTGTGATATTTAGTAATAAGCTAGGATTGCTGGTTTCTCTTTAATCAATTGAAAGTAGATTGAAGCTATAACAAATGAAGGGTTTTCTTAGAAATGTAAACTGTCACACTGAGAAGCTAATAACTCCCTGTTGCATAAAATAGTCCGTTTGGTGTTGAAAAGGTAGGAATGCTGGTCATATGTGTGTGAGAAATAAAAAAAAAAAAAACAAAAAACAAACTTGTGGAAAGATAGGAATAGGAAGGAAAACTGGATTAACAGAAATAACCAATTCCTAATGTTTTCCCTCTAAATATGTGTTACCTCTGACCCACAGCTGCACTTTTGGGACATATATGATAGTGGACTGAGTCTAATGTAAGTGGATTAAGAGAGACCAGTTAAGAGTTTGGTCTCAAGGTTTGTTTGTACCCAGGAGATGAACTTTTGCAAAATTGAGAGTATATTAGTATCAGAATCATGAATATGAGAGAGTTTTGTATATGTGATAATTATTAATCTTAGTATTTTATCTCAGTTGTTATTCCAGAATTTCTATAAACTCAACTACTTAGTTTGCAGAATTTTAGTAATTCTTTTAACAAAATTTAGTTTGTAGCTTCCATTGATAAGGAGCTGATGCCAGAAATAATAGTCTTACAACAGGAAAGATCACTAATGCAGCTGGCGGCCCTTAGACTGGGTGGCTTTGACTTGTGGAATCATCTAACGTATTAATGATGAGCCTTGATGAGTGAAGTTAGCTATATGGATGTGTAATCCTCACATTGCAGACATTTTGCAACCCTTTTGTGATCTTGTTACAAATATTTAAAATTGTGTTCAAGTTCTGCTTTGCTGTTTAATAAAAAGCTGTTTCAGAGGTTGTGTGTGTTTTGATACACTTGCTAAGTACGAGTGCATTGGGTATCCCGGGTATGCAGTATCACACTGTAACAGTGTATCTTACTTAAGCACCCAAGACTGCTACAGGGTTAGCCTTTTAGTAACAGTGTTGCAGAAGCTTACCCTTCTATTGGAGTTCTAGGGAACGGGGCTGGATTTGGGTTAGGCTCCTTACCCTCACTTGTTCCCAGGCTCTGCTGCGTAGATTGCTCTGTCATAGCTTCTGCATCACCTGTTATACCATCCCATTTGCAGGAAGGAGTTTGCGAGTGCACAGAATCCAGGTATTAAGGGTTCTGTCTTGAGATGGTCCAGGCCTCTGTACATCCAGAGGCTTGGATTGGCTGAGCACTGTGATTTCTTCCTGGTGGAAGGACGTGAAGGACTTGCCATAGCAGCCTCAGCCACAACTTGGTCTCTACCTACAAAGTATCTGGAACTATGTTCCCTCACAGAGAAAGCATTCCAACACCCACCCACCCGTTCAACTAAGGTTTGAGCTCAAAATCCAAGCTCTCCCTTGTGGTCCCTCAGTTTATCTGTTCTCTTTCCCTGGTCTAGAGTGTTATAGGACAGGATAGCCAAGTAAAAAGCTCTTGGTATGCAACATGAAATAGAGATACTCAGATCTGAGGCAATTGTGGAATGGTGCTTGGTTATCCCATGCCCACCCCACTCCATCCCTCAGGTTGAGAAAACTTGCTGGCAAGAGCTTGGGGCCCCTTATTTTAAGTCAAGCTCAAGTTTTTGATTGTTTGTTTTTGCTAGTATAGCTTTCTCAAACAAAACTGAAGCCTTTTACCTAGTTTACATCTATTCCATGTTTGATTGTATGCACTGAGATTAGAGGACAACCAGCAGGACTCTGTCCTTTCTTCCACCATGTGAGTTCTGGGGACCAGGCTCATGTAGTCGGGCTGTACCCTAACCTGAGCCATCCTGCTTTGAAGCCTTTTATCTTTGTACTCTTCGTCTGTGTGTCGGGGTTAGTCCATCTTCTTTCTAGCTCTGACTCATAAGCTTTTTTCTCTAGGACCTGACTCTAACAGAGGAGACTACCTTAGGACAGGTGGGAGAGCTGGCCCTGGGGGCTGGATAGCTGGAGAGCTAGCCCTGTCCCTCACCGGCTACAACACTTTGGGAGAGTGGGCTCTGCACCTTACCTGGGCAGCACAATAAAGCTCTCCCTGCTGCAGTGGTGGTGGGTGAGCTGACCTCCAGGGGCATAAGAGCGGGAGAGCTGGCTCTGCCCCTTGCTGACTGGCATTGGGTAAGCCAGGGCAATGATGGAGGGCTTGCCTGGTGGTTTGGGTGCTGGAGAGCTGGAGGTCTGACCTGCTCAGCTACATCCCGGGCCCAAATCTAGGCTTTAAGTTGGCTCACCCCAACATCTACGCCATCTGTGACCCATGTGAGCCATGTGTGATAAGAACACAGGCTGCTCTTGAAGAGGAGCCAAGTTCATGGAAGCTCATGACCAGTGCTGTCTTTGGGTCTCCATGGGTCCCTGCATACCTGTGTACATACACAGATCCAGGTGCATGAGGTCTCCATGGGTCCCTGCATACCTGTGTACATACACAGATCCAGGTGCATGAGGTCTCCATGGGTCCCTGCATACCTGTGTACATACACAGATCCAGGTGCATGAGGTCTCCATGGGTCCCTGCATACCTGTGTACATACACAGATCCAGGTGCATGAGGTCTCCATGGGTCCCTGCATACCTGTGTACATACACAGATCCAGGTGCATGAGGTCTCCATGGGTCCCTGCATACCTGTGTACATACACAGATGCAGGTGCATGAGGCCTCCATGGGTCCCTGCATACCTGTGTACATACACAGATGCAGGTGCATGAGGCCTCCATGGGTCCCTGCATACCTGTGTACATACACAGATGCAGGTGCATGAGGCCTCCATGGGTCCCTGCATACCTGTGTACATACACAGATGCAGGTGCATGAGGCCTCCATGGGTCCCTGCATACCTGTGTACATACACAGATGCAGGTGCATGAGGCCTCCATGGGTCCCTGCATACCTGTGTACATACACAGATGCAGGTGCATGAGGCCTCCATGGGTCCCTGCATACCTGTGTACATACACAGATCCAGGTGCATGAGGTCTCCATGGGTCCCTGCATACCTGTGTACATACACAGATCCAGGTGCATGAGGTCTCCATGGGTCCCTGCATACCTGTGTACATACACAGATCCAGGTGCATGAGGCCTCCATGGGTCCCTGCATATCTGTGTACATACACAGATCCAGGTGCATGAGGTCTCCATGGGTCCCTGCATACCTGTGTACATACACAAATCCAGGTGCATGAACATACAAATAAAACAGATCTTTAGAAAGTTACCTTAGTAAAATGCTGAAAAGGACCAAGAAAGCAAGACATACACATATACACACAGAGACACATATACACATATATATTTATCTTTTATTAGGGAAAATGACAAATTCAAGTAATTATAAAAAACAAAATCAGATTAGAATAAAGAAAAAAGCCACTTGTCTCCTACAACTCTTCCCAATTGCATAGATGTCATGTGTCACTCACAAGGGTTTTAGTTTGGATTGACCTGTCAGCCTGGCATAGTCACAAAGGGAAACACAACCAGGAATTTGCAGTGATGTTCGCATGGTTTCCCACGCTTGCTGTCCCAGCACTGAGGGGCTGATACAGGAGGACTGCATCAAGTATTAGTACAGCCTGGGCCACGCAGGAATTCCAAACCAGCTTGAGCTACAGAGGAAAACCTTGTATCGACAAAATAAACTATAAAAATAAAATTTGGTCGCTCAAATATTACCACCGCAAGCTCCTGAAGTTTAATCAAGATTGTCCATGCAGAATCAATCTGCAGTCAAGAGTTAAAACAGCTCCGACCAATCTTTGGAAAACGTGTTCACACACAAGTCACAGGTCAAGCCAATTTGTATCAATGTAAGGGATTTATCTCTCTGAGGCATAGTTGTTTATTTTGATATATATATTTTATTTATAATTATTTAAAATGACTAGTTCAAAGGAAAGAAAGCCCTTGAAAGCTATGTTAACCCTATTTTTGCTAAGTAAATTCTAGTTACGGTTAGCTGAGTTAGAAATTCACCAGGAGTCCATAAATGTTAGTGCACGGCCGTGATGTCAGTCTGGATGATGCAAACGTCCTTGGCTTAGCTTAGCCTCCTTTAGGAAGGTGAAATTGGTTTCGTATTCAGTGTGTGAGTTCTGAACGTACCTATGTGAGGGAGTCAGAAGGCAGGGTGTGCATCTCTACAAAATAAACCCCAATGCATAAGAAGTTCCATAGGGTAAAGTCTCTCTCTGATTTTCATAGGGACTTGAATGGCCTTTCAAAGGGTTGACACCTGGTACTTAAGTGTAGAAAGTTCTTCGATAAAACATTTTAAATACAGCAAGACTGCTGATAAGGTAGGTTGTCTGGGCACCCACTTCAGACGCAGCTGTGCGGGTGACCGTGTCAGCAGGATAGCATGGTTAAAAGAGATAGTCGCAGAATTGCGACACAGCCATTAGAATCCCACACTAATCAAAGAAGTCTCCCCAGTAATGATCCACACAGAGGATATAATTTAGATGGGAAAAAATATTTAAATCTCATTTTCAAGAGCGGTGTGTGCACACACGATTTGGTGAATGAGGTAAGTCACTTGGGCTACAAGAGCTTGGAAAAAAAAATATGTACATTATTTGGTTTTGACAAGCCTGTTATCTTGTACACTATGCTTGTGTACTGCCCGGCCATGGAGTGGGGACGCTTAAGCAGCCGCTCAGTTGACAGGCTTGCCACCACAGGGCCTCTTCAAGGACTCTCTAAGCTGAGTGAACTGACCTACGCACAGTGTAGCACAAGTCAGGGAAGTGTGGCTCCTTGCTCACACTCTATAGTGCTGACAGCATCGAACGATCATCCGTGGAGTCCGCCACCTTCAGTCTGTACAACAGAGCACACCCACATCTCAGGGTCAAACTAACCTACTGCTGTTTCCTGCACAGGCCTGGCAGAGGAAAACCCAGGAGTAGGTGCTCCAACGGCAGGTGAACAAAAGGCACATCATTTTTGTGCCATAAAACCAAACCGATCTTCCTTCCAACTGTTAAACTGTAACTTCTAAGGAGACTGAGTGTCTTGGCTCTCGTGTAATGTGCCACTTTTCTTTTATTCTAAATTCAAAGACCAGTTAACTTCAAAGTCACTTCCCCCTCTCTCCTCCCCACCCCCCCCAAAAGAAAGAAAGAAAGAAGTGTCTGAAAGAGTAACATTGCTAGATACTTGGAAAGAGTTTGTGCAGACGCCCAGAGTCACTGTCCTCCTGGGCACGCTAACTCTAGATGGCAGATCTTTCTCTCCAGGATTTGGGATACTTGGTGTGTTCAGTCCTTCTCAGTCCTTGCGTACCCTCCTCTTGCGTAAGGACTTCAGTGGTGCGTCTCCAGATCCAGTGCTCTCGTCAGCGTCCTTCGTCTGCAAAACAGGGAATGATGGGAACGTTTCCTTTCACAGAATCTGTAACTAGAAGTGAGGAGGGAGGTGGAGGAACGTGTGGACAGTTTCCCCTCAGTTCTTTCGGATGCGTTTGTGTCTCTAAGCAAACTAAGGACAGATCACACGCGTGCAGCAACGTCCTTCACGGTGCGACACGCAGACCAAGTTCACAAAAGGATGCTATTCAAAAATAACCGAGCTCACTGACAAACAGACACAAGACAACAAAACCAAGTTCACAAAAGGGTGTTATTCAAAAATAACCGAGCTCACTGACAAACAGACACAAGACAACAAAACCAAGTTCACAAAAGGATGCTATTCAAAAATAACCGAGCTCACTGACAAACAGACACAAGACAACAAAACCAAGTTCACAAAAGGGTGCTATTCAAAAATAACCGAGCTCACTGACAAACAGACACAAGACAACAAAACCAAGTTCACAAAAGGGTGCTATTCAAAAATAACCGAGCTCACTGACAAACAGACACAAGACAACAAAACCAAGTTCACAAAAGGGTGCTATTCAAAAATAACCGAGCTCACTGACAAACAGACACAAGACAACAAAACTAAGTTCACAAAAGGATGCTATTCAAAAATAACCGAGCTCACTGACAAACAGACACAAGACAACAAAACCAAGTTCACAAAAGGATGCTATTCAAAAATAACCGAGCTCACTGACAAACAGACACAAGACAACAAAACCAAGTTCACAAAAGGATGCTATTCAAAAATAACCGAGCTCACTGACAAACAGACACAAGACAACAAAACCAAGTTCACAAAAGGGTGCTATTCAAAAATAACCGAGCTCACTGACAAACAGACACAAGACAACAGAACGGCTAGAGGGCGGCGGAGGCGCAGTCTGACCGAAGCTCAGGGTTTCCACAGGAGGACTGCATTTTACAGGCGCAGCCATCTCTGTCCGTCTCTGTACCAGTGCCGTCTGCCTTTACACAGTGTAGGGCACAGGCGACGCGCTCCTCCATCAGGTGTCAGGGAACAAGGCAGCGATTTTCTGCCCTCGCTTACTTGAGGCCCCGAGAAAGCTTGCCCCTGTGGGGAGGACTTACCTCATCCTCTGATCCAGATTTACTCAACTTGCTTATTTCCTCTTGCCCTTCTATGGTTTCTCCGTCTTCCTCACTCTTCTCTTCCGGTTCACCAATTACTTCTTCTGGAATACAGACTTCATTAAAGGCAGAGACCCCATGAGTTAGGATTTTGCTACTGAAAAGTATTAAAGAGTTAAGGGGGATTTATTTAAATTCTAAAATTAAAAAGCTATGTCAATCCTTCAAAACTGAAAAGAAAAAAAGAGCTAATTGTAAATACTCACTATTTTACATTTATAAATAAATCATCTTTTTGAAGCAAAGGGTGAGTTCCTAAAAATTATGATGATGTAATAAAGAAACCCCAAGTGATTCTCAGCTTTCTGGCGGCCATGTCTTAGCGACACCGCTTCACTTAGGTGGGCTTCGTGTTCTTCAGCCGCCAATCTACTTATCTCGGAGCCCGCGGGCGCTGCCTCTACCTTTCCAGTTACTGGTTCCCTATAGACTCTGTTTACCCAAATCTCCAGCTTTGTCCCTGTCTTTATGAAAAGACAGGGAGGAGGTGGGGAGGGAGGGGGGAGAGAGAAGAGGAAAAGAGAGGGGAGATAAAGACAGAGAGGAACAGGCATGAGAAGGAGGAAGAGGAGGAGGAAGGGGAGGAGGAAGGAGAGGAGGAAGGGGAGGAGGAAGAGGAGGAGGAAGGGGAGGAGGAAGTGGAGGAGGAAGGGGAGGAGGAGGCAGAAGAAGAGGAGGAAGAAGGGAAGGAGGAGGAGGAGATTTCATCACAAAAGAGAGAACATGTCCTGAGAATTATAAAAAGTAAAAACTTACTTTGCCAAAAACTTAGGTTTGAGGAAGCCAGCCACATGCAATCTCTGCTTTCCTTACGTTTGCACATGTGCAGCGCAGGGCAGTGCAGAAGCGCAAAACTGCCTTCTAAAGCAAGGGCCCTCTGATATTTAAGTATTCCCAAAATTGTTATTCATGGCAGAAACATCAGTATAATGCACTAAAAAGTTACAGAGACTCTGAGAACTTATAACCTAAATTTACACACATACACAGACACACAGACACAGACACACAGACACACACACACAGACACACACAGACACAGACACAGACACACACAGACACACACACACAGACACAGACACACACAGACACAGACACACACACACACACACAGACACAGACACACACACACACACACACACACAGACACACACACACACACACTGCTCTTTTCCAAGAACTTAGTACTATGCTTTGTCCTCTGACACACGCATGTGCACACAGGCATGCTGCCTTTGAGTCCCCCGTGCACCTGTAAGGAACCCACTGGTTCATCAAGCTAGACTTGGGTGGAACTGTTTGGACTGCTGTAGGTGCCCCATCGGGGTGAGGGGATGCCTGGTCACACAGTGGGCACAGGCTGCAGCTCATCGGTGCCCTCAGAGGTTGTGCTCTAAGGACAAGCAGGGTAAACAGGGTGACTGCTCAGAGGGCTGTCCCTCTCAGAGGACTGCTAGTCACGCCCCCAAAGTCGCAATGCACTTGGCAGTTCCTGTGCACGTCAGACACGGAGCAGGGCAGACAATTCTATCAGTGTTGGCAGGCCAGGGCAGGTGGCACAGTCACCAACACGGTCTTACCCTTTTCCACGATGGCGACTTCAGTCTCACTTGGCTTCTTCTCCTCTTGCAAATCTTCTGGCTTCTCCGGGGCCTTTTCCTCCTCTGCCTCTTGCTCCAGAGCGGCCTTGCTTTGCAGTTTGCATATTTCAGGCTTTTTAGGTCCCATGTCTTCATATTTTTTCTGTGGTAGTTTAACAAAAGCTGGTTTTACTACGCTAAGCACTATTTTTATTTTATTTTATCTTTCTTTTGTAGTGCACAGACACTAATTACTGAAACACACAATGCGTGTCCTCTCCGTTAGAGCATTTATCTACCTGTTTTCTGATTGTGTTTTTGCACTAACTGATGAGGTACATAATAAACTCAGTAAATTTTACAGGAAACTGAAATCATTGTATTTGCATTGAATTCATTATGTTGCTTGATCCATAAACCCTGGAACACAAGCGAATCTGAAAAGACATAGCTGAAAAAAAAAAACAAAAAACGGCGTGTTTACTTTACCTTTACTTTTCTTGGCCAACAAAACGACGTAACTAATGCAATGGGCAACCCGACTATCACCAGGTACATTAGCCAGAGCCAGGGGCGTTCCTCTGCAGCTGTCGTCAGCTGTCGGAGTACACCAGGCTGCGGGAGAAGTCAGCAGACTATGTACATTTTACACTGCTACCCAGTGAGCAGACACACACACGCACACACACACACACACACACACACGCACACACGCACACGCACACGCACACGCACACGCACACGCACACGAGCGCGGAAAAAGACACCTTTGATGATATGTTCTGTTAAAGAACTTCCTGATAAAACTAATCAGGGATTACTGTGTTCTCTTTTTCTTTTTATATGACCACTTTCACAAGTGGCCCTTGGTGTATGAATTTTATTAAAATAAAATCTGAGGCCATAACATCTTTCACTTGTAACAATCAAGTGTCTAAAGAAACCAACTGGGCGTGGGTGAATGGTTCAACAGATTAAAGTGCCGACACCCACATAAATGTAGGACGCAGCGGCCTGCATCTGTAGTCCCAGTGTCCCACTGGGTGCGATGGGAAGTAGAGTGAGCAGGCCCACAGGCCAGCTAGCCCAGAGCACACAGCCCAACTAGCCCAGAGCACACAGCCCAGCTAGCCCAGAGCACACAGCCCAGCTAGCCCAGAGCACACAGCCCAGCTAGCCCAGAGCACACAGCCCAGCTAGCCCAGAACACACAGCCCAGCTAGCCCAGAGCACACAGCCCAGTTAGCCCAGAGCACACAGCCCAGCTAGCCCAGAGCACACAGCCCAGCTAGCCCAGAGCACACAGCCCAGCAGTGGAAACACACACAATAACGCTGAAGTTAGGGATCTTGGCATTTCTCCGAGTAAAAATAGTTGGAATGCATGTAGATTACTGTTATAACCCAGCCTTGCACTGCCAACGTGAAAACACAAAGATGGCTTTTTTTGATGCTATCAGCTACAATTGGACTTTGAATCTCATCAGGGCTACTATAATTTAAGTTCGCCATGCAGTCTATGCGGAAAAGCTTGGTATTCTGTCTATAAAATGTACTCAAGTCCATTTCCTTGGTATTTAGTAGTCATTGCATCTGTGTGCCCCACAGCCAGGAGTGGGTCCCCTGAGGCCCACCGGCCCGCCCGCCCGCCCGCCCGCAGTTACGTTGTCTGTGGTCACTGTCACACCTCATTAGCATTTGCCACCATTATCTTCAGCTCCCAGCCATCTGTAGCCCACTGATCTGCCACCTCCTTTTCTGAACAGATGATAAAATTATCAAAGTAGATGTCAGGAGTCATGGACCAAAGCTCTAAGCCCAGGGCGCTGAAAGAAGTCAGGAGGAACGGGTGGTCATCCTCGAAATAATCCGGGTTGGGAATCTTCTGAGGACTCCAGATTCCCTGGAAGAAATAACAAATAGAGAAACTTTCAAATAAAGTGATGTCATTAAACAAATAGAAAGGAGCAGCAGAAAAGCCTTTTCTAAGGGATGGGGAGGTGGCGCAGGTGGTAACATGTGCCTCTGCATGAAGGTACAAGGAGCTGACTTCAGTCTCTAGCATCGTTTAAAAAGTCGGTGCTGTCAGACAATGGCTGTCACCCCAGTCCTGAGGAGATGGAGACAGGGGATCCCTGGAATTTGTTGGCCAGTCAGTCTACTTGAGTCAGAAAGATCCAGGTTTACTGAGAGACAGTGTCTCAAAAACAGTAAGATGAAGAGCAATCACACGTACATGCACACATACTTGCACGTGCACACACACACACACATGTGTACATACACATACCATACTTTGTGATAAAGGAATGCTATGAAGAAAGACTACAGTGAAGAATTACAATATATAACCATATTTGTGTGTATGTGTGTATACCATCATTTTATCTCTATATGCCTATCTATCTGTCTGGAGACAGACAGCGATGGTTTCTCTACATAGTCCTAGCTGTCCTGGAATTTGCTCTGTATGCCAGACTGGCCTTGAATTTCAGAGATCCTCCTGACTCTACCTCTCGAGTACTGGGATTAAAGGTGTGTGCTACCACATCCAACAAAAGATGCTACTTCCATTTTTTTTATTGATACTTTATTTTAAAAGATTATTACTTTTGCTTTTACCCTAAGGGTCTGTGCCATTTAGTCTCTGGTTCTAGGTCACCCAAGCAGTGTTGGGTATGATTCCTTCTCATGGAGTGGGCCTTAAGTCAAATCAGACACTGGTTGACCACTCCGACCAAGGTCTGTGCAACAACTGCCCTAGCATGTTCTGCAGGCAGGACAGACTGTAGGTTGAAGGTTTTGTGGCAAAGGTGGGTATCCATGTTTCTTGCAGCTTGCAGAGTACCTTCCTGCACCACAGAGTCTAGAACGTAGGGGTGAGGGCTCTGTGTAGGTTCCAGTGCAACCTCTCCATGCTCACAGGAAGGGTCTGGGTACAATTCTCTTGCCCACGCTCCCCCATCCCCCACCCCCATCAGTTTTCAGAGAGCAACCCTTTGTCTCGGCAACAGTCTGGGTTGTTTAAGGATTTCCATGGGATCCCCCTAGCCAACAACTCAATTGAAAGTGCTCTAGTCTCACCACCGGGAGCCTTGCCTGGCTACAGAGATGACTAGCTGGGACTCAGTGTTCCCCGTTATTAGGAGTCTTCACTAGGGTCACCTTCATAGATTCCAGCAAGTTTCCACTGTACTAGATTTCTATACCACCCCCAATTCCAGCCATCCCTCCCTTCACTCTCTGTCTTTACCTCATCACACTCCTGTCCCCACCCACCCCAGTCCACCCAAAATCTACTCTATCTTCCCCTCCTAGGGAGATCCACGCGGTCCCCACCCCAGACCCCTCCTCTTTCCTAACCTAAATTAGTTGACTTTCTTTAACTTCATAAAATTACAAATGAAACTTCTAAAAGATGCAGACACTGCTGAGGATTAGATAAAACAATCCGACCTTACTATAGAACGGGGACAGAGCTGTCACCTGGTAGTTAGGATTATTGATCATTGGTGGTCTCCAGATTCCTTTGTATTTTGGGTTATCTATCATGGGAGGTTTCCATTCTCCACACCCAATTTGACAGGCTGGGTTAGGAATGTGTGGCGCCTCCCACTCTCCGTCCATGTCGTCGCTCCTGGATGATTAGAGCAGGTAAAACATTAGCTCTCAGGCTTTGTAGGAAGCAATGAAAAGTAGTAAAAAACCAAGACACATTTGGCACCGTGCGTGGAACTGAGGGACGCTCACCAGTCCTCAGGCTTCTCGGCTTTAGGATTGGGGATAAATTTTGGTTCGTCATCAAGCCAGCCATCAGGTTTAACAGCACTCGAATCTTCTATTTGGGCAGGTTCATTTTCATCCCTGTAAATACATCGTTACAATAATGTATTTACTATTTTAGGAAGTTCTTAAATACACATGTCAAAATGTCCAGAAGGTACCATGGCAGGATGTCCTATCACTTGGTCTGTGTGCCTACTAAGGGCACCTTACACAGCAACACACACACACACACACACACACACACACACGTGCGTGCACACGCACTTACACCCCATTCACTCGTCATATGTGGTCTCGTGTTCCATGCACACTGCACACACTTTTTCACATAAATGACAACCCTGCATCATGGCATGCTCAATCTTGCTTTTGTCACTAAAACTCAGCAAGAATTACACACTGGCAGCTTTGTGACATGGCTTGCTTTTTATGTCGAAGGCTTGGTTCCCAGTGAGGCGAGTTTAGAGGAGGGTGACTGGATCATGAGAGCTTTGACTCAGAAGTTAATCGATTCCTCGCTTAATGGGTTTCCAGCAGGAGACTTTGTTGTGGAGCGATCCCTCTCCGCTTCCCCAGTGCCACAAGGTGGGCAGCTCTGTTTCACAACATGCTCCTTTCCAAGGTGTCCTGACGACACAGCCACCAACAGTGGAGTGGGAACCTCTGGATAAAATGGCTGACACTGAACTCAAGTATTTCTTCCTCATGTGTTGACTCCTGAGTGTCTTCTGTCACAGTGAAGCCAATCTAACCCAGACACTTTGCACCAAGGAATGTGTTCATTTCCACAACCACCCCCCGACAGAAGCCTTTGGACCATGTCTGTGTGGGGGAATGGCTCGGGAAAGGTAGTGTAGACTCAATGTAGAAAGAGCTTCTAGGGCCAGAAGGAAGCGCTCAGTGGGCCGTCCGTCCATAGCTCAGGTGAGACGGAGATGCAGAGAGGGATGGAGACGGTGCAGCCTAGTCCGGAAATCTGGGAGTAAGGTCTAAGCTAGGTACACACAGTAGGGTAAGTGCATATCCAAGTCATTCACATCTCTTTAGGTAGCTTACTTATTTTACGTTAAGAAATCATCCCTTTGTTGGCTATATACTGTAAAAACATAATCTTTCCACTTTCTACATTTTCAGGTTAAAAAATTACATTTAATTATTTATTTCTCTATATGTGTCTCTGTGTGTGCACACTCGAGAGCACAGACACGTATGCATGCCTATGTAAATCTGCACTTATGCCACAGCACACAGGAGGTTAGAGAACAACTTGTAGAAGCTGATTCTCTCTTCCATGTAGGCTCTGGGGGTGGGACTTTGACCATTAGACCCAGGGGCAGGCACCTTCACCTAATGAGTCATCTTACCAGGTGTCATGTGTTTTAAAATAAATGTTTCTGGTCCTTTCCTTTCCTTTCCTCTCCTCCCCTCTCCTCCCCTCCCCTCCCTTCTCTTCCCCTCCCCTTCCCTCCTCTCCTCTCCCTTTCCCTTCCCTCCCCTCCCCTCCCTTCCCTTCCCTCTCCTCCCCTCTCCTCCCCTCCCTTCCCCTCCCTTCTCTTTCCTTTCCCTCCCCTCCTCTCCCTTCCCCTCCCCTCCCTTCCCCTCCCCTCCTCTTCCCTTCCCTCCCTTTCCCTCCCCTCCCCTCCCTCCCCTCCCCTCCCCTCTCCTCCCCTTCTTTAGACAGGGTCTCATGTAACCCATGCTAGCCTAGAACTTTCTGTGTGGCCAAGAATAACTGTAACTGACCCTCCTGCTCATACTTTCCAAGTGCTGAGCTACATGTTTCTAACATGGTGCCTGGCCTTTAACATGTCTGTATTGTTCCTTTTGCCATACACAAACTGTATGTTTTCAAGCAGCTAAATTTATTAGCACTTTATGATTTTTCCAATCCATGTCATATTTTAAAAAGATTCTTCATAGTCTCCATATTTACATCTAGCATCTTAATTTAAAAAGCAACACTGACTTAGGAAGAAAGCCCCAAGGAGCATGAATATGGTGAGCATTAGGAGGATGACTGTGACATCACCGTGACGTCACCACTTCAGAGACGTGGACACTGTGACCCCATCAGCTCACTCCTGGCTTCCCACGCAAACCTCAAGCTGCAACATAGACTAAACTCAATTCTATTAATATACAGACTCAGCCAGCCCAACGTCAGGGTCAGTCTCTGAGCACAGCAGCCGGACACTGGTCCCCATTCTGCTGCCGCGCAGACTCAGCCAACTGGACCTGAGCCAGGCTTTGAAGACGCACAGACACTGGCTTTTGACAAAGCCTTTCTTTTCGTACCTCCAAACACAAATCTAATGCATTCACCTAACATGAAGCTGTTATCTACAGCTTCTTCCTCTTTCTGGGTCTACAAGCCTGAAATGGTGCAGGCTGACCGTGAGGAGGGAGGGGGGCCACCACTGTTCACGACAACAGTAGACTCATCAAATAATGCTGGAAGTGGCTTGCTCCTCCTACCCTTTGCAAAGCTTGCCTGAAGGGAAAGGCACTGTGACATCACAGGGAAAGGCATCCCCACCACAGGCAACATCTCTGTGGATCAGCAGTACTTGACGCGTTTGGTTTTCCTGAGAACAAGACCCGTGTTCTACACAGGCGATCACAGCAGTGTTCATAAGCACACGGCTGGAGGGAATGACTTTTCACGGACAAAGAAAAGAATCAGACGACGGCAATGAAACACACATGTATGGATCTACCGGGGATGTCTAGTGGAGTAGCAGTCAAATCTACACACCATACAAACCGCATGCCCATGTTTTAAGAAGCTCAAAGAACAGGAAGACACCAGGAGAACAAAGAAATCCATATCAGAACACAGTAAAAGCAAACATCTGAAACTGGCACTGTGGGAGAATACCTGAGAATTGAAAATAAATGACAGGCTGGGCAGAGACCACCCACCTGCCGTCAGGAACCGTGCGTCTCCAGAAAAGGGTGCCTCGTCAGAGGCCGCTGTTCAGCCCTGCTCAGTAGTCAGTGAAAAATATCCTTCGAAAACTATGCTGATACAAGCACACTTTCAGACATGTTACAGCAGGGAAGGAAGATGCGAATATGTGCTGCCTGCGAGAAACCCACTTTAGGGCCAGCGAGATGGCTCAGTGGGTCCAGATGCCTGTGGCCAACCACGATGACCTGAGTTCAATGCCTAGGACCTGCCTAATGGAAGGAGAGAACTGACTGCCTCAGGTTGTCCTCTGACTGTCACAAGGGCATTGTGGGACAGGTGCGCGGGCCTAGCGCCGTGCGACTGCTGCAGACAGAGGCACCAACACCGGGCAGGCTTGGGAGCCTGATGGAGAAGCCAGACCCTGGAAGAGTCCAGTTTTGGCCAAGCTATAGGGATGGAAACCCCACCAGGAGTGCGGAATGCTGGGTCCTTCTAGGAAGACGAGAATGCCGCAGACAGCCTTGTGTCCGTCAGAACCCACAGAGCCGTGAGTCACTAATGAGCTTAGCAGCATACAATCTATCCTTAGATTGTAAGTAGTACCTAACAAAAGATATAAAAAAGATACCAGTGCTAAGCGGGTGGGTGTGAGCCAGCCACCCACTGTGACATACTATATACTGAGAAAGTACAGACAAGACAGGCATGTAAACAGGCATGTAAATGTCATACTATAGTCTCACAGGAAGGTTTGCTTTTTTAACTCTTAGGATTTGTATTCACACCTTTGTGAAGCGTCCTTCCAGCTAGGGGACAAATGGGCGCCAGTGTGCTAATTCTAGTCTCAGTCATGTCAGCCATTTCAGGGGTGCTGTCTCTCTTAGATCACTATTCTGATGTGTGATCTAAGGTGCCATGAACATACCTACAGGGAGGGGACTGGAACCCGGGGCCAGCCACTTAGCAGCCTCTCACCCAAGCCAGAGTCAGTCGCCTCTCAGCCAGGCCTCAAGCCTCTGAGGTAATCGTCAGCATGACTTGTCCTGGCCTGGTCAGTTTGGGGATATTTGTTATACAGCACAACCTAGCACGGTTGGTTAAACCCAACAAGAAATATAATCTATTTAGCAAACCTTAATTAAGGGTTATGCAATAGACAGGGGGAGAAAAACTGTGGTTCTTAGGAATAAAAGTACAAGGTCTTTATGCAGAAATCATAAAACATATGTGAGGGACAAAGATAGGTCACTAGAAAGAGCGACCCACGTGTCCTTCACCATCCAGCCTCAAGCTGTGGACTCCCATCCACCCAATGCATTCAGTTAAGAAAACCTTCCCCGGATGGAAACACCACCATCAGCTTGTAAAGACACATCAGGCTTCAGCGTGAGCTCGAGTGAGGCCTGTGGAGGTTTATATAAAACATCGACAATGGGACAGCCTAAAGCCAAGTCATTATTAAAAAAAAAAAAAAAAAACAAAAACCCAACCCATCAACCTAAAAAAAGAAAAAAAAAAGCACAAATACACAAACAAAACCCAAACCATTCTACACCTACAGAGATTACCACACACAGATGTAGAACAACAGGCCAGGACTTAAAAGGAAAGGCTTGCTGTTTCAAACTCATGGACCTTCCCGCAGAACTGATATCATAAAAATAAATAAATAAATAAAATGAAAATAAAAGCATATGAGGAAAAAAAAGCAATAAAGTAAACATATTAAAGAAAAATTTAAATTAAAACAATAGGAAGATAGGACAATTGCAACATCAATTTCTGTAAATTATTTCATAGACAGTCACCGGAGTCGGGAGTTTTAACAGCTCTGCTGTTAAGAGTCTCACTGGCGGCAACAGTTACCCAGACAGACCAGGCCTGCAGCTGAGTCCTTGGCTTACCAGTCGTCTGGCTTGACTGCGGTGGGATCTGGGATCTTGGCTCTGTCATCCCACTCTTCTGGCTTTTTATCATTGGGGTCGTCAATTTCTCTGGGTGGATTGACAGGCGGGACCACGTCATCTAGCAAGGTCCCTTGGTTCACAACTTTCTGATCGATTAATATTTCAAATGTGTCATCTGGATTCATCACTAAAGAACAACAATTTTAACACTTGATGGTTAGTATCCAGACAGATGGAAAGATAATCTTCGAAATAATAAAATGACTTAAAAGTTTTTCTCCTAACCAGGAAAAACCAATGTATTAAATCAAAACTTGCTGAAATCACGAGCTACAATATATTCTAAAATAAAGGTAAAATTTGTTTTAAACTCATTTTTTCAATAATGAAAAACTCCGTTATCTCCACAGGTAAAATTACCTAGCAGCTAGCTGACCTGGTGGGTCACATGGCCACAAAGTATTCCCTCTTCACAGTTATAGCCAATCTTCCCATATTAAGACTAACCCCTCAAACTTAAGAGGTTACAAGTATATCACAAAGAATTTAAACTGTTTCAGAACCACTTGAGAGCTCCCGATCCAGCATATATCACTCTTAAAAATGGATTTTCCTACAAAAGTACATTTTCGTACATAAACCCCACCCAGGGAACACTATCAGGAAAGATGCATTGTTAAGTAACTTCCATTCTGGAATCTCCTGTTTTGACACCCCCACTTCACACCCCATTTATTTGAAACAACTTATATTCCCCCAAAGATAAACTTCTTAAAGGTAGATACATTTATTTTCTCCTGAAAGCACAAGCCATCAGCATCTTCATGGAAATGAGAACTTTTGAATGAATGAATTAAAGGTGTACCAAGGGTATAGAGGTGAGTCTTCCTGTCTGTAAAGAACTCTTTCAGATCGACATCTGGAGGTTTGGCATGCTTTTCTTCAAAAACTCCAGTTTTGGGATGTTTGTGTCTGAAGATTAAATGAAGTTTATAATCTTCTCCACATTTATCTGGTCCAAACATGATGGTATAGGATGTTTTATCATAAAAGTTTTCCTTCAAAGAGAGAGGATGGTCCCAATTAGTCCAGAGTTCATGGCACACTCTTTGACTTTCTCTATTATGTCCAATGGCCAGAATTTACAGACTATATTAAATGCCAACTTATCAAGTAACACAAAAGACAATAAAGGATATGGCAAAGTGAAAACTTTTGCTTCGAAGTATGTGTTACTTGAGAAAAGCACACGCTATTTCCTTCCTGAGGATGCTTGGAAGAGCTCAGAAAGACTTCAATTGCTTTATGCAAATAGAAATTAGCAGTTCATGGGGAGCTAGGCACATGTATGACCTTAGACTAAAATGATTATTTGTTACCTATTAGGAAGCTACAAGGAAATGACCCTTAGCCAGAAACAAAACAGTAACAACAAAAACGTGCTCAGACAGAAGCACTCAGATTTCACTCCTTCCTTGTGGGGTCTTGCCCTCCAGCACAATATCCCTCTGCAGAGTCAGGGTGCGGCCCTCAGATCCTGCGGCTCCTGTACTCGATCAAGTGAGGCTCAGTGAGCTCCTAAGCCCTCTGGATGCCACGATGCCTCAAATGTGGAGATGACAGTTCCTACCTTAGAAGGGCTCTGAGGATTTGCTGGGTCGAATTATGCTGGAACTCAAGCATACTATATGTTTGCCACTCCCCCACTAAGACCTACAAGATCTCAACCAAGAGCTTCCCTACATCCTACAAGTGGCCTCTCTTACCTGGTCCTACAGTCAGTAGTGCTGAAAGTAGGTTCTGCTGTGCACCATGAAGCTGGCCCGCAGCAAGGCCATCTCAACCATGACACGGACCCTTACTTCTGTTCTATCAGACCTGGAAAGGGCTCCCACTGTGGAAAGCTCTAAGAAATGTCCCCAAACTATCAGAACTCTCTGGGTGTTGGCAACACAGAAGAGGCAGCTTTTAAAGTGGGCTCTGTGCCGTCAGTCGACTTCTCTGAACAAACTTGTGAGGAACTCCGGTTTGATACGTCATGAGCATCTCTAAGTACCTGCTACTTCTACCCACAGGGAGAGCAGAGTTATTTATGTCCCTGAAGAGACAGAATTGATATTTTCATCACACAGTGCAACTGTGTGTGAATCTTGGCAGCGAGCTATAAAGGCCATAGATAGTCATGTTGGAAAAAAAAGACATTGAAAATGAATTTTCAGTTGTTGTCTACCAGTCCTTAAAATACTTACTGACTTTAACAAGGTGTTCTTAGATATTAAAATGTCATACCAGAATCAAATCACCAGTGTCTGCTAGCAGTTTAATGTATGCACCTCCACAATCAATACCATCTTGAAAATTTACTTCATATCTAAATGGAGGGAAAAAGAACCACACTGCTGATAAGTGAATGTTACTCATTGCTTGTTAAAGTATAATGAATTACTCTCAGCACCCTTAAGTAGAATTACTTTACATTACCACCAAGCTCACTCACATGAAGAATATCATGAGCAGAAATGCTCCTCTAATCTACAGGTCAAGTTATGATGTTAAAATATTTAGAAATAATTACAACCAACTAGAGAAAATCCAACCATCTCATTTACATAATTTCTCAGCAAAAGTATTAACATGGGGATAAAGAGATTTTTAACTAAAGCTGCAACAGGAAACCTTGAAATGTGATGCGGTAAGTTCTCCCTACAGTCTCCTTAGCAGGGTGTCAAACTCAGGGCCTCGTACAAGCTGGGCAAACACTCTACTACTGAGCCAATCCCTGGCCTCCATGCTCTGCACAGACCTGGTCACATCAGGGTTCTCAGACCTGATGGTAACTTTAGAGATCCAGGATCCAACACTAATTCTTATTTAACTCACCTCCACCTGAAGGTAATTGAATTTTCACTCAATAATTAGAATAATCAGAATGCCCATGAGAAAGGGCATTTGCCCATACTGTTTAGTATACCAGCTACTAGCCTCTCACAGATTTACAACATACGACAAGTCTCCAGCAATTTTGTTTTGTTTTAGGTTGTGTCTTAAAAAAAACCATCGCTAAGGTAACAAACAGTAGGTGTCTGATGAATTAATGAGTCACATGGGGAAAATCCATAAAGCAGTTGCTAACGTGAAAAACAGTAAAAAAGAGATGGTTTTGTTAAGTGAAGTAACAAAAATAACAAAACTATTAAGTAAAGAAACCAGGCACAATGCTGCTTATTTAATGAATGACGTAGTTATAAACGTTTCCCAAGCAACTTCAGGGATGAGATGAAAAATAATAGCAAAACAACCCGCCAGCTTGAACCCCGTTGGTATGCACACGCGTACCAGATGAGGGAGGGAGGGAGGGAGGGAGGGAGGTTAAGTAGCTAACTTGCAAGTCTGTGGGGGAATCCCACACCCTTGCTGTGCTGTATTTCCCAAGCTATCCACACGAGGGGGCTCTAAGCACATCCTCTCAAGTAGCAAAGCCCCAAACTGCCTCTTGATCCATCTGCCTGCCCCACTGACATCCTGTGTGCCCACCTTCTATTTGTCCACCTATGGGGTGAGGCTTGGCCCTCACTCCAAGGTGATTTGAATGATGCCGAAATAAAGGTTGGAAATGTCACATTCTGTTATGGAACTTAGCAAAAACAATTAAAAAAAACATGTTTCCCCTAAAGCGTTAAGTTTTACTTAAAACACAACTTGACAGTTTCTTCATGGGGCTCACATGTTCTTTTTGAAGAACAAAACAGAAGAAATGACGCTGGTGTGGTCTAAAGGTTGTCATTTTCAGGAATTTAAATATGAAAAGATATTGCTGTATTCCAGGTGACTTAAGGACGAAGGATCCTCCAGGGAGTGTAGGCGTTAGAAGGAAGAATGTCACAGACAGTGCTATAGCCAGACAGCGGCTTTGCTGTCCTGCCAGGCCGAGGCTCAGTCACTTTGTTCATTTCTTATCGTGCAAACTTTCTGCTCTGAGCATCGACCCTGCAGGGCCTGTCTGCAAAGGCTGTGATCCCAGATACTTCAGAGCCTGGGACAGGAGGCTCCTGAAGTCACCCAGAGCCTGGCAACTTGGTGAGACCTTGTCTCAAAATAAAAAGTGCAGACAGCTGGGATCAGAGGCAGAGCATTTGCTCAGCGCACAGCAATCGCCAGTGCCGTTAGAATCAAACCCACAAACTCACGAGCATTAACTTGCTAGTTATAATCCATACACAGTGGACTCAGGGGTGGGGGGCAGCAAAATGTCTCTCATCACATAAGAAGGCTACTTACTGCCAAACATCGAGCCTCAGGAAACTGAGGGCACACACAGCGTTGTGTTAATTCTGATTTCTCAGGAGTGTTGTTTACCAAAACATTATATGAACGGTTAACAGAAGAAAATCACTTACATGGTCAAGCATGCTTGGGGGAAGTTAATAGCGAAGCTACAAGTGGCTTGTATGTGCAGACCTTCTCCTAGCCTGCGTGGGTTCATGTGCCTTCTTCTTAAGCCAGACCATCTCTAACTTTCAAAACCTGACTGATGGCATAGGAAACACAGGCAGGACACTCCTTTGGGGTTCCATGTTCTGGGGATACCTGCTGTGTACCCCAAACCGAAATCCAAAACACTTTGAGAATCACGAGGACAATCAAACTACTTCAAATTTCAGAGCAATAGCTAATTTAGGTGCTTTGCAAAACTCTTTCAGCTTTTCTCCTTCAGTCCCAACAACAACATACGCCCCCAATCAACAGTAAAAAACCAAAACCGAACCCCAAACCCACAGTTTCTATGGAGTTGTGAGGGAGACTGTGAGGCACAGAGATGCACATGGAGACCTGGAACCACCTCAGAAAGAAGGGCCAGGCACACAGCACCTAGCATCCCATCTCTCCAGCCAAGACCAACTTTGAATAGAAAGGGGCTTCACAAAGTAGATAATGGGCCAGTAGGAGACTCTGATAATGCCAACTACTGCTATGGGCGATGACCTATTTGCTCCAGAAGAAGCCCACACAAACAGAGCTCAGCTTAGGAAACCCACACCACCGAATTACCCTAAAAACTGCCCAGCTCATACAGTGTCAGATACCATCCAGGCTCCTGATGATTACTCTATTGGAGAACCTGCCCAGCTGTGGTCCCACAAAGCAGGAGAGCCCCCCCTACCTATTCACCCTCACCCTGGAGAGCACCAAGAAGCCTGCTCTGCAGACTGGCTCACCAAGGCCCCAAGCAAAGAGCCAAGGCAGATCAATAATCCCCAGTTCTTGGAAGCATCTGGGCGCCCACCTTGAGTACCCACCTCAGTCTAACAAGAGCCTTCAAAGGCAGTGATATACGGCTGGACACAGTGAGCATCCTACCCCATAGCCAGGAACCTTCCACCACAGCCTCTAAGGGAGCATTTCTCAACCTGTGGGTCATCTGACCCCCTTGAGGTTCGAAAGACCTTTCACAGGGATCGAATATCTGATATCCTGCATTTCAGACATTTATATTACAATTCATATTCCAAGCAAAGTAGCAATGAAAATAATTTTATGGTTGGGTCACTACAACATGAGGGGCTGTACTAAAGGAGTTTTGAGGGAGAAGGTGACGCTAGGGCTGCGACAGAGATGCACAAGGAGGTTTTGCAGCATTAGGAAAGTTGAGAACCCCTGCTCTAGAGACTCTGTATGACCTTCAGCTACTCAAACATGACCCATGCTAAGTCCCCCCAAAACCATTGAGTTCCCTGCTCCCATTGGTGGGAATGCTACACCATGCCACCCTGAACCCACTGGAGCACCCCCCCAAAAAAAACCCCACCAAAGTAAACCTGTGAAGACTGCCAAACATGCTCCATGGGAAAGAGCTGCATTTCCAGTGGACAGAGCAACCCCACGACCCTGCAAACCCACATCACTGGGATGCCTGCGACCAATTTTATAGTGGGAGATGACAGCACACCATTATGTCCACGTAGAACTAAAACCAGTGCAGCCTGCTCAGCCAGCACCCTGGGATTTATCGTCTGATGCACAATAGTCTGGTAGAAGCTACTGATATTGATAGACAAGCATCAGGGTGGTCAGAAGCAGTGCAGACGCTAGGTTATTGAGCTGCACTGGTAAGATTTGCAGACATAGGACGGAAAACAGGAGGTTTGTCACCCACTGGAAGAACACGACTCTCCTGCCAGGTAGTCAACAGTCCATTCAAGCGATGGACCGACCACTCATTGCATTCAAGCCGTTCCAGACCAGCAGGTGCTACAGGACGTGTCCCTCTGGCAGCTGACACAAACTCTATCCACCAGGATCCAGGGCTTTCTCCACACGCTAGTCTACACAATGAGTCTCACAAATTAGAAATAATTGGCTAATATTCAGACTGTATGGAACACCCAAGAGCAAAAAGAAAAAAAACTTTCAAAAATCCTATTAAAAATAGTGCACACCACAGGGATGGACCCAGGCCTTCTGCACGCATGTAACAGACGTGCAGCTGTGTCTTCATGTGGACCCCTAACAGCAAGGGCAGGGCTGTCTCTGACTCCGTTGCCTGTCCTTAGATCCCTTTCCCCTAACTGGGCTGCCTTGTCTAAGCCTCAATAGGAGAAGATGCGCCTAGTTTCTTAATGCAACTTGAGATGCCAAGGCTGGTTGATATCCAGGGAGGCCTCCCTCCCCCTTTCTGAGGAGAAAGGGAGGAGAGTGGGGGGGGGGAGGGAAAATGAGTGGGAGGGAACTGAAGCAGTGATCAGGATGTAAAGTAAATAAATAACTTAATTAATAAAAAAAATACGCGTGCTTAAGGAGGCAGAGGCAGGCTGATCCCTGAGTTCAAGGCCAACCTGGTCTACAGAGTGAGCTCCAGGACAGCCAGGGCTACACAGACAGACTCAATCTCAAAAAAAAAAAAAAAGAAAAAAAAAAGGAAATTCAATAGACCTACACAGACATTTCTCAAAAGAAGATACACATGAGTAAAGTATATTATAAAAACATATTCTACCATGAATCAGGAAAACACAAACGAAAAACTTACCCAGGTAGAATAGCTTTAATGAAAAACAGAAAACAAAACCAAAAACCCCAAACCACCCCCCCCCAAAAAAACTGCTTATGATGATGTCAGAAAGGCAATTTTTATATATTGATGGTGGGAACCACAGATTAATAGAGCCACTATGAGAAATGGCCCCAGGACTGTACTATGAGCTATTGCCAGCTCTCCCAGGGCTGGGATCGTAGCCACAGGGAGGGAGCACATGAGCCCATGATGCCGGCCCTTCCAACGCTCACTCTGCAGCCTTCTCAATGGCCTGATGCATAGTTCACCGAGGTGGCACTGACATGTGGCTACGGAAGGGGTGCTCCGTATGTCCAGAGGGAAGCCGCTCCGCCACTTAAAAGCATTAGGTAAAGTTTCATTCATAGCAACATGACTGGTGCCACGGAGCATCACATGAAGTACAATAATTTCAGCAAAACCACCCAAGACACACACCACCTGCTTTCATTCCTTTTTGGAAGGGACATAATGATTTAATAGAAGTAAAGAAGAGTTATTGGTGGTTTGGAATCAAAAGGGAGAGGAAGGAAAGAGGGAAGAGAAAGACCAGGGACACTCAGAAAGGAGGAAGTTCTCCGGCGCCCTGCAACAGTAGGTGACTACAATAATTTATGTCCTAGAACGGATCAGAAGACAGGGTCTCAACATGAAGCCGTGAGAAATGTTTAAAGAAACAGAAATGTCAGGCTGCATCCCACACTGACTGTAACATATATATTAAATGATCAAACACCACACAGGTAGTGCATGTGTAAAATTAAGGTTTTAAACAAATATTGTACAGAAAAAAAGTAGCACAAAGCTGTTGTTATTTGAAGAAGTGATCACGGAGAGTAGAAAAATGCTCCAAATTGCGAAGCACTTCAGACTTTAGGTCAGGCGTGCTCAAACGCGCTGACACAGACACGGAAAGGAAAAGGTGCCAAATGTCAGCAAAAACCACGTGCCACTAAAAGCACTTCACAAAACCTCTTAGCCCATTTGATAGCTGTTCAGTTCTTGATCCTCTTTCTTTGTTCAAAATAATAATTTCACAGTTCTTTGAGAAATTTGTAGATGTATTTTCTTGTTTGCTTCTTATCTGGGAAGACATTTTTTTTTCCTTTATACGTGACTCATATTGAAAACATTACATTTATCTTAGCCCTGAGAACTTGAATTTTGTCTTGGCTTCCTTTACAGCCCTTTTCAAATGAATGGTGCATTCACAGAGTGACGTTATGTACGCCTAACTTTTAGGAGACTAGGAAGGCTACTTTCCAGTTCTCAAGGAAGGGCTGTAGAGATGGCTCAGTAGTGAAAGTGCTTGACACCCAAGCCTCGGGACCAGAGTTCAGATCCCAGGACCCATGGGCAAGGTGGGGTCACATGGTGGCCAGCCTGTAACTCCAGCCTCAGGAAGCAGGGGATGACTCACAGAGCGAGCTGGCTAGAGAGAGAGGCCACGCTGCAGACAGAGAGTCTGTGTCTGTGAATAAGGTGAATCCAGGGTGATTCCCGGCATCAACCTCAGACCTCCACGTACACAGACACAAACACGTAATGGCACACATAAACACACAATTGCACACACACGCCACAGGGAGGGAGGAAAAATTAAAAAAAATTATCAAGGAAAACAAAAATCAAACCAAATCTTAATAATAAATAATAGCTAATGTTAGTTCATACAACGGCAAACCCTCCTTGTCTTTATGGATTAAAGTGGATTGGATAGCTACTGAAATGGACTCGTACAGACTGAGCTGAAATGGGGCAACTAACCCAGGAAGGAGCCCCGTTCACGGCACCGGCAGAGGGTCGCAGAGTCTGCAGGCCTGTAGCTACCACTGCTACTCTGGAGGACATATTGACCTGGGACAGTTTCCAATACAAGGCAACCTGTGACTAACACTAGCTCACCTCCCTTCCTGTGCCACTGAACAGGGAGGGGTTTTCAGAGCCTCACTTTGGCTTCAAGAACTGCAGGTGAGAGTGGGTTGGGAATTTCCCCCTGACCTTGGGGCAGTGTGCACACAGACTCCAGGGCTGATGTCAGTGCAAGGGGAAGAGATTTCAGACAGTAAGGGGCTTTAAGAGCTCCACACTTGAAGGACATTGGCCTCTGCTGAAGAACACATTGCCCTGCTGAAACCTGTTTACGCCTTTGAGCTCTGTTCTGAATATCCTGAGATTTCTATCTTAACAGACCAAACAAGAAAAGCTAAGACAAGAGTGTTGACTTAATCACCACCCTTTATGGAACCAGAATTGTGCCTATGGGACACGTGATGTGAAAGGTTATCACTAACCTGTTTACCCCCCCCCCCAAAGCCCAGGGTGTGGTTATGTATACATGTGTTTGTCTATGAACCTGGAAAGGGAAAGGGGTGATTTGTCTGCGCGCGCACGCATGTGCGTGTGTGTGTGTGTGTGTGTGTGTGTGTGTGTGTGTGTGTGTGCGTGTGTGTGTGTGCACAGCACCAAACCTAACATGCATTCAGATGTCAAATTATAGCAGACTAATGCAAATGAAAAAGTCTTAAAACTTACTGAACTATCAAAGGCTTATCGGCAAAAATAAAGGGTTTTGCGAGGACAGCGGAGATTGCATGGTGCTTGGCTTTAGACTTCAGAACCAGCCCTCTGTCACCAGGCACCTGGTTCTCCTTCAGTTCTTCTAGTTCCCATCGTCCTGAAGGAGAAAGCAAAGGGAATGAGCTGCAATGGAAGACACACACCTGCACCCCTCAGCCGCCGTCAGCGCGGATCCTTTCCCGGGAAAACTGATTACGGAGAAAATAAAACCAAATAACGCATCAGAAAATGATTCCTGAAATTTGTATTTCCCCTTTCCTTTTTCCCTGTCCTTTCTCTTCCTTTTTTCCCTTTCCTCTCTTCTCCGTCCCTCTTTTCTTTTTCTTATCATTTATCAGAAACTGGCTTCATTTCCTTAGTTAAATTTCGGAAGATGGGGGCTGGAGAGATGGCTCAGTGGTTAAGAGCATTGACTGCTCTTCCAGAGGTCCTGAGTTCAATTCCCAGCAACCACATGGTGGCTCACAACCATCCGTAACGATATCTGACGCCCTCTTCTGGTGTGTCTGAAGACAGCTACAGTGTACTCATATAAATAAGTCTTTAAAAAAATGCCTCAGAAGACTAGCAAATAGGTACACTTCTCAGCTAGATGGACACAATGAGGTTTTCTTGGCCTACTTTCAATAAAACAATGGTGACAGCAATGTGGTTCCTCCCGTGAGGTCTGAGTGCTGACTGCACTTCCTGTCTGTGTGTTACCCTGCTGAGCACACCCTCTTGATCAAGAGAAAGTTTGTCTTGTCCAGATACTCAAAATGAATAAAATAAATTTAAAAGTGTGTATGAAACAAGTACGTCATTCAAAGCCCCAAAGCTGAGCTGGGGCTCTGGGCTGGAATCTCAGTGTTTCAATCTGGATGTTTGCTGTCAGGCCATGGGGCTACACACGCTGTAAGCCAGGCAAGCTAACTGGAGCCCCGGAGGTCTGTGTTGGGCATCAACCCTTTGCTCATTTTAGAACAGAAAAAAAAAAAAAGACAAAACCAAACAGTTTAATTTATATAAAATGTTACAGTTTTGAAAATTATATGTTTGTCTGTTCCAACCAAACTCAATTCAGTAAAAGATGGTTATCTTGCTATAATGTCTTAACTCACAATGATTTTTTATGGGCACGTTAAATCACTGATGCTTCTAGATCGCCTTCCCCTTTAAAAATAGTGCATCCGCCACAAGTTCCACGACCAAAGGAGCTTGAGTTTTTGTTGTTTTGTATAATTCTTGGGATTTTAAAGGCACTCTTAAGAGAGATTTTCAGTAGGAAGCAACACATTGTTGCACATGTCTGTAATCACACCATTACTTATAGCCGAGGCAGGAGGATTGCATGTTTGAAGGCAGCCGAGGCTACCCAGCAAGACCTATCTTAAAAATAAATGTTTGCGGTTTTCCCTAAAGCACCGCCCCCATCTTGTATTATATTTTCCCAGAATGGACCTTTTATTTGGCTTCTCTGAAAGACTGTGCAGAGCTCAAACACAGATGCTTAAAGTCAGACATTCTGGTTAACAGCAATACTGTATTTATTTAGATTTATTTTGGGCAGCATGTTCCTTGGACTCATTGTTTCTTTGAGGGGAAAAATTCTCTAAATGGCTTTAGACTGGTCTGTCCATGGTTTCTTTTGGAGTGTACACACATTTGGAGGCATCAGGGGTTTGCAGGGACGGAGAATGTTTTGTGCAGGGGTAGGCAGGCAGGCAAGCAGGCGGGCATGGTCTTTGTCTTACACATGGAAACAATGAGCAAAAAATTGGCCATGGAAACCTAGCACATGCTGTGGTGTAACTGCCTTGCAGTGTCAGAGTTCTAGGCCACGTACTTCAGGGTGTGAGCACTTCCTACACAGCGGACCCCGCCCCCCCCTCAGCCAGAGCTGGGGGAGACCTTCCTTCCGGACATGATGGTTGGGGAGGCTGCTTGTGGACCAGAAGGAAGACTCTCTTTTTTCATTCTCTGAGGTGGTCCTTCTAGGGAAGGAAATATGACCCTGAAGGACATTTCCACAGCCCAGCCTGAAGACGGCAGCCTCAGGGATCCTGTGGACAATGGACAAGGCCTGAAGCTGTAGGCTGCCTGGTGACCAACCACAATCTTACTGTGCTCATTAACACACCTCTGTGCGCGACCTGTGAGTGCCCAGGCTTGAGGCAAAAGGTCCAGAACAGCTTAGTGAGTGAGCTTACTGGGATCAAAGTCCAACCATGCTCTAAGAGTCGGACGACTGGTGAGAGTAGGCAATCCCTGAAATGCTGTGGAGGGGCCGGTGAAAGGCAGAGTGGAACGTCCGGCCAACATAACGTAGCAAAAATATAATCTCAAGGCTGTGGACATCGGTTGTGGTTAACTAATATTTGAATAAGTATTTTACCATCATAAAGAGAAATTTCTGAATCCATATCATCCTTCTTTGCTTTTGATAAGACCCACCTGTAAATGAGAGTGAACAAAGATAATTTGCCATTAAAATAAGATTTGCGATTTTTAGATAAAAATGCAGGTAAAGATACAAGAGGTTGTCACCCAACACAACCAGATCTTTCATTCAAAGACTTTTGAGTGAAAAGTACTTTTTGGTACTAAGAAGCTGATCAGTTAATCTAGCCTTTGAGCAGTTCCAGAGGGCAGGAGTTCAATAGGCTTGGCTTTACTGGGAATAAACAGGCACACCAGGGCTGGGTTCTCAGAGGGAAATGGGGATAGAGTACACATCTGACTCCCAGCAGAGGGCCTGGGGCACAGTGACCAGTAGGTATTAACCCTCACAGAGATGTATACCATCACTGTGGCTGCAACAGAAACTCAAAGCTGTCTTAACCATCGCCACTGTTAATTTCTCCCGTAGTGAACAAGCAAATGCTGTGTGCTTTCTTTGCATGCCAAATTTGTGTCTCTTGTATAAATACATAGCTTTAAATTATCCCAGAAGGTCACAGGAGTGCTAATTCTTTTAGACCAATAGGTTCAGAAAACTCATCAAACTGAAGAAAATGCAGGAACACTCACCCAGTCAGATTTCCACTATCAAATGTTTCTGTAAAATATACTTCTCCTATAGGTTGAGGTGTCTTATATTTAATAGTCTAGAAAAGAGAATTTTTAAAAACTAACGTTATTTATTTTTGCAAATATCTGATGTCGTTCTGCTGGTTCAGAACCTAGTACCCAGTGCACAAGGGCAATAGAGATGGTATGGAATCTGGCTGTAAAGTTCATGTCTTAGCAATGTCATAATGAAACCTGGTGTTCTGTACAACTGATGTTCAGTAATGAATTTTTAATGTTTGTCCCACTTCTCATCTCACCAAATATAGTCATGCATGGTGAACAGTCTTGTGGTTTGTTTTTTAAAGTATGAACCTCCAAAGACCCCAGATGCTGCTACCAGTATCCGCCCCAGCTGTCGGTACTTTGGCATTGCTTTGCAAATCACAGAGCTGGTGTCAAAAGAATACCTTTGCGGAGATTGAAATTTAACAAGGGAAGCACAATATTCACTGCAGACAGATAATAACATTTAGACTTGCATATTAAAAAATCCAGTAAACATGAGATGAAGTAAAGGAATCTGTGAGAACTTTCTATGACTTCTCTGAGCCCTTTGACCAGAGGCTGGCACAACAGGATGGGTAATTTCTAGTCATCACAGTTTTCAATGTGAATATACTCAATGTGAAGGCACCAGAGACATGGTTCTAGAGAGCCATGTGACAGGGTGGGGACTGGAGGGGAATGACCCTTTCACAGAGGTCACCTAAGACTATGGTGAAAACACAGATACTTATGTTACAATTCATAACAGTAGCAAGATTACAGTAATGATGTAGCAACACCAATGATATTATGTGGGGTCACCACAACACAAGGAACTGCATTCAAGGGTTGCAGCATTAGGAAGATAAGAGAACTGCTCTAGGGAATGGTCAAGGTAGATAGAGAAAAGTCTCTGTAAAGTTTCACAGTCTCCTGTAAGTCATCTCAGAACGTAAACCTTCACAGCACAGAGGTAGAGCCCTGGCTCAGCCCAGCTCAAGCCTACACTGTCGCCCTTCACTGTTCAAATCCATCCCCCTTGTAGCCATTTCTACTCACAGGGAAATAAATAAGCAAAAGCCACTCCCTTTATGTCCTGAGAACCATAAATTATGGTACCTTCCACTTTGTCTGGAGAAGGCTGGTATTATCAGAACTAAAACTGAAGACTATGTCTTTGCTAAAGGACGTGGCCTTCTGACCAGCGAGCTCCTGTCTCGGCAGCATGTGCTTACTGAGCACAACTGGATTAGGTGACAGACACAAATATTTGCTGTGTGTGGCACTCTAAGGAACACAGCTGGAAAAAAATGAGGTTTTACTATCCACTGAGAGGACAAAGGCTGTCAGGAGGGAAGGACATGTATCGTGAGAGATCTGTCACACCTATGACCGCGGAAAGAATAGTTTATAACTCACTTCTCAACCGTCTTACCCCCGAGGAAGGTTCATCTTTAATATTACTCTCGTCTGAATTTGCACTGAAGTCTTCCACCTCCACGCCATCCTCCGTAAAGTCCGCCCTGGCCGAGAGAAGCAGGATACCCAGGCACAGCCCCACACCCTGGAGATGCATAGTGACTCTGTGAAGTCAAAAGCAGCCGGTTAAAAACCAGGCGGGATGCCTTGTGGCAAGAACCAAGGAAGACATGGCTTCTCCTTTATTCTAGAATGCTTTACTCACAGTATTTAAAGTAAGCCTTGAACAAGTCAAACACCAACTTCTAACTTTCACGTCTAAGTCTTCTTCCAAAATCAAAGAGCTAATGTGTAAAGATATAAAGATGTCAGCAAGTGCCTATGAGATGCAAATATTGTGACGAGATCGCGATCCCTAAATTTTCACTTACATTATTGCATATAATGTAGCTTAAGTATATACAAAATTCAACATTTGATAATGGTACAGGTAGAATCAATTCACATCTAAACACCAAAAACTAAGGGATTTTTAATCATACATTTAATGAAATAGTGCTTTGCCAACGTCAAGTCCCATGCTGTAGCAGGCTGTCTGCTGAGGACCATGTTCCATCCAACTCATCATTCCTAAACTCCCATGATCATCACCTAGCTATCTGACTGTATGTCTCTTCACACAATGCAGAACTGCCGTGTTCGAGAGGAGCAAAGGCCAAACGCAGCTTGCTGTCTTCTTAGCAGAAGCGCTTGGCTTATGTAATTATGTTCTCATTGACTCTCATCAGCATACACTAATTCAGAATTTCTCCCTTGGTGCCAACAGAGTTTCAAATGGGTACTGTTGGGCGCAGAGACAGTCCCATGTCATTGATTCAAAAGCAGTCACACAATAATGCATCCTCCTCCTCTCCTTCCTCCCCCTCCTCCCTCCTTCCTCCTCCTTGTATATGCTGTTCTTTCCAAATGCTAACATCAACATGGGGAAAATTTTAAAGTAGATTCTTAGAACTCTAAGATGTTTTAGAAAATAGATAGCTATAGACGTATAGGGTCTATTAAGAAAGGTGGGCCAGATAGAGATGGTTCTGCAAGCACCGGAATTGATGTTATCAACAGCAACGATTGAAGACCACACAGACTAGAGGAACTGAAACCCTCACACACTGCTGAGGTGTGACAATGGACCAACAGCAGTAGGAAATAACGTGGCATGTTTCAACATGTGTCCAGGGATTCCACTCAAGAATAGCCAAAATAAACAAAGCCTAAATCCTCACAGATACATAGACACAAGCCGTAAGATACATTTCTTGTATCAATCCAAATGCGGGCCAACTCAAATACCCATCAACTCATGAGCATACAGACATAAGTTGAAGCCCTCAAACCCTGGGAAAACATCCAGCAACAGAAAAGGACAGGAAGCAGGGACACAGAACTGTTATGCCGATGGAAAAGCCAGTTATGAAAAAAATCATAAATGTTGTACTGCTCCACTTTAAAGAAGTCAGAAAACCTACAGAGCTGGAGATCAGATTCCCATCAGCTAGACAAGGGCTCAGGGAAAGAACTAGTGTGCTTATCTTTTGAGGGTGATGAAATGTCCAATATTGGAATCTGGTAGTGGTTACCCAAGTCTATAAATATAATTACACATATTAAGCACTTGAACTTGATAATGTACAAATTATATATCATTAGAGCATTTTATAATACAGATCACAAAAAGCATTATTCTACTTAGCTACTTCAATGGATACAACTTTTTTTTTCTGAGATCAAAACTTGAGATGAATGTCTGAGCCAGACGACCTTGATTTCTTTTAAGGGTTGGTGGCTGCCACCCTAATGTTTACTTTGAATATACACATTTCAAAAACCACTAAACAGAAATCCACCTTAATAGGAGCTTTCTATACTCAGGTACTCCCATTTTTTATGGACAGAGACAACCCCCCCCACAACACACACACACACAGAGGAGAATTTGATTTCTGGGAGAGGACATTGGTTGTAAGGAGATCACTTGGACTTGGTAATAAAAAATTCAGTCTGCTTTCTTCATTATCCACTTTCTTGGTGCAGAAACTAACATTTGCAAATGGCAACGCCTATCCCTAAAAACTTCACTGTCTTAAAAGCCTGCCTTGCATGATTTATATAAACATACTTCACAGTATTTTCCTTGATGCTATCACTACTGGCCCTTCAGTGATAGAGAGCTCACGCACTAGCCTGCACGAGGGGTTCTAAGTTTAATCTCTAGTGCCAAACAAAAAACAAAAAAAAACAAAAAACAAAAACAAAAACAAAAACAAAAAAAGCAGTAAAAATATTTTTAAAAGCTAGGCACATGGCACATACTTGTAATACCATCCTACGGAAGCCTGAGAGGCAGCAGGATTGTCAGGAATTCAGGCCAGCTCTACATAACAAGACACTTCTCAACAAACCATCAGAAAACAGCCCTCCCAGCAAGCGAATGGCAGAACAGTAAAAAAAGAACAGCCAGGGCAGTGGGACGGCTCAGCAGGAAAGATACTTGGGGCCAAGACTGAGGACCTAAGTTTTAGCCCTACAGACTGCAACACAAACACACACACACACACACACACACACACACACACACACACACACACACAGACACACACGCACGCACGCACGCACACACCATAAATAAATAAATAAATGTAAAAAAAAAAGAACATCAACATCACTTTGAAATCATGTTTTCTCTTTCAAAATAAATTTTCAGTTTAAGTTCCTGGAGAGTTCGTATTGTCAACTTGACAGAATCTAGAATCACCTAGAGAAAATCCGGGCAGCAGGCCTGCTCACAGGGTGTCTAGATTGTGTTCACTGAGGTGTGAAGACTCTTCTTAGTGAGGATGACACCATCCCATGGGCTGAGGCTCCAAACTGAAGGATCCATCTCCCTCTACTTCCTGACTGCAAACACTGTATGAGCAGCTGCCAGGCCTTCCCAGTCACAATCGACTGTGTCCCCTCAGACTGTAGGCCAGAAAAAACAAACCCTTCCCTCCTTACGTTCCTATATCCAGTATTTCTGTCTCAGCAGCAAGAGAACTAACAAAGGACCTATGTTCCTGTCCACTTTATCAATGACCATTCTGCTCTGGGTTCTGAGGACCCCCACACACTTTCCACACTCGCTGCCTCCCCAGCAGGGTGATTGCAGGGGCACACCGGGCACACCACCACACTAGCTTCCCTTCTTATCTGTTGAGCTTCAAACCCAGGACTAAGGTCTGAGGTGCCTATTTAACATATCAAAGCAGACCTGGCCTCCAGGTTTTCCCAGCATCCCTCAGTACGGGGTACGTCTAGCATATCTTGCCCTCTACGCTGAACTTTCCAGCCCAGGGACTAAGCTGCCCTTCCCCCAGAGACTCTTCCCAATAAAATCTATACCTCTAGGCCTTGGCCTCCTGGCTGCTGGACCTGGCTCTCCTCTCTCCTCTCCCCTTTCCCCTTCCCCATCTCCTCCCATGGCTCAGGGTCCTGAGGACTCCAGACTCCCCCAGATGTCTCTGCCTCTGGCTAATCTCTTGCCTACGGGAATCTAGCTCCTGCGGCACCCCTAGGAGCAGTCATGGCTTTCCCCTTTCTCCTTATTTATTGTTTTCATTCACTGTACATACTTTTTGCTTCTCTCTATGAAAGCTGAGGATTCCCGAACCTTACTCACAGTTCAGAGGTCACTCTTTAGCTTTGGGGACTTATTCACCTGCAAAGATGACCTCCTGCCTTCCTTAATTTGAACTTGCTCCTTCCCCGGAATGGAGATAAAGCTTATTAATGTGGCCATCGAGATGGCTCAGACAGAGCTTGCTGTTAGCCTGACGACCCAATTTTAATCCCCAGAACCCACATGGTGGAGGGAAAGAACCGATTCCCAAAGCTGTCCTCTGACCTCCACATGTGTGTCATAGTACTTGATAAATAAATAAATAGATAGATAGATAAATAAATAAATAAATGCATTTTTAATTTTATTTTATTTTGAAATTTTATTTTGTATTCCTGGCTGTCCTGAAACTCACTATGCAGACCAGACTGGTCTAGAAATCTGAGATCCACCTGCCTCTGCCTCCCAAGTGTTGAGATTAGTTTAATAAATCACACCTGGTTTAATAAATGTAATTTAAAAAATTGTAGGGGCTGGAGAGATGGCTCAGTGGTTAAGAGCACTGACTGCTCTTCCAGAGGTCCTGAGTTCAATTCCCAGGAACCACATGGTGGCTCACAATCATCCGTAATGGGACCCAATGCCCTCTTCTGGTGTGTCTGAAGACAGCTACAGTGTACTCATAGACATAGAATAAATAAATAAATCTTTAAAAAAATTGTAAACATGCTCATCCATGTCTTTAATTCCCCTTTCTACTGGCACCACCTCCAGTCAACCAAACTGGTTCTAAATGTATGGACTTGGGCTGGGAATGAGGACGGCCATAATGCTTGCCAGCATCCCCAAGGCCATGGGGTCACTAACAAAAAACAAAGCAAAAATAGACAGAGTAGAGTCTCACTGGTCCCTTGGGGTGTCTGGTAACTGGATTCAACAGGAGGGCATTTGTGGGATGAACACATTTTGATCCCTCAGCCTCCATTAGGGACCTAACCTTCCTGACAGATACTAGCAAGTTTTCGGTCAGTGTCATGTCCATTCCGGCTAACCTTTATAACCAACTCCTGCCATCTTGATTGCTTGGTGTTTTCTAAAAACAATTCTTAAACTAGACACTACTTTAAAAATGTTTAGTAATTCTGATCATATACTGTTCTTTCCATAACTCATTCTTTCATTTTGAGTGTTTGTCATATATCTACCCATCAATATAGATGTATGTATGTATATATATGTGTGTGTGTGTGTGTGTGTATATATATGTGTATATATATATACACAGACACTTATATCTATACTTATACACACACATACTTTAATTATATGTATGTGTTTCTCCTGTGTGGTTATGCACATGCATGTGTGGGCGCCAGAGGAGATCAGAAAAGGGCATCAGATGCCCTCTAACTGGAGTTACAGGTGGAATTCGGGTCCTCTGCAAAAGCAGCATGTGTTCTCCACCACTGGGCCCTCTCTCCAGCCTCACTACTTTCCCATTGAACAGACTCACACTCCTGTAAATCGATGCTCTTCTGACTGAGGAGTTTTGCTTGTGTGATGCAGACCTAAGGCTGACTGAGGTATCAGACATCATCTGCGCACCTCTGGAGCGATGTCTGAAAACACCCTGTGATTCTTCCCTGCAGAGTCAGAAGCTCAACTACAGAAGGACAGCACAAGCTCCCTGTCCTTGATACCCGGCCAGTAAGTGACTAACACTGTTGTTCAAAGGACAACTGAACTGGCCCCCTGCTCTGGGCTTGTCACCTATGAGATGAGAGAAAGTCCGATCAGAGCTGACAGCTCTGGTTTTCTAACTACATAATAAAGAAGGAAAGTTTAATAGACACAAACAAGCCCCCACCTGCTAGCTGCATATACATCAGCACACTCCACCATTTACAGGCAACCAACCAAAAAGACTAACTAAAAAACAGGACAAAAAAGACTATCTTGAGTTTAGGGGACAAGATCAATGTGTCTGGATGACCAAACCAACAGACTGCAGACCAGAAAATGGTCAAAATTACAAATACCAGAAAAAGAGGGCTACCTACAGAGATGGCAAATTTTCAGGGCAACACAAACCACTATGATTCTATATATCAAAAAGTTTCAACATAAAATTTATCTTCTTCAGAGATGTTGACCCATTGACCACCTAATTTTTAAATTTTTGTTTTGCCTAATTTGTTTATTTCTGTTTATACCTGCTGTTTCCAGCTCTCAACTTTCTAGCCTTTTGCTCTTTAATCCCAAACAAACCCCTGCATAGCGTCTTCCTCCTGGGTGGGGCAGATGCCACTTAAGTTCAGCTAAAGTATCTGATTGATAGTAAACAGACTTTAGATAATGAGTCTCTAGTCATTAAGGTTTTCTGACTTCAACACACTCCTGGTCACTCCCCAGTGGCTCCTGTTAGGCTCCACCCAACTGTCTAGGGAGTGGCCAGGACTCTTTGGACACCTTCACTAGGTTTGGGGGCGGCGGCGGCGGCGGCGGCGGGGGGCGGGGGTGTAGGGTCCTTTCAGCTTCGCAGAGAGGTGGGCTGCAAATGAGCCCAGGTTGGTTTTATTTGTGTTTTCTAGAAAGGTGCGAAGAACTCTCCAGAGATCGTGGTAGTGCTCGTGGAACCGGGCCACGGTGGCAACCGCAGCGGTGGCAACCGCTGGGATAACGGACTCGAGGGGCGCCAGGCTGGGCAGGGCAACCTGGCCTTCCTCAGAGTCCCAAGGGACTCGCGGTGGCGTCTCCCTCCACCCAGAGCTGATCTCTGTCCCCGAGGCTGGCAGAGCCCACCCAAGAGTCTAACTCGCATGTTCATCCCTGAACTCTCCTCCAGCCTCACCTGGCCGCACCAAGCGGAGCCGAGCCTTCCAGTCTCAGAAGAGGATGCTGCCGGGTACCTGGATCCTATTTCTCACCCCGTCTCCAGAGAACAAGCTATAGGAAGGCGGCCCGCGGTCTATACACCTGTCCTGCGGGCTTGTGTCCAGCAGCGGCAGCTTAGGTGTCCGACTGGCCGCTACTCGGCGCCCGGCGTCTCCCCAGACTAATCCCGCCTGCAGCCGCCCAGCAGCGACTGCTAACTGCGCGTGCGCGAGCGGCCGCGCCGGAGGATGCAGGATGCAGTGGCAGCCCGGGTGCGCGAGCGAGTCGCCGGCTCAACCGCCGCTCGGGACCCAGCGGTCGCGCGCCTGGGGTGGGGCGGGGCGGGGCGGGGCGGGGCGGGGTGGGGGTGGGGGGGATGCGATCCTCCCAATGTCAGTCCCTCTCCGGAGCTCAGGCTGCCAGCTCTGCCGACTGCTCGCTTGCTTCTTCGTGTCGCGCCTTAATTGGCTCCCGGATGGATGATGAGTGGATGATGGAGTGTTTTGTTTGTTTTTGTTTTGTTTTCTTTCTCTTGTTTTGTTCTGATGACTTTAAACTCCTTGATCCTCCTTCCCTACTTCCTGACTTTTAGGATTACGGACTTGCACCATCACCCTGTCATGCAGTGGCGACTGAAACTTGGTGGGGTTAGGCAAGCTCTATATCAGTTGATGCACATCTCTTGTTCCCTCAATTTTATCTCAAAGTTTTTTTTTTTTAAAGAGTGCCAAGATAGGCGTGCCAAATTCATACGTTAAAATTTCCCCTATACTTCTGTATTTTAGCAGCTGATTGTTCATGGTTACCAGTCGGGAAGTTTCCTGTTTCACATGGCTTGCTATTACATTATAAATGAAACTGTACATTTTCATTTTGGCAGTATTAATAGTAATAATTCGCCACAGACACATAATTGGTTTTATTAATCTTGAACACTGCTCGAAGGTGTTACCTGCTTCCTTTCTGTCTGTATGCTTACAATTCTGTGTATTGTTTGTATCAAGTATTAATTCGTGTGACCAAACTTGGAGTCTGTGTAAATGTTTCTGTTTTCTGTTCATAATTGTTTGTAGTCTGCCCCTTGATTTAGGATGTCAGTCATTTTTTTTCTTGACTCAATTTTACTGTGGTTTCAATACAGTAATTGTCTTCATTCCTTATTAAGCAACATATTTTTTTAAAAACTTACACACCTCCATCCAAGAGCCCATCCTATTGAGGCAGAGAGTCTGTGTTTTATCCAATCACCATGTTCAATTATTGTGGTACCCAAATTGTCTTAGGTTTAACTGAAGGAGGCATGAAGTGGAAACCTAAGGGTTCTTTGGAAAGTCGGTTGGAAGGTGTTTTGCTGGGACAAACACGTGAAGGAACATTTTGTTAAAGTGGACATAGGTGTGAAAGGCTAAGATAAACTCGTGAAGGAATGTTACACCGAAGCAGACACAGGAGAGAGGATGTTCTGCTAAAGCAAGCATGTGAAAGGACACGTGATGAAGGATTCTTCCCTAATGGCACATATGTACTGGTCCACTTTACATTGTGTAGTTGAGCTGTATCTGTTGGGACTCCATTGAAACACACCAAAGAATTGTTGGTAGTGTGTTGCTGTTTTTGTTAGCAGAGTGATGTCAGCTGAGATGCACATCCTGAGGCAAGACCTGTGGAGGACATGTGATGTTTAGAGGGAGTATAAAAAGGCCTGGATGGACGGTGATGGACTGAGCTCGGCTTGCTTTTAGAGCCAGCTGTGCAACATTTGTTGGTCTTGAGTCTTCGTTGGTCTTGAGTCTTCGTTGGTCTTGAGTCTTCGTTGGTCTTGAGTCTGCGTTGGTCTTGAGTCTGCGTTGGTCTTGAGTCTGCGTTGGTCTTGAGTCTTCGTTGGTCTTGAGTCTGCGTTGGTCTTGAGTCTTCGTTGGTCTTGAGTCTGTGTTGGTCTTGAGTCTGCGTTGGTCTTGAGTCTTCGTTGGTCTTGAGTCTTCGTTGGTCTTGAGTCTGCGTTGGTCTTGAGTCTTCATTGGTCTTGAGTCTTCGTTGGTCTTGAGTCTGCATTGGTCTTGAGTCTTCGTTGGTCTTGAGTCTGCGTTGGTCTTGAGTCTGCATTGGTCTTGAGTCTTCGTTGGTCTTGAGTCTTCGTTGGTCTTGAGTCTGCGTTGGTCTTGAGTCTTCGTTGGTCTTGAGTCTTCGTTGGTCTTGAGTCTTCGTTGGTCTTGAGTCTTCGTTGGTCTTGAGTCTTCGTTGGTCTTGAGTCTGCGTTGGTCTTGAGTCTTCGTTGGTCTTGAGTCTTCGTTGGTCTTGAGTCTGCATTGGTCTTGAGTCTGCGTTGGTCTTGAGTCTGTGTTGGTCTTGAGTCTGCGTTGGTCTTGAGTCTGCGTTGGTCTTGAGTCTTCGTTGGTCTTGAGTCTTCGTTGGTCTTGAGTCTGTGTTGGTCTTGAGTCTGCGTTGGTCTTGAGTCTGCGTTGGTCTTGAGTCTGCGTTGGTCTTGAGTCTTCGTTGGTCTTGAGCCTGCATTGGTCTTGAGTCTGCGTTGGTCTTGAGCCTGCGTTGGTCTTGAGTCTTTGTTGGTCTTGAGTCTTCGTTGGTCTTGAGTCTGTGTTGGTCTTGAGTCTTCGTTGGTCTTCGCTTGGTTGAGTGAGGCATCGTCAGAACTTTTCTTGGCCCTCCTCTTGGTCCTTCCTGCTGACTCAAGCCAAGGCTGAGGCCTGGCTGTCTCTGCTAGGTCATTCTACTGCTGTTGCCAACCGGACTCTACCAAACTGGCCTGCTGGTGTATCTGTGAAGGGTTTGCGAGTGAACCGAGTTGCTGCTACTGACCTGTGAATTGAAATGTCCGTTTCTAGACAACACAGAAGTTGCTCCAAAGAACCTTTCTAAATAGGTTTATTTCCCCCATCTCTTTTTGTTCCTATTACCTCAAAATTGCGTCACTCACCTTGGTGTCCTATGATGGAGTCACATAGAGCTCAGTGGTGGTTTTAGAGCTGAAACGTGTTTACTAAGAGACTAGAAGACGGGTGATACAACCATCCCTAGGCTGAATCAAGTCTGTGCTTCCTATTTCTTTGGATGTCTTTCCAAAAGGAATTATAACATACATACTCGTTACCATAGAGCCTGCCCATGACACTAGCTTGCTTCTGAGCTTTAGCTCTTTCTATGTGATGGCCTTGCTGTCTAAGTCGATAAGATAGAGTTCTCAAATGTTAGAACGTCTCTAATTTTGCTGTTTTAAACTTTAACACTTTAGTTTAAAAGTATCACTGACAAAAATCTCTCCTTTGGCCTTGCCATAGGAAGTCATTTGATGCATTCAAATGCACATTGCTTTCTCTTCTTCTAGCCAATCTATTTCCACTCTTCCGAATGCTGAAAGATACCATTAGAAACTGACAGATCAGAAGATCAGGCATAACAAAGTTCTTCCTGTATGTTTATTATCTTCAATATTCCTGAAATAAAAATAAGAAGCCTGGGCCGGGCGGTGGTGGCGCACGCCTTTAATCCCAGCACTTGGGAGGCAGAGGCAGGAGGATTTCTGAGTTCGAGGCCAGCCTGGTCTACAAAGTGAGTTCCAGGACAGCCAGGGCTACACAGAGAAACCCTGTCTCAAAAAACCAAAAAAAAAAAAAAAAAAAAAAGAAGCCTGTAACCTGTAGAAAGAACCTTTAATTAATTAGTAAGAATGTAATCATTTCTGCAGTGACTTCTTGACAGTACTCAATAGTTGTGTTCTAAGCATGACCACACCACCTCCTCCCAGCAGAAAAGGAACTGGGTACCAACAGAACCTGTAACTCATCACAGGCATTAGAAAGAAATGCCCATTTCAATGTGATTGTAGCACTAAGTTATTGAGTGTAGACGTCATCTGTAGGGCTCCTGGGAAACTGTATATGTAAATGATCATTGCAGCCGAAGAAAGGCTGTGGGCTGCCTGAGAGCAACTTCCACGTGTGCCACTAAACTAGAAGAGAGACCATGAGGAGGGCAGGGGCCATTCTGAGCTGAGAGAGCAGGTGACGTCAAGAGCTGGGACAGGGAGAAAAGAGGAGGGAGGAACAGCAGGATCAGGGGAGAGGCTGGCAGCCAAGAAAGTCCGCATAAAATGTCATAATAAACCCATCACTTAGTGTGGAAAACCACATTTTATTTTATTTTTTTTATAAATTAACATGTAAATAATCTGTAGAAGTATCAGGGTAACAAAAAGTGAGCACACACATGATGATCCTTTTTTAATAAAATACGAAAGTCAGAGGCTAAATATAAAATTTAATAAAGCACAAAATTTTAGCCATCAGTATAAAATAATTTAGTTATTTCATTTCACATGAAAATAATTTTGACTTTTGTGTAATGGCAGGAAAACCAGGCCACAGTGGGAAAAGAATTATGACTGGTTTGGGGGAAAAATAGCTTTTTCCACCTCTATATTCTAAAGGAAAGTTACATATTTTTCCTTGGATATATACATATCTTTACATACAAAAGAAAAGTGAAAGCTTAACTGATAGTTTTGAAGAAAAGACAAAAATTGTCCAGGGTTCTGCAATAAAGGTCAAGGACAGAGGCTTAAGTAATTGTTCAGCTCATGCCTTCCCATGGGCGATCCTTTCCTGCTGTCACATGCGCTTGTCAGACGCAACAGCAGCCTCTGTAAGGCTCACAGCACATATATTCAAAATTTATGTCAGCTGCAGACATGACCCAGCAGTTAAGAGTGAAGAGTGCTGTTCCAGGGTACCTGAGTTCAAGTCCCAGCACCCACGTCAGGCGACTTGAAGCCACAGCCCTGGGTGTGTCCAGCTCTGGAGGGTCCTCAGGCATCCACACACCCACTCTCACCCATTCACAGAGGGAAAATGACCACAGTTAGTAAAAAGCAAAATCATACAGATTGTCAGCAGCACGAGATGGTACCCTTCCGAAATCCCAGCACTCTGGACACAGAGACAGAGGGATTGGAGTTTGAGGCCAGCCTGTACTACATTGTGAGTCCTTGTCTCAAACAACAATAAAATTGTCGCTTCACTGAAATTCAGTCAATGGAGAGGTCTGGCCATGAGCATCTACAGTTCACTGCACAAGAACGAGGACACCTTTCACACAAATACAACATTAGCAAACTATACAAAAAGCATTCTGCTTGCTCACCAATTGAAAGGCAATTACCTTTTGAGTATTTTGTAGAAATTCTAAGAAATTACCATTCCATCAACACCAAAAGGTTTTGTTATAAATATACTATAGAGCACTTATTAAACTTGAAGGTTTAGTCAAATTTCAAGCAATTTAAAAACTAAGGTTCATCATTAAAAGGATGTGTATGTGCGTGCGTGTGTGCGTGCGTGTGTGTGTGTGTGTGTGGTGTGTGTCTGTCTGTCTGTCTGTCTGTGTGTGCTGTGAGCCAGGTGACCAGAGATGAAATTACTTTCTTAATAAAACTATAGTGTAAGTCTGTTGTACATTTAAAAGACTTATGCTAAGCGTCACACCCGATAAGATTTGGGAACTTACTTCATATAAAAGTTTTGAAACACTTAAGTAATAAACATTAAGGGAACTCTAATAACAAATTTGAACCCCAAATAAGACACAAGATCTTTCTACAATGTGAGAGGACCACCCTCTGATAATTGTGCGAACAGATCAAATTTGTATACTCACTTTATTACTGAAGGCTTAATTTAAAAAAAATAAATAATGTAGTCTCTTCTTTAGTATAATTTGAGAAAATTTGATATTTGCTGTGCCTTTTTCCCAAAAATGAGTCTGGTAGTTTTTAAAGAAGTTGTAAGATTTAGGAAACTCCTAGTAATAAGGATCCTGTTAGAAATGTAAAATAAAAAAATTAATCTAACCACACTTGGGAAAGGGCTTGTGGTTACTATGTCTATTTTATGTGCTACATGAAGCATAAGATAAAAATGCCAAAATTATGATGTCTAAATATGAGATATTATATATCCTTTCATTTTAATCAGTCATGAAATAACCAAGATTAGATTAAATATCTTACCAGGTCTTAGTTAGGGTTTCATTGCTGTGAAGAGATGACCAAGGCAACTCTTATAAAGGACAACATTTAATTGTGGCTGGCTTACAGGTTTAGAAGTTTAGTACATTATCATCATGGCAGGAAGCATGGCAGCATCCAGGCAGGCATGGTGCTGGAGGAGTCAAGAGTTCTACATCTTGATCCAAAGGTAGCCAGGAGAAGGCTGTCTTCCAGGCAGCTAGGAAGGGGGTCTCAAAAACCATTCTCATAGTGACACGCTTCCTCCAACAAGGCCACACCTCTTAACAGTGCCACTCCTTAAATCAAATGTATTCAAAACACCACATTCTACTCCCTGGTTTCCATAGGTTTGTTCAAACACATGAGTTTATGGGGACCATACCTAAACATAGCATAATGCAAAATATATTTAGTACACATTTAAAGGTCCCCATAGTCTATGGCAGTCTTAACAATGTTAACAGTTCAGTCTCTTCTGAGATTCATCCAATCACTTAACTGTAATCTCCTATAAAATCAAAATCAAAAAGCTCATCAACTACTTCCAACATCACAGAATATACATTGCCGTTTTAAAACATCATGGTGAGGAAATACTGGACCAAAGCAAGACCAAAAACCATCTGGGCAAACTCCAAACTGCACCTTCACGTCTAATGTCAAAGCTCTCTCCAGATCGCCAACTCTTTTCATCTTTGTTGACTGTAACAAACTTCTTTCTCCTGGGCTAGTTCCACTCCCTGTTAGCAGCTTTCCTCAGCGGGTACCCCACTGCTATGGTATCTCTAACATCTTGGGGTCTCCAAGGCAACTTCAATGTTACAGCTTCTTGTTTCAATGTCTGGGATCCGCACATGATCTTCTGGGCTCTAAAGGGCTTGGGTCACTTCTCTAGCTCTGCCCTCTGTAGCACTCTAAGCTCAGGTTGATTCACTCCACTGTTGCTGCTGTTCTTAGTGGTCATCCCACGGGTTGCTGGCATCCCCAGTGTGCTGGGAGTCTTCTGCTGCAATTAGGTTTCACCAATAGACTCTCATAGGCTGGCTCTTTTCACGGTGCCAAACCTCAACTTCTTTTCATGACCCCTTCAGTCCTGACTGTCAACTGCAACTGAGACTGTACCTTCACCAATGGCCTTCCATGACCTCTCACAGTGCCAAGCCTCAGCTCCTCTCCCTGACCCCTTCATGCCTTCAAAACCAGTACCACCTGGGTGACTTTTTACACATTACCAATTCAGCTGCAGCACAAGATACAACCTTGTCTATCTCTGGAACTTTGCTTCTTTGTGCTCTCAAAAAACACTTTCCAAAAGGTTTTACCTCAGTGACGCTGGTCTTTTCCTAGTCACTGTTAATTTCTTAAGTCCAGCTAACCAGCATCAATTGTCCCAGGAGTCCTTTCTATTTTTGATTCTAAAGTCAGAGCCACATGGCTGAAGCTGCAGGGTTCTGTTGCTTGCTGCGACTGAAATATGGCCCTCTTGTTCAATTACTTCTTCACCAACTTTTTGTTTTCAACGATTTCATTCACTGCCTAAGCTTGGCTATCCTGGAACTTGCTCTGTAGACTGACTTTGAACTCAAGAGATCTGCTTGCCACTGTTCCCTGGAATTAAAGGCATGTACCACCGTTCCTGGGCCTAACCATTTCATGGCCACTATTTCTCAAGATCCAGATTAAAAACCTGTATCTTTCAGCCTCAAGATCTGCATCACAAATGCCCTCAACTCCTGGATTGTAGTTTATTCCAGATCAAAAGTCCAAATGAATACAACAACCAGGTAATAATAATGCCTAACACGATAAAACTCTCCCTCATACAACTGCAAATGCATAAGTTTATCTGGGACGGATCTTGCTCCGAGGTCACCACTCCCTTAGTTCCATTTAATATCTTTGAACACAAGGCAGGGGACCAGCCCAGGCTACTCTTTCTTGTTACTGGTTCTTCTTGAGGAAGCAGAGGGGGAAGAGTGTAGGTGGGGGTAAGACTCAGTCTTACAAGATATCTAGGGTTGCCAAATAATGATAAAATGTTTACCTATCTAAGTCTAAGTCACTTTGCTACTGTAGCTGATCATCTGAGTCCCTTTGAGGCCAGAAACTGCAGCCTCAGGCATTTAGCACTTCATCATAAAACAGCAGGGGATTAAGTAAAGGATTACTTGCTAGAGCCTTCTCCCTCTTGTCCAAATGCCTCTCCCTTGTCAGGCTAGGGGGAAGTTTGGAGCAAAAAACTTTTATTGAACTAAGAGAAGAGAATCATGCTCGCAGAAGGAAAAACTTTTACATAAGCAAATATGGATTAAACTCACTTAAATTCATATCCGTATTCATGCATACACATTTTAAATCTCCATTTGAACCAGTTGGGTGCAGCTTTCATGCTACCTCATAATTACGTACGTACACACATGCAGCCATACTTACATATGCATATGGAGCAAAAGACCAAGGACTAGTGCAGAAAGAACTCACTTGTTCTGGGTGAAAAATGATCTCCAGTCATTATTGCATAGAAAAAGAAAAAACTTCTGCCCTTTTATTGCTAAATGAATTAAACCCAAAACTGTAAGAAGAAAGCCTGTCTTGCTATTAAGAAAAGACCTGTCCTGTCCCATGGTCAGGAGAAGCCTGTTCCTTCTGCTTTCTGCAGCTTCTTTTTTCCCTCTTCCCTCTGCATTCTGCACATTACTTTCTTAACTTTTCTAAGTTACCTTATAATTTCTAAGTTATTCCACTCTGCATTCTCCTTCTGATCTTGCTCTCTCCTCCCGCTCTGATGTAACAGTGCTCTTGCTCCCAATGCCTTTACTTCTCAGTTGTGTTCACTTCTGTCTAAAAAGTCTCCTTAGTTCTGTCTCCTCTCTTTGCCCTCAGCACTTGTACATCTTTCAAAATACATGATCACTGGGTAAAAAAGTTCACCACAAGTTTACACATAGATTCAAATCATAAACTGAAATAGAAGTTTACAACAGAGAATGTTTACATGCATATTAATTAGGAGTAATTATCTGGTTAATCATTATCTGTCAGTAGCTCTGCAGGTTCATGGAGAGTTAAAAACTGTAAGTTATTAGTGAAGTTTTGTATAGATAAACTTAGTCAATATTTTATCTTCTGTTCTAGCACCTATAGTAAATCATTAGTGCCCTTTTGTGGCCTTCGGTTAATGGTTTTATATCCTCTTTGAATGTGTTCTGAGTGGTTGATGTCTGCTTGCTATCTCAGAAGCAATTAACTCGTGACACTACTGACTGGCAAAGCTCTCATTACAGTTTTGACATCAGAAAGAATTTTAATAGCAGTGTCGTTATAAAAGAGTTTAGTAATTACTATAATTTTAGGAATTCTTTTTTTTAAAGATTTATTTATTTGATGTATGTGAGTACACTGTAGCTGTTTTTAGACACACCAGAAGAGGGCCTCTGTTCCTAGTACAGAGAGTTGTGAGCCACCATGTGGTTGCTGGGGATCGAACTCAGGACCTCTGGAAGAGCAGTCAGTGCTCTTAACTACTGAGCCATCTCTCCAGCTCAACTTTAGGAATTCTTATAGGATCATCATTAAGGATTAATAAATCATCTATTTCTCTATATAGCACCATTACAAGACAGTACATATTCATTGTTCTGCAGAGATCTGCTCAAAGGAGTGGGCTAACACCTAGTGGTTGTTATATATAATAAAAAGAAAAGCATATAAATAGCAGGAATCTTTCCTTAAATGGATTATTCTAGGCCTTGCCTATTAGATCAAATCAGTTGTAGATTTTAACCCAAGGTGGACTCATCTCAGGAAGATCACCTGCTAGTTTTTAGCTTCTACTTATTGGCTCATGACAACACAGGATTTAGCTCCATTCCTCTTCCTGGTGCCTCTTCACTCTTTGAACCATACATTTTGTATTTTTCCTTTCTAAGTTTGCTACGCTTGATGAAAATGCTCTTCATGAGAGTAAACCAGAGGACAAAGTCTATGCTGGGCTTTTTTGAGACCTCCTTTGTCAAGTCAATTAATATAAATCTCTTTATCTTAGCCTCAGTCAAACTCTTAGGACAAGGGCAGAAAACAGCAACATTCTTCACTGAAACATCATAAGAACAATCTCCAGAGTTCAAATCACTCTCAGCACCAATGTCTTCCATATTCTTACTAGAATGGCCCATTCAGTCCCACTTAAAGCATTTTATGGCTTTCCAAATCCAAAGTCCCAAAATCCACAAAAATATGGTCAGGCCTATCGTGGCAATACTCAAATCCTCGGTACCAACTTTTGTCTTATTTAGGGTTTTACTGCTGTGAACAGATACCTTGACCAACTCTTACAAAGGACATTTAATTGGACTGGCTTACAGGTTCAGAGGTTCAGTCCATTATCATCAAGGTAGGAAGCATGGCAGCATCCAGGCAGACATGGTGCTGGAGGAGTCAAGAGTTCTTCGTCTTTATCCAAAGGCATATAGGAGAAAACTGGCTTCCAGGCAGCTAGGAGGAGTGTCTCAAAGCCATCCCCCACAGTGATAAACTTCCTTCATCAAGGTCACACCTACTGTAACAAGGCCACACCTCCAAATAGTGCCACTCTCTGGACCAAACATTCAAACCAACATACCAGGCAAAATACATAACATAAGGGGAAATGCTGTTACCTCAGCAATAATGAGATTGCAGAGACATTTTCTTCTGTGCATCTGCCGTATTGCTTTATGTATATGATGGTGTCTTTACAGTATGCATACAGATTCTCAGAAGATAATTTTGGCTGTTTCAGGATATTCTTTGTCTGATCTTTTTCTTAGATTGTACCTTCCTTGACAGCTGTCACCCAACATTGACAAGAGTCTACTGCATCACTCCTGCCGTGGGTGAAGCACTGTTCACTGGGACGCCATACAAGAGGGAGAGAAGGGAAGGCTTGAAAAATGGCAGGGCAGATGTGTGCACTTCCATGGCCAGATAGATGTGTGCACTTCCATTTTGTTGACAAAATAAATTCATGTAATCATTTCCTTTGTGGTGTGATAATGCCAATGGTATTTCAGTGGTAGAAGAAGCCTTCTGGATGATTTAAATTCCTGGTTTTATAGAAGTAAGCTAAGCTAAGAGGAGTGTGGAACTTCCCAGGGTCCTATAGCCTAGTTCTGCAGTCACAGGGACGAAACCTGAGCTGTTTCCTTTTCACCATGTCACTGTGGTTTGGCTAAACATCACCTACAGGCATGTGTATGAAGCTTTGGTCACTAGGCTCTGCCACTGCTAGAGTGATGAAGCCTTTAAAAACTGGAACCCAAAGGGAGAAATTTGGGTTCCTGGGGGTGTGTTCCCTTGTGACTCCACCCCTTTGCACTCTCAGATTCTCTGCCCCATGTTTGCATCGTGATGCATTGCACTACCATAAACCCAAGGCAAAGGGGCTGAGCAAGCCAGGCTGAGCCTTCTGGACCTGGGAGCTGAAACACACGACCTTCATGTTAACTTGATTGTCTCAGGCATTGTCACAGCTACAATAATACTGTTTCCACAGTTGATATAAAATTTAAGAATAACTAGACACTAAATGACGCTGGTTTTTTTTTGACCTAACCAATAGTGACTTAAATAAAAACTCCAATTACATTTACAAGGACTTTCCAGTTTTGAAATGGTCCTCCTAATATTTTGATTTTTAGACTAAAATAGTGACAGCTGCTGCATTTCCCCCCAAAACACGTTCTCAGTCGTATTTGGATTAAACGGCTAAAAAGAATAGATTTGTGTATACCAAATGCTTTTTACTGTGGTAGGTGACAGGCTCTCGGAAGGTGGTTGGTACGTCTATAAACTCCGTGACACAGAAGGATCACTGATGACAGGGTCATAGCCTGCCTCGTGCTTCCTCTTTTCTAAAGGTTTCTAAGTTCACTGAGGCTATGTTACTGAAGTTCCATTTCAGAATCTTACCTTGAGATTCTGTTCTCGTCCTGGAAATGACGACTTAGTGCCCACGTGTTGGAACAGAGATGGTCTGTACTGAATTCGAATTTCCTTCTTTCGCTGCAAACAGCTCCTCTGGGGAAAGGAAAGTGGGCGTCTTCACAGGGCCCCCAGTACCACTTTTTACCACACATAACCACCCATAGGACCTTTTTAGATTCATTTTGTTCTAGGGCTCTGTGCTAATATTTAAAATTTGGCATAAAAACATTCAGCTACGGGGTCTCCCTACATAAGAATTGCCCAGTGGAAGAGATGGTTTGGGATGGCTTCATGGAAGTGTGTGGTTCCATGAACTCACACAAAGCAAGCTATGTTCCACATGTGTCCATTTCTTTTCTTTCTCTCCTTTAGAATAGAGAGTTTTGTATTGTTTTGTTTTTGGCTGTAGTTGTGGTATGATTTTTTTTTTTTTTGAGACAAGATCTCACTACGCCATAGCCAGGCTGTGGAAGAACTTATCATATAGTCTTTTCTGACTTTTGAGGTCAGGACAATCTTGCTGCCTCGGCACACTGAGTGCTGGGCGTGCAGGCATGATCCACACAACTGACTCTCCCCCTTTTCATTTCAATAGCTCACGTGATTTCGGGGGTGTGTGTTTCCTGTCTATAAGACTGTCAGTGCCCATCGTCACAGCTTTGTCACCTGTATTCCTTACCTCTGCATCAAACTGGAATCTCCACAATCTCCTCTTGAATAGCAGGAGACTTTGACAGAAGTACAAAGTCTATACTACACTTAATGGACACCGTTTGGATAAGCTCCATGAAGACATAAAATGGACGTCCCCTGGACCCTTCCTTAGTGACAGGCCTTGTGCGTCACTTGGGTTCTGGGGACCAAACCTGGGTCCTCCGCAAGAACAAGTGCTCTTAATCCCCAGCCATCCTGAGTCTTCTCTCCAGCGCCCTGTACTGTTTTAAAAGTTACATTGTTTATTTAACTGTTAACTTTTACCAGTTGTTGACGTTTACATATTGTGATACAACGCAAGGCACTCCCTGAACGTGTGGTCCACACTCTCCTGTCTCTGCCGTGCTCTCCACAGAAGCAGCTCAACCAAGTTCTGCTCTCTCCCCGCTTGTTTAAAAGCTCTTTTCTTCATGACTATCATCACATGACATTTGCACCTTGACTGACGTTAGCACGTCGCTTTTGCTTCCTTAAAACTGCCTTTTGTTCGATTGGAAGTTTCTGGATTTGCTGTGTTGAGTGGCAGGGTTACTAAGGAACCCAGAGAGCCACGCATGCTCAGTAAGTGCTCTGTTGCTGAGTTAGTTCCCTAGACCCTCCTTAAACTTTAAATGCATAGAGTGTATTGTATTCAACTTTAATTTTTAATTATTTTAATTAAATTTTGATTCACCATTTTGTTTTTACCGTTGTGTTGGAGATTTTTGTATCTATGTTCATGTGGGAGTTACCGTTTTTATCTTGGTTCACTACTATCAGTACTCTGTGTGTGTGTGTGTGTGTGTGTGTGTGTGTGTGTGTGTGTGTGTTTGTGTGTCTTTCACTGTGTAGCTCAGCTTGATCTCAACCTCACTCTGTAGCCCAGATTGGCTCCAAGTCATGATCTTCCTGCCTTGACCCTCCAAGTGCTGGGATGCTCGGTTTCTTTCTGTATTATGTATGCCCTTTGGGTTTCATATCAGACTCATGCTGGATGCAACTCCTCTTATCTAATTCTCTAAACCCCTGGGGCTGATGTGTCCCTGAGTCAAGGTCTTGCTGAGCACAGGTGAGGCCTTCGTCTAGTACTCAACACATCACTCAAAAAGTCCCAGGTGCTTTGAGAGCCACGAGTGAACGGTAACAGATATGGCCAAGTGCAAGAACCACACTACATACAACCAGCCTAAAAAAAATGGCACAGAAATAGCATCAAAAAACCGTGGTCACAAAGACAGAAATCTCTCAAGGAGGTCGACGCAGCGTTCATGAGGAACATGAGCTTGGCAGACAATGCAAAGGCAGTTAGCGCATGCGCAGTCTTAGATTAAGGCCCTGGGGAAACCTAAGGCAACTGGTTAAGTCCCAAATGCTAACTCCACCATCTTGCTTTCACCGCTCATCACAAGCTTGGGAAGCAGATTTCAGGGTTCGTGGCCAAGGGTTTCAGGCTCTGCCAACCAAAGCCCAAGGTTCAAACCCAGGCCGATGCTACAACTCTGGCTCCAGCTCCCAGAGGCGCCCAGGTCCCTGGGAAGGTCCCATAGCACCGGTTTCTATCTGCCTCTGTGAAGACAGAAGGACTGGAGTGGGCCACCTACACGCTGTTTGCAGGTGGTCAAGTTTTTACAAATCAACTTGAGGCAAGATCTGTTTTTAAAAGTGGAAGAATGTGAAACTCATCGTACTGGCATTATTTATTCTCTAAATGTTTAGATAGAACTCAACTTATGGAAGTACCTGGGCTTGCACATTTCTTTCTCAGAGGGCATTTAGTTATTTACTGAATTTCTGTCATACACGTCGGCTTATGTGGGTCGTCTGTTTCATCATGGGTCAGGTTTGGCCTTGTGTGAGGCTTGATGAGAGGCCATTTCCTTTCTAAGGTGATGAGATTACATGCACGTGATTGTAGAATCCACTATCCTGTTGACGTCTCAGACTCCTGACCCCATATTTTCTCATTCTAAGGCTGGTACCTTTGATCTTCCTTTTCAGTTTATCAGATTTGCTAGTAACTTATCAAGATCAGATCTCTTTTGGAACTGAAGTCTGGCAGTCCCCAGTGGGACCCCTGTGGAACCATCCAGGACCCCTGACTATCTGGAGCAGCCTCCCCGGACTGTTTCCTGCTGCTCTGGGGTCTGCCATAGAAACTGTGGGGGCTACCAACTTTCCTAGGTGGGTTACTCTATGCCTGGTCTCTTTTCCAATCTATGACTTTTAATCTGCACCATACATTTTGAACAAGTTATATATATGTATATACATATATATATGTATACATACGTATACATATGTATATGTGTATACATACATATACATATACATATGTATACATATGTATATGTGTATATACATATGTATACATATGTATATGTGTATACATACATATGTATACGTATATATACATATATATATGTATATACATATATATAACTTGTTCAAAATGTATATATGTGTATATATGTATATATATGTATACATATATATAACACTTATTTTTAAAAATCAATTCTGATAATCTGGTTCAGTGCATTTTGACAATTTATGCTTCATGGAAATATTGAAATGTTTGGATTTATGTTTTATTATTTTTCTGTTCGTTTACCTCGGTTTACCTCTGTTCTTTTTGTTGTTGTTTTAGGGGCTAGGGTTTTGTTTTGTTTCGTTTTGTTTCTGTGTCCTGACTTTTCCCAGCATTATTTGGATCCTCATTTCATTGAATATTATGAAATGTCAGCAAAATACAGGACCCAGAAGTTTAACATTCTGCTGTGTTCACCAGATCATTAATTTTTGGTAACATATTGCAGTGATTGTGTTTTCTCTGCCTGTTTTGTGTTTCTATATGGGTACTGTGGCGGTCTGTGTAAGCTTGGCCCCGGGAGTGGCACTATTAGGAGGTGTGGCCCTGTTGGAATGGGCGTGTCACTGTGGGTGTAGGTTTTAATACCCACATCCTAGCTGCCAGGAAGTCAGTCTTCTCCTGTTTGCCTTTGGAACAAAATGTAGACCTCTCAGCTTCTTCTGCACCGTGCCTGCCTGGATGCTGCCATGCTCCTGCCTTGCTGATAATGGATTGAACCTCTGAACCTGTAAACCAGCCTCAATTAAATGTTGTCCTTATAAGAGTTGCCTTGGTCATAGTGTCACAGCAGTAAAACCCTCACTAAGTCAAGCATCCACAACAGACTCTCCCCAGCTGCACACCCCCTACCAGGGACACTCACAAGAGGCTCTCCCCAAGTGCACATCCGAAGCAAGAAAATGTCATTTAAAAGTATATCTATGGGCTTTGTTTCGTAGAACATCAAGAAAAAACGCACAAAGTCAATCAGGTCCTTCGATCGAAAGAGTTTTCCTGTGGAGGAAAGCAAACTCATGAGTAGGCATATGGCGTAAGCATTGTCGGTTACATTCAAAGGAGCGGGTATTCTGAAAGCAGGGCTGTCCTCTCATTTAGCAGTGAAATGTAACACCTTGAAAACTCAAATGTTTCAGGAAATTAAGAGTAGCAACATGGACATATTGGAGATTAGACACTCAAGTACCACAGCCTTAAAATACTTTCCTTGAAACTCTACTTCCCTGAGAGTCAGATGGCTTTTTTAATTGGTCAGTTTGTTGGTTGAGGTATTGAGATTGGAATTGCTGAGCACACACTGTCCAACTAGGGTATATCCCTGGCCCGTCAGCATTCCTGTCCATAAGAAAGGGATAGTACGCCTTTGTCACTGAATAGGTGCATTCTCATTACACCCAATTTTATGTTTGCATAATATGTGTATACATGTTAATTTGCTCATTTACAGTGTCTACTAGAAAAAAAGTGATCAAAATATGTTAACCCAGACAGACAGACAGACAGACAGACAGGAAAGCAAACCTTTACTGTAAGTGGAGGATGGTGTCATGAACCTGTAATCCTAGCATTTGGGAATGAGGCAGAAGGATTAATGTTTTGAGGTCCAGCCTGGACAAGAGTTTGTGGCCAACCTAAGCTACATAATAAGAGCCTGTCTTAGTAAGAAAATAAATAAATACATAAATACATAAGTAAACAATGAAAGGAGAAAGAGAACAAGCCAATGGGACCCTCCACGGTAGACTACGGCTTACCTATAAATCCGAGGACTGAAAATTCAATATAAACCCAATCTTTTGAAGTGAGACTATTTACAAAATCTTTCATTTTTGTAAAATACATCTTTTTTGCTATGATATCATCTTCTAGCTAGAGAAAAAAAGGTCAAATTAAGGAAAAGCATTAATACCTCTAAATGATACCATTAAATTATATCTCAAAGACAAACTACTTTCACCGGAATACACTGACAATATCTTGGATGAGATAATAATCTTTAGTTTAATTCACTAAGGCTATTTACAGTTAGTCAAATTTCCTTCTCTAATTACAAGATTAATGAAACCCAAAAGTGTCTTCTTTCTCTTCTAAATGCTGACCTTCTACTCAAGTCTCCTTGAGACCCTTGTGAATCCATTTTAATTCTCATCAACATTTCAGCTTCTAATTTGAGATTATCATAGTCCATTCTGGTTTCATAACAAGATTCCATAGACTGGCTTTACCCACTACGGTAAAGCTGGTTAGGTCTAGTGTCTTGGACTCTGGGGAGTCCAGGATGCATGTGCTAGTAGGCCTGGGGTCTGAGGATGCCTAGTCCTCGTGGAGGTGTTTACTGTGTCTTCTGACAGACTGAAGAGGCCTTCTGTGTGGAACCATTAATCCCAGTCCCTAGGACCCTGTCCTCAGGACTAAGACACACCCTAAAGTTCTTGATGCCATGCGTCTAAGGACTAGAACTTTGACATGGCAACTTAGAGCAGAAGCACAAACATCAAGAGCATGACAAACAAACTTGCTCTGTGCCCGAGCTAATGTTACAGCAATTCTGTCTGTAGCCACCGTGAGCTAATGTTACAGCAATTCTATCTGTAGCCACCGTGAGCTAATGCTACAGCAATTCTGTCTGTAGCCACCGTGAGCTAATGTTACAGCAATTCTGTCTGTAGCCACCGTGAGCTAATGCTGCAGTATTTCTGTCTGTAGCCACCGTGAGCTAATGCTGCAGTATTTCTGTCTGTAGCCACCGTGAGCTAATGCTGCAGTATTTCTGTCTGTAGCCACCGTGAGCTAATGCTGCAGTATTTCTGTCTGTAGCCACCGTGAGCTAATGTTACAGCAATTCTGTCTGTAGCCACCGTGAGCTAATGCTGCAGTATTTCTGTCTGTAGCCACCGTGAGCTAATGCTGCAGTATTTCTGTCTGTAGCCACTGTGAGCTAATGCTGCAGTATTTCTGTCTGTAGCCACCGTGAGCTAATGTTACAGCAATTCTGTCTGTAGCCACCGTGAGCTAATGCTGCAGTATTTCTGTCTGTAGCCACTGTGAGCTAATGCTGCAGTATTTCTGTCTGTAGCCACTGTGAGCTAATGCTGCAGTATTTCTGTCTGTGGCTACCATGGTCCTTGACTGAGAGAGCGAAGGAAGGAGCTAACCATTCCCACTCACACCTCGATGGTCAGAAGGATGATGCTGGGATCTTTAAAAGGAGGCTTCTCTAGGAGAGGGGGGAGCATGAGAACTGTCTTTCTTGATTTTATATATATTACATGAGATCCTTAAACTAAACATCTAAGTGTCCTGCATCAGGAGGGCACAAAACAGAACTGTTGTTCCGGAACGGAAGGAACTCAGGCTGCATCTAGTGTCCCTTTACTTCGTCACTGACTATGGAGCGAAAGGATTTGTTTTCCTTGCAATCTTAGGAAAGAGCTGGCCTTTGGCCTTTCTCTAGCTTTTTCCTGGACTGATAATTCTGAAACTGTCGCAAGTGCGGACATTTCTTTGTAGAGAGGTACATGCTTATTATGGGAACCATGTCACTGTTGTTTGGCAATTGGAAGTGATGGGAAGGAAATGCATACCCAGGATGGACTCATTTCTGCACTGCACAAAGGTAACATAGAACTGTGCCACTCACAAAGTGAGAGGAAGGGTGTGGTTGACATCTGGGTAGCTCCATAGCAAGACCTATAATGAGGGCTTCTGTGCATGAGCCTGTAGGTTCAGACATGGACACAGGGCAACTTCTAATAGCTTTAATTTCCTCTCAGTAGCTTTAATTTTCTTTGCAGCTTGTGCCCTTTAACTTTAATTCTCTGTTACAGTAAACACAGCAAGGAGACGAATATGTACTCCATCTTAAGACTCCTTTGGGCATATTGACTTTATAAATATGTCCTGTTTGCTTGACTACAGACTAAGGCAGAGCAACTCAGGGTGGGAGTGAGCAATCGAAGGACAGACAGAGAGGGAACTTTTGTTTAAAGCGCATGCATATCAAGTTTTCACCTGTAAATAATACGTGGCCTTGGGCTGCGCATACAGCATCAGAATACAAAAATCCAACACTTGTTTTATATGCCAGCTAAAAGTAGACAATAAAATTGGTTAATGTTCATCATAGTAGATTAATGTACAGGCTTATTTCAGTACTTAAATAGTTTACATTTTCTGATAGAACAGTACAAAAAGTAAATATATCTATATTAACATTGTACTAAAGAGCTTCCCATCTTCATTGAGTGGGCAGTACCTGCCTCTGCTAAACTAGGACAAGCACAGACTATGTATTTTGCATTTGAGCTAAATTTTTACTTAAGTAGTAAGGTTACTCTCTTCCACCAGCAGTTCACAGGGTGCCCCTAGAGGAGATAAGCAGATCACCTCTGACCAGCTAGGGATCTGGTTGCTTCTTTGTTTATACGGGATCCACAGAACAAAGACAGACTAATGATTATCCAGGAAGTCCAGGTGACATCATTTTCTCTCCGGACATGTGTTTGATTTTTTTTTTGTTACATATCTAGGTTTACAAGTTCAGTCACAATTAGAAAGTACAAATAGAACAGATTTCATTTTTATTATCAGCTCTATAACTCTTTAGATTCCAGAGAATCTAAAGAATGTCTCTGCCAATGCAAATATGACAGCCTACTTTTAAGCTGGCAGTATTTGCAGTTTTAAAGTGCTCCAGACAAATAGAAAATATCTGAACTGGTGTTTTATAAAAAGCAAATACTAATATCTAATTCCCTTTTTTATATCATTTCATTATCTACACTATTCGGTAGGAAAACTTATTTTAGTCAATCTATTTTATGAACTGAGTTCCATGTCTCCAGGGGTGTACCACTTGATATCCTCTATCTTGAAACTACATTTTAAGAGAGTTCTGAGCATATTGTGAAAAGAGGCCTTGCATCTGTTAACAATTCTCCTGGCCAGTTGGAGCTTGTCAACTCTCTCCAAGTTTACCCTGTTCCAATTATATTGTTTGAGTTCACTTAGGGGTGGAGGATACCCCAAGAAGATTCCTGGAGTCGTGATCTCATTTAGAAGTTCCTAGTTTTGCACTTTTCTGTGCTTATCACGATCTCCAGGGTGTAAAGAAGACTTCCAAGTCAGGCCAGATAAGTTATTTCCCTAAAGGCAGAAGGAACAGGAAGTTTGGGATATTCCTAAAAAGATTCAGGTGTAATTTTCTCAGGAAAATACACAAAACGAATCATAATGCAGAAACTTCCCAAGAATGCAACACACAGAGACCAAAACCTAAAAGTGAGAGACCGAAAGCCAGCAACTCGAGCTTTCGACTCAGCACTGCGGAAGCTGTGGCAAACAGCTGGGCTGGCTTTGTGACTGTCGGCTATTTCTAGTGGCTGTGGCTGTGCCAACTACATGTGCTGGTCTGTTTATTGTCAGCTTGACAAAAACTGAACTCACTTAGAAAGAGGGGCTCTCAGCTGAGGTTGTCTCCATCAGATTGGCCTATAGGCAGCGGGAGGTGCATTTTCTTGATTAATGTCTGGTGGTTCTAGGCTGTATAAGAAAACCAGCTGAGCAAGCCTTGGAGATGAAGCCGTCTCCATTGGTAGCTGCTTCAGACTCCTGCTTTGAGTTCCTGCCTTGGCTTCCTTCAGTGATGGTCTGTGATGTGGAACTTTATGCTAAATAAATCCTTTCCTCCCCTAAGCTGCTTTCGGTTAATGTTTTATCGCAACAACAAACAGCGAACTAAATAAATATCCTTTCTTGTTCACATGAAAGTATACAGAAATCTTATTGTGATCTATCAGCAAACAGGACACTACGCCATGTCCTGGAGAGACACAGAACAGGATACAGGCCAGTTCTTGCCCTGGGGACTCACAGACTATTAGGAAGATACAAACAGAATTGGGAAAGTTAGAGCAATTAGATCAAGTGTTGGGTAAAGATGTCAACAATGAAGATTGTTGTACAATAAGATGGGAAGAGTGGAGCAGGAAGGGCCTGGGCATCACGAATAGCTGCAGTGTGGAGGAGCTAGCCACCTCAGCTGCCCAGGTCTGAAGTGTGGGGGAGCTAAGGAGCTAGTCACCTCAGCTGCCCAGGTCTGAGGTGTGGGGGAGCTAGCCACCTCAGCTGCCCAGGTCTGAGGTGTGGGGGAACTAGCCACCTCAGCTGCCCAGGTCTGAGGTGTGGGGGAGCTAAGGAACTAGCCACCTCAGCTGCCCAGGTCTGAGGTATGGGGGAGCTAGCCACCTCAGCTTCCCAGGTCTGAGGTGTGGGGGAGCTAAGGAGCTAGCCACCTCAGCTGCCCAGGTCTGAGGTGTGGGGGAGCTAAGGAGCTAGCCACCTCAGCTGCCCAGGTCTGAGGTGTGGGGGAGCTAAGGAGCTAGCCACCTCAGCTGTCCAGGTCTGCCCCCCGTGTCCCCATGCTACAGATTGGTCATCTCCCAGATGCCTGTCCCAGGACATCCTCTCAATGTCCTCTCTTTCAGATCTCTTTCTTTGACCTACCTTTCTGAGTCCTTCCATGTTTTCTTGTCCAGTAGTGTTTGAGGATAAAAAAGGGTGGGTATTGAAATGACCTCCAAGAGTCCAGAATGCACTTGCTTTCGGAATCTGTAAATACAAGTAAAAGAAGGCTGAATACAAATGGAACTGAATTCCTTAACTTACCAAACTAATGTCAATACTTAAAATATCTTCTTTATGCATGTCACATAACATACTGATGACTCAGCAGGTAAAGACCCTGTCCCACAAGCCCAGTGACCCAAGTTCCATCTCTGAAACCCACATCGATGTGGAAGAGGGAACTAGTTACCACCGAGTTGTCCACTGACCTCCGTGTATAAACTGTGGCATGCATGAACACCAGAAAATAAACAAAAAAAATCAGAATACAAAATATCAAGCAAATTTCCCACAGGATTATAGATACTATGAGTTTTCTTAAGGTCACAACCAGGGGCATCCTTTGACAGTCAAGAGGAGAGAAAGAACACTTACAGCAAGAAAGTAGCTACAAGAAAACTACTGCATCAGATCACTTTCTGAGTGGATACATCCCGTTTACAAGGAGCTCCACTCAACAACAGCCCAGTTTCTGAAGGTATCTGGATGGCTAGCTAGACGTGCTGACTCGCCTCTACAGCCTACTGGACTCTGGCTGGTCCTCCTGCCTCTGTCTCTAAAGTACTAGAATTATATAATCTGCTGCTACACCCATCTTCTGGTGTAAAACTTAAAAGAATTAATTCTAATATTTCCTCAGAAAGTAAAACTACTTGTATAGGTGAAAAGAATAGGGGCTTAAGTTTAGCAAGGACTAAAAAGAAGTAACGGTAATTTTAAAATGAAATTATATAACTTGAAGGCATATATAGGAATTAAGTAGAGACAAATAAAAGTCACATGGAACTTCAGTATCCAATCTCATAGAGCTTGGACTGCAGAGACTATTATGAAGTTTAAACTGCAGACAACATCACCCCAAATCCAAAGGCACAAAAGGCCAAATAACTTTCCATTTGGTGATATAATCCCTCTAACTGATGGAGAGAGATTTAGTCTCTTGAAATCCTGTGCGGTGACTGTTTTCTATGATTTTTTTTAAACGTTTTTTGGCTTTTTAGTTTACGTTACATCAAAAGTCCTTGAGGAGATTACTTCAGAATTGACAGTCACCATTATAAGTGGATAGTCTTCTTCACAGTACTACGTATAGGGAAACCTTGCAGTAGTATTGTTTTGTATAAAATGAAGTTATATTAAGTCCCAATAAAGTATAACAACATTATTGTGTGTGTGTATATATATAGTGTTATTATATAACAATAAAGTTATCTAACATTGGCGCTTAAAAATTATTGGGCAGTTCTAAATTTATGATCACTTCAAATATAAAGCACTTTTTCATGACCCTAGAAGTAAACAAAACACTTTAGCAAAACTGTATGAAACTAAACATGGATTGACAACCTACACATTTACATTAACTGACATATGATAGCTGAGAGACAATTACTTAGAAAAAAATTGGTGTTTGGAATTGAACCCAGGACTGCCAACAAGACACACCCCCAAGTCTCATCACTCTGTTTTTGAAATCACTTATTCTATAATGTGTTGATCTGACATGACTGATTTGAACTGGGGATATTGTGCGTGCATGAGGACTTCAGCTTGGATCCCAGAACCCATGCTAAAAGCCAGGCGTGGCTGTGAGCATCCTTGTAACCTTGGCACCGATGGAGGGCGGGGCATTCCTGGGGCTTGCTGGCTGTCAGTCTAGCTCCAGGTTCAGTTAGACACCCTGTCTGTTGTGAAAGTGAAAAAACATCCCCACCCCCATCCAATGTAGGATTTTCTATATAGTTGCAGAGATAACGGAAGGGGACGCCACAGAGATGGCTGAGCTGGGAGAAGAAGGGGGCAGAGAGTGATAAGGCAGGATGCTTGAAACCCTCCCCTGACCTCCATGTTACAGGTGTAAGTTTCACCCCCTACACACTTGTATACACCAAGTACAAACACATCACCCTCATTCACATACACATTCATCCTCAAAAAATCAAATAATTGAGTCGTCAACATTGTCACAATTTAAAAATTATTATTCAGAGTGCCCTGCATTAATATCAGCACTAGACTCATCAGTGGTCGTCTCTCAAACCGTCTCACACACTTTTCTTACAGTTTTGGTTGTGAGCCTCACCCTAACAGCTGAGCCGTCTCTCCAGCCCTCAGATAGTTTTCCTTAGTCTTCATTTTCAGTCATTAAATATAGCAATTTCTGAAGCCCCTGATTTTTATATGTGTATATATTTATCTATTCATGTTCCTATGTTGTGTGTAGAGGCCTGGGATTAGTTTAGTTTCGGCTTTCTCTACCTTATTATTGAGGTAGGATATCCCACTTAATCTTGAGAGCTCACCCACTCAGGTACTCTGACCAGCCAATTTGCTGAGGGATTCCATCTCTGCCTCCCTTGCACTGGATTACAGACGGGCTGCCAGGCCATCTGGCTTTGTTTTATTTTAATGTGGGATTTGAGTTCTGGTGGTCAGGCTTGCAAGACAATTAAGCGTTCTGTTTTGTTTTGTTTTTACCAGCTGAGCCGTCTCTGTAGCTCTCAATTACTTTATCTCTGCAACTATATAGCAAATCCCAAGCGTCCTTAGACATCGGATACTTTTTCTGTCACTTGTGAAGTCTCCCCACATACTTTTTTTTTCCTTATCCACTTCAACTACTAAGTAGGGTAAACCAAAACATAAGACATTGTTGCTGGATACTTTTCTGTTTGGCTAGTCTCAGCTCAGTCCTGAAGCTTCTGGCCCTGGTCAAAAGGAGACTGCAAATTTTGCAGTTTGGTTCAGAATCTCCTCATGGCCTACCATACCTCCCTACTTAACCTCAGATATCTATGCTCCTAATACACTTAAGTTCCAAAGGTCTTACACATTGTCCTTCGGACCCTGTGCCTTCCCGGGGGATTCTATCCCAGGCTCACTGATCTCATCTGTCCCAGGATGTCTTTACCTTTAGATGAACTCATCTCTGCCTTCTCCCTATCTGCAGATGGAGTCAGATACAGCACGAAAATATGAATTCTAATAAGCAGTCTGCACACTTTCTGTGCTAAACTTTATCATAGATTAGAAAAGGCCATAGGCTCATCTCCACGCCTCAGATTCACTAAAGAGACTACGATTAAATAAATAACACAATTGGACAGGAAAAAGCAGGACGTAAGAATCAAGAGTGGCCGATGTAGAAATTTATCACAAAGTACTTACTTGGTTTTAACCATGTGAACAACAGATTTTAAATAACTTTCGTTGGTCTAAAAAGAAGAAGAGAAATTACTGAAACTCGGGGCGCCTCATGGTTTTATTAATGTTACTTCAGGGGATTTATGTGTGAAATGTCACCATGGCTTAAAAACTCACTTGTGTACAGAGAGTATTGCATACTTTTCCATGTGCCCAAGTATGGGCGTTACTACATTAATCACACTTGAATTACACTGCCAACCACGCACATCTAAAATGAAACCCAGCAGAGTGACTGTGTGCCCAGCACTTGTTCTGAGCCAAGCATCGCTCTGAGAAGAGCCATGGGAAGCACATTAGCCACTATCAGCCTCAAAAGTCCTGCGGTGTAAAGGACAGGACCACCCCGATCTTGTAGATGGAGTGGGGTACCTCCGAAAAGCTCCTGTGGCAGGAAGCCGAGAAGCTGCTATTTGGAGGATGACCACACAGGTACAGTCTGTGTTCTTGACTAGCTCACACAGGTACAGTCTGTGTTCCCTTACTACCACTGTGTTCAGACTTAACAGATGCTAAGGACCAGTTCCCAGAAATTGAATTTTAAAATGTGTTACATGTTGTCAACTCCTTTCCCCCACAAGTCTATGGCACTAATACTTTATAATTTTTTTAAACTATAATTCTTTGTAGTTTTATTCAAAATTTTAAAAGGGAAGAGTGGTTACCATGGGCTGGGGATAGGGCTGACTGGGGTCTCTACCAGGTCTCTGTGTATATATTTATTGTTTCTATGGAGTCCTGAGTGTATGAACTCATGGGTCTATGATTCTTGGGCCTTCTTTTGAGCTTTTTTCCTTCTCTTGGTTTGTCTTGTCCAAATTTGATGTGATACATTTTATTTTATCCTATCATATTTTACTTTCTTATATTAAAATGAATGGATGGATGGATGGAAACCTAGCCTCTAGGGTAAAGATCAGCAACTGAACTGTCACTTATACCTGTTGGGAGAGGGAAAATCAGGTTTTTTTCAGTTGAATGACACTGGGTATATCAACCACTCCAGGACAGGCCATATTCAGGATGAGTAGTTGACCAATGTATAATGGACGACATAGGTTTTGTGTTTGTGTGTGTGCACATATGTATGTGTGTGTGTGAGTGTGTATGCACATGTGTATGTATGTGTATGTGTGTGTATATGTGAGTGTTGAGGGGTGGTGATGATGGTGGTGTTTAATTTTGATTTTTTTTCCATCTTTGGGGGTTTGTTGTATCACGTTTTTGTTTGTTTTGGGAGAAAAAACTTCAAGTGGGGTAGGTAGGGCAGGGAAAAGGGGAAGGACTCGGTGGAAAGAAAGAATTTCATCAAAATATATTTAAATTTAAAAATTGTTTTATATAACAAGTAAAAAGGAGACAGGTGCTTTTAAAAATACATAACATCAGGATAGTGAGATACTTTACAGAAATGTGCAAGTTATAAATAATGTCTAGAAGAAGTCTTTGCGGCTCCTCAGGCCTAGCCTCAGTTAGTGCTATTCACTAGTACTTAACGATTCGCGTAGCAACCTTTTATTGAGCTTGGCAGATTTTATCTGTAATGGTTTTAATCGTCTATTTGAAATGTACTGTTACAATTAAATTAATTGATTTTATAATTAAATTTAATAATTTTTGTATCTTACCAAACGTAACTATCCTATGTTAAATGCAATTCAGTTTTAACAATCTTAGTGGCTCTCCCATAAGAGTCATGTTTACATATGTAGTTCTCAGAACCAACCAAGTACTAAATATTTTAACCTAGACTCTCTTAAAGGTATGTGTGGATTGTTTCCTTTAAGTGAGGAAACAATATTCCTAATGGAATCGCGTGCGGCTGCTGTTGAGGGGATTTGGGGGTTATAGAGGGATGAGGGGGTTTGGGGGTTATAGAGGGATGAGGGAGCGTTGTTTCCCATACATACATCAGTGACAGAGACGATCACCACGGAGTCCTCCTCTTCTTCAGGAGTCATTCTGGAGAGAAGAGAGGTCAGCGTTTGCTTCAGGTAGGTGTGGTTCCCTCTGTTAATGGTGGCGATTCCCAGTGCAAAAGAAACTGCAGACAGGGGCACAGATGTGGAACAAGTCGTGGTTTACCATCAGCTCACACTTACCCCTGTGTGTGAGTTGGTCTCATCCTTGTCGAGAAGAACGTTTTGAGCCATACAACAAAAATACTACAGTGTTACTACTTATGTCTAGTTTTCATTTCCTGTCATTTGCAGTGGGTCGAGAATAAGTGCACTAGACTCCAAAATGTTCTTGTGTTTTGTTGTAGAGAAAATAAAGTAAAACATTTTCCATGTGTTAATATAGCTTTTACCTATTGTAGTGGCTATTCCTGGTTGTCAACTTGACTAAATCTGGAATGAACTAAACAAGAATTGGAAGGCTCACCTATAATCCTAATCTGGAGGCTCAGAGATACAAGTTTCTGACCTGGAGATCTTGATGCATAGTGACTATGAATTCCAGAAGATTAAGATTAGGGGATCTCTGAGTTCAAGGTCATCTGGGATTAAAGGCGTGGTGGCACACGCCTTTAATCTGGGCCACACCCTTTGCTGGAGATCTATATAAGGACATCGGAAGAAGGAAGATTTCACTCTGGCTTTTCCTGGCCTACCTCATGGGACAGAGCAACTGCTAGATCCTTGGACTTCCATCCACAAGTATTGCTGACTATTGTTGGGGAGTTGAACTACAAGCTGTAAGTCATCCACAAATTCCCTAACTATATAGGGACTACCCATACGCTCTGTGACGCTAGAGAACCCTGACTAATACACCTATCTAACTCAGTACACATTGCCCCACAAGGGCCGACTCTCCTGTCTTTTTTTTTTTTCCTGAAGAGGAACTGGAGCCCCAAGCAGAAAAGATACCATGAAATATTGTCTTTGTGGAAAATATGGAGAAAATCACTTTAGGCTCCACGTGATCTAGACAAGAACTAAACCTCTGTGGGCAGTCTTGGTCACTGTGGTGTCTAAGTGCCACACCAGCCTTCTGAGCTCTGGTTTCTTCACCATTTATATTTGTTTATACTTAGTTTAGGCTACCTTTATTCTTCAGCCTAATATCTTATAGTTCCTATGTAATTTTTTCTGTTGTCTTTCAACTACTCCTGTGAATTATAGTTTTCATACACACACACACACACACACACACACACACACACACACACACACTACATTCAAAGTGTTCTGATAGAGATATCTACAATTTGAGCTCAAAAGATCCCTTTGTTCTCACTCAGCCTCAGTTCTGTGGTGGGTAAGACAGGGAAGATGGTAATTAGCGTCATTGCCCTGGGTTCTGGGACTAAGGAGAGCAATGAAGACAAGAGTTCAGGTTAGGGACACAGCATGAATTCAGTAGATGTCAAACAGTGTCCCAGGGCACCACCATCTCACACAGTGGGCTTGGGCTACGCGTCAGAGGCACATGATACATGCTCATTCCCAAGGAGCTGTCTCATCCCGGGACTGGCAAACCTCTTCTGTCAGACACCACAGACTTTTGGCTGCTGTGCCCTGTTTCTGTCGCAGCTACCCTGCTCTGCCACTGTAGTGCCAGGGCAGATACCCACGAACATGGGTCTGTTCCAGCAAAGCCCTATGTAGGATCAGAAAGCCCAGGAGGCTGACCCTGGGCCGCCCACTCACTGGACAAACAGGATTTGGGGAAGGTCAGACATTCTGAGATCTGGCCCAGTGCCTCTGCCCTTAATTGCAGTGCTGTGATTTGGACTATTACGAGAAGCCTGAACTCACACTTCAAGGCTTAGCTCAAACACCCCCTCTTCTACATGGAGTAGCAATACATGGTTATAACCCTAGGGCTCAGGGGCAGAAGCAAAATCATTATGAGTTCAAGATCAGCCTGGGTGAGACCCTGTCTAAAAAAGAAAAGACCAAAATTATAAATAAATAAAATAAACAACTAACCCTAACCTTCCTCTCTACAACAAAAAATTGCTGATATGGTCATGAGGAAAAATGTGGAAAAAACCAGAAAGATCACCAGGTAGCATCAGGTTTATCCAAGCAATGGAAAACGATTTGCCACACAGTTAGCAACTGCTCCATGTGTACTGTACATATGACAATTAATTTTCTAAGCATCTGTAATGAAATGGAACTTGAATTCAAGCCACTAAATGTATTATTTTCTCCAAAATGCCTGGAAGTCTGCATAGCAGCATCTTATAACTTCAAACTTAAAAACTTGACCATGAAATCTAGAGGGATTTCTTGGAGGAAGTGAAAGGTGGGGACCAGTGAGAAGTGTGTGTGTGTGTGTGTGTGTGGATGAACATGGGAAGGTAGTGAGAGAACACATATGACCAGAGAGAGATGATAAACACATGCATGCATATAGTGACACACACAGTATGACACACACATACACACATACAAGATGACACACACACGTATACACACACACACATACAAGTGACACATATGTACACACACATGTACACACACAAACACAGGCACACACAATGACACACATACATGATAACACATATACACAATGATACACATATACAATGTCACACATACACAATGACACACACAGTGATGCACATACACGTACACATACATATGCACACACAATGGCACACACATGATGATACCCAAGCACACACATGCATACACAATGATATACCCATGCTGACATGCACACATATACACATACACACACACAATAACACACATACACGATAACACACACAATGACATATACATAAACACACAATGACACACATGCATCTTACAATGAAGCCCATTATTATGTATGCTAACTGAAGATTTAAGAGAGAGATTCCCCCAAAGATCAAAATTCTTGAATTCAGTTTTCCAGTTCTGACTGTGCTTACCGCCTGCTCTCCCTTTGCTGGTGGCTATATCTGGGTAAAGTTTCCCTGCTGTCCTTAGATGAGGAAGGAAGAACTTTAAGACCTCAAATTGGTTAGGAAGTGTTTCATCCTGACCCCATACGTGCACCTTCTCACCTGGAAGAGACAAAAGGAGGACCGCAATGAGTTCAGAGCAAAGCCATTTCTCTGGCAGAGACGCAATCTTTCATTTTAAAAGATGTTATTTGTAAGGTGGCAGCGGGGGTGCTCGCCCTAGCGTGCACACATGAGCGAGGACCTTCGAGGGCCTTGAGGGCACAAGATCCCCTGCAGGAGTCACAGCTCCCGAGGAGGAGGTTGGGAACAGAACTCTGGTTCCCTGGGAGGATAAGAGGCACTCTGAACTACTGAGCCATCTCTCCAGCCCCTGATACAACTTTTTAAAAAAGTATGGGATAGTGAATCCATCCACAGACTTAGTGTTCAAGGAAATAGATGCAAATTATTGTTATGATTCTTTAAGGTGTAGCTCAATGGTTGTTGATGAGCTGATGCCCAGCACTGTGGGCTACACCAGAAGCCAGCAGAACTGCCAGTCCCAGACGGAGGAGCAAGGATAAAAAGTGCTGTGACTGGCACCCCTGTTACTTTGATTGGCTCTCCCTTCATTAAAATGTGTAACTTGCTAAAATTCCAGCACTCAGCAACTGGATTCACACCATCCCTAAGCAATCCCTTCTATAGTTTTGCAAAAGGTAAACCAAGTGGGGACCCATACTAAAGGTACTGGCGATGGAGACGGATGGGACAGGATTGACAGGAGGCATGCAAGGGATGGAGAGATGACGCCAGGGTTCTGGCTGCTTCTGTTGAATTGATCGTGGATGGGGAGCAGAATTGGAGAAAGGATGGGGAAATCAGTATCATGGTAGAGACGGGGAAAGCGTATGATCCATGTGTCTTGCCTGAGTTTTGCATGCCTTGAAATGAAACAGCCAGTGTTAGTTGGATTGTTTACTGGGGGAAAGTGACCTAGAGTCAGATTCACTAAGTCTAAACCTCCAAGTTTATGTAAAATGGATGACCATTCACAAAGACAAACCAGCACCTACCAAAGTTTCCCGATGATTTTGTTGCGTGGGGAACTTTATGTTTCAGTTGATGCACTTGCACTAGATTTTGGTGATTATTTTCACTTTTGTTTTTTAAACGTAACATAGTTTCCTTAAACTCCAAAACGTGGCTTCTGCAGTTAATTAGTTGATTATCTACAAAGGAAACAGAAATATATAGTTTATGCATGTAGCAGGTAAAATGAAGTTTTTGGACAACAAAGGTGCTGTATATAGGCACTGTGTTTGACATTGTATATACTTGCCATTATATATGGGGTTGTACATATATGACACTATGTGTGGGGCTGTACATATATGACACTTTTTTTTCTTCAATAATAGGCTGTAACCCAAAACCTGAAGTCGAGCTGGTCCTCCTCTAAGTTACTTTTGACTGGAGCGCTTTATCATAGCTATAGCAATCAAACTAGGTCAGAACCTCAAAGCTGAGGTATTTGTATAATGGTTTCTTTTCCTTTGATCATTTCTTTTTTTTTTTTTTTTTTTTTTATCATGTGTAAACATTGTATTTAAGGAATACTTCAAATTGTTTTAAGAAGGAAATTTTAAAATGCCTGTATGAACACATGTGAGATTATGTTGCTGTTTGCTTTTTACATTTAACATATATTTGTAACAAATATTTCTTTTTTTTTTTTTTTTTTTTTTTTTGAAGTTTTTTTTTTTTAATTTAATATTATTTTATTTTTTTAATTTACATTCCAAATCACTTCCCCTTTCCCGTTTCCTCCCTCCCCGAAAGTCCCATAAGCCCCCTTCCCTCCCTCTTTTCTCCGTTCAACCCCCTCTCATTACTCTGTCCTGGCGTTCCCCTACATCCAGTCTTTCCTTTGATCATTTCTAATCATCAGGTATAGATCTGGGAAAAGAAACAGATGGGTGTCTTCAGGGCGGAGATTCAACACAAACAAGCCTGCGCTCTTTCTAGACCTTGCACTTAAAGACAAGGGCTAGACTAAGAATTTCCCTTCTTCTTTGTATCTGTCCCTCTGGGCTACTCTAAATATGGGAGACTCACACTGGGTCGTCAGCTGAAGACCGTGTCCTAGAGTAAGAGAGGATCAGTTCGAAAGGCATTCAGAATCACCAGTAAAGCTAGAGAAGAGGTTTTCATGGGAACCCATTATCTTTTTATCCCCAGTTAATTAACCTTTTTATTCTTTTTTTTTAATTGGTGGTCCCTTCCTGGTCTTACACCCATGAGTGGCCAAGATCAAGGCAAGAGGAAGACAACCAGTTGGTGCAGGGACGGTCATTTCCACATCTCATTTACACACGGAACTAAACAGACAAGCACAGAGTCACTACTGTGCTTAGAAGTTGGTAGCATGGGATGGGGAGGAACGAGGAGTAGGGTGTAGTTACAAGAATACAGGCTCCACCCACACTGGGCGCCTGGAACTGGACTTGGTCTCCTTCAACCCAACAGGAATCAGAAGATCAAAAGCAGGTTGGGAAGCCCGGAACAGTCAGGGATGGAGGGAGAAGGCTGGTCCAGGGGGTGGGAGGGATGTTTGGCAACTGGGATGAAGGTGTTGTCCTCTCCCTGCTGGGATCCCCCCAGCCCCTCTGGTCTGGTTGGAAAGAGGCAGCCTACAACACCCAAGAGCGAGTCTGGAGCTGCTAGGCAGGGCGACTGAAGGTGGCTCACACAGGCTTGCCCTCCAGGGAAATGACAGCTGGCTGTTACTACCCAGTGTCTCTGCCAGGGTGCAGCCGTCCTTCACCTCCTCGTAGCAGTTAGCGTGTAATTCATGCTTGAGTCCTGTCAGCTTCTTCTTGATGGCATCCAAGGAACTGGCGTAGATCTTTTTGCTCTTAAGGTGTGTGGCGCACTCTCAGGGGTCCAGAAGATGAACAGCGGGTCCTCTTTCTTGCTTTCCTTGGTCTCATAGGTCGCACCATAGAGAGAATAGCCGCAGTCCTTGTCTGTAAGTATCCTGGCAAAAGTGGCATAGGGGTCGTCCACAATCCACATCTCCTACCAGGACCTCCTTGCCCTCCTCCAGGGTGATGCTCCTCTTGTCCTTGCTGCCTTCTTGTGTTTCTTCACTTCTCCTGGTGTTGAAGACTTGCAAACTTTCATGTCATTGAACACCTTGATGACGCCATCAGAGACAGCCCCAGCAGAGGCCTTCTTTCCAGAAGCAAACGAGTGCAGAGAGAGCTACAGAAGAACTGAGCTGCTAGGATCCGACTCGGGAACCCATTATCATAAACGTGTACGGCATCATTCTCCACACTTCTCCGCACTAACATCCATATTTGACTTCTAGGTAGTTAAAGGAACCAGGATATGTCCGAGGTGAGTGAGGGGCCAGGCAGCTTTTAACCATAGCCTCCTTTCAACATCTTTAGATGATCTACTAGGGAGTGATACACAGTTGAAGAAATTCCTACAGGCACACGAAAGGGCGGATATCAACTGTAATGCTACTTATGAAAAATGATTCATCTTCTCCAGGCAGGGCATGGTGTGCAGCCCTTTGAACCCAGCACTCTGGAGGTAGAGGCAGGGGGATCTTTGTGAGGTGAATCCAAGCCAGTCTGGTCTTCACAATGAGGTCTGGGTCAGTCAGGGCTACTTGCTGAGGCCCTGTCTTCAACAACCATCACCGAATGCTTAATGTCTTCCAATATATGATCCACTTGTATGATTCCAGTGTGTGATTGCTGACTTCTGTTCCTCATCTTAGCACAAAACACCGGGAGGTAATCCAGCGAGTGGCTTGTTATGTGGATTTCAGTGATAAAGAAAACAATGACCCCTTTCTTTCTTTCTCTCTCTCTCTCTCTCTCTCTCTCTCTCTCTCTCTCTCTCTTTCTTTCTTTCTTCTTAAGGTCAGCATGATGGCTCAGCAAGTAGGGAGAGTTCTTTAGACTGTAAGTGTTAAGAACAAGACGTTTGGGGTTTGAGTTTACTGTTTCATGTCTGAAACTGTGATTTCCCTCAGCTCTTACACAGATGGATGAACGAAAAAAAATGGATTAATTAGCATTAAAAATTGATCTGAGCACCTTTTTTTTTTCTTGGAATTTGACAGAATTTTAATTTTTTATTTTTTCCATTTATTTATTTATTTATTTATTTATTTATTTATCTATTCATTCATTCATTCATTCATTCATTTTACATCTTGATCACAGAGATCCCTCCCCCTTCCATTGGGGTCAATTGTGATTTATTAAAAAGAACTAGACTGCCCAGATAAATCTCCAATGTTTCATAGATATGGTCTGAGGTGTGCCCACTGTGTACACCGTATGTGATTAGGGTTTCCCGGATAACTGTCTGTGCAGAAACGAATCTTGTGTTGCCGTTGCTACATCTAGGTGATGCAACCCACCCAGGACAGTCCCTGATGGACCAATCTGGCACACATGAGAGTTTTCTCATGAGAGAGCTCTATTCACAGAGACGGGCACACAGAAGTGTTCAAAGACATAACTGGGACTCAGCCCTTCTTGCATGGCCTCCGTGATGCGTCAAGGTGTCCCTACTATGTGCAAAATGCTCATGTTGCTTGTACATTTACACAGGCAGCGGGCAGGGACCGTGTGATGTAAATCACTGTGATGGAAAGCTTTGATCAGCTGAGCATCACTGCCTCTGTGAAAACAAAACCACTCTATACATAGAATGGACCAAAGTGCCTTTTGGGTTTTTCTGTGTTTGTTTTTGGGTTTTTTTTTTTTTGAGGGGGAGGGGTTGACATAGACTCCGTCTATGTAGCCCTGGTTGTCCCAGAACTCTGTAGACCAGGCTGACCTTGAGGACCTCTAACTCACAGAGATTTGCCTGCCTTTTCCTTCTGAGTGCTCCAACTAAAGGCATCCACTATTATGCCTGGCTAGTGACTTCTATCTGCTAAAAACAAACAAACAAGCAAAAGAAACCACTAAAATGGAAAACACTCCAAGGAGCTGGTAGAATGGCAGGAAGGGCCCTTGCCGCCAAGCCTGATGACCTGAGTTTGGTCCCTGGAACCTACATGGTATAAGAAGGGAACTGACTCCCAACAGTTCTCCTCTGACCTCCACACCTGCACTATACCTCCCCAGTAAATAGATAAATAAATACAAAAGATTAAATAAATGGCCCCAGGGCTGGGACGATAGCTCAGTGGTAGATTCCTTGCCTAGAACAGTAAACTTAAAAATGTGAAAGGCTCCTCTTAAGGTATCAGGGAGTCTCACTTTCATAACAGAGGGGTACAAATTGCTCTCAGATTTAAAAAAAAAATAAGGCTAAAGCTAAGTGTGGGAACATACTGTCAGCACCCTGGACGCCGAGGCAGGAGGACTGTGAGATTCAGGCTAGGCTGAGCTGTCTAGCAAGACTGTCTCAAGCAGGAAAAAGAGAGGGACCCATGTCTGTGTGTTTACATTTTCTCATAACCTCACTTTAAAGGAGAAAATGAAATGAATGAGATTTCAATTTTGAGGATAATCAGTGGGATATCTATTCCTTTTCAGGGATCTCTCTCTCTCTCTCTCTCTCTCTCTCTCTCTCTCTCTCTCTCTGACATTTTTACCTCACAGTGTCACTATTCAGATACTGAAGATGAATGACCAGAGACACTTCCACACCCCAACAGACAAGCTTTGCTTGGCAGGGAGAGAGTCTAACTTACACAACTTCAAACGTTAGGTGTTAACTGGAACTACTTAAGTTAAAGGCCAAGTGGGGGGTCTTGGTCTCACTGGCAGCAGGTCGCACCCATGTCAGGGCCATGGAACTGCAGTGTCAGTCAGAATGAGCCTCCGCCATTGGTTGTGATCGTTGGGGAAGGTGTCTCTAAGCCTCACTGAGTTAGAAAGGACATTTTACTATAGTCCTGGGAAGACAAGTCACAAGCGCCTGCCATAATTGCTTCTTTATCACCACCGAGGCTTAGTGCCTTGGGCTGTGCTGTTTGCTTCTTGATTGGTCCCTTCTCTCCAATTCACCATCAGTCTTTCTGAACACTACTCAGACTAGGAGAGGCTCCCAGAGGCTCACTGAGTTAAGTCTAAACTGTCTGCCTTGGTTTACAAGGTCCAACACAACGTAGCCACAACCTGACGCCACCCGATGCCATTCATCCATGGGGTGACAAAAGGCCCTGGGTTACACTGCATTTTGTGCCCCTCGCTGGGACAAGATACAGGAAATAATGCCAGTCAATTTACTTACTGCTCTGTGTAAGCTGGCAGTCTTAATCAACTGATTATAATTGTTAAAATGGAGTCTGCAAAGCACCCTGGGAACAGGGAGGAGCCACGACAAACTCAGGGTAGGGGGCCTGGGAATCAGGGAGGAAGGATTTTTGGACTAGGCAGGCGTTTGAAAACTTGAAGAACATGTGAATTAGGGAGGGCATTCAAACTAAGAAAATGCTCCTGAAAATGGGCAGTGTGAAACAGTCTGATGTACTTAGAGAGAAGTAATTCGCTGAGGTGGTTAAGGGGCTGCTGTTAAAGAACTGGCAGTCTGTTTTCAAGTTACCTCTTTACTTGCACCTAAATGCCATCCCCAGAAAACAATATTTGGGGTGTTAGCAGGCAAAGCTGAGAAGGAAGAGCTTGTTTCAGATTTTGCTCCCTCCAAACTACCTGGACATAGTCAAATTACACTACGGTCAGATCTCCTAAATTCCCCATGTGTGGGTCTCCCCTTTCCTTGGGGGTTATTGGCCACTGGCCCACAAGGACAGAGGAAGCAGAAGACGAGCGGGGATTGGATGGCCACGGGTATGACATTGAAGAACGTCTGGGAATCGGTGTCAGTGAGACTGTCCTACTTACAGGGGTGAGGTCTATAGGGCTCTTAGGAGTATGGGTGGAAACGGCTGATTGGTCACGACCAGCACGCCATTATCATACAGGGGGAGCTAGAGTGGACTAAAATCATGCAGTGCTTGTAGAAAGCTCTGTGCAGGGTCAGGCTCCAAATGAGGTCAGGCATCTTTGCTCAGAGATATGCTCTAAGTAAGGTTAGACAGAAAAAGGAAAGTCCCACTGCAAAAGGGAGTCCTCCATTTTGTACCAAGTTCGGAGAGTTATCCAGACCCAGTGGACTGCGACCTTAGTAGTAGGGTTCTCCAACAACCATGAGTGGCCCTTATCCAGACATGAAAATGAACACACAAGAATAGTAAGAGTGAACACCCATTACCTAAGCCTTAGATGTTCCTACATCACCTGTCTCTCCTCCAAACACCTTTGACAGTTGACTTACTTTAAGTTTTAGGTATTATTAAATAAAAGGATGTTCTGCTATACTTTGTGTCGCCTATAGGCACGCATGTGCATGCATGAGCACGCCACAGCTCATGTGCAGCTAAAGGACAACATGTAGGAGTTGGTTCTCTCCTACTTTACAGTTCCTGGTGACGGAACTCAGGTCTGCAAGCCCAATCACCCCCCTGAGACAGCCCCAATTTACGCTTTTGAGATTCGCCCCATTAATGGATCAAGCTGGAGTTCATACATGTTTACTGCTGTAAAATATTTCACTGAGAGACTGGAGACTGGAGACTGGAGTTTATACATGTTTACTGCTGTAAAATATTTCACTGAGAGACTGGAGACTGGAGACTGGAGTTTATACATGTTTACTGCTGTAAAATATTTCACTGAGAGACTGCACCACAACACACTTCCACATTCTTGAAGAATGCTTATAAGGCTAGTCATGGATCAAGAACATTCCACCCTGTCTTCTAGTAAACATGTTCCAGAGCTCCTCTAGGATGCGTTAGGTGCTAGCGTCTTACGTAAACTCCTGAACAACCTGCACACATGGCCTCTCTCTCCCTCTCTGTCTCTACAAACACACACACACCACACACCACACACACACACACACACCACACCACATCACATACCACACACACACACACACACACATACCACACACCACACACACACACACCACACCACATCACACACCACACACACACACACACCACATACCACACACACACACACACACCACACCACATCACACACCACACACCACACACACACACACACACACCACATACCACACACACACATACACACACAAACACACACACACACACCACACCACATCACACACCACACACACACACACACCACACACACACACACACATACACACACAAACACACACACACAAACACACACACACACACACACACACAGACGATAAATGATAGACAGACAGACAGACAGACAGGGGGTGCAGATCAGCTCATAAGAACAGAAGCTACCATGAACCATTGGTCCTGAGGTCCCCGGTGGGACCAGAGCGGTGCTGCTAAGACGAGCAAGTCCCTCGTGCTTCAGAACTGCAGTGACTCTGAGAGAAGTTTGTGTAAATTAAAAAATTCCAAGGCCTCACCAAACGTCCAGTTTCCTAAGTAAAAATCAAAGTGGCGGGGATGGAGAGAGGACTCAGTGTATAAGAGCCTTTGCTGCTCTTTCAGAGACTGGATTTCTATTCCCAACACCTCGTCAAACAGCTTACTCCAGCTCCATGGATCTGGCATCTTTTTCTGGTCTTCCTGGGAACCCTGTGCATGTGACCTACCTGTGCTCAGACACTGGAATAAACAATAAATCTTCAAGAAGTCAAAGGCTGTGCAGCGGAAGCAGTTGCTTGGTCTCTAGAGTGGCCGTGTTTGTTAAACATTCCTCTTAGAGTTTCCTTTGCTAATATTAACACAGCTACACCAGGTTTCCCTTGCCTTGGGTTTGCGGGGTGTGTATTATTCTATAGTTCTAGAATTTTTGCCTTTTAAAGGTGCTTCTTGTGAACATCATAAAGACGTTTTACACCCAAAGTTATAGCAAGTTTGGAGGATTTACTATAGTTGCTGATCCAGTTTCGTGCTGTTACTGTGTTTCAGTGATTGAACCTCGCAGGAACCCTTGACTTACTGAGTCTAGTACAAATTCTTACATTCTTACTATTCTAACGCTAAAGCTTAGTGTGACTCATCTCCATTTCCCATCTTCCCATCCCATGCCACGGCCTGCCTACACTGGCGCCCTGAGAACATATATTCTAACTTCCAGCAGGCATTCCCACGGCTGTTCTGAGTTCTCTCCTCTGCTTGGACATGGGAGCTCTTGTTCTAGTTGGACTCCACAGATGAAAACAACAATTTATGTGTTATTGGGAGTATATACGCCATACTCCCAGGGGCCCAGACCTTGCTGGGATTTAATATGCTCCTGCATTTGTAAAGGTACGTGTAGGGGGATTTCCCTCCTCCAAAGAGGGCCCAGAAAGGATAAAAATATGATACTTCAAGGCGAGTCTTTTCTCTCCCACTTCAGGCTGAGGCGTGTTTCTCTGAAAATTGCGAACCGCTGGGCCTACCAGACGCCCAGTCGTCAGTTGAGGAGGATCATGTGCGAAGAACCAGCTAAATCAAGATGGGGTGTCCGTGAAGCCACCCACCAGGCAGGCAGCTTAGTGGTGTAGATCTCCGGGTAGCTGTGGCCCAGGTCAGTATTGCAGGGTCACAGAAAGCTTGTAGCCTCTTGATGAAGCAACCCTAGTCACAAGGGCTGTGACAGAGCAATTCTAATGGGAGACTGATAGGCCACGTCAAGGGAAAGAACGGGCAGCTGGGAGAGCCCAGCGAGACCCCAAAGTAGCCGCAAACAACCCCACCAAAGAGCCAACACAGGATACCTGCTGCAGAAGCATCACCCAGAGGAGCCCAAACCATGAGGAGACCCCATCCCGAGTTCTCCCCACGCTTATCCGCAGGAAAGCACCACAAAGGTGAAGATGGTATTCGCCAAAGGTGCCTCTCCATTGGCGGTCTTGTGTCACGTGATCACATCCTCCATACAACATCAGTGGCTTCAGCTTCTCCACTCCTTGGACTACGGGGCATTCTTCCCTGTGCCACCTCCACAAGTTCGATACAGCCGGAGCCCGGGCTACTGTCCTTTTCTGTAGCCACCAACACTGGAGATCATGGAGCAGTCCAAGCTTTAGCTATATTTGTCGTCCCCCCCCCCATAAGCATTGTGGAAACTCCATGGAAAGGCGGATTTTCTGTCGCTGTCCTTGCTGATCTGTTACTTACAACAGGAAAGCTATTGATTCATTCACCCATTTACCTGATCGTTTTTGTTTTTTTTTTTTTTTGTTTTTTTTTTTGGTTTTTTGAGACAGGGTTTCTCTGTGTAGCCCTGGCTGTCCTGGAACTCACTCTGTAGACCAGGCTGGCCTCGAACTCAGAAATCCTCCTGCCTCTGCCTCCCAAGTGCTGGGATTAAAGGCGTGCGCCACCACCGCCCGGCTTTGTTTTTGTTTTTAATTGGCGTGTTTTATCTATGCCATACAATTTTTTTTTCCTGGACACTAGGTTCACATTAGGGAACAAAACAGACAAGAACAGAGACATCTCCTCCTCCTCCGAGTTTAAATATTCTCATACAAGTCAATTATTAATCCCACGAACTTACAGAAAAACAAAAGGGCTATCTGCCCATAAATTTTTTTTGAGACAGAATCTTACTATGTAGCTCTCTGGCTGGCCTGGAACTCATAAAGATCTGCCTGCTTTTGCTTCCTGAGTGCCGAAATCAAGCATCAGCTAATTTGTAAAAGCAGAAAAGACAGCATACTTAGATCTGGCTGTTTTTCTGTAAGTGCTCCCAAATTCTCTGAAAGTATTTAAAGCTATAGAGAAAGGAGGAAGAAAGTCCCGGAGCTCTTGCGATGTATGGAAGAAATCTGGAACAAGGGTGAGGCAGGAGAGGAGAGGGGCAGTTTCGGAGGGACCCGCTAGCGCGAGGCCAGCAGGCCGATCCATCAGCGCGTGTCCACGTCCCACGGTATCTGCGAGGGCTGGTTACCAGCCCAACCGCCACTGGATGTGGGTGTGTGCGCAGCCCGAGGGCAGGGGACCGCCAGGGTCTCCCATGTCTTCCTTCCTCTGGTCTTAGAGCCCCAACGCCGCCCGCTGGTGATGGGGCTCCCGAGAGGCAGAATGGAGAGCATCTCCCATCTCCCTCATCCCCACTCCACCCCTCTCCACCTTACCCCACCTCCGCTTACTTGTTTGGTTCAACCTGGAGATGCAGAAACAGGAGAAGCCAAAGAGTAGGACCGCAACGAAGGCGAAAAGCAAGTTAGCATTCTTAGCCTTCATTGCGCTGGCCTCAGAGCCAGTGGAGGAGACACCGCCAACACCAGGCTGCACACCAAGGCTGGCCAGGCACTGCGCCCGCCTGCGTCCTGGACCCCGCGTGCCTGCTCCCCCTCCCACGGGGCCGTTGCTACCGTCCCCAGTACTTTCGCCCAGTCATATCCCGGTCCCCTCTTGAGCGCACTTTACAATCTGGCAAGGATGTGAAAAACTGTGGGTAAGCCCTGGGCTGCCTGGCCCTGACCAGACACTACCGTCTTAACTTATTTTCCTGCGAGAATTCATCGGATTTTGATTCAAAGGTGTGAAACACATGGCACAACCTCTTGATCCGTGTGTCCCATTTGGCCTTTACACTCTGATCTCTCTCTGGGAGACTCGCCGGCGGCAGCGTTTGCGTGGTGCCCAATCTCTTTCCTGCAAGGGCGCCCAGTTTCTGACCCCTTTGAAAGCTTTAAAAGATTTGGACACCCACCTACTTGAGGATGTCGCGCTGAATGCTAATAATGGCCAGGAGTTGTGAGTAGTGAGAGCCTAGCAGAGGGAGACAAAGAGCTCATAGCGACTCCACCCCCTGCTCCACCAGCCCCGCCCCCACCTCGTTCCCAGGCGTGCTAGGACGGACACACAAACCCTCTTGCTAGGCTCTGAAACGATGGAGAAAATCCTTACTATAGAGAAGGAAGGTATCAAGGGAAGTATCGTCAGAAGGACATCAGCTTCTCTGCGTTGATTGGAGCACCAACTGATTGGCTTTCAGCCTTTCTGCTTGCTTGTCTCACCTCAGTATGTCTAAGCCTCTCCTTCGAGCTCTTTATGGCCAGAGTCCCTGTTTTACCAACGTCATCAGACCCTTCTGACTGCTATTACACCCATCGTTTATAAAATGTTTACAGTCCTTAGGAACATGAGTCTAGACCTGTGCTTCTGCCGTTACTGCCCTGACACCCATGTTGCTATGGTGACATCCAAACTGGTGCCACCCTCTGCTGTCCACACTTCATTCAATAAGATGGTTTTCCTAGTGCACTACTGTCTGCCTATCACTGCTGCTTAGCAGTTCCTGTCTTCCTGGTGATAAAGTCCCGGGCAGGATCTTCGCCTAGAAAATGAGCATTGTTGCCGGGCGGTGGTGGCGCACGCCTTTAATCCCAGCACTTGGGAGGCAGAGGCAGGCGGATTTCTGAGTTCGAGGCCAGCCTGGTCTACAAAGTGAGTTCCAGGACAGCCAAGACTACACAGAGAAACCCTGTCTCGAAAAACCAAAAAAAAAAAAGAAAAGAAAAGAAAAAGAAAATGAGCATTGTCGTAAATTACAACACAGAGCAATACTAAACTGCTAGTGTCTGACATGAGCTCAGGCTCCCAAGTCATGGCTTAACGCAAGTTACTCGGTGTTCAGAAGAAAGTGCTGAGGGTGCTGAGTTCAAGTGGAGCACAGCTACGTTCCAACCACACGCACAGAGTCCAGGAAGGTGCGAGTTACATACAGTCAATCCTGGTCAGGCCACATGATAGGAAGTTGTAAGTGTTACAGGTTCCCTAACACCACACACACACACACACACACACACACACACACACACACGCACGCACGTACACACACACACACACACACACACACACACACACACACACACTTTTCAATGGTCTAGTGCTTTGATCAGCAATTTTCTGGGTTCCCCCCAAATGAACTATCAGTCTGACAAAGTTTGGAGGGTGGGAAAGAGAGTTTGATCAGAGAACCATTGCCTGCTTTTGCTCTGACCCCTAACCCCCCCCCCCCACACACACACACTTCGGAAAAGTTTTTCTGCCTCAACTGTGGGCAAAGCATGCTTTCACCTAAGTGAACCGGCAACTCCCGGCAGCTCTTGGCAGCCCAGCACTCTATCTTCAGCGACATGTTCCGTCATCAGTTTGACAGCTTGTCCCCTGGGTACACGTCTTACTGGAATTCTCTTGTTTTGGGAGAAGGTAAATAGCTTTGCCTAGACCCTGAGAAGATATCGCAGTGACGTATATAACAGAGAACCAGGCTGTTACACAAAACATTATTCCAAGACCTCCACGGTGCTCTAAGCTTTGGCTTAAGCCCAAGGTGAACTAAGGGTCAAGCTTCCCAGAATCCTCTGGGGACTACATAGAGATCTATACGTTCATGGGAACCTATGGTTAGACCTCTGTGCACAGGAGATCTCCACAGGGTTGGCATTCAGCAGATTCTTACTAAACTAGTGGCTTGGGTAAGGGTCAAAATATATTTACTAAAAGTAAATACCTGGGCAGCTGCATTAGGAGATTGCCAGGCAATCTGCTTGGAATTTTGTTTATCTTTCAAAAGAATCTTGTTTCCACCCTGCTCATCTGTGTCATCTCCCACACCAGTCCCTTGGAAACCCCACCTGGTCTCCCATGAGCACACCTCTAGCCCTGAGGTACTCAGAACACTCATTCATCAAGACTTATATTTTCTTGCGAACACGGAATATTGGGTACTGCCCGTGACTCTGTAACCGGTTAAATGTTGCCCAGGACAAAGACATAAGAAATACTTCCACTTTCAACGGGTTCAGCCCAGTACATGTGACTGGGTTTTTAAAATGCCCACCAGGCAAGAGTGGCAGGTTTTTAATGCTTGTATTACTATGACACAGGATTCTTATGGATAAACCAAGAAACTTGTTCTGTCTTGGTGGAGAGTGAGTTGAGGTTTAGGTCCAGGTTTCATGATCTCCAGCAGAAGGCAGCTGAGAATTTGTCCTCAAAAAGAGATGGTACACTTGTTCAAGTTATCTGTCACAATTCTGCAGAGAGGCCTCTCATGAAATTATGGGGATTTTGTGGTACAGCTTCCTATTTATAGCATCTTTTTGATGTTCACAATGACCTAACAGGCTATTCTTATCTTAATACAATTTTCTACTCTTAAGATAGAGGGTATGTGCTCCTGAGAGAACATAGCACACAGGTTAAGGTTTTATCAGGAACTTTTAAAGCACACATTCGCAAATGACTGCCACAAGGTGGCAGTACTATGTTTCAGCCAAAACATTTGAATGAGCCCAGAAAATTCCAAAATCCTTTGAATGTGCTGGAATCCTAGGGTCCTATAACACATTTGACTCACTGACCATATATATTTTCATAGCCTGTCAAAAAGACTCTTCTTTTAAAAAAATTATCGATTCTTTGTGAGTTTCACATCATCCGCCCCAGGCCATTCAGTTCCTGGTCCCTCCACCCCTGCAATCTCTACTCAAAATAAATGAACTAAACAGAGCATAGGAAACATCTCATCTTGGAAGCTGTAGTATGTCACAGTTTGTCCCCCTGTCTACACATCTTCACTTGCAAATGTTCATCGTAATGAATCCTTGGTCTGGTTTGAGATCTCTGGCTTCTGTGACACCATGAATACTGGATCCTTATCAGGACTCCTCCCAGGTGTCCTGTTGTTGCCCGGATCAGCTCAGTGGGACTGGCCCTTTCACATGGTCCAACAGTTCACAGATGATGTGCATCTTGGGGCCGACCAACTTAAAGCCCTGGATCTGGGCCTGGGCAGTAGCTGAACTGGTCAGCACATCAGCTCTGCCTTATCTGTGCCACCAAGGTGAACTCTCCAGCACTGTTCAGCCAGGCCATCCAACGTGGCAGGAGGCAGGGTCACCTCTCCTCTCCTGCCCTTGGACTGGCTTACCTACACCCATGCCACCAGAGCCATCTCCACTGTGCTGCCCAGTTGAGGCACAGGGCCCACTCCCCCGACAATGAGGGACAGGACCAGCTCTCCCAACAGGTGGCAAGCAGGAAGGTGAGGGAACACCCCACACCCCCCTCCACCTCTTGGCAGATGAGTGGTGGGGCCAGCCTCCTGTGCCCACACCCACAGCAAGATTTACTGTGCTGCCCAGGTGTGAAGGGACACCATGACCAAGGTAACTCTTATAAAGGAAAGCATTTAATTGAGGCTGGCTCACAGTTTCAGAGGTTCAGTTCATTACCCTCATGGAGGGGAAGCATGGCGGTCTGCAGGCAGACATGGTGCTGGAGGAGCCCAGAGTTCTACATCTTATCACAGGCAGCAGAAAAGGGCTGTCTTCTGCAGGCAGCTGGTTCTTTATTGGGTGGAGCTTGAGCACTAGGAGGCCTGCCCCCACAGGGACACACCTCCCCCAATAAGGCCACGCCTCCCAACAGTGCCACTCTCTATGGGCCAAGCACTCAAACACATGAGTCTATGGGGGCCAAACTGGTTCAAACTACCACACCAGGTGAGGTGCGGGGCCCTTCACAACCCGTGGCCACAGGCAGGGGGCAAGGGGTTGGAGGGAGGGCACCACCTACCAGACCACACCACCTCATGGAGCCAGCACTTCCCTGCTCTTGCCCTCCAGTCTGGCTAACCTGTGCCCCTGCCACCAGGGTCAACTCATTGTGCTGCCTTGGCAAGGCACAGGGCCTGCTCTTTGGAGGGCTACTGGTGAGAGGTGGGGCCAGCTAGCTCTCCAAAGCACAGCAGCCCATGAGGGTCAAGGTCAGTTCTACACAGCCCCTGGGTATCCACATGGTCCCAGGTGGCTGCCCAGATCAAGGACGTCCCCCTGGTCTCTAGCGGTAGCATGCCACAGACACAGACATTGACCCCTGCAGCTATGGATAATACAAGTGTAGATCAGGATTTCTGCTTTCACTGATTCATAAGGAAACGTGAGATTTCCTGTGTTCTTCAGGAAATCAGCATGACCTGGCATTCACTATAAAAGAGCACAGGAACAAGTCTTGGGACTTTCATTCTTCCTGTCTTGTTGAAACTACACGAAGTTTCCTAAATCTCAAAGACATTTGACTTGAATATGGCAATGACAGGGATCTTAATTGTGTCCATTCTGGTTTTGTAAAATTAAGAACTAGATTTTTTTCTTCCTCTTCATTGTCACAGTTGATTCGGCACTATGTATTGTACCCTTATCATATTCTAAGCTTCCATCTCTATAATGTGTGCCCACTCCATTCTTGGAGGAGGGCGGGACAAGAACTTGATTGGAGACAGGGAAGGAGATGGTTCCCACCAAATATTTCACTTCCACCAGGCAAAGGTGGTGGTTTGTCTGTCCTTCAGAGGTTTGTGTTCTACAAGTAGACTCTACCTTTAAAATGGGAAAGCCTGTACTGCTCACTTAGTCTGACCTAACAAGGAGATGGATGGGGCATAGACAAGACACTGGTTTGAATATTTCTGGAAGTGTAAGGAATAGTGATTGATCCTGACAAGGGGAATAAGGAGCCGGAAATCTTGTTTGGGTAGGAGGCTAAATCTATATCTATCTATCTATCTATCTATCTATCTATCTATCTATCTATCTATCTATTGATCTATCGATCGATCTATCGATCGATCTATCATCTATCCTTCCTATCTATCTATCTATCTATCTATCTATCTATCTATCTATCTTTCTTTCTTTCTATCTATCTATCTATTGATCTGTCGATCGATCTATCGATCTATCTATCATCTATCCTATCTATCTATCTATCTATCTATCTATCTATCTATCTATCTATCATCTATCCTTCCTATCTATCTATCTATCTATCTATCATCTATCTATCTATCTATCTATCTATCTATCTATCTATCTATCTATCATCCATCTTATCTGTCTGTCTATCTATCTATCGATCTATCTATCATCTATCCTTCCTATCTATCTATCTATCTATCTATCTATCTATCTATCTATCTATCTATCATCTATCCTTCCTATCTATCTATCTATCTATCTATCTATCTATCTATCTATCTATCTATCATCTATCCTATCTATCTATCTATCTATCGATCTATCTATCATCTATCCTATCTATCTATCTATCTATCGATCTATCTATCATCTATCCTTCCTATCTATCTATCTATCTATCTATCTATCTATCTATCTATCTATCATCTATTCTATCTATCTATCTATCATCCATCTTGTCTATCTATCATCTATCTATCTATCTATCTATCTATCTATCTATCTATCTATCTATCTATCATCTATCCTATCTATCTATCTATCTATCTATCTATCTATCTATCTATCTACTTTTTGAGAGAACCTTAAGTAGCTATCTATTTACTTTTTTAGACAGAACCTTAAGTAGCCTTGAACTCCAGATCTTCCTACCCGCCCACATCACCCTCCAGCTGGGATTACAGGCATGCATTAGCATGCCCAGTTCAGGAATTTCTTTTGTTTCATTTTATTTTCAATGTCTTTTGTATTTAGCCTTCCCTCCACTTGGCTCTTTCTTATCCAACTCACCAACCCCCTCATTCTTCCATCCAGCCTTTTGCAACCTGTTCCTAACCCAGGACCTCTGCATTTACTGTCACATGAATCATTCTTCCTCCTGCCGCTGTCACAGCAAACTCCCTCACCTCCTCCGGTAACGCTTATCCTTACTCTGCTGACTCCGCTGTATGTAATGATCCCTTCCCCTACTCCCTAATCTCCTTAATAACTTTGTTAGGCAGCTTCACGTGCTTTTGCAGACTGGTTTGGTGTGTGAGTCCCTGTAGAAGACCACCTGGTACATACTAGCCAATCAACCGTACTTTTGAGGTTTTTTTTTTAAAAAAAAAATGGCACAAATTATTCCTCGAGTAGAAACGATAGTTAAGAAATGAACGTTTAATGAATTAACTGTTCCATGTTTGTTTTCAGAGGAAAAAGTCGCAACTTCTCATTGCACACACTAGCCACGCAAGTTCTTTTGCGTCATCCATAAAGTCCCTCCGAGCCAAGTTTCCTTTGTGCCTCATAAAGATGGGAAATAATCACTTCGCAGATTAAGAAATGTAGGTGAAAGTGCTGTTGTCAAGCCGGCGGTGGAAGCGTCTCTGAAAGCCCTGAGCAAGGTTTTCTAGGCCGCGGCCGCAGGGAACACGTTGGCGCTGGGCTGGGCGTGGCCACCGGCCGCCGTTGCCAGGGGAACCGTCCAGCGTCTGGCTCGCCGGCCCGCGGGCCCCTCCTCCCGCGCCAGCGATAGGCTGAGAGCGAGCCAATCGGAAGACGACGAAGAGGCGGGGCGCGGAGCCAGGAGACACCCCGCCCCCGCAGCCTCCGTACGGACTTCCGGGTCGCGGTGTTCGCAGGGAGCGCTCCGCGTAGAGCGTCGTTTCCGTTGCCGGTGTTTGCAGCTGGGGGAAACCGAGGCAGTGCCAGCTTCCCCCTAGTTCTTCCTGTGAGGTGGCTGCTGTTTTATTTTTCTCTCACCCTGAGTTGCTGGCGTGTGGCTGGGCAAGCCTCGCTGGCGTCCCGCGGATAATCCGCAGGGTGCGGGGGCCGTCGGGGCTTTGTGCAGCGTTCCCGCGCGCGAGAGGGGCGGGTCGGCGCGGTGCCCACGGGGCTCGCGCTCGGTTTCCCGAGGCCCTGGGGCTCGGCGGGACGGCCTGCCGGCGCCTGGCACTCCTGCCGCCTTCGCCCCGACAAGCGCCGACGGGATGACTCATTTTAAAGAACCTGATCCGCGTGTCTGGCACCGACGTCTGGTGCCCTGCCTTGCGGGGATTTCGAATTTGACAGCTCCCCGGGCCCGGGCGCAGAGAGGTTGTGTCTGCGAATCCCAGGGCTGGAAGGCTGGAAGGCTGGCGAGGGGAGTTTTCATTTCGGTTCCCTTCGTATAGCACCCGCAAAGAGTTTTCTTTTAAGATCCAGTTATATCAAGTATATAGGGTGTGTGTGTGTGTGTGTCCCTTTTCGTGTCTCTGCCCTTCACCTACTGACTGGGAAAATCATGAATTCGTCAGGATGCCATCTGCCTTGTTTCCCGACCTGTGTGCTTCAGTTTGTAAGCCACTTGTAGTGTTTTCATTTGTCGGAGTCAGCTGACTGGGACAGCTGGGCGCACTCTCAACCAAGGCTAAGAAGAACTCATTCTTTGGGAAACCACATCTGATGTGTGGTAGATTTGAAATTGTTGCTCTCGGTTGGTCCTTTTATTCTTGAACTTCTTTGTTCCAAGTTTCAAGGGATGAAAAACGGAAGTAGGAATCCAAAATATTAAATGTAATATTTGGCAAAAATGAAATGTGGTTATTATTCTTTTAAGCGATTAAATAATTTAGCCAGTTTTTTTGACTACTGTTTTACTTTTTTTTTAAGTGACCATTTGGCAAATCATTATTTAAAATGTTGTATGCTATTTCTTTGCCTTATTGATCAAACACTGTCACAAAATAGACACAATGGAATAATAGATTTTATTATAATTTATTATAATTTTATTTTACAGTTTTACAATTCCAGTTCGAGACCTTAGTTTAGCTTGTGTGTTTATATCCTCCTTCCAGGCAAACATGTTCGTGTCTCTGTGGGAGTTCTTCTATGGACATTTTTTCCGATTTTGGATGAAATGGGTCTTACGACAGATGACTGGGAAGTGTGAATTGCAGCGAATTTTTGACACCTATGGAGGGGCACAGAGGACCTACAGAATAGGTAATGCCCTTCAAAATAAAGAAAAATTCAAGATTAATTAAGATGTAACTGAGTTCTTTCTGCTCACCTGGTGGTAGTTTGATTTGAGCGAGTTACTGCAACTGAGTTAAGTGTTGTGGTCTTTGAGTTCTTTCCATTCTACTACTGACTATTGAACACTGAATAACTGTATATAAAAAGACACTTCCTAGAACATCCCATATGTATCCAAAGAATGAGCCTTTTGGAGTTTTTAAAAATGTATCAGTTATTATTCAGATTGTATTTGCAGTTGTTTACTAGAAAATTTTTCTCTCTTGCATTTGAAAGTTTTACACAAATGTATGAGGTAAAGACTGAAGAGTTAGTTATCTGCTTTCCTCATTTGAGGCCTCATTAATCAATCTTCTCACGTCTTACTCTTATTTCTGTTTGTTCATTGGTCATAGGAAAGATTTTTAGAACTTACCTGGTTCAGGCTCACAGTGACGGCCACATGGTTCTGAGCACTTGAAGTAGGCATGATGTTAACTGAGTTGTGCTTTACCTGTAAGATACCCACCGGATTTCAAAGACTTTATATGAATAAAGTGTAAAGATGTATGATAATTGTATTTGTAATACATCGAAGTGATAATATTTTTGATCTGTTAAGTTAGAGCAATAAAATTGCATGTATTTCTTTTTAATTTAATATAGCTATGGAAATGTTTATGATATACACGGGGCTCAGTTTGACTTGCGTTATATTTATGTCAAATGACAATTTTTCAATTTTTAATTGAAAATGTTCTGACTTCACACTCAGATGGCTGAGAAATGTGGTTTGAAGTTACTGTAGGCATGGTCAGAGACACCTGGGCGGGGCCCCAGCTCAGGATGCTGTGTTACATTGAAATTTAAGAATTAACCAGCTCCTATTTTGTGTAGATCAAAAATGCCTTGAATGAGGAATTGATGCCTTTAGGGCCAAGGGATTGAGGTGTGGACAGCGGGCCCTCTGCCCAAGGTGACATGGAAGAATGGCAGAGTGTCTTGTGACCACTGGCTGGATAAAGCATGATGCACAGTTCTACACACACACACACACACACACACACACACACACACACACACACGCACGCACACACGCACCCCTACCTGCTCAGAAGAACCAAGTGCCTCTTGACATGACCTCTGCAGGCTGTGCTGGTGCACTTTATGAGGAAAGAGCGCATTCAAAACTTTACTTTAAGGCAAAAAGCATTTTCCTTACAATTCTCAAAAGGAGAGCATTCTTAATATACCAGAAACTTTTTTTCTTTAACAAACCGATACAAATGTTGCCATTCTTGGAACAGAAACCAGAGATGCAAAGTCTGTTTGCTCTTTGCCTGGTAAGAGGAGCGCGGCCTGCCGGCTCCTTTGTGTTTGCACTGCCGAGCTGCTGGTCACTTGCTTGGGCTGCCGATGAAGAGGGTGCGGTGGAGAACGGAGTCTTTAGATGAGTGTCCTAGATCTTAGCGTTCGCAAACACCCCCACTCTGGCGGTCTGCACAGAAACACAGAGTTCTGGGAAAATTAGATTGTCACCAGCTTGGTACTGTCTTTGGGGGAAGATGGTTCCACCTTTTTTCTCTATCCTGTAAGATTTTAAGATGATTGTTGTGTTGCTCATGTGAAAATTGTACCTTAAACTGCAGAAGTGATTTATCATCGCTATTATATTTTTACTACTTGATTTTGGATAATTCAGAAAATGTGTTCAAGTGGTAACTTTTTTTTTTTAATTTCAGAAAATTCCTTGACATATTCCAAGAATAAGGTAAGAGCACATTAAAATGCCAATTCTAGAAAACTTAACCTAAGTGTATTTTTTTATTCTTTAAAAAAACCACTTTGATTTCAGGATTATGTTTACTGCCTTTGCTATGAGAAACTGTGAGTTAAATGTTCTCATTTTAGAAATTGTAATTCTCTTTTCAAAATACTTTCTCCGTGTGCTTTAATGGACAGAAGAGTATTTCAACTCTGCTCCCGTTCTGAGGTCTTACGTGTTTATTTTGCAGCAGCTTTGGTAGCTTTGGGGACCAGCATGTTAGGAAAGCCTTCCCCAAGACTGTGTCCTCAGGGTAGGTTGTGTGATTGAAGAGCCAAGCAAGTCTTGATCCAAAGTGAGTCCCAGCATCCGCTACATAGCAGTCAGCTTCTGCTGAATAAGAAACACGCACACGTCTGCGGAGTCTAAAGCGGTGTTACTGTGCACACGCACATGTGACTCAGCTGCAAGGCCTCCGTCCAGTTGGTGTCTTGTTCTCTGTCTGTTCCCCTCGCCTTACTGTAGGTCACAGGTGCGGGTTCAGTGGGCAGTGAGGGAGTGGCCTCTCAGTCAGTCGCTGGAGGCCTGGCAGACTCTGTCATCTCCATTTGCATCTGTGGGTTTGAATGAGTGTCAAGTGCAGGACAAAGGGCGCATTCTGTACAGCCCAGAGTTGTGACAAGCAGGCAAGTGGTTGCTAACTGACTTGCAGGAGGTGGAAAGCCTGTCTACCACCCGTCAGCCGCACTCTTGATGTCGTGTTACCTGGGAAACCAAGAACTGACCAGCTAGAATTAACTGTAAACTCAGTGTTTTCTGTATAAGAATTGCTGGTATATATTATTTTGTGACATTTTTAGTTTAGTGCATATCTCTGTTTTACATATCCATATATATGTTTGCACTTGGTCATAATGTAAAATATGAATCATAATAAAAAAGGTGGACATGATTCAGTTTGCTAGTATTGATAAGAGTTGTTGGCTCACACCAGAATCAGAATCGTGTTGGATTCTGCTTCGTTCTGGAGAGTAACCTCTAAAGTGGGTGCTTGTTATCTTAGGTCCAGTCTTTCATTTTTGAGTTATCTGTGTGAGAGTAACTCACATCCACATCTGGGCAGGGTATAGAGTTGCCTTGGTTCAGAATCCAAAACTGTGATTTTTTTTTTTAATGAGAATATGGCTTTGAAGGTTTCTGCCCTAATTCTTGTCTAATTGCACACACACATGCGGTACCTGTTACTGTAATGTAGCAGACAGATCCTACAGCAGCCTTTGATTGTAGGGACCTGCTTGGACACATTTTATTTCAGAGCTGTTACAGCAGGTCTCAGACTCAGTAGCGCCAGCATCCTCTGGAAGCTTGTTGGGAGTGTAGACACGGCAGGCTCCATCCAGAGGTCCTGATTTTGTTTCTGATGGTTGGTTCCCCAAGTGATGCTTGATTCCTTCAGGTCAGGGCCCTGCTGGGAGGACAGCCCTGGGCTCTGTGTGTTTCTACTCTCTTTGTGAGAAACCAGGCTTTCTCCACACAGACTGACTGATGCAAATCACCTTGTGTTTCTTTGTGCCATAAATCTGGGAGTATTTGTGAATGAATTGTCCTCTCACAGGCGCTTTCTAGTTCCCTGGAAACTACTGTAAAAGTGTTACAGTTCCTTGTGCCACACCACAGGCCCAGCACTTGTATGTCCTCTGTAATGCTTTGAAACCTGACTGTACACCATTAGTTCTGCCCCTCAAGCCCCACCTGCCCCTCGTTGCTGGTGGTGGCATCTAGCACTGCTCTTGTCCTGGTGCTCCTGCTCCGAACCAGAGCTCCAGCGGCCTCAGGCCTGTGCCACTAGGGCCAGAGAGCTCCTTCTCCCTGCTAAACGTTCTCATCATCACACCAGCTCTGGTTCCATTCAGTTCTGACCTCCTGAGCACTCGTGAGCATTCTCTACTTGGAATCGTAAGCCCCACGCCCTGTCCTTTTGCCTTCTTTCTTTTACAGAATTTTACTTCTTTATTTCTCCATTTTCTCTTGCCCCAAAGAAGCTTCACAAAGCTTAGTGTCTGTCGCTTACGTCTGTCCCCGCAGAGCCTGCACCAACCCTTGGCAAGTGACAGTTCTCTGAGTATAGAGAAGACATAGGCAGTGGTGGGGAGCACAGGCCCCTTCTCTTTGCTAGTTCTGTGGAGAAGGAACAGAATCTGAACTCAGCACCCACAACATCAGCAGACTGAGGACAGGCTGGGGCAGCATCTATGGACGGAGAATTTATTAGTGGGATTTTATATGTGGTGAAATTAAGCTAAATGTAAGTAGGACAGGGGATCAGATATTGGTAAAATTTCAACAAGGATTGGGTGACGACCATGTGTTCAGATTTGCCATGGTTTTCAGTTTTTGTAGAAGTAGTAAAGTTGATGATGGACAGTTATCCCTAGGAGACAAGAGCGATACAGGGAAGGAAGCGCTGAACAGGGCTTGGAGCAGGGGCTGCAACGGTCCCAGTGCTGCGGACAGCTCCTCATGTGCTGACCCCAACCATAACATTATTTCTTTGCTACTTCATAACTGTAATTTCACTACTAATATGAATTGTAAATATCTGATATGCAGGATATCCGATAAGCCACCCCTGTAAAAGGGTCATTGACTCCTAATGAGTACTGACCCACAAGTTGAGAACCACTGACTTAAGAGTATTTTGGGACTCCACAAGAGTGGATTAAATTAACAGAAATTAATATGCTAATTTTCAGTTATTTAGTAGCTATTTAAAAATCTCACTTGAAATGTAAATGTTAAAGTTGTATTCTTATGGTGTCACCAACAAAATAAAATACTGGTGTGTTTTTTATTCTATAAAGAGAATAACTAGCAATGCATCAAGACAACAAAGCAGATTTAACTTGTCTTGATGCCTAGAATTGAAGCAACTTTGTCAATACATAGAAATGGGCTTGTCAGTTTAAACATGCAATTTGTACATTTCAAGAGAATAGTAATATTCTGATGTTGTGGATTTCCATTGACTATCTCTGTATTTTATTACATTAAAAGAAGTATGGAAATTGTTTTGATTTTATTACTTCCTGTGTGTTTAACTTTGTGCAAATTGCTTGTCCCCTCATCAATACCCATATGGTGATTTTAGGAGGGCGACATAAAAGAGTGCATGTTAGTAATACCGATGATGATGTAAGCCAGTGAACACTACAATAATTTGAGAGAAAGTCTTCGTGAAACCCTCTCACATACTTAAATACTTTGCATTTCTAATGATTGCTATGTGTGCTTTTCCCCGACAGCATCTCAAAGTATGATTGAGTTGTAGACTGTTGGACGGTTGAAACTCCTTTATTGGTTAAAAATTAAGTCTCACTTCCTCAGTTACAGACTAGGAACTACTTGTAACTTATTTTAGTGGCTGCTAAAATGTGAAAATCTGTGGTATTTGGACTATAAATATTGTAGTAATCCCACGGGGCAAAGACGAATTTGGTAGGAAAGAGACAAAGAAAATTGAACTGGAAACACAACGTATCTACATTTGCTTAGCTCACCAAAGCAAAATGTAAAAGCCTAAACCAGTTGAAGGTACAATCTGCTTGTACCTTTAGAAACCTGAAAAGAAACTGAGCCCAAAGTAAGCTAAAGAAGTCATGAGGCAGAAAAATCAATGAATTAGTGAAATAGACAAACATGGGCATTGCCAACAAACTCAGAAGCCAATGCTTTAAAAAGATTAGTAATGTCAGTAACATCTAGCCACTGATGAATTACGAGAGAAAGCCAAGATTCCCAGTCTGAAAAGAGGTAGACCATAAGTCACCATAGCGTGGGTCACAAGGTCTGTGAACAGCTACATAATACTAAATCCTGTAGCTTATATGAAATGGGAAAAGTTTGTGAAAAGCTGTTTATCAACTAATATGAAAAGAAAAAGAATCTAGGTTACCATATATTCAAGAAAAGAAATAAAATCTCTAATTTAAAATATTGCAAAACTCTCCAGCATTGGCCTAATTAGTTCTCTTTTAATAGATGTTTGGGCCTTTTTATTTCTGAGTGTTTGCCTGTATGCATGTCTATGCACCGTGCACATGTCTGGTTACTACAGAGGGAAGGAGAGGTCGTCAGACCCTCTGGAGATGGATTGTCAGGTGGTTGTGAGGCATCAGGTGGGTCCTGGGAACTACACTCTGGTCCTCTGCAGAAGAAGCCAGGGCTCTTGGACGCTGAGCCTCTCTCCAGCCTCGCTTAGTTCTTACCAAACATTTATGGAAGAAGAAACAGTGCCACTGTTAACAGAAAGTCTTGGGAAATATAGGGAAGAAGCCCCAGCCCCCCTTTTGAGTGCAAACTAAAACCAAAGACATATAAATGAAAAGTACAACTCAGTGTCCTTTATAAATGTGATGCAAGAGTTCTTATAGAACATCAGCAAAGTGACCCTAGTCACACATTAAAAAAAAATACTATATTATGATTAAAGTTTAAATTCAGAGGGTATAATTTATTACCACAGTAACAGAGTCAGAAAACTATGGTCATTTTGATAGATACTGAAAAATCTGCTCTTGACTAAAATCTCTCCCGACTAGAAGAACAAAACTCCCTCAGTCCATTAAAGGCCGCCAGCAGACAATCTATAGCTGACATCACAGAAGACATTTAACACTGAAGGTTTTGTCACATGTAGTTGGGAGCATGACAGATATGTTTAGTGTCTCTGCGTCTATTCAGCATTGTACTAAAATCCTGGGGACCACAGTCAGCAAGAAAAAAAAACTGAGGCAGGCAGAAGGAACTGTGCATACTGTTGTGTAGTCTGAGGATGTAGACAGCGCTGCGTTCTCCGAGGCTGCTGCTATGTATTAATAAGCGGACTGAAGTCTTTGGCAGCACGTTGCTCACTTCTGACTGTATCACCAATGCACTTTTACATCATCAAAGAACAGCGCCAGCAGTGCAAAACATCCAGGGAGTTTTCGTGAAACAGTTTCCAGTCCTAAAACCTATGGAGAAAATTTTGGGAAAAAGCCTGATATTTATCAATTAAAAGAGTCTGTTACTAAATATGAATTCCAAAATTGACCTATGGATTTGTGAAGTTTTAATCAAAATCTCATTGAATATGTTGGAAGACATTGACTAGCTCAGTCTGCAAACTTATGCAGAAATAGAGTGGCCTGAGATAGCCCAAATGATTGTCTAAGAGGGCCATACTCAGCATGGGTTCCTAAACAGATAAAGGACATTGTCAGACAGACCAGAAACAGACCGCACAGAAAGAACACCGTACTGTGTGGGCACAGTGTATTGCAGGAAGAGAAACTGCCAGCAGTGGGTGCTGGAGAACTGGATGTGGCAGGGGGTAGAAGGTGGGGGTTTGGGGGTGAGGAGGTGGTGCCCAGACAGCTCCTAGAGCCTGTTGCTACTCTTCTTCTTAAAATTAATTTTAAACTCTTCGACAGTTTCACAGATGTGTAGTGTTTCGCGAGTACACTCTCCCGCCTACCCACTCTACCTTCTGGATATGTTGACTCCTTCCCAACCCCTCTCCTACCTTCATGACTTCATCATTTATTGTTTAATTATGATTGCTTTTATAAGTGTGGGTAGGAGGCTTTTAGAAAAGCACAAATACTTATATGGTTCCAGCTTTTGGGGAGATCTGAAGTAAGTGTGATTTCTTTTTGCATTTTAATGTCTTCTTTGTAAAGTTGCTTAAATGTCTCAAAGCAGACTTCTGTGTCAGCCCCGGAGACTTCTCTCATTCTGCTGTGTCTCCGTAACTAGGTCCTGCAGAATGCAACACACGTTGCCGAGAGTGAACTGGACAGGTGTATAGTGAACATCATGAAAGAAAAGAACATCCACCCCGAGAAGGACACGAGGTGTGCCGCCCCCTCTGTGACTGTCACCTGCTGTGCAGAGCCCCGCACAGCACAGTGAGGCTGTGGTGGGGAGGCTTGTGGGTGAGACCAGCCAGCTCTGTCATCCCCTGAGCATTGAGGCCCAGAATGCCGATAACTGACTGCACAGGCTGCAGCCACAGGGCCAGGCCCTCACGCAGTCCCAGGGGTTAACTAGCTGGCGGCTCTCCTTCCCGCCCTTCAGACTTTGGTGTCTGTGTGCTGTCAGTTCAGGTCCTCCCATAGTCCTCCTGCGTGTGTCACATGTTCTGCTGAGCCCTTACACTGTTCTCTGTCCTTCAGGAACAGCTGCACTGGCCTTCTGTAGGCCGTGAACTCTTGTTCTAGAAGAGTCACTAAGTAGCTGGATAAACAGATGATGGGCGCTCTGACGAGCGACCGTACACTGAAGACTAGACGTCTTCTGTGTTATAATAAGTGACCTTGGTTGACACTTACGTAAGGGAGGTGAAGGGTGGCTTTGGGGATGTGACAGCAGTTAGGAAATGAACCCTTGGGGTACGAGGCCGCAACCCCTGCAGCGAGTTGGTACTGTGCAGACTGGTCTGCAGGTCATTTCATAGACAGGGTGAGGGCTGGAGGGCTTCCAAACTGTTGATGGGTTGGAATTTGAAGTCTCCAGCCTGGGAACTAAAGGTTAGTGCTGTTACTACAGTAGAGTTACTGCAAAAAGCACGTAGCCCCAGGGAAAGCAAGCTACTGTACTTGGGGAAACTGAGATAACTCGACATAGGCTGTTTTGTATACACTTCAAATTATTAGAGATGTTGCTAAGGGGCAGTAAAGATTTGGGGCTGTGTGGACATCTTGGAGAAAATGTGTTGAGTGACTTCTTGTAATGGAGTCAGTCACGTGGTGCGTGCTGTCTAGGCCTTGTTTGTCACAGCCCGAGTGATGCTTTGCACAGCCTTTGGTGCTTAAAGAGGCTCTTTGGTGCATCTTGAGTTAAATCAGAAGCGAAAAACCACTTCCTAAATAGATGTGTGACCCCCCCGCCCCATTGGCTTTATTGTGATAGAGGTCTGATTGAAACTAATAATTTTATCCTTTCAGTTTTCAGATCTGCATGAGGACGTGCTTGCTGCAGATAACTGGCTACAAACAGCTCTACCAGGATGTGGAAAACGTGAGGAAAAAGCCCTACGATTCTGCCAATGCACAGCACGAGAGGCTGCTCCTCAAGGTGAGCTTCTGCCCTGAGAGCTGGGCGCTCAGCCCACTCGGCCTCCTTGTGTGTTTGCCTCTTGGAGAGTATGTTAGATTTCATTAATAGGGGAAGATTGTTGGTCAACAGCTCTTAGTTGATAAGCATCTTTAAAAACATATTAGTACTTTTATTTTGGACACAGTTATCCATTCACCAAAGAGGACCTCTTTGGACTCAAAGCCCAGGCACACAAGCCTCAGAGCCTCTGCTTATCCAGTTTGTTTGTGGAGATTTGACTTTCCTTCAGCAGCACTGAAGCCGTGAAGCGCATGTCCCTTTGCACAGCCGTGTGTCTCTCTTGTCTCGTTAGTTAGCCAATACTGCCACAGTAAGGAAAGGAGAGCGCACCTTCCGGGCTCCTGCTTCTGCTGGGTAAGCGTGAGGGTGGTGGCAGTGCCCATAGCTAAAGACTGCGGCCTGGAGAAAGTCGCCTCTCCAGTGTGGCCCTTCACCGGAGGAAAAGGATTATCCCAAGGCCTGGCGAGTGGGCAGACTTGTCCTGCCCTCCTCCTGGCTGTCCTGGAACTCACTTTGTAGACCAGGCTGGCCTCGAACTCAGAAATCCTCCTGCCTCTGCCTCCCAAGTGCTGGGATTAAAGGCGTGCGCCACCACCACCCGGCTTTCATTCTTTCACACTTTTATTCTCTTTCCGTCCTGTCTTCTCCTTTCTCCCTCTCGTCCTCTCCCTCAGTCCTCTCTGGTCTCCTCCCTCCTCACCATTTTCATAAAGTAGGGGTTTCCTGATGGCATTTCGTGCAGCCTTCATTGTGGCTGACCCTCCCTACACACCCCTCCTCCCCGCTCCCCTCCCCGCTGACCCCCTTCTCCCCTCTGACTTGACCTCATGTGAACTCAGCTACCCTTAAAGCACAAGCATTTATTGCGCTTGGAGTTAGGACTCGATCTGAGCGAATGTTCTAAGGAAAGTAACACTGGGGACACCTGAGTAAGGTAAAATGCTTCAAACAGCAAACGCAGGGCTGGAGAGATGACACAGAATGGTAGTGTTCCTGTCACTGCCACCGTGTGCAGCTCCAGTCCCACGGAATCTGACCTGGGGAAGCAGGAGGCACACACATGGTCACACTCATAGACATCAGTAAATCTAAACAAGCAACAAAACCTTTTTGGGGGAAAATGTAAACAAAACTTTACCTAACTGCAAAATTCAACTAAAACTTGATCTTATTTTGAGGTTCTAAGGAGCTGTTATGTGGATTGAGCTTATATGAATGATTTAAAGCATGCTAGGCAATCGCTCACAGTCTTTGTTCACCTTAGCTTCAAAGCTTTCTCTGTTACACCTGCTGTCCTGAAGGAGTAAGACGTATGTCCTAGCACCCCGTCCAGGGACCTTTGTCCTGGCCGCCCACTATGAAATTCAGCTCTGGTGTAGAATGGCGGCCTCTTCAGCACTCTGCGCGGCAGTCCTGCTGGGAGAGAGCTGTGGAGCGAAATAGTTCAAATAGAATCCAAAGACATGTTCAGCAGCTCTTGTGAGTGTCTAATGTTTGGGTCGGGACTTCCATCTTAACGTTATGAGACCAGAGTCTCCAGGCTGCAGCCCATAGTGGATATGATGGCATGCACCTGTAATGCCAGAACTTTGGAGATGGAGGCAGGAGGATGGGGATTTAAGACCATCCTGGGCTGCATAACAAGACCCATCTCCAGACACAAATGAACAAGCGAATTAAAGTTGAGCAGTGCTTCTCCAGTGCAGCCCACACATCGGAAGCCGTATCGCGTGGTCACATTCCTCGTCAGCAGGCCTCCTAATGCCCAGTCTAATAACTGGATCTAGCTTGAGGCCAGAATCCTGAAAGGCCACAGTGTTGACATCTTATAGGGTGATGTGACACCTTCATTCCACAGTGCCTGGTGTGCTGATGAATTGGGGGAGGGGCAAACATTTCTATTTTGCAAAGCTTTTCAGTTTTTTTTATTCAGTGTGTACAACTCTGTTTTGTCTGATGATTTACATTAATTAAATCTTGAAAATGACGAAGTTTTCTTAATTATTTTTCATTGATGGTTTATTACTATCTAACAAAGGGTAAGATTGCTAATCAACATTATTTACTTGATAGCAACTTCTGTGGTAAAGATTATATTTATTTAAAATCAAATAATTTTTTTCTTTTAAAAAATAAAATTTTATGAAATAATCACACATACCTATCTCGAGCTGTATTAATATTATTCCATGATCCCCTCCTCAGAGTTAATTTCTTTTTATTTCTTCTCCCCTACATCTCTTTATTAAAGATTAACCACCCAGCATTACAGCATAGCCTATTCAAGCCAAATATGGGTCCATTTACCCAAGACTGCTCTTCCCAAACAATTTAATGATAGTATACATATATTGGTTAGTAAACACAGACCATTGCTATAGATTTCTGTGGTGTTTGCTTTTAAAAAATGATTCTTCACAACAGTCATTCTGGTTGGAATAGATACACTATGTTTTAAATGCAGTCCTTGTTGGTCTTAGAATCTGCATAGAAAGATTGTTGAACTTCAAGTATTCAATTATGAATTGGATAAAGTAAGAAAAGGAAAACGTCTCAGTAAACCAAGGACATTACTATTATTTCTAACGCACAAGCATGTTTGTGCAGCTTTGGAGTCTTCTGATGCCAACGAAAAAGTTGAAGGCCAGGATCTCCAAGCAGTGGGCGGACATTGGTTTCCAAGGTGATGATCCCAAAACAGACTTCAGAGGCATGGGCATACTCGGACTGATCAATCTTGTGTAAGTGAAAATAAATTTTCTTTTCCTTGGCTGAACGAAACTCTGCACTTACTTCATATTGACTCTAAGTTTCTTAGGTATAATGCGCATGTTTGCTAGTGTGGTGGCAACATTCAAAGACGTGTGTGTGTGTGTGTGTGTGTGTGTGTGCGCGCGCGCGCGCGCATGTGTGTCCATGCGGGGACTTGTGTATGTGCACATCTGTGTGTGTTGTGTGCTTACTCACCTGTGTTTCCAGTGCCTTCTCCTTCCTCGGTCTTTTCTTCCTCACTTCTGACATCTCCTTAAGAGTCATGAACACCCTTTCTGGTTTTGCCTTCTTGTTTCCACTGTGCGGGCTCTGATTCCATTTGGGGAAATAACCAGTTAGGTGGTGACATGCTCCTAATTACCTCTGGCCGCTGACCTGAACCCCTGAGTATCTTGTAACGACTTGCCTTTTCCCTTAGCACTTAGGCTACATGCATGTGATCCCAAATATGCAATATAAACCACAGCTGATAGTCAGCACTGTTCTAGTACGCAACTGAAGATCGAGTCCTTATACCAGTGGTTCTCAACCTGTGGACTGTGACCCCTTTGGGGTGGCATATCAGATATTTACATTATGATTTATAACAGTAGTAAAATTACAGTTAGGAAGTAGCAGTGAGACACTTTTATGGTTGGAGTCAAAGCATTAGGAAGGTTGAGAACCACTTTGCTATATAGATATTCAGGTGTACAGACTATAGTGTTCGAGTTTATCTGGGGTTTGTGATTTACAGACTGTAATGTTGAGAATGGGAAGCCAGTAGTTTCTTTGGATAATTCTTAATGTGAAACAGAAATATGAATTGAACTGAACTAAGTTAATACTGAGAAAAATGTTTAAGTCAATGTGAGTAAAGCTGTTGGGGGAGGATATGCCATAATGAGATTTCAAGACCTGTGCTATTTGAAATTATAAAAGCATGTATGTTTGGCAATGCCTAAAGCTTTATAGTTCCATGTAGTTCTGCCTCCTGAGATACATCAGTAATGTTTAAAGAACTTAAATGGCATCCCTGCCTCCACTGGAAGAGAATCCTACTGAGCCTGGAGTTTAAGTAACTTAACAGAGTGTGACTCCAGACTGTGCTGAGGGGTCCTGGTGTACCTCTAGTGACGCGCAGTTTCTTCACTGTATTTAGAGCATAGGCTGCGTGAAGATGGCCAGAATCCACGCCCATCAGGGACGGTCTGCTCGGCTGCAGTGTCACAAGACAGGACCGACAATGAGGGAGGGCAGCCCGGCAGCTGACAGGATGAGAGTTGGCAGATTTCAAAACTTCTTTTGTAAGCAAATAGGACATCCCTTTGTAGGTGATTTCTCCGCTGAAATGGTCTTGCCAAGAGCCAGTCTATCTGTGTTCCTTATTCAGTAGGCCTGATTCTTTAGGATTAAATCTGGACCCAGAAACCTTTTTGAACCATCAGGTGACTTGAGGTGGAGATGGAGTGACTGGCAGCGAGGACTGTCGGGCTGACGGTGGCAGGTGCCGCTCTGAAGTGTTTACTCTGCTTTCAGTGGGACATTTCACTTCATCCTTTTCCTTGACTTTGTTTAGGTATTTCAGTGAAAACTACACCAGCGAAGCACACCAGATTCTCTCCCGCTCCAATCACCCCAAATTAGGGTAAGCTGGGCAGACATTTAAGAAGCTAGACTCTGGAAGGGAAAATGTCTATTTCAAAATGTACCCTAAAATGATGTTATTTTAATGATTGAAACTGCAGAAAGGATAATATAAACTATTTTAAAGAAAAATGATCATAAATGTTCTATGTATTCCAAAATAAATTTTATCACATGATGTAGTAGTTTATAAAACAAAGATTAGGGGCCTATTTTTTTTTCAAGAACTATTTCAAAGTAGAAGGAGAAACTAACATTGAGATAGGAAAATCACAGTTAGCTTTGAAAATAGTAAAGGAACTGCCAATTGAGCCCTTGTTATTAGCTTTATATTGCTAATATAAGCAGCTATATAAATGTTTATATAGAACAGTAAAGCCTGGTGTGTGCAGGTGTCCCTCCCCTTCCTGTTTATATAGAACAGTAAAGCCTGGTGTGTGCAGGTGTCCCTCCCCTTCCTGTTTATATAGAACAGTAAAGCCTGGCGTGTGCAGGTGTCCCTCCCCTTCCCGTTTATATAGAACAGTAAAGCCTGGCGTGTGCAGGTGTCCCTCCCCTTCCCGTTTATATAGAACAGTAAAGCCTGGCGTGTGCAGGTGTCCCTCCCCTTCCCGGTTATATAGAACAGTAAAGCCTGGCGTGTGCAGGTGTCCCTCCCCTTCCTGTTTATATAGAACAGTAAAGCCTGGCGTGTGCAGGTGTCCCTCCCCTTCCTGGTTATATAGAACAGTAAAGCCTGGCGTGTGCAGGTGTCCCTCCCCTTCCTGTTTATATAGAACAGTAAAGCCTGGTGTGTGCAGGTGTCCCTCCCCTTCCTGGTTTTGAATGTTGCAGTCAGAACTTTTATTTTTACTTCTTAGCTTCTATTTAGAAAATAAGTCTTCGAAAACCAAGCACTTTGATCCTTCTGACACAGAGGTTTGATCTTCTGATAGGGAGGTTTGTGTACTGTACAGTGAGTCGGGTGTCAGCAGTGCAGTAGAGACAGTTTGGGTGAACTAGAATGCTCATTACCTGCTGTAAGCTTCTGTTCCGAGCTGTTGGCTAGCTGTGTAACTGGCCATGTTTCTGACGTAGGTATTCTTATGCAATAGTTGGGATCAACCTTACAGAGATGGCTTACAGCTTACTGAAGAGCGAGGCCCTGAAGCCACACCTCTACCACTTTGTCCCCGGGGCTCCGACCATGGAGCACTTCCACCAGTTCTACTGTGAGTATCGGAGCTGGGACTGACCTGGAGCAGCGAGGCATGAGTACTGGTCAGAGCCGGGACTGACCCAGAGCAGCTGTGACTCTCAGCGAGGCAGAGTACCGGTCAGAGCCGGGACTGACCCAGAGCAGCGAGGCATGAGTACCGGTCAGAGCCGGGGCTGACCCAGAGCGGTTGTAGCTCTCAGCGAGGCAGAGTACAGGCTTTCAACCTAATGCCTCTGAAGAGCAGAGTTTGTGCTTATCATTTGATTGCTTGAGATCTCTGCTATCCAGGGGGTTAGTGGGAGATGGTCTCTCTGTCCACTTTATACGTTACTTTCTGTATTTGATCTCAGATCGTCTGGCAGGCATGTTAAGCAGCCTTATCCGCCGAGCCGTCTCCTTGGCCCAAGATGCATGTATACTTTCTGAAGATGGTCTAAATAGATGATTTTACTCCTGTGGACATGTGTTTGTGTGTTTTTTACTTGCAGGTTACCTTGTTTATGAATTTGACAAGTTTTGGCTTGAGGAAGAGCCAGAAAGCATTATGTACTTCAACTTGTACAGAGAGAAGTTTCATGAGAGGATCAAAGGACTCTTGATGGATTGCAATGCTGTGCTCACTCTGAAAACATGAACCGTCTGTATATCTTTGCTTTCTACCACGTTTTGCACACACAACAGAATTTATATGTTATTATAGAAATTATCTGATTAACTACACTCATATAATTTCCTACAAAAATACTTCAGAAACTCTATTTAAGAAAGCTAGCGGACAATCAGTGTATGTTTACAGTTGTTTGTACACTGTTCTCCAAAGGTCCCTTACCCTTCCAAAGAGCCTTCCCAGAGTCACATGAACTACAGTTTGGAACTTGGGTCTTAGCCTGTTAGTTTAAAATATAAATCAGGTATATTTATATTTAGCCAATTGATCAAAATGTGCACGAATCTGTTCTCATGTGGTGCTCCCAAGCTGGGGTCATTTTAAAACTGCAGGGCTCCTGTGGTCTCTGGAAGTGGCTTTTGAATGCTCTTTGTCTTTTTGTTTCTAGGTAGATCAGCACAGGGTGTCCTCTGAGGCTTGCTTTTTGTCTCTAGCTCTCATCAAGATGTCCTGTCCTAGAGCAGAGAGAGCGTGGCTCTGTCGGGAGGGTGAACAGTCATGGCTTCCTTCTGAGTTCTCTGGTGACTGACTGACAGAAATGAGAAGATGGCAGTACCATGACTAGCTTAGTCTTATTTTAAGGATTCTAGGTATTTACTCCAGTTGGGCATTTGCTTTTTATCAGCTGTAGAAGGAACCTTCCTCAGAACCCCACTGGAAGAACCTCTCTGCCTGTGTGTTTAGAAAGGTGCTTCTACTGAGAAAGTCCGGATTGCATTTGAAACATAGTTTCTTTTTCGATAAAACTGTCTTTGAAACTTAAGAAGAAAGCTTAGAGCTTTTTAGACGTCTGTCCCCTATCATTGGTGTACTTGACATGCTGTCCACTTTCGCCTGCCCTTGCTTTGATTCTGGTGTTTCTGGGTATTGTTGTAGGGACCTGGGTTAGCAGGCTGTGGGGTGCTACCATAGCCTGGATCATGACTGTGCATTTTTGTATAGCTTTATTCTCCAAAGTCTCAGGAGGGCAGCAAGTACTGTCGAGGATTATGTGTGAGGAGATTCTAATGGGGTGGTTTCCTCTTGGCATGCTTTAGAGATTTGTCCTCAGAGCAAAACTAAAAGAACCTGAAGATAGGAAAGATGATTGGACTGAGAAGCACTGCCCAAGTCCTTTGGAAACCAGTTATAGCAACATAGTTTAACCTAAAACATGGTGATGTTTTGCACATCTTTTAATATCAGGTATTTAAAGACTAGCTTGTGTGATAGAGGAAAGTTTACTGCTTTCCCACAATTTGTTTGTGTCTTCTGACATGCCTGTTTTCACACTTGTCAGAGAGTGAGAGAGCAAGAGAGCGCGGTATGGATGTCCCATAGAGAGCCACAGCGGGGTGTCATATAGCACTGCATTGCAGAGCATGGGCTCAAATGGTTTTTCCCTTAAGGAAGATAAAACTTTTTTGTAAGTAGGTTTGTTTTATAATACTAGAAAGGATTTAGCTTTTCAGTATTATAGGAATTTAATAATTTCTTATAGGGGACTTGTTGACCCTGGTAATATAATAATTTCATTTTTGAAAAATCTTTTGTCGTCCAGGTTTTATGTATTATGTAGCAAAATTCTTAACAGGGAGCACATGTTTGCCATTATTGTTCACTGTATTATAGTGTGCCGTCTTCCACGGAAAGCAGCTGCATTAGTCTTTAACTTTTGTGCTAAAAGTACTTGTGCATGTATTTTAATCTTTGAGCAGCCTAGATCTTGGACTGATTTATCAGCATATGTAATAAAAAGACTACTTGAAGTATGAAAGAGGAAATAATAATTAATAATAATAGTAATTATTTCCTGGCAGAAAAAAACTCTAATGATGCTAAGAACATATTGTTATGGTTTGGTTAATGTCACAGTCTTTAAATTCTCCTTTGTTTGTACATTACAGATGTTGTCTGGGTTTTTTCCTTTTTTGTTAAAATTATCATTAGCCATTTCAGATAATTATATAGTGAACTGATCTGTAAGCCAATTCCAGCTTCAAAGTTCTGATATTCTGGAAGCTTGACTGTCACTAGTTGTACACTAGAATGTGGCAGGAACCCCTGACCGACGGGCTGGGCGTACACAGGAAAGGAACAACATAGTCCATTTCCTTTACTCGCAGCAGACATCAGAACTTCGAGCAGTTTTAAAACCCATGTTTAGATGCTCAACTGTGTCTAGGACTAGTAAAATTACAATGTAGCAGTTGGTAATAATGGCATTGAAGTACAAGAAAGTCGAGTTACCTTTAGATTAAATCAAGTAGAACCGATGTGGAGATGGATTCTTGTACACATGACAGTGAAGACCAGTAACAAGAGTAACATAAAAATATAACCGCAACATTTAACAGTTCAGATGCTCTGAAAGACAATCTTTTTAAACATGAGAGACACTTGGGTACCATGGAAGCTAAATCAGGCTCTTTGTAAATAAATGTAACAATACAGCTAGGTATAAAAATGAATATAAACTGGCACCTTTTACAGTAAAAAAAATCAGACTCTTTCTTAAACATTTCTACCCTGTTTTTTTCTTTCTTTCTATTTTATAGCTACTTAGATTTGTGTTATTTTTCTATGAAAATGTATGCAGCATTTATTCTTCTCTCAGCATTGGCCTTCATTCATATCATTCTGTCCCTTGAGAATATTCAGCAAAAGGGATTTTGATTAAAAGTTTTGCTCAAAGGAAAAAAAAAAAGAATCCCTTGGGTGTGCAAAGCAGCTCTTCATTTCTGCAGCAGAGGGTATCAACAGCATAGAAGATGGAGCTTTGCCCAGGAAGGTGATAGTTTATTCTTGTGCTCATAACCGGGGACCAGAGGTTGCATCCCCAGGACAGGTGCTCTACTCCAGCCCACAAAGGTTGGTGCGTCCAGGGAGGCTTTGTCACGTGTAGCAGCCTCTCCACACAAGTGGCTTTTAAATGAAGATGACTTGTTCACACTCTGAGAAAAATCATGTGTATTTTTGTTTTTTCTGACTCCAATTTTTGCTGAGATAAAAGTTTTAAATGTAGTATAGGTAGGACCCAACGACCACATTGACTTTGGTAGGGTAGTTCTGTTTTGTTAAAGTACTGACATATTTAAGCTGTAGTGTTCCCTGGAGGGAAAGTACCAGTTGGTAACTTAAATTTTTGTCTATTTTGCATTAAGCATTTGAATTTCATGTAAAAGCAATAGTGTGAGATGTGATGTCCTTTCATTTGTGATGTTAAGTGAGAGAATAAAATCACAGCTGAAACTGTTGTAAGGCTTTCTGTGGATTCTTGGGCTGCCTTCGTGCTCCCCACCGCTATTCAAATCATTTGAGTTCAGGAAACAATGCTTGCTTAAGTTATAGGTAAGTTGTAACACACAGACTTGTGACTCTTAAATCATCTCATAATTATATAAGATGCTTTTGGCTCAGAGTAAGTGGCTCTGAGACTACAAGTATTTTTACAAGAAGCTACCATTTCACCTGAACTCACCCCATTCCACCCCGTTTTCACCAAGGGTAGAAGTGATTCACCCTGCACATTTTTCCTTACAGTGTTCCTAGTTCTATTTACATACTAATACTCAATTTTTTGCAGTTGCATGACATTCCAGTATGTGCTTTTGTAGATGTATTTTATTTTGAAATAATAAACTCTTCATAGAGTAGTCTAGATAACTCATTAACATTACTGGAACTATAAACACTTCTAGCAGAAGTTAGAAAGGCTGTAGGTTGAAGACAGTGCAGCCCTCTCAAGTATTTTCATAGAGATGAGCAGAATAAGTAAAAACAGAGACAGTTAAAGATGAGAGTGCGGACAGCAGACAGATTATAGACACACTGTAGGATGACAGATTATAGACCTACTATAGGATTGATATCAGTAGTTGGGGTCTGGTCCAAGTGTTTCCAGGTTCTTGGCATCTTAACACTGAGGTAAAGGTTCACAGAGATTTTAAAAATTGCAAGGTAACTTTTGTGAACAGTTCTAGGGGCTCCAGGTTTTTGTTCAGGACTTTTTTTTTTAATAGGTGTTAAGATTTAAAAAGGATAGGTTGCCAAGTGTTATAGTCTAACTGCCCGCAGTTACATTGAACGGGTCACCTGGAAGGGAAGCTGGGGATGTATGGGAAAGTGGCGAAAAGAGAAGAAGACCAAGACAACATTGCTGTTCAAGGTCTCACAGTTTAATGGAGAACTCCAAATATATAGGCAGGGAAAACCCTTTCCCAAAGGCTGGAAGCTTCTCCACAGGCGGCTAGTGTTTTTCAGGAAACTGCAGATGCTTGAAAAACCAAGGGCTTCACCTCGGTCTGAGCCTCCACCCCAGGTGGAGGGGATTATGGCTGACACAGGAGTTCCCGCTCAAAGACTGAGAGGAACTTCACTTTGGTCGATGTCAAATTCCTGCCAGGTAGCATGGCGCCCCAATAAGGCTCTCTACAGTATAGTTTGGGTGCTTCTCTCTTGATTGACAGGCTTAGATTACTGAAGCATTTGCTTAGTGTGCATGCTCCTTCTTAATGTATATAATGTTAAGCAATGTATATAAATGTTAGTTATTGTTCTTTTGCTGTGAAGAGACACCATGACCAAGGCAACTTATAAAAGGAGGCGTTTGACTGGGGGCTTGTTTACATTTTCGGAGAGTTGGCTCATTATCATGGCAGAGCACGTGGCAGCAAGCATGCAAGCCTGGCAGTAGGGCAATATCAGAGTGAATATCTGACCACAAGCAAAGGGCAAAGAGCTAACTAGGAGCGGTGCGAGCTTTGAAACCTCAAAGTCCACCCCTGGTGACAAACCCCTCCAACAAGGCCACACCTCTACTGTACTGGCTGTTCTATGTCAACTTGACCCAGGCTGGAGTTATCACAGAGAAAAGAGCTTCAGCTGGGGAAGGGCCTCCATGAGATCTAGCTGTGGGGCATTTTCTCAATTAGTGATCAAGGGGGAGGGTCTCTTGTGGGTGGTGCCATCCCTGGGTTGGTAGTCTTAGGTTCTATAAGAGAGCAGGCTGAGCAAGCCAGGGGAAGCAAGTCAATAAGTAACATCCCTCCATGGCCTCTGGATCAGCTCCTGCTTCCTGACCTGCTTGAGTTCCAGTCCTGACTTCCTTTAGTGATGAACAGCAGCGTGGAAGTGTAAGCTCAAAAAACTCTTTCCTCCTCAACTTGCTTCTTGGCCATGTTTGTGCAGGACTAGAAAACCCTGACTAGGAAGACATCTACAAAGGACACATCTAACCCCAGTCCCCAAAACAGTTCCATGAACTGCAAATTCTCCCTCAAAAACCACATAAGCACATGCCCAATTGTGCATAGGTGTAATGGCAATGGGGGGGGGGGGTTCTCCCTAAAAGCTGATTCAGAAATTAAATGCTAGCAAACCAAATTTGAAAATATACTAAATATTTCAACTATAATGGCACATATACAGATGATTTTTAATATGTGATAATGGCTCAGTTTAGATTATGCCCAGGATAAAACCAATGTAATTTTCCTCATTTGTATTTGAAAATTTGTATGATGGTCTTAGATGCAGCAAAAGCATCTGAAAAGAGTGGAACCTTTTGTGTTAAAAAACAAAACCAGCATTAAGGAGGGCTGGAGAGATGGCTCTGTGATTAAGAGTGCTGAGTGCTCTTTCAGAGGATCTAGGTTTGATTCCCAGCACAACCACTCCAGTTCCAAGGAACTCAACACCCCCGGTGGCCTCTAGTGGCACTGTATACACATGATGCAGAGGCGAACATGCAGAAAGACACCCATACACACAAAAATATCTACTAAAAGTTAAGGGCCGGTGAGATGGATCAGAGGGTAACGCTAACTACCACTAAGCCTGAGGATTATGCTTAATCCCTAGACACACATGATGGGAGAGACCTGATTCTGGCAACTTGTCCCCCAAGTCCACATGCATGCTGTGGTATTCGTGTGCCCGCATGCACACACGGCACAAAATAAAATATGTTTTTTTAACCATTAAAGCAAATATGTAAATAGTGATTATCTTCATTTTATAAAACACAACGAGTATGATTAACAGGGACCAAGTTAAAAGAATGGGCTTTATCACAAACCGTGTAGGTCAGCTAATGCCCAATAGTGTTGTCTAGCATTCAACCACAAACACAGCTATGTGGTGTCACAGTGAAAGAATTTCCTCATCCCAGTGGGCTGTCCAGTTAGCTGGGATGTTTTCAGGATTCTTCCTGCCTTTATACCAGTGCCACCAGTGTTGGAACAGTTTTGGTTTCAGCCCTTCTGGTGCTAACCTGAGACGTATTCTCACAGCACAAAAACAAGCTGAATGCTTGAACGTGTTCCAGCCTCTCACAACGTGTGCCACTGGGCAAATCATGAGGCCAAGCCTCCTGGGAATGGAGCAGGGAAATGGACTCTGCTGCCAATGAGAGCATGAAGACCCGTGGAGATTTGTTGAACAGGCCAGAGATAGCTACCGCATAAAAACATATGATAGAAAGCAACAAGCTACAGTTCAGAAGAAATAGAAATCTGCAAAGAAAAAAAATATCAAAAGAATTTCTATATAAACGATAATGGTTTGGCAAAGTTGCTAATAAAATCAATGCAAAGAAAAAAATCGAAAGAATTTCTATATAAACTATAATGGTTTGCTAATAAAGTCAATATAAAGTCTAGGCATGGTGGCTCACCTGTATAATCCAGGAAGGAGAAGTCAGTAGCGCCTCTGAGAGTTTGAGGCCTCCGGGGTCTACAGAGAAAGACTGTCTCAAAGCAAAGAAAACCATCCAAGTTAGAACCTGAAGCCAGCATCTCAAGCCTACAGACTTAAAGAGCACTGCACTGTATGTTCCAGAGAAGATACGAGAAAAAACTGAATATTCTCACCACAACGAATAAATATTTAAGGAGCTATAGGTGTTTATATATACTTATTCTGGTGTGAACATTATATAGTGAAATGTGTATTAAAAAATTACATGGCACCCCATATGTCTACACAATTTATGTGCCAAGTTAAAAAAGTTTAGCAGTGTATCCAACATAGTTAAATGTGTTAGGAGAATATGTTGAGCATACAAATAGAACAAGAGGAAAATAAAATGCAGATATGACTCTTAAATAGAGTCAAGATTTCAAAAATTGTATTTTAATATCACCCCAAAGCAGCTAGAAAATCGGCAAAAATGCCTAATAGTATTTATTTAACAACACCCCCCCCCAGCACTTTGCTAACTAGATTTATGCCAACTGGAAAGTGGGACTTTTAATTGTGAAAATGTCGCCATAGGATTGGCCTATAAATAAATCTGTAGGTCATTTTCCTGATTGGTGATTGATGAGGGAGGATCCAGGTCACTGTGGTGGATCTACCCCTAGACAGGTGTCCCGAGTGGGGGTGAGGTGTATAAGAAACCGGAATGAGTCAGCCAGGATGATCAGCCCGTAAGCAGCACTCCCTGATGGCCCTTTCTCCACATCTAGCCTCTAGCCCTGGGCTTACCTTGGAGCCGTACTGTTACCAGTGAGTGTAAGGTAAAATAAACCCTTTCCTCCTCAAGTTTCTTTCATTCATGGTCTTTTATTACAGCAATAGAAATCCTAACTAAGACAGGTACCTAAGAATAAATACACCAAATGTGCATTTATTTGGTCTGTACACCAAATGTGTATAACGAGGGGACCATGCCACACTACATTAAAAACAAAACTGGAGATACATACCATACTCGTAGATAGGAAAATATTTTCTCTTCATATTGGCCTTACAGATTGAATGGAATCTATAGATTAAAGCATTTTTTGCCTCCTTCATGGTCAGTGTTCAGAGAGATACCTTCTCTCAAACTGCTATAGTCTTTTTATATCAATAGCTCTTTACAAGGCATTTCACACTCCTGGGAGACTGTTGTTGGGATATTAGTGGGCAAGCCAGCGATACAGACGTGTTTCCATTTTTGCTCATGTCGCTTCTATTTAAGTATTGACAGAGAAAGTTATAGAGTCAAACCTAAGACACATAGTAGGAAAATATAATTCACACCCAGGTGCAGCAGAGAGAAAAAGCAACAGCCCAGTCTGTCACATTGGAAAGATCTTGATTTCAATAGCTCTCCTATACAAATGGGTGCATCTGTGTAGCAGGGCACAGCCTCTAAGGAGGACCAAATGAATTTATTACACTAAATGATAGGAGAGAATTGGAAGAAGCAGAGAAATCAAGGGCTTGAGGAAGAAAACGCATTCTCCTCTGGGACCTGCAGGGGGTGCACATCTCTCCAAATGCATTTGAGATTTGTGACCTTCAGAACAGTAAGGTAAAATAAATTTGCATTGTTTCAAGCCACTTAATTTGTGATAGCGTGTCACAGTGGAAGTAGGAAACGAGTACCTATGTCATAAGAATCATCATAGCCTGAAAGGAAAGCTCGTATGTCTGTCAAATGGAGTAGATCAAGTCTGATAATTTTTGCAATAAAATGCTGGGTACTGCTATTGTCTAGGAACTGCACCTAGGAAAAAACGACCAGAGTCACCCTATGTCTACAATATTGGCAAAAGATACTACACACCCAACAAATGGTTCAATTCACATAAAGCCCCCAGATAAGACAACTGAGGTATAAATGCCTACATGTGAATCTGTAATTTTAAAAATAGTCTAAACAACATTAGCCACAGAGGTAAAGTGACTTGCTCACTTTGCTTATGGTGGTTTGCTTGCTTGCTTGCTTGCTTTGTGAATGAGGTCAAGTGTTGATTTTATGTATATGTGTTATATTCTCTGATAAAAAATGTCCACACTAAAACTTGAAGAGAAAAGCAAGCTAATGTGATTTCTAAGCGAGAGACTTGCAGACCTTTCCTTGTTAAATAATGAAGGGTTAGACTGAAACCATTTGCTATTTGTGTGAAAAAGAAGAATCACAGGTTAGGATCTTTCAAACTCCTGTCGGGGCTCTGCCCCAGTGAGACCATTTATCAGGACACTCACTGAGCTGCCGGGCAGCCTGGCATTGCTTTACTCACATCTCCTTGCATAGGAGTTCAGAACCTACACCTGTTTTACCTCTCTGTATACAATGTCCGATGTAGACTTTCTGATTGACTTTCCTATATACCAGGGCTTACTATCTTAACCGCCTTCATTTGTTGCTGCCACAGGAGAAACAGGATGGAGCCAAGAAATGAACAGACATTCTTTCTTTCTTATTTGTGATACAGGAAACTGTAAGGTTTGAGATTCCTTCAGAAACCAACCTGAACAAAGGCTTTTGCAGCCCCGTGGAAGGTGATCCCAGGAGACAATGGCCAGGAGACTGAGAGGAAACTGAAAGGGTCTTCGTATTAAGCAGAATGCCGCTGTGTGCAGCTGGGGTTTGATGTCTCAGTGGCATTTTACCTGAGGGTTGGCAGAAATGAGAAACTGATGTAGCGTCCCAATCCCTCACTGCTCAAAGCTGTGTATAGGAGTGTTCTTTACCCAGCTCTCAGGTGCGGAGTGCAGCTAGGCAGTGATGACTCCAGATGAGAAGACCCTAAAGAAGGGAGATGCTCACGTAACATAGGACGTCAGGTCTGAGCACACCGAAATGGTAAGGGTGGCTGGACAATATGTATGGAAAGACGTTAAAGCACCCACCATAAACTTCTCCTGCAGTTAACAAATGAGGAATGGTGATGTCGTTGGGTGTGGCTATTCCTCTAGTTTCATGCACTACTGGAGTCACCCCTGGCATGTACCATTGAGATGGTGGACCATGAAAAGTGTGGGCTGGAGTGTAATTAGGTCCTGGTCCTGGGGGATTACCACTTATGAAAATATTAGTGCTGGTCTGGAAGAAAGGGTTGTATCTCTCTGGAGTGACTTCCCTGAAGATGGGTTACTATAAAAAGAACAAACATGTCCTTTCCCTGAGACAGATAAAGGAGACTCAGATCTCCCTAGGGCCCTGGGCAGGTGTTAAATGTTAAAATGGCTATTAGTGTTACTATTACAGTCTTTAAGTCTTTGCCATGAGCATGCTATCTGAGGCTCATTTTCTTGTAAGTAAGCGAAGATGTTGAAGGATGAGACACTCTGACTCTGATCAGTAGGCATCCTTTGGACTCCTCCTTGATTTCCAGGCTGTTTTGAGAGGGCCATCAGTCAAACATAGCAGGATTACCCTTGTGTAAACACTAGCTGTTTTGAAAACTCCATGAATGCCTTGTCAGAAATACACAAAGAAAGGCACCGATTGCCCCAGTTCCCAAAGGTACAGCCTCAGTCAGGACTGTTCCAAACGGTCTGACTGTACCGGAGTTTTTACTCTCACAAGCCTTGGGGGACTCTAGACAACCCTGTAGTGAGGATTCTGGAGTTTGGGTTTCTTTAAAAAAAAAAAACATCAGAAATATCATAAGAATAAGTTTTTGGTTTTTTTTTCTTTTTTGGTTTTTCGAGACAGGGTTTCTCTGTATAGCCCTGGCTGTCCTGGAACTCACTTTGTAGACCAGGCTGGCCTCGAACTCAGAAATCCGCCTGCCTCTGCCTCCCAAGTGCTGGGATTAAAGGCGTGCGCCACCACTGCCCGGCTACATTTTCATTTTAATTGCACATGTGGGATATGAGGCTGCTTTAGGGGACTGAAAGGGTGAAAGAAAAAGGGTGGGAAAGTGTGGAAGAAAGAAGCCAAAGATAAAGTAGCCAAAGATAAGCTACACAACCTTCCAACCACTTCCACACAGGCCAGGGAAGGAGCCCCCGGTGGTGGGGCTGAGGAACTGCGGCGATGGGTGACAAGAGGTGAGGCCTGTTAGTGTGAACACATTTTTAAAGTTGCGTATGACGCGTGTTGAGATTGGTGCAAACATACCTCCTCTGACTATTGGATCAGGCTGCCCGGGATCACTGAGGGACTTAGGCAGGAAGTGATACCCATCCCGCCTCTCCTGACGTTGCAACATTAACTGGAATAAAAGGTTTCTCTCAAGGGTCTTGTCTTCCTCCACCTCCGTAGCTTGCAGACCAGCCCAGGAGTCTCAAACAGCCTGGCCAGTAGCTGTGATACTGACCAAGGTTAACTTAGACATGGAAATCTCACCTTCTTATACCTACACAAGAATTGCAGTACTGTCTGCCGTGAAGGGGTCTGATGCTTAGGTACATCTGAAAGTCATAGCACCAGTCACAGCCCAGGGCTGCATAAGAGAGTGGAAATATGTAGAACCGCAGTACGAGGCCCAGGAGGGAAGACTAAATCAGGCAGGGGGCACCCGACTGCCCCGGGGCTTCCACAGAGTGTCCTCTGTCTGCTGCCCTGCTCTCGGTTTGTAAGAGTGGGAAACCAAACAAAACAACCAAAATCTCACCCCTGCTGCTCCTCCTCTTCCAACTGTGGGGAAGACAGAGTCAAGAATCACCAGTGATAACATTAGTGACCAAATCAGCTATAAGTTATTATAGATGCCGTAAGATATGGACTCCAGACACCTGTATGAACTGAGTTAGTTTGTACTTTTGATTCCGAAGAACTTCCCATGCTATGGGGACAAATCTGTATTCTAGCTGAGCCCCAACTCTTAAATCCAGGCACAGACTCCTCGAAAGGACAAACTCTAGATGGAATTAGCAATACTTTATTGAGTATATTAGCTGTGAGCTGTGGTTAATAAATAAGATGAAATGGCAATGTTTTCTTTGATAGCTTTCTAAGTGTTTACCGATGTAAAGTGTTTTGGACTTAATTTTTCATTTCCACTAGTTTGAGCTGTAATTAAAATTATTTATACCCAGTCATATACTCCCACCCCTCCCCAAAGACCAGTTAAATCCAGTACCTTATATAGATATTATTTTGTCCGGATATTACTGGATGCTGTGCTCTTCTGTCCTTAAGACAGTAAGAATAAAAATTATGTGTATGTATTAGTTTTCCCTTTAAATAAAATTAGAAGATGTTTCAAAATTCTTTACTGGAAATTATCTTGAAACGTAAATAAAGCGAGCAGAGCTGTCTGTTTGATTTCCTTGGTTGGTTTTATTCGTGGTCTCCCAGCATAGGAGCCCAATCATGTTCAGCGTCTCTTCCTCCCAGTCGCTTATGTGGTGCAGTCCACTGTCTGCCTGGACTTCATCAGGTCCTTTTTCAGCTGTTCAAAGCACACAAACATGATGACGTTCCAGGACCCGAGTCGCAGAAAAGAAGGGACAAACCTAGGGAAGTACACAACACCGTCCCGTTAGCTGTTTGCAAGTCATAGAGCCGTGGGATGGATGGGCAGCTGCGTAAATCACAGCACACAAGGAAGGAAGCTAAAAGTACCCGAGGAGAGGGACAACGCTCTTCTTTCCTCTAGGTGTCTCTGCCACTCAGAGCAAGAGCCCACTCAGCCCAGCCCTACCTGTCTCCTGACCCCACCGAGTGGAAGCAAAGGTGTTGCCAAGCAACACTTCAACCTTTAGAAACTTTTGTTTCACTTTACTTCCTAAGTAGGAAGTAGGAAACTCTCAAGAAAGGAAGAGGAGGGAAGAAGAAAAGTGCTCAGTGATCACTTCCACCTGAGGAAGCCCTCGTTGTCCTCCCCTTGGGCAGCTCTTAAGAAGAGACTCTCAGTTCTGGGTTTAGGGAATTCCACCAAACTCCACAGGATGGCTATTATACTAAAGACTGCTCCAGGAGACAAATGTTTTGACAGTTAAAACTACCCTGAATAGATTTTTTTTTTAAAAACGACTTTGTGTGTCCGCGTTTTCCCTGAATATATGTCTGCACCATGTGCATGTCTGGGGCACAGGAAGGCCAGGGGATATCTGATCCTCCGGAACGTGGTTGAAAGTCACCATGTGAGTGCTGGGAATCGGACCCAGGTTATCTGGAGGGACAGTCAGTGCCTTTAATCACTGAGCCTTCTCCGAAGCCCTGAATAAATTTTTCTTTAAAAGAAGCCTCCCCTACAAAAAACAAACAAACAAACAACGACAACAACAAAAACCCCCAAACCTTCCAGTTTGCTTTCTTCTTATTGTTTGTTTTTTTTTTAATTTTGAGAGTGGGTCTTGCTATATAGCTCAGGGTAGCCTCCGCAGCCCAGGCTAGTTTCAGACTACTAGCAATCAATACTTCTGGACCTGTCTCCCTAGTGCTAGGACTATGCATGTGCCAACATAGTTCTCTTGACCCAGGTGTGTGTGTGTGTGTGTGTGTGTGAGAGAGAGAGAGAGAGAGAGAGAGAGAGAGAGAGAGAGAGAGAGAGAGAGAGAGGATAGAAATAACAGAAAACTTGATGTTTCCACCTTTTTTCAGTGTATAACTTCGTAGCATTAAGTGCGTGTCCAATGTGTAGGAAGCACCAGACCGCGTGGCATTTGGTCTCCCCAGACTCTTCATTCAGTAAACACCAGTTCCCCACTGCCCCTGTCAGAGGTTAGCTTTGGGTGTTCCTCAGCATGGCCATCTTTTTGAGACAGGATCTCTCCTGAGATATGGAGCTCAAATATTAGACCAGGCTGGCCCATTTTCCCGCCTCCCTAGCGCCGGCCTTGCAAGCATATCCCATCCTGCCCGGCTGTTACATGGGCTCTGGACTGAACTCCAGTGCCCATGTGTGTGCATCAAGTGCTTTGCGGAGTGACCTGGTTTATTTTTTTGAGACAGGGTCTTACTATGCGGCTCTGGCTGGTCCAGAACTCATTTCAGTCCTCGTGTTCTAGCTGCCCATGTTCTGGAATTACAAGTATGTGCCACCACAGCAAACTCAGCCTGTTTAACTTAGTACCGTTCGTCAAGGTTAACCCATATTAGAAGATATTTTAAAATTTGAGAAACAGCATTTAAAAATTAAATTCGCAAAATTATCAAATTACTAAGTGGCTAATAATTTATAAGCGGCACATCCATTTTAAGTTAATTTCTTATAATGTATATTATTTGTACTAATGTATCATAAGAATGGATAGTTAGAATTTTATATAATATGCATGATATATTCATATTTTAGTTTTTAAATTGTGGGGTATGGCTTTTTAGTTCAAAAGGTTACAAAGTTATTACTATTTCATACTATTGTGATACTTGATGAATATATTTTTAAAAACTAGGCCATGTTGTATTTTATTAGGAAAGTGGTTTCCAATATAATACAACCACATTTTGTGGGAAAATGTTATCTATTTCTCAATAGTACTTTCAAAGTGAATATAATCATTACTCAAAGAGCATTTTCTTGTTATATTTTCTGTGGTTTTGTCTTAATAGAAAATATTAAATTAGATTGAGGGCATGTGACTCATTGCCTGGCATGTGCAAGGCCCTGAGTTCGATGCCCCTCAAGTGCTACCAGAAATAATTAATTAGCTTTTACTTTGTGGCATGATAGACTTGGTGGATTAAAGACATTTATGAAGAGACAAAGACATAGTTGGAGGCCATTGCAGGGACCTGGCCTGGTAAATGCCAGTCATCTTGCTGAGACAATGCCCCAGAACACACAGGCACCTTAAACACAGCTTTATAGACACAGATGGTCATATCCTACCCTTTGAAAAAGGCCGTCGGTCCTTCCTTGGCGTACATGGTCATCGCACAGCTGGGTACACTTGGGTACTGTCCTGGTAGAGAGTTGATGAATCTTGTTTTTACCACATCCACCGGAGAGGCTAGGAGTGTGGTGCAAAACCCGGCAACAAGAGCTGACAGTAAATGGCAGGGGACGTCATCTGAAAGTGACCAACACCAGACTTAGAGCTGCACGTGGTTGTACTTACCTGTCAACCTATTAGTAACAAGAAGTTAATATGATAGCTTATAAACATATTAACATATAAGAAGCAAGCGTGTGCTTGTGTAGAGAAACAAGGCTGATGGTACTAATGACTGCAGACCCCTTTACAGATTTATTATTTTAGGCTAACACTATTTTCTTTGTGCCTTGGACCTGGTATAACACGCTATACACAAGCCCCTAACACCATCAGACTGAATTCAAAGGAGAATGTCTGTGTCTGTGGAAACAGTTTGGATGTGATTTAGGTGAAATTAGTGATTAACTCTGCATGTAAGCTGCTCTCGACGGCCTCCTGATTCTGCAGTCCGAAGAGGAGAGTCGCAGTAGACGTTCGCTTCTTGGTATTAATGGAGAATATTGCTGCAATATTCTTTTGCACTTTTACAGCAAAGCTGAAACAAAAACTTTGTTCTGACACAACTTTTAAATTGTAGGTCATTTTTGCTCCCTAAAAGATTACATTTGTTAGGTGTGGTGGGATACATACACTTTTAACCCAGCACACGGTGCCTAGCCTGGCCTATATATCAAGTTCCAGACCATAGGGCTATATTGTGACCCTCTTTCTCTGTCTCTCTGTCTCTCAGTCTCTCTCTGTTTCTCTATCTCTGTCTCTCTCTCTCTCACACACACACACACAGAGAGAGAGAGAGAGAGAGAGAGAGAGAGAGAGCCCTCTCAAAAGAGAAGTCTACTTGAATTAAGCAATTAAGCAATTCAGTACGGCTTTAGAAACTCTAAACCAAGATTGGAAAGGTGCAGACATGTTTGTGGTATAAAATGGGAAGTACCTGCCAATATTTGGTTGTTTACAAGGGCCCCCTTCATGAGGTCATATGTTACCAGCTCTGTACAATTGATGATGACATTTCTCATTAGATTAGGGGTTGTCCCTGTAGAAAAACAAGACAGCATTTAATAAATGAGGCACTGCTGGGTTTTGTGCCTTAAGTACTGTGGAAGTTCACTTGGCAGTTAGCTACCTTTCCAAAGTGTTGACAAGCTTTCCGTGGTGGCTATAACTCTGTAGGCATTGTAGGTCCCAGTGTAGCGGGGTTTGATCCCGTGCAGATGGCTCTGCGCTTGCATTCTGACCTTCACGACCTCTGTAGGCTGCCCAATGAACACTGCCACACCTCCAGTCATTAAGCCAGCTGCGATCTTGTTCCCCAATGTGGCAGGTGCTTATCCAGGAAGAATAAAAAACGGTTAAGAAAAGAAAAACCAAGAGCCTGCCCCTGCCAAGGCATCCACATATATTTAAAAATTTGTGGCTGATTATGCAGGGTGTGTGTGTGTGTGTGTGGTGTGTGTGTGTGGGGGGTGTGTGTGTGTGGTGTGTGTGTGTGTGTGGTGTGTGTGTGTGATGTGGTGTGTGGTGTGTGTGTGTGATGTGGTGTGTGTGTGTGATGTGGTGTGTGGTGTGTGTGTGTGATGTGGTGTGTGTGTGTGTGTGTGTGTGTGTGTGTGTGTGTGTGTGTGTGTGTGTGGTGGGTGCACCAGAGGACAAACTCTGCCCAAGCTTCTTCAGGAACATTATTTCACTTTTTTGAGATAGGAACTTTTGCTGATGGGCAGCTTGCTTGGCAGACTGGCCTCGCTGGTGACCATGCCCGGGTGCTATCACCCCTGGATTTGAGAGTTCTAGGACTCAGGTCCCTGTGGTTATGACACAGGCACTTGACTGACTGAGCCATCGCTCTATCTCTAGTATGTTTACATTGTGTCCTTTCTTCTTCCCTGATGCCCCACCAGATGCTGATGGGTTTTGGAAGCTGTACCAACTCACAACGGACAACAGTACTAGAAAAAACCTCAGTAGCCTAGGTTTTTGTTTTTCTCCTCTAAGATGAAGACTTCCAAGGAAAGGGGGCGGGGCATGTCTATTTAAGAAGCTGATTGGTCTTTTCTGAAATTTAATCCTGTGTTTACTTGTCACTTTAGAATCTCCCAACTGGGAGGAGGCACCTGGCCACCAGTGATGCTAGGCTTCCCCCTATCGATGACAATGTTGATTATTGAACTTAGCAGTCCCAGGGAAGACACAGTGGACAACCACCTTAATGCAAGACATCAAACAATGTTCAAAAGGGACAAAAAACAGAAGACAGAGAAGCCTTTGTCTTAAAAATTTGGGGGGAAAAAAAAGGTCTGTTGACGAAGACAGACATCATTTAATAAAACCTCAGTGAATCCTGAAACTCAGTATTCATTCTGTAGTGAGTACAGTTAAGGTTCAAGAACACTCACTCATTTAGGCCTTCCTTCATCTATCCACTTCTGCCTCCAGTCACAAAACAGGGATAGTATCAACATCATGCTCACTGGGTGTGAGCTCAGACTGATGAAGCTCTCAGCACACGGAGAACACACCAAGCTGGTAGCAGCCTTCTTTCCCACCAAATTTAATCAGTTGTGTGTTTTAAAGTATTCTAATCGGCACCCTGATTCTTCTTCCCTTTGTGCAATAGTGCATACCTCGATGATTTCCGACTTATGATTCCTTATATACATATCTTGACGGTTGCCAATGTAATCATTTGAAGTATAAATGTATGTATCACACTTGCTTAACTTGGTTTTTTTTCATGCTGAAGATTGAACCCAAGGCCAAGTGCTCTACCACTGAGTTCTATGCCTAGCTATTTATTTACTTACTTGAGACAGAATCTTTCTAGGTGGCTCAGGCTGGCCTTGGACTCTTCATCTTCATGTTTCTATCTCCCTAGTTCTGCGATTCCAGGTACATGCCTCCACACCTGATGATCCAGGTACATGCCTCCACACCTGATGATCCAGGTACATGTCACCACACCTGATGATCCAGGTACATGCCTCCACACCTGATGATCCAGGTACATGCCTCCACACCTGATGATCCAGGTACATGCCTCCACACCTGATGATCCAGGTACATGCCTCCACACCTGATGATCCAGGTACATGCCTCCACACCTGATGATCCAGGTACATGCCTCCACACCTGATGATCTAGGTACATGCCTCCACACCTGATGATCCAGGTACATGCCACCACACCTGATGATCTAGGTACATGCCTCCACACCTGATGATCCAGGTACATGCCTCCACACCTGATGATCTAGGTACATGCCTCCACACCTGATGATCTAGGTACATGCCATCACACCTGATGATCCAGGTACATGCCTCCACACCTGATGATCCAGGTACATGCCTCCACACCTGATGATCCAGGTACATGCCTCCACACCTGATGATCCAGGTACATGCCTCCACACCTGATGATCTAGGTACATGCCACCACACCTGATGATCCAGGTACATGCCTCCACACCTGATGATCTAGGTACATGTCACCACACCTGATGATCTAGGTACATGCCACCACACCTGATGATCCAGGTACATGCCTCCACACCTGATGATCTAGGTACATGTCACCACACCTGATGATCCAGGTACATGCCACCACACCTGATGATCTAGGTACATGCCATCACACCTGATGATCTAGGTACATGTCACCACACCTGATGATCCAGGTACATGCCATCACACCTGATGATCTAGGTACATGTCACCACACCTGATGATCTAGGTACATGCCTCCACACCTGATGATCCAGGTACATGCCACCACACCTGATGATCCAGGTACATGCCTCCACACCTGATGATCCAGGTACATGCCTCCACACCTGATGATCCAGGTACATGCCTCCACACCTGATGATCCAGGTACATGCCTCCACACCTGATGATCCAGGTACATGCCTCCACACCTGATGATCCAGGTACATGCCTCCACACCTGATGATCTAGGTACATGCCTCCACACCTGATGATCTAGGTACATGTCACCACACCTGATGATCTAGGTACATGCCATCACACCTGATGATCTAGGTACATGCCTCCACACCTGATGATCCAGGTACATGCCTCCACACCTGATGATCCAGGTACATGCCTCCACACCTGATGATCTAGGTACATGCCTCCACACCTGATGATCCAGGTACATGCCTCCACACCTGATGATCTAGATACATGCCACCACACCTGATGATCCAGGTACATGCCTCCACACCTGATGATCTAGGTACATGTCACCACACCTGATGATCTAGGTACATGCCTCCACACCTGATGATCTAGGTACATGCCACCACACCTGATGATCCAGGTACATGCCTCCACACCTGATGATCTAGGTACATGTCACCACACCTGATGATCTAGGTACATGTCACCACACCTGATGATCCAGGTACATGTCACCACACCTGATGATCTAGGTACATGCCACCACACCTGATGATCTAGGTACATGCCTCCACACCTGATGATCTAGGTACATGCCTCCACACCTGATGATCTAGGTACATGCCACCACACCTGATGATCCAGGTACATGCCTCCACACCTGATGATCCAGGTACATGCCTCCACACCTGATGATCCAGGTACATGCCTCCACACCTGATGATCCAGGTACATGCCACCACACCTGATGATCTAGGTACATGTCACCACACCTGATGATCTAGGTACATGCCACCACACCTGATGATCTGCTTAGCATATTTGCAGTGACTTCCCATCACTGTATGGGCAGAATGCAAACTCCTTAGCATGAACTGCAAGGCCCTTTGTGACCAGTTCCTGCTTTTTTTGGACTCACTGTCCCTTCTCACCAATGTGTCCACTTTCTGTCTGCCCTGCATGTCAGCTCCTCACCCAGAGTTTGTCCACAGTCTTCAATTGGCTGGAAAGGACTTTCCTCACCACTTTGCTACTGGCCCTTGGAGTCTCCTACTGCATTGACTCTCAAGAGTCAATGCAGATACCAACTCTTCAAGACTCGTGCATGATCATGCCTCTTCACTGTGCCCATTCTGTGGTGACTTTCAACACAGCACATGCCATGGTTATGTAGTCAGCTGAACTGGAGGCTCCCGTCTAGAGTGGCAACTCTCATTGGACAGCTGAGCACAGTTTCCCGCCCAGGACAGTTCAACAAAGCTTACTAGATCAGCGGAAGAAGCAGAATGCAGAACGAGGAACACTCACAGAACAGATCTGATTATTTTGGGGCCTGATATAACCAGTGATTGATTAAAGAATGTACAGAAAATCACCTAGATGAGCCCCTCTAAGTGTATCTTGTCTTGCTATCCTTTAACATCCAGACCTGTGTTCTGCGTGGATGAGTTTTACTTAGACATTCATGCAGACTCCGGGAGCATGGTGGTCTCTTTTTGACGTTGCACAAGCTCTCTCTAGGTCTCTCTGGGACTCTGCTGTTTGGGAAAGTCTGCACTGAACATTGCTTTATAGTCCACCCACATTTTCCATGAAGAAACACAAGTTTTCCTCACTGGCCAATTGGTTTTTTACAAATGTAGACATGTGAAGAACTGATATGCATATTTCCTTTCTTTCTAGAAGAAAAGAGACTGTGCAAATATTGTGTATTGTTTTTTTGACAATTTGTTACGAAGGGCACTACACTTTGTGTTCCTTTGGGTGAGTTGGGCCTACATGCTGGGCAAACATGCTAATTATTCAGCTTTTGACTAGAGCGTGGTCTGGGGCACTGCTGCTCCCCCCTCCAAGACCCTCCTTACTTTCTCTCCCTGAAGAGAAGTACTCTTGGACCGTGTCATAGAGGCCAATCCTGAGGGAGGCGAAGCTGATTTGCCTCTGGATACCTGCAGGCAGGCCACTGTACAGTTTCGGCAATCCTTCTGTTTTCGCCAGGGTGGTGATGGTCCCCAGGACACCTTTATACCTAATGGTACTGGATGCCTGGCCTTCACCTTGGATCTGGAAATCAGAAAGGTGCAGTCAGAGGGAGGTGGCTGTCCATAAAGAAAGAGAGTCCTGCCTGGGTGGGTGGGTGGGGGACTAAACAAGACTGGCTCATGCCCTAGGTAAGGCTCTTTTTATAAATGTCCTTTCACAGCAACCTCTCCTGCATACCAGTCCATACCGTATTTGCTCTCTCCCTGTCTCTGTCTGTCTGTCTATTATCTATCTATCTATCTATCTATCTATCTATCTATCTGTTTATCTATTTGTCTGTCTGTTTGTCTATTATCTATCTATCTATCTATCTATCATCTATCTATCTGTCTGTCGGTCTGTTTGTCTATTATCTATCTATCTATCTATCTATCTGTCGGTCTGTTTGTCTATCATCTATCTATCTATCTATCTATCTATCCGTCTGTCTGTCTGTCTGTCTGTCTATTATCTATCTATCTATCTATTTATCTATCATCTATCTATCTATATCTATCTGTCTGTCAGTCTGTTTGTCTATTATCTATCTATCTATCTATCTATCTGTCGGTCTGTTTGTCTATCATCTATCTATCTATCTATCTATCCGTCTGTCTGTCTGTCTATTATCTATCTATCTATCTATCATCTATCTATTTATATTTATCTATCTGTCTGTCAGTCTGTTTGTCTATTATCTATCTATCTATCTGTTGGTCTGTTTGTCTATCATCTATCTTTCTATCTATCCGTCTGTCTGTCTGTCTATTATCTATCTATCTATCTATCTATCATCTATCATCTATCTATATCTATCTATCTGTCTGTCAGTCTGTCTATTATCTATCTATCTATCTATCTATCTATCTATCTATCTATCTATCTATCTATCTATCTCAGAGGTGGAGCTTGCTACAATGCAGGCTCTGAACACCTATAAATGGTACCCAAGCACTCTCCAGAAACCCTAAAAACAGGATGGACAGTACCCCCAAAGAATCGAAGAAAGGTAGAAGTACCAGGCTTGTAAACTCTGAAGGGTTTGTCTTAATGATTGGGACCCCACCTGCGCAGGACACCATTGCCTTACGAAGGGTTTGGCAGAGGTCACTGTTAGCCCATCAATCCGAGAAATGGGTCCCATTTCCTTTCTGGTAGCACCCATTCCCAAGAAAGAGGCACCCTGAGAAAGAGCGGTTAAAACCACAGCACACATCACAGGGATGCCCACAGCAGTCACTCTGCTTGGAGAAGCCTCATCAAGTTCACTGAACTCTACCTGAAGGCGGACTTTGGCGGTGTCCAGTGGGAAGGTGATGATATCTGCCAGGCAGGCTGAAACGCCAGCCGAAAAGATCTTGACCCCCATGGTGGGTTGCACTTCAGAAGTTGACGGGCTCACCATCCTGGCTCGAAGGGCAAAGAGGCGTGAGTGTAAGACCAAACAGACTCAGCCCCGAAGATAACAGTGGCACTGTTGTCCGATGCGGGTACCGAACCCGCGACTTCAGATTTCTGGGACAGCCACCCCCGGGCTGGGTAGTGCCAGTGTAGAGGCGGCGCAGTGGAGTAGCTCAAAGGTGAGCTTCCCTTTCTCTCGCTCAGGCAGGGAGGACCCGTTAAGCCCAGAGTGCCCCGCACTTCTGAGACCTAACCTGGGAGATCTATATAACCCGACGGCTGGAGGAGGGGCTAGGGGGAAGTGGCTGAGCCGGCCCAGGTCTCCCAAGATCTGCTAGTGGGAAGCGCGCGGCAGGGGCGTGTCCTGGGTGCGCAAGCCTTCCAGCTGCGCGTCACTCCCAAAGCCCTGGCCAGCACCTCTGATTTGGCACCAGTTCCTGATGATGCCCAGAGGACACACAGAGGGGCTTCACCCCGCCTCCCCGCAGCGTGGTGTCTTTTGTCACTCTTCAGCTGGGGAGCCTCAACCGGGGCGCAGAGCAGGGGCGGGCTCCCTTGAGTAAGCGCGATCTGATCTCAGAGAACTGGCTGAAAAATCCCGCAGCTATCCTGTAGGATGAACGTCCCAGGCCCGGGCCCCCTTCCCATCTACTTGGCTACCGTTTCTTCTCCTTTCAATTCCGAATGCCACCCTCCAACCCTCCCCACCTCCCACCCCTCCACTCCCCACCCCCGTTTTACATTCCTTTTCAGATGTCACCTTCAGATTTGGGTGCTTGGATGGGGGTGTGGGAGGGGGAGGGAATCCATGCAAAAACTAATAACGCTCTAAACTTTTTCGAGAAAGTGAGTACATTGTGTGGTCACTTTTAGTAGTGAGATTTCAACTAAGCTCATAGCCATGCTAGCAAGCTTTGTGGATCTCCGCAGGGAATGCCAGCCCTTGCTCCTTTGAATAGTTCTTAGCAGGAGCCCTGGAAGGACAGAGGCTTGGCTGCAGATGCGACTAAGCCATCTGACCAGCTTCATGACCCCGAGAAAGTTCTCCAGCTTTGGTTTGTGATTGTGTCAAATATTGTCCCAGATTTGAAATCCTGATACCCCTAATGCCTATTGTAAGGTGGGTTTGTTGGTTGGGGGAAGTTTTTCTTCTGTCTTTGAGCAAAGATTTGTATTTGAAAAGCTTTTAAAAATACTACATGAGAAACTGTGAGAAAGAGAGCAGGCTGGGTCCAGGATCCCCTAGAGACTCCAGGGAGCCGTCGCATGTTATCTGCATCATCTCTCAGTGTCCAGATTCTGCTACTCAGCATGGTCCCAGGAGAGGGAAGGGAAGTCAGACTCAGCTGTGGGAGTGGGACATGTCAGAGACAACGCCCCTGGACACCACATTTAAAGGGGAAAGCGCACGCTAAGCAAGAACCTAGTCCCGAGGAGCTTCCACAGTAACACACATCTGCAGGTTCCACAGTAACACACATCTGCAGGTTCCACAGTAACACACATCTGGAGCTTGACCCGGAACAGCAGTGAGGAGCAGACAGTCAGTGGCATGTGTGAAGACAAAAACATGGAGGGGGGCAGAATGCCTTTTGTTGGCCCCAGGGACTGGGAAACTGAATGATGGGAAGAAAAGAGGGACAGGGGCAGGAAGCTGCTAAGAACTATGGACGAAAAGTGTAATAAATAGCCTGGTGGTGGAGGCAAACAATTTTAATCCCAGCACTCAGGAGGCAGAGGCAGAGGCAGAGGCAGAGGCAGAGGCAGAGGCAGAGGCAGAGGCAGAGGCAGAGGCAGAGGCAGAGGCAGAGGCAGAGGGGTCTTTGTGAGTTCGAGGCCAGCCTGGTCTACAGAGTGAGTTCTAGGGCAGCCAGGGCTACTCAGAGAAACCTGTCTCAAATAAACCCCAAAACAGCAGCAGCAGCAGCAAGGGTATAATAAACGGTGGGCTGTGAACATCCTTTCTGCGTGTGGGTCCATTTTTGTGTTGTGCAGGGCTTGGTAGATCGTAAACCGTTCTCACGTGAATGACACATCTAACCAGATAACAACTTAAGAAAGGGTTACTACGGAGCCAAAGATTATTAGCAGATGACTCTGCATCCGAGAAGGTGGCCGCAGTCTCGGCAATGTTGCCACTTGATTGTCACTAAGCAGCTGGCAGGTGACTTTTATACTCTTCATAAGATGACATCTTTTTGTTTTAGAATTATTAGGGAAAAAATGGTGTCGATGCTTTCAGTAAAAGTTCCCATAGGAAACGTCACGCTATTTGCAGAGAATCAAAGCTGAGAGGTATTGGAAGTGGTCAGTGTGGAGGTGAAGGAAGTGGGAACTTTCTGTGGGAATGAGAAGGAGCGGTATTGAGAAGGAGACAGGGAACACCATAAGGACACACAGTTATGGTCTAAGAGGAATGACACTTGGAGCCCTGGGTCATGGCATAGACAAAATCGAGTGTCCTTGAGGATGTCATGCTCCAGAGGTACCGTGTTGGCACTTCTGATGTCTCTCACCAAGGCCCCGACCACCCTGAACCTTCAGATACTCAGCTTGATACAGCAAATCACCTCTGCAGATGTGACTAGGAAGAATTATCACCCAGCAAAGGCTTTCCTGAACTCCTGACCCCAAACCATGGCATATGGCAGAATGAAATCCTCACTCAAGGAGGCCCTGTGATGTCAGCTCAAGAAGACAGGGAGTGGCTCTAGATTCTGAGGAAAGCGTTGACCTTGCTGCCCCCGAAGCCTCTGGGAAGTGAAAGAAAGTTTGCCTCATAATGGAGAGAGCAGTAGGGGTGAGACTGATATCCCCAGAGAGGCCGATTTCTGTTCTTCTGGCAGGAAGAATGGAAAGGTGAAGACTAGTTCAGTGTGACCAAGGGTGACTGACCCTCTGTGACATTGCGAAGGAGTGGCGGTGGCGGCAAGGTTCGCTCACCGAGTGTCCATGTTCTTCTCTTAAGATTTGGAACACCATTCGCCGTGTGCTCTCTCGGTGCTCACCGTACCACTGTGTGCATTCAAAGCTCAAAAGCATCTCAGTGTGAGCTTTGCTGCTCGCAGGAGTTTGTACCCTCCTGTCCTACTTCTTATCTGTCTCCAGTAGGAAATGTCAGGGCGTACTTATACAGATAGATGTCCAAATGACAGTATTTTAAAAGAAGAAATAAAGACACTAATCACAGGAGAAGATACACTTAACCACACTAATACAGAGACGTGCAACTTCCATCTAATAACACCTTTCTCCACCAGTCTTACTATATAACACACATTTTAAACTTAGCATGTTAAAGTATCAGTACTTTGTCAGTGATGGCATGATAAATTGGCGTAATTAGTTTGACACGATTTGGCAGTGTATACTGAGCTATGAAGATGTGTGTGTCTTGAGATGCCGTCCCGGGTATAAATGCTTTTGGATTTATACCCTAAAGTCATTATCCCAGAAATGAGAGAGTCACCACAGCTTAACATTTAAAAGACAAGATTAATGCACGTACTCGTTTCAGGGATCCAGACATATATCTCTAGGATTGGCTGAGGTACTGCATGCTTTCTGGTGAGAGATATGATACCATTAGAAATTGAGGCTGATGTTGGGAAGAAGACTCTCTTAGGGAAGGGAGAGTGCAGGGAGAGGACTGGGTTGGGTTTCTTGGTTTGGTCCATCCTACAAGGGAGAGCATCAAGCCCAGGGTGAGGGGGACCATCCCACCTCTATTCTGATTAAGGTGATCAACTACACTATGCTCAGCGGAGCAAGACGCCTGTGACCAAAGCTCCTCGAGCTACTGACAAGCAGCTTTAAATCTCTTTCTTTTCTGAAGCTAAAATCCTTTACTTTGGGGGGTAGAGAGATGGCTCAGTAGTTAAGAGCACTTCTTGCTCTTTCAGAGGACCAGAGTTCTGATTCCAGCACCCCCGATGGGCAGCTCACCACTGCCTGTTGCTTCAGCTCTAGGGATCTGATGGCCTCTTCTGTACTCTTAGGGCATCTGTATGCACTTGACATACACAAGCACAGATATGCATGAAGTTTTAAAAAATCATTTGCTTTTGCAATGCATATTCCTGCATCAGTGAGACTTTTTTTATAAACAAACTGTTAGATGCTAAGTACCTGATGTACAAAAAATATATACAATGATAAAACTCCTGAAGCCTGTCTGCTTTTAACGCCTTTGACCAACCCTTATAGAACATTGCACCAGTGCCAAATATCGTTTGAAGAGCCTTATAAACTCTAGCACAGTTTCCGTTGTACACCTCTTATTTACATACTGTTGCTATCCCAACTGAACAGAGTGGGAAACTCGGGTGCTCAGAAGCAAGCAAGTGCCTTCTCTTGGGTCTTTCTGATCATAAGATTCAACAGTAAGATACGTCAACTGTTTGCGGGATATGTTTGTGGCATCCTACTTTGCCATGATTTGACGATGTATCATAATTATTAGGACTCCTAATACATCTTTCACTAAGTTATATCCAATATATATTTTTGTTTGATTTCTTTATATTTCTAAGACATTTACAAAGGACACAAAAGACACAAAAGACACTTTTAAAAAACCTTTAGTAAGTGGGGCCGGAGAGATGATGTGGTGGTTAGAAGCACTCGCTGCTCTTGGAGAGGCTCTGGGTTTGGTTCTATGTGGGTTAGCTCAAAACCATCTACAATACCAGCCCCAGGGGATCCAACACTTTCTTCTAGCCTCCAGGGGCACCCTCATACATGTGGTATATACATACAGAAGAGTACATACTTATATATGACTAAAAACTTCAGTAGCATTTGATGAAAAAGACAGAGAAGGCGACATACGCAATTAGGAAAATGAGTCTCATAGGGTTTGAGGCCATTGAAGGGGAAAATCAATCAATCAATCAATCAATCAGTCAGTCAGTCAGTCAGTCAATCAAACAAACAAACAAACAACATCTAGAAGAAGACATTTCTGTCCCCAGATCCAGTGGGTGGGGGTAGATTTGTTCACATAGGATTCAGGGAAAGGATCAGGGCAGAGGAATGCCACTATAGGTGGGTCGATCACCATTAAGCATGACCGTGGTGTGTTAGGCAGTGAGCTGAGAAGGAACAGAGTTGCCTGGGGCCATGCCTCTTCTATTGCTGTAGGTTTCACATTTCAGACAACCTGCTGTGACATGAATTCAGAGCGAGACTGATTGTCAGAACTCTGGCACATGTACATTTGAGCCGGCCTTGTCTGTCTATGAGAACTTGGGCAATCTCCTCAATCTTTTTAAGTTTCTCTGTTCTTGTCAGTGAAATGGGACAGTAATCATAGCTGCAGCTACATTAGGAGGAGGACTCAGATAAAGAATGCAAGCAATGATTTTAGCACAGTGAAGACTAGATGTACCTGGAAAGGGGTGAACAAATGGTTATTATAATTCCATTTTCTTTTGTTTTGTTTCTCTGTAGCTCTGGCTGTCCTGGAACTTGTTCTGTAGACCAGGCTGGCCTCAAACTCAAGATATCTCCCTGCCTCTGCCTCCTGAGAGCTGGAATTAAAAGTGTGCACCACCACTGCCTAACTCCAATTACATTTTTAACTGATAAATTCAATGAGCACTTAGTCAGCTGTGGGCACATCAGCATTGAATCTAAGGTTTCAACTGACACGCTCAACATTCCTCTCTGGTATCCTCCGGGCATGGTTCTCCCCACCTGTGGATTCAGATCTTAGGTAGGAGACGATAAGATAACCCAACTCCCAGAGAGCGTTATTGAGAGCAACTTGGAGGTGAACTGGGGACACTCCAGCTAAGAGTCAGCCTTCAGCCTCCTTGTGCTCAGTGGTTCCTGTTCAGATGAGGCCATGCTTGGCAGGTTAGAGGTCGCAGAGCTGTTCCAGGACTCCCTCCTTCCATCGCCCTCCCTGTAGCTCCCAGACAACTGGAAGCTGTCGAGTGGTGTGTCCTGCTTGGTGGAAAGGACTTGGTAAAAGGTGAGGGGTTACACTCTGAGTGTGAACGTGATAGGCAGTGGGGGAAGGAGCAAAGAGGAATTAAGGTGACACTGGGAAGGTTCTTTGGGGCGTCTGTGTTTGTCGGCCTATTTCCAGCCCTATTTGGCAGTCTGGTATGAACCAGAAACCTGCCTCTGGGATCAAATTCCGCAGGAGCTTGTGTGGCCAGTGAGTGATACAACGTCTGGGACTCCACATATGTAACTGAGTATGGAGACTCACAGACTTGCCAGCAGCTAGTCTTCTGTGAGCACTCACTCCTCCCTGATAGGACAGAATCACATAAGCTATGTCAGGAGTCTGCAGCGTAGGGTCCTACAACCAACACAGACAGAAGGAAAGCAAGCTGAGGTCCAGGATCCGTCTCTCTCTCTGCTTCCTGGCTGCTGATGCAGTGTGATGGGCACTTCACATCTACCATGTGTATACACCGCAACCCCTCAAACTTCTCTCTCTCTCTCTCTCTCTCTCTCTCTCTCTCTCTCTCTCTCTCTCCCGTCTCTCTCAACACTATTCACTTGCCTGGTAGAATTGGGCAAGTCTTTTACTCTCTTCATTTATCAGTAGTAACGATAAACACCTGTCTTGTAGGGCTGTCAGAAGAAATAGAAAGAATATATCATATGTGAAGCTCTTGACTTACAGTAGCCTCACTGCCTATGGAAGCTATTGTTTTTGCTATAGGTCATCTATAGGTAACAAGGGCAGTATGAAGCAACTTACTTCACTAAAACTGTGTATGGACAACAAGCGCTAAGAGGTAGAAGAAACCAAGATAGAGAAGAATGACCAGCGGCCAGAGGAGGTTCCAATAGTGGGCCATTGAAGAGTCATAGTCTGGGACAACTCAGTTACGGAGGATTTAGGGGGTCATTGGCCCCTCAGTTCTGCCTATGATGTCTAGGTAGAGACCTGGCTATTTCCTATTCTGTTTGTTCTTGCTAAGTCAGGGCTCTCTCCACTGGGAAGGTCTGACCTTCATGAGTACTGGCTCTCCGAGGCTGTCCATCTCCTCTAGCTGCTTCTGAGTCTGCAGGGAGGATGGGCTGAGGGGAGGCCATGATAGTCAGGCTCCAAACAGTGTGGTAACTGTGGCTAAGTTTACGAATCCTTTTGGGATTTCTCAAGCTTGCTAAAAAAGCAACTACCAGCGATGACCTTGCAGAAAGGGTCAAAAATCTTTGTTTCCATACAAATTGACCTGCTCTATTTTTTTTTTGAGAACTTCCTTCCCTAATGCTCTCCATCATGACCTCCATTGGAATCCAGTGTTTCTGTTTGCTTCTGTGTGTGAGCCCTCTGCTTCTCCTCCACCAACCCTCACATATCTGACCCACTGTAGCCTCACAACCAAGCCTGATACTCGGTAGTGCTATGACTTTGCCATTTAAGACTGTGCTGGCTTTTGAAAGCCCTTTGCATTTCTTACTGATTTAGGAACTAGTTTGCATGCCCACTGAAATAAAGCAACATAAAAGTCTAATTGAAGTCAGATCAATTTAATTAGAACTTCTTTTTATTGTTTTTTTTGTTTTGTTTTGTTTTTCTGTCTCAAAAAGCTTTATTTTTTTAATTGGCCCAAGACTTGAGAGAGGCTCCAGAGTGGTTCCAAGCTGCCTAGTGGATTGAGGGATTCATTCAGGTGAAGGTCCTGAGGCTGACCCAGGCAGAGCCGGAAGGGAATCTCTTGGAAGGCAGAGGCCTCCTGGTGGTGAGAGTGAGGCGCTCAAAGCGATACTGATACTGGCGCAGAGATGCCTGGGACAGGCCCTTCTGCGCTGGCTGTGGCCCTGCCACCCTGTCGCCCATCTTCTTGATGAGCCTCAGCTCCTCATCCAGGAAGTGGCTTTCCAAGAAGTCACAGAGATGAGGGTCTGTGCGGGCAGAACCCAGGGCATGCAGATCCAAGAGGGCCTGATTAAGGATCTTCTCCAGGGCCAAGGCGGCTTCCATGGCCTCCTGGGTTTTACCCCATTCATCTTGAGATGGCTTCAGCCCCCCCCGCGCCGCATTCCCCCCCCCCGCCCCATTCCCCGCCCCCCCCCCCCCCCCCCCCCCCCCCCGTCATCATTCTGGAACTTGAGGAGGCTTTCGGCGCCCTGGCGCTTCTCCTCGGCCAATTCACGGAAAAAGTGGCATATGACCTCAAGAGCCACGGCATCCCGGTATCCCATAAAAAAGAAGCCCAGAGAGAGGTAGGTGTAGGAGACAAGTTTTTTTTTTTTTTTTAATTTACATTCCAAATCACTTCCCCTTTCCCGTTTCCTCCCTCCCCGAAAGTCCCATAAGCCCCCTTCCCTCCCTCTTTTCTCCATTCAACCCCCTCTCGTTACTCTGTCCTGGCGTTCCCCTACATCCAGTCTTTCCAGGACCAGGGATCTCTCCTTCCATCTTTTTAGAAATCTATTGATATGCGGATTGTGTCTAGGGTATTCCGAGATTCTGGGTCAATATCCCCTTATCAGTGACTGCATACCATGTGTGTTCTTTTGTGATTGGGTTACCTCACTAAGGATGATATTTTCAAGTTCTGACCATTTGCCTAGGAATTTCGTGAATTCATTGTTTTTAATTGCAGAGTAGTATTCCATTGTGTAAATATACCACATCTTCTGAATCCATTCCTCCGTTGAGGGACATCTGGGTTCTTTCCAGCTTCTGGCTATTATAAATAAGGCTGCTATGAATATAGTGGAGCATGTGTCCTTATTGCATGCAGGTAAAGTCTCTGGGTATATGCCCAGGAGTGGTATAGCCGGATCCTCCGGGAGTGTCATGCCCAGTTTTCTGAGGAACCGCCAGACTGCTTTCCAGAGTGGTTGTACCAGCCTGCAATTCCACCAGCAGTGGAGGAGTGTTCCTCTTTCTCCGCATCCTCACCAACAACTGCTGTCTCCTGTGTTTTTGATCTTAGCCATCCTGACTGGTGTGAGATGGAATCTCAGGGTTGTTTTGATTTGCATTTCCCTAATGACTAAGGATGATGAACATCTCTTTAGGTGCTTCTCAGCCATTAGATATTCTTCAGGTGAGAACTCTTTGTTTAGCTCTGTACCCCATTTTTTAATAGGGTTACTTACCTCTCTGGAGTTTAACTTCTTGAGTTCTTTGTATATCTTGGATATTAGCCCTCTGTCGGATGTAAGGTTGGTAAAGATCATTTCCCAGTTAGTTGGTTGCCGCTTTGTCTTTTTGACGGTGTCTTTTGCCTTGCAAAAACTTTGTAATTTAATGAGGTCCCATTTGTCTATTCTTGATCTTAGAGCATAAGCTATTGGAGTTCTGTTCAGGAAATTCTCCCCTGTGCCCATATGTTCAAGGTTCTTCCCTAGTTTCCCTTCTATTAGTTTCAGTGTGTCTGGTTTTATGTGGAGATCTTTGATCCACTTAGAATTGAGCTTAGTGCAAGGAGATAAGGATGGGTCAATTTGCATTCTTCTGCATGTTGACCTCCAGCTGAGCCAGCACCATTTGTTGAAAAGGCTATCTTTTTTCCACTGGATGGTTTTAGCTCCTTTGTCAAAGATCAAGTGACCATAGGAGTGTGGATTCATTTCTGGGTCTTCAATTCTGTTCCATTGATCTACATGTCTGTTACTGTACCAATACCATGCAGTTTTTAACACTATTGCTCTGTAGTACAGCTTGAGGTCCGGGATACTGATTCCCCCAGAGGTTCTTTTACTCTTGAGAATAGTTTTAGCTATTCTGGGTTTTCTGTTATTCCAGATGAATTTTTGAATTGCTCTTTCTAACTCTATGAAGAATTGAGTTGGGATTTTGATGGGGATTGCATTGAATCTGTGTATTACTTTTGGTAAGATGCTCATTTGTACTATATTAATCCTGCCAATCCATGAGCATGGCAGATTTTTCCATCTTCTGAGGTCTTCTTCAATTTCTTTCTTCAGAGACTTGAAGTTCTTGTCATACAGATCTTTCACTTGTTTGGTTAGAGTCACGCCAAGATACTTAATATGGTTTGTGGCTATCGTAAAGGGTATTATTTCTCTTACTTCTTTCTCAGCCTGCTTATCCTTTGAGTATAGGAAGGCTTCTGACTTGCTTGAGTTAATTTTATATCCGGCCACTTGGGCGGTTCACAGCAGCTAGGCGGTGGTGGCGCACGCCTTTAATCCCACCACTTGGGAGCCAGAGGCAGGCAGATTTCTGAGTTCGAGGCCAGCCTGGTCTACAGAGTGAGTTCCAGGACACCAGGGCAACACAGAGAAACCCTGTCTCGAAAAACCAAATAAATAAATAAAATAAAAAGTAAAGAACTTCATTTAATTAAATCAAATTGGAAAAAAAATTAGACATCTTTCTAATAGTGAGTCTAACTAACCATTTAGGACTGTAATATGTCCCCTTGTTTACTTTAGCTTTTCCTTACTTGACTTTAATAATTTTTTAAAATTAATGGTGTAGACATTTGAGCTCATATTTTGCTGGGATTATTCCGAGGCTTACGATGTTTCTGAGAGTCTAATAACTGGCGTGATGACATTGTACATCCGTGTATGTAGATGCCGTGTATGTGGAGGGATGAGTGCATGCTTAGATGTGTGTGCAAGGGCAGAGGACAAACATGGGTGTCATTTCTCAGACCCCATACACCTGGTATTAGGGGACAGGGTCTCTCAGTGCGTTGGAACTTATCGAGTAGCCGGCCAGTTGGCATTATTTTGTAAGCATTATACATATTATGATGTAAGTAGATTGGCATGCGCTTATTTATCAGACCTTCTTGCCCTTTTAGGAAGAAAATCATGTAAGTGTGTTGGGTGCATGTGTGTATGTGTGTGTTGATGAGCATGCAAGTGTGCACAGGGCTAGAGGAGGACGTTGGATGTCCCTTGAGACAGGGTCTCTTGCTGAGCCTAGCTTGCTGAGAATCAGGTACCCTCCTCTCTCTGCCCTGTATCCACCGGAAGCAGCGAGGGTGACAGGAGTGTGTGTCCCAGCCTGGCTTTTGTTCAGGACCCTGTGGTTACACAGGAAGTGTTCTTTCTCACTTGGCCATCTTCCAACTTCTTCCTGCATTCTTATGTCTGTCCTTCGTAATTATTGCTCATTATCAGTTATTACAACACTACAATAGTTAAACTCTTCCCTCAATTTTAGACCTGTATTATTTTGACTTGAAGCTCCTGTTGGTCCTGGATGTTCATAAATGTCTGGGCAGGTGGAGCACCATCTATACCTTCCCTGGGGTGCTTTCCTATGTATCTGCGATGCAGCCCCAACTAGAATCTCTTGTCAAAACAAATGGGTTACATTTTGCATGCACACACTTATATTTTGGTGCATTTTCATCAAACTGAGCCACTTTCCCCGCCACATAACAAGAAAAAGGACCACCCGCCCTCCGCCCCATAAATAGTAAAAATCAACGGAGAAGTTGGTATTTCCATTACCAGATGAATCCGGCATTTCTTGGGGAAGCGGCAGCGTGTAATCCAGATAGGATTTCCCTCTCCATTCACTGTCTCAAATGTGCCAGGAAAACACTCAGGACAGACAAACATCTTCTGAGAGGAAGGACTGGCAGCTGTTGTCTCCTGTCAGGGTTGTAAGAAAAGTGCTCCGAAACCCTGGACACTGCCTTCATTCTATAAAACCGGGTAGGTTTAAATAAGAGTCTCAAGTTCCCTGAAAATAAAATTACTAAATTTGGATTAAATAATGCCCAATGCAGTCTGAAACATAAAGACATTATTGTGTAATATGGTGTGAGGATCAAGGCCATCACGCCTGTGTGACAATCACTGAGATTTCATCCTTCTGATAATAGTATCTTGCACTCTTAACTATTTGGACCAAAGTAGGATAGTCTACAATTTGGGGGAAACTGAATTGTCTATCAACCTTTTTCAATTGCCTGAGGTTTGCTCTTCCAGGCAAAACAGTGAGGACCACCAGCAACAAACCATGATTAGAGTGAGAGCAAGCCACACAGAAGCAAGAATGGGCTGAGATGAGACAGTAAATCAATGACCAAGACGTGTGCTCAAGTCTCGAACGTAAAACTTGATGGTCAGCTCTGCAGAATTGAGAATGACCATGGAAACGCACTTCTGGGTCATGAGGCCACGTCTGAAACGGCTTAACTGGCAAGCTGAGCCCATCCGTGGGATGGAGGCTTGGAATGAGAATAGAAGAGAGAGGGAGCTGAGCCCCAGTATTCCCCTCTCTCTGCTTCCTGACTGCAGATACCGTGTGGCCAGCCTCCTCACGCACCTTGTCTGCACTGCTAGCATGGACTGTACCCTTGAACTATGAACCAGAGTAAACCCTTCCTTCCTCCAGTGACCCTTGTTCAGTGTTGTGTCACAGCAAAAAAAACGAAAGTATGGAATACACCTGGGCTTCACAGAAGGGAGGCAGAGACCAGCATTGTCTTCTAGAAATGCAAACTCACATCCCCAGCACAGCTCTGCTGTCTTTAAAGCCATGTATGCTCTGTAGGCTGTCCTCCGTCTAGGGAAGGAGGTGTCTGTTCTGAGCAGGGCGGACAGCCCTAGCGCCTGTGGAGATGCTCTGTACCCTGCTCTAGCCCTAGCCTAGCTGAGCAGTCACAGCTCCTTCTGTTTGTGAATCCAGAGACTCCCCCAGGCCTTATAGGTGAGATACGCAAGCCTGGATTTAGAAAATGAAGACCCGTGTCTGGGGCTCTTGTCTCTACTTGAATAGTGATGCCATTCAGGGTGTGACCCCCCCTGAACGGGTTAGAGCCACCGACTACACATCTCATGACCTGGAGCCTTAATTCAGGATTCCGTTCTTCCCAGCTTGATTCTAACACTTGTGCTGTTCTGAGTAAAGGTTTCCTTATAGAACTCCCCCCCCCCCCATAAGGAGTGCATTTTCCTGGCTCTCGCTCTCTCTCTTTTAAAACAGGACTACATGTATCCTGAACTGCCCTTGAATTTGCTAGGTAGCCAAGGATGGCTCTGATCCCAGGCTTACACCATGAGGCCCAATTTTAATAACTGCCGTCTCTAATTGAAGAAAGATTGCTAACTCGAGCATAGTTAAACCAGGCATTTTTGACTGTGGGGAGAGGACACAGGGTGGGGGTGCCTCAGGCTGACCCTTTTATCTGAACTCTGCCATCGTTCTGTATCTACTGACCCTGTCTGGCCTGGCCATGAGACATCCAGTTTATATACAGTGGATCCCATAAGCAATCTTTGCATAAGTAACTCTTGTGAAGCCTTCTGTGTCTTCGTGGCTCTGCTCTGAGGGGAGAAGACTGGATATCTCTCTCTAAGGAGACTCAGAGTGGCATGGGTAGGCAGTGTCGGTCTCCTGGATACCTGAGTGAAGTCTGAATAGAAGCTATCACAGCTCTCTTGATCAACCTGTCCTCTTTCCTCAGGAACAGGTATGTGCATTGGTAGCATGAGGGGGTACTCAACACAGGTCCAGTGTTGCAGGACACCCATGGGTCACACCTGAGGACAGCACAGAGTCCAACTAGCTCTCTGGTGGCTGGAATTTTGGGTTACTATGTAAGTGGGTTTTTGGGAAAACAGACAGAATGAAAAGTAGGTGGCAGGGCAGAGCCTGCCTGTGGTTTGGTTTCTCTAAAACGTTCCCGGGATTTCCTTGTTGCCTCACAGGACCCCCCTGCTCACTTAGACCTTGGACTGGCTTTTCCACTCACATCTGTCTCAATGGAAGTTGCCACCAGGGAAGAAGGAAGGCAAAAAGACAGACAAGAGTCAACCAGGCCAGGCAGGGTCTCTGTGGAAGACGGCGTGTTGCCCATCAGAGGGGTTCCAAAAGTCTGCACACTGATGACTTCCCTGGTGCACATCCATTTCCTTTCCTTCCTGTCAGGGCCATAGGCTCTCTTCCCACTTCCGAGCGTGTGCTCTCTTTGTAATCAGGGAGGAAGGACCATGAGAACATGTGTAAGGGAAGTTTCCTGCTGATACCTGACTCAGCTAACACCGTGCCCTTTCCCTCTCAGTGCCTTGGGATGTCACCATTAGAGGTGTCCTTTGAGAAGCTCGGGAGATAGCTCAGTTGCTGAAACACTGGCTGTACAGCATAAGGACCCCTGACGCCCGTTTGATAAAAGGGTGTGGTGTCACATGCTTGTAATCCCAATTCGGAGTGGCAGACACAGGTTGAATCCTAGGGTTCATTGCCCAGGCAGCCTAGCCTACCCAGGGAGCCCCAAGCTAATGAAAGCCCCTGTCTCAAAACTCAGGGAGGGTGCCTTCTAGGGAATAGCACCTAAGGTCGACTGATGGCCTACATGTGCGTGTGCACACAAGTACACATACATCCACATATGAGTACACACATACACACACGCACACACACACACGCACATGCACACACACACACACGCACACGCACACACACATGCACACACACACATGCACACACACACACATGCACACACACACACATGCACACACACACACACACGCACGCAAACACACACACACACACACCCACACACACACACACACACACACACACACCCACCCACACACACACACACACACTGTGAAGAGCACTGGCGTCCCAGTGTTGCTGACAGTTAGCCTCACTGTCCTGCTCTGAACTCACCTTTGTTCTCACATACATTGTCTCTACACTCTAGGATGACATCATTTTGTGTGCTGGTGGCGTCATCTGTGAGCTTTCAGTGGAAAGGCCATTTGACCTTGACATCCCTTCTTTTGAAGATTCAGGCTGCTCTGTGTTCAAATCATTCTATGGCTTTGCTCATTTAAATCCGTTAGGCATTTCCTTCCATTTCATTTAGTCTGTGTGTGTGTGTGTGCGTGTGTGTTTGTGTGTGTGTGTACTTGTGCATGTTTATGTATGTGCAGGTGTATGAATATATGTGAGTACCCTTGTACATGTGTGCTAGAGTGTGGAGGCCAAAGGACAACCTTGGTGTCTTTTCTCAGAAGTCATTCACCTATTTTAGCTTTTTTTTTTAAAGACAGGGTCACTCGCTGTCCTGTAACTGACTAGACTGGCTGGTTGATGGCCCCCAGGGATCTGTCTGTCTCTCCCAGCCCAGCACTGGGATTAAAAGCCTTCACACAGCTTTTTTTTTTTCCTTTTAAATGTGGGATCTGGGGATCCAAACTCAGGTCCTCACACCTGCTGAGCCAGCACTTTGCCTGCAGCGCTGACCACCAGGCTCTCCAGTTGGTTTCTGAGAGGAAAGCCTGCTGCCCTCCTTTGCAGAGGTAGCCGAGTGGGTCCTCAAGTGCAATGCTCTGCGTGAGCTGCGAGATCCTTCAAAGGTCAAAGGTTGGCTTTCCTGGGTTATGCTTTTGCGCCTGATTGCAGAATGTGTAGAGGAAATTTTGCCACAGCCTACGACTGTAGTTCTCAGTGAGCCACTGGTGGTCAGGGAGGCCACCCGGGAGTGTCCGACTGAGTCCTGGCCAGCACACTGATGGGAGAGGGTTGCTGCTGGCTGCAGAGGAAGGCTTGGTGACTAATGTGGCTTATTCTGGCAGAGATGTGGCTTTGGCAGGATCCTGGGAGGAGGAGCTTAGAGCCATAACCTAAGAGGAAACTATATGGTAAGCAGAAATAAAATCCTGTGGAAATATTTAATAGCAGTTAACCTGGGTTGTTAGAGACATTCATTCCTGAATTAAAACAAAACAAAACAACAGAAAAGGCTGGTGGTGCCTATGGAGTCCCGCTTGGAGCAGGAACTGCTCAGCCTCCTTCTGGTAATATTTCCATCACTCTTGATTCGAAATTCTGTCTCCTCCTCTGCCCCAGTTGTCTGCAGCATGAAGAGCAAAAGTTAATTCTGACCAGAGAAGTAAAACTTCAGTCAGGCTGTATTAAATGTGGGCTTCGTTAGTCCCAGGGAACTTCCTTTTCCTCAGCATTACCCCTACTGGGAGAGTAGAGTCTTATGAGCTCGCATGGGACACAGCAGAAAGGACAGAACTGGAGGCCCCTGGTTGGGTCTTCCCTGTGACAGATGAAGGGGGTGGAGTTCAGGGGACAGAGAGCTGGCCTGGCACACACATGACACACCGGGGAGGCTCAAAAGTGTGCAAAGCTGTCACGAAGAGGCACCATGATGAGAAGCCGCTGGATTCACAACTCATGGAGATGTTTTGTTTTTAAACTAAAAGGCAGCAGGGCTTTTCCTATTATACAATGCAAGACTGTTCAACCTTCTTAATTCCTAATGCTGTGACCTTTTAATGCTGTTACTTATGTTGCGGTGATTCCAAAACATAAAATCATTTCCACTGCTACTTCATAACTGTGCTTTTGCCACTGTATGAATTGCAGTGCAAATGTCTGTGTTTTCCCATGGTCTTAGGCAACTTCTATGAAAGGGTCATTTGATTTCCCATAGGGGTCGCAACCCACAGGTTGAGAGCCACTGGTTTACAGGACTAGAGTTGGTGTAGATATTCCTCAATAGATTAATGGATAATTTTAAAAAAAGTGTTAGATATCCACAATGAAATTTTATTCAGTGTGATGAAAAATGAAATTATGTAATTTGCAGTAAAGTGGATGGAACTGCAAAACAATAAATTAGGTAGTCAAAGCTCAGGAACATCACATTTGGGGCTTATCTTCTAATTATATATTTGTATATTTATGTGGCAGCAATTATGTATAGAGGCCAGAGTCTAGCTAGGTACCATGACAGGGAGGAAAGAGAAGCTTAAGAGAAGGAGGGTGAGGAGTGAGGGGTCCTGGGTTAGGTTCTGAGCGATTTTAACTTATATCCCAGTCATGTGTCCCATGTTATTCATTGTTTCTTCTGGCCATGTATGGCCTGGTCCGTCTCCTCTCACGTCAGCCTCTTCCGCCTTTGGTCTCCTCTCTTCTCCCTCCTCCTGGTCCTGACCTCCAACCCCAAGGCTGAGAAACTTTGCTCCACCCCCCTCTTCTGCCCAGCCCAGGCTGTAGGTTTGTTTATTAACCAATCACGGATAACTTGGGAAGGCAAGGTTTATACAACAGAAGCTGGTATGCATGACGACCTGCTCGTCTTGGAGCAACCAGGTCTTGGATTACAGAATCTAGCATTTAAATACAAGCAGCCTTCAGAGCAACCTACTACAGTGTAGTACCACACACGTGACATAAAAATGGAAGGGGAATGCTGGGGGTGGGGGCTTACAAACCGGGGGAGGAACAGGCAGATAAGGAAGAGAAGGAGTGGGCCAACAAATACTACATATGAAAATGACATAAGAAGCCCGGTTACTTTCTATGCTGACTAAAAATAAAATACAACCAGCCTTTGAAGTAGGACATCAGACGGGTTATTGCATAAAGGCATTTTCTGCACAGGCCTGGCAACCTGTATAGGATCCCCGAAACCCATGACGTGGGGAGAGAGCTCACTCCTGAAAGATTTCCTCCAACTTTCATATGGTCTCCGTGGCATCTGTGCACCCACACTCAAACATACACATCACATGCACACACACACCAATGTATATACACACACATGCACATACATACAAATAAAAAATATAGAATAAAGTTGGAAGTCTGACTTATAGTTTGACATCCAAGTGGGAGTAAAGGGGAGATGTTAAATATGATGCGTGTACTGTTATCTTCTAGAACCAATCAGTGGCTACAAGGCCAAGTTCAGTGGTGTAGGTGGTACTAGAGGAACCATGGATTCAAGGAAGATGGGAAGAAATGGTGACTGGCCTCAGTGGCTACACGTGGGTATCCTAGTTTCATTTCTGTTCCTTTCATGAAATATCCTGACAAGACAACTTAGCGGGAAAGGAGTTTGTCTCAGCTTTATGGGGAAGTCAAGGTGGGAAGATGGTTAGTCACATCACATGCACAGCAGAGAGAAATGCACACATGTCAGCTAGTCAGATCACATTCTCCATTTTAACTCGGTTCAGAACCCAACCCAGGGAATGATACCACCCACAGTGGGCAGGGTCTTCTTACTGAGATTCTCTTCTCAGGTGACTCTAGGTTGTGCCAAGCTGATGAGACTAACCACCACCGTGGGCCACACGCAATCAGGAGGTATTAAGAACGGTGCCTGGCTTTAGGTGCCAAATGGATAACGACATTATCAATTAAGCTAAGAAGTAACTGGGGGAAATGTGGAAAGAAAACAGTGGTATCTTTGGTGCATGTGGTAAAATCCAGGCAGATACGTTGTCTATTTTGTTACTATCACAGGGGCTAAGAGTGGCTGGAACACCCAGCTTGTCTGCTGCACATTGAGAAGAGTTTTAGGAGGGAGGCATGAGCTGAGAGACATTGGATGTCAGTGGTATTTAGATGGAATCGTAAACATCACAGTGGACTCAAGTGGGCAAGTCCCAGGAGGGGACACTGAGCAGATCACTCGGCACCATCACTGGAAGGCAGGCGGAGGAACACAGTTTGTGGAAGGCATGGGGGTCTCTGTGTACACAGATAAACATTAGGAGAGCCTGGAATGCTGTGCCCACAGGGTTGCTCCTTCAAGAGAAGGAACACACTATCTGTTATGTGCCCAGAGGCTGATGTGGACTTGTTTCCTAGCCTGGTGATGTCTGAGCTGTGAGGTCAGATCCTCCCGGAGACCCTTATTATAAGCTTGCTTTAGTCATTCTACAGGACCTAACCTCTATGGACTTTACAAGAGTTTCAATGTAGTCACGTCTGATATGCAGTTAGCTTACTTTGTTCCTTAAGTCGATCTATGTACGCTTGTTACACACGTGGAATTAAGTCAATCAAAACCAGAACCATTTTCGCCAAATTATGCTGTGATTAAATACATATGCCTACGAGAAACTGCCTGGAGTCAGACTTCTGAAGTTTGAACCAACACCTCTCACGGTGCCATGTTGAGTTGAACTGCCTTCCTGCTTCCCGTTAAGGTCACAGAGACCCCTGGCAATGGCTCTCTGAAATTAGCAAATCATCCAGATGCAAGCAGGGAAAGGGTTCTCTCGGGTTGTTGTTCTGACACGGCAGAAAGACAGAAACAACGCCAGGCCGGGGGCAACCGACTACTAATCACCATTGTGTATACAGCGCACTGTTGCTGGGGACTGGGGTGGGGTGGGGGTGGGAGTGGGGGGACACTATGATGTGCCTGAAAATAGAAATCCAGCATCACAGCAGAATTGTTCAGTCAGGAGACGAGGGCCTGCAGTGTCCCGCTACCCTGCTTTAGTCTGATTCCTCTTTTCTTTTGAATGTATCTGGAGTCCCTTCCCCCATCCCTCGACTGTGTCGGTCAAGTGGGGGTCAGATCTGAGATTCTTTCTTGAGGTGTATTTCAATGACCTTTACAGGTGGAAAAACGGGGGATAATGGAGCAAGATCCTTAGAGTTAGGTCAAAGACTGACTCAAAATGACTCGAGTAAATACACGTCAAAGAGCACCGTAGTGCACGGATGAGGACCAGACACGGGGGTTTCTGATGTTTTGACATATATAAGACAAGAATTTTAAATTTTTTAATTGTTTTTTTTTTTTTTTTTTGTGACAGGAGTGCAGGTGCTCACAGACGTCAGAGGACTTAGATCCCCTTGGAGCCAGAGCTACAGGCCATTTAAACAATTACTTCTTTTAGAAATTATAATTATATACATCTTCGCTCCTTTTGTTCCCTCCCTCCTGATGCTCCCATATGCCCACCCCCCAAATTCACGGCCTCTTTTTTTTTCATTAATTTTGTTATCCAGACACACACATCAACATACATCAAGTATAACTTGTTGAGTCTATAGAATGGTGTGTGTGTGTGTGTGTGTGTGTGTGTGTGTCATTTCGAGCTGCCCATCATGGGTGCTGGGAACAGAATTCTGGTCCTCTGAAAGTGAAGTAGACACTCTTAACTGCTGAACCATCTCTCTAGCCCCAAGCCTTTAAAATTAGATAACTGGTAACAGTTATGTGCTTGTTTGAAGAGGAATGGCCCCAGACTCTCGTGTTTTGAGTGATTGGCCTATACCATAGGGAGTGGTGCTGTTAGGAGGTGTGGCCTTGTTAGGAGGGCAGTGTGTCGCTGTGGAGGCTAGCTTTGAGATCATTTTTTTTTCCTATATTTTTTTTTATTTACATTCCGAATGATTTCCCCTTTCCCGTTTCCTCCCTCCCCGAAAGTCCCATAAGCACCCCTCCCTCCCTCTTTTCCCCATTCAACCCCCTCTTGCTTCTCTGTCCTGTCATTCCCCTACATCCAGTCTTTCTAGGACCAGGGGGTCTCTCCTTCCATCTTCTTGGAAATCTATTGATATGCAAATTGTGTCTAGGGTATTCCCAGCTTCTGGGTTAATATCCCCTTATCAGTGATCGCATACCATGTGTGTTCTTTTGTGATTGGGTTACCTCACTAAGGATGATATTTTCAAGATCTGACCATTTGCCTAGGAATTTCGTGAATTCATTGTTTTTAATTGCAGAGTAGTATTCCATTGTGTAAATATTCTACATCTTCTGAATCCATTCCTCCGTTGAGGGACATCTGGATTCTTTCCAGCTTCTGGCTACTATAAATAAGGGTGCTATGAACATAGAGGAGCATGTGTCCTTATTGCATGCAGGGGAAGCCTCTGGGTATATGCCCAGGAGTGGTATAACAGGATCCTCTGGGAGTGTCATGCCCAGTTTTCTGAGGAACCGCCAGACTGCTTTCCAGAGTGGTTGTACCAGCTTGCAATCCCACCAGCAGTGGAGGAGTGTTCCTCTTTCTCCACATCCTTGCCAACAACTACTGTCTCCTGTGTTTTTGATTTTAGCCATTCTGACTGGTGAGGTAGAATCTCAGGGTTGTTTTGATTTGCATTTCCCTGATGACTAAGGATGTTGAACATCTCTTTAGGTGCTTCTCAGCCATTAGATATTCTTCAGGTGAGAACTCTTTTTTTTTTTTTTTTTTGGTTTTTCAAGACAGGGTTTCTCTGTGTAGCCCTGGCTATCCTGGAACTTACTTTGTAGACCAGGCTGGCCTCGAACTCGGAAATCCTCCTGCCTTTGCCTTTGTTTAGCTCTGTACCCCATTTTTTAATAGGGTTATTTGGCTCTCTGGAGTCTAACTTCTTGAGTTCTTTGTATATATTGGATATTAGCCCTCTGTCGGATGTAGGGTTGGTCAAGATCTTTTCCCACTTCGTTGGTTGCCGCTTTGTCCTTTTGACAGTGTCCTTCGCCTTACAGAAACTTTGCAATTTTATGAGGTCCCATTTGTCAATTCTTGATCTTAGAGCGTAAGCTATTGGTGTTCTGTTCAGGAATGGGTAGAAGCCCTTACAAAGGAAACACAAAAATCGCTTAAAGAAATATCACTAGCGTTGAGATCTTAAATGCTCAAACTATGCCTAGTGTAGTACATACCTCTCCTTGCTCCTGAAGATTAAGATGTGGAACTCTCAGCTCCTCCTTCAACACATGTCTGTCTGCATGCTGCCATGCCTTCCCCTACATGGAATAAACCTCTGAAACCATAACTCAATCCAAACTAAATGTTTGCCTTTATAAGAGTTGCTGTGGTCATGTTATCTCTTCACAGTAGTTGAAACCCTAACATAAATTATCTTTTTTATTTCAAATATTTTTGGAATGTTACACTGTATTTCTTTTTTGTTTTTAAGAAATATTTCTAGGCTAGGCTCTACACATTTTCTTATCTCAAAACATTTACTCATAAAGTTTTACTTACTCAAAATGGTTGTCTGCTGATAGATTCCCTACAAAATTGTCAAAGAAACAACATATGGCCTCAGGCAGAAACTCAAGCACAAAGACACCAAGCCACATCTGAAGTATTTTATTCGTTCACATTTATCCTAGTTGAGGTTCGTAACTACTCCATTTGACAGTTTAAAAATCATTCTGTAAATAAAATTTAAAAAAAATCACAGCTGGGACAGCTAAAGGAAGGAAAGACTCGGTACGTAATAAAAGAAGAGAGTGTTGGGAAGCAACATCAGAACTCGCAGAGGGAACATGAACATGATTGTGAGGCCGAGAGCCGGAAAGTCTCCCAGCGTCTGCAACGAACGAAAGCTAAGAACAGTAAACAGAAATAAGGATTCAAAGTGCAGGCGTGCCAGCTTGATGTCCACACCCCTCCAGGAGCCAGAACATTCCATCCTGTGATATAAAGTGACAGGCTCTGTTTTAAACATCTAGTTACTGACATCTTCCAGAGTCCCTTCGCCGCGAACGTAACCTCTGTAGCGACTTAATGGGAAGTTGGTCATCCGTGATACATGATATAATTTCTTGACTCTATAGAAAGTATTGAAGTGGTAAAGATCATTGTTTCATTTATTATTATTATTATTATTATTTTGCTGTATTTTCAATGAGTAACAAGAATCTAAAAACCCAGTATGAGAGGCACCAGGACTTCTAGTCCTTCAGAAACAAAAACTGAAACAAAAGCTGGATCCTGGGACCTGGGACCTCTGTGCGATCACATTTGGGTTCTCAGATGGATCACGTCTCTCCCCAGACAGCTGACATAAATAATCAGAGCAAGTCGTCGATGTCCACACTGATCAAATATGTCATTCTAGCATCGCGCAAAATCATTTATATTTTCATAACTACCTGAAACCCAAATGTGTTCCCCTTGAAGGGGGACCAGCGTAGAATATGATTTTTGGATAGAGGATTTTTACGAAATATATTTCAAATCTTAAAAAATATTTTTAAGTCTCCCCAAAGTACTTCGAGATTTACCCCAGCCGACAATGCCTCTTCCTTCTGTAGTCTTGTTCGCAACACTCCATTTTCCTCCTAGGTCTAATTTTACCTCAGAGCGTGGCTGTCTTTATTAGCATCGAACAGAGCTATTTCTTACTATGGATACAGCGAGAGTACTAAGTTATAATACACATTTCACTGACAGGTTGGTCTTTGGGGGGAAATCACTGAATAAACTAGGTTCTGGTAGCTATGCCTTGCAGGCGGACTGTCAGTGCCTTACTTTGGGGTATTTATTTCTCACCATTTCTTTCATTGTATTACATTATGAAAACACTGGGCTTTTTAAGCCAGGTACTAATAAATATTTAATTTAAAAGGAAAGAGAGCCCTCCCCACTTCCCCAACACAGACGAACATAAAAACTCCTTGGCTTCCCTTCGCGAATCAGCCTGACAGGGCAGAGATTTCGTAGTCACTGACTGAGGTGAGGGGCTTGCCCATCATACGGACGTTCTTTGCGCTGGTGACCCTGGCCATCATGCACACTGGCTTGTCAAAGTACCTCACGAGAGCAGGCTCTGTCAAGAGCGAGGCTAGGAACTGCTCAAAGGTGATGGCCCAGTCCCGGTCCAGGCTGCTGCTCCTGGGCAGAGTGGCTCTACCCTGACCGCTACGCACCAGGACTGTGTCCTCCCCGATGTCCTCGCAGTGCAGCTTGTCCTCCTCGTGGGAGCCGGCACTCAGCACCGAGTAGGAAGACATGGAGCTGTCGTCCTTGGTGTCGTCGTCGGAGATCAACATGGAGGAGCAGGCCCCGTTGTCCCTGGGTGAGGAGTCTTCCAGTTTAATGTCTTCCATCTGCCCTCCCAGGGAGTGCTCCTCACTGTCAACTGCCAGGCCGGCTGAGAGTGGCTCTGTGGATTCCACTACGTAGGACTGGCTGGACCCCTTCTTAGGGAGGAGCAGGCCTGGGATGGCCTGGCTGCAGGGTGGTCCAGGGACCGCATCTTCCTTGGCGGGCTGAGTGATGAAGAACTTGCCGACCTCTCCGATCTCCAGCAGGAGGCTGGTCACCGCGGCTGTGGCATGGTACAGCTCCTGCTCATTGGGGTCCTCACTGAACATGTTGTACATGGTCTTACAGAGCTCGATGAACTGCCCCTGGAGAAAGAGTGGGGAAGGGGAGGGGCTGAGAGGAGGGGCTGAACAGCTATTCACATGATCACTCTCAAAGACCCCAACATGCTCTACAAAGAAGGGATGGGCCTCTTTATTACTCTCTCTCTCTCTCTCTCTCCCTCCCTCCCTCAATGTCCCCGAGGCCCTCACAGTGCAGTTTGTCTTCCTCGTGGACAAATTTGAAAATTGGAACCATCCACAAGAATAGCAAGAATGACCCGTTAAAAGCCTTCACAGACTCATCACCAAGAGTCGAGGACTGACTGTGGCAGAGGCTGGGGGTACGGCTCAGTCAGCAGAGTACTTGCTGTGGAGTCTCCTGAGAAGCCATATTTTAAGGGGGAGGGAAGGCGAGGGTGGCGTGCACTTGCTATCCCATCATCAGGGCAGACAGAGACAGATGGACCCTTGGAGCTCACTGCCCAGCCAACTTTGCCTACTTGGTGAGCTCTGGGCCAATGAGAGCCTGTCTCAAAACACAAGGTGGGTGGCTCCCGAGGGGCGAGAGCTGAGAGTGCTTGCCTGGCGCATGTGTGAAGTCCAGGGTTCAGCCCACAACACTCCATAAGCTGGATGTGGTGGGTACACACCTGTGCACTTGGGAGGCAGAGGCAGGAGGATCAAAAATTCAAGGTCATCTTCAGCTACGTAGTTAGTCGGAGGCCAGCCTGGACTACATGACATGATTTATTTATTAAAAAAATAAATCCAAAGGGTGGCAGTGGTGCACACCTTTAATCCCAGCACTCAGGAGGCAGAGACAGGTGGATCTCTGTGAGTTCCAGGACAGCCAGGACTACACAGAGAAATCTTGTCTTGAAAAACAAAGCAAAACAAAACAAAAAACCAAACCAAAGCAAAGAAATCCAAGCAGAAAATAGTTAAGTACCCCCCAAGTCCCTACTATTTTTAGGAGATATTTTAATCTATGTTTATATATGGCTGGAAAGAATAGTCTCTTACCTGATTCAACTTGGGCAAATCCTTGGCATTTTTTGACTTAGACTTATTTTCCGCAGTCCAGAGTTTTAGATAATTACGGTTTTCTTGAGAATTTGCCCTTTTCCCTAAAACCCAAAAGTCAAGAGATGAGCACACGTAGATGAAGAAAGAAGATCAGCGGGCTGGTAAACAGAGAAGAGGACATCTGTACCTCTGTCTTGCTTCAGACTCACTGTGACGAAGCCGTCTTCTGTGCTATGCTTGCCTCTGCTGTCCAAGCCAACAACTGTCAGGGAAGAAAGAAGGGTGTTAGAGAGTATAAACCACGAGCCTAGTGTAGTAGAAAATGAAGATTCTGCAGGCAGGGTGGCCTGACTTAGCAAACAGAAATTTTAACACTGGCTGGAGATAACCATTCATGTTATGGTGATCTTGCAGATCACCATAAGAGAGAGAGAGAGAGAGAGAGAGAGAGAGAGACCCAGAGTTTGACTCTCGTGACCCACATCAGGTGGCTTAAGATTGCTGGTCACTCCAGCTCCAAGGGATCTGAATCCTTCTAGCTTCAACACTCACACACATACACCAATAAAAACAAATCTTTACACATACCTACCTATCTACCTACCTACATACATACATACCTACATACATACAAACATACATAACCAGCATCTCATGTTAGATAATCTGTTGATCAAAAAAGTGTATTTATAATAACATATGATGTATTCTTACACTAAACAAGTTATTTTTTAGAAATTTGAATTTCACTGGACATATTTTATCTGACAATTCCACCTCTAGGTGAAGGATGGCCCCAGATTTATTTCTCACAGCTAGGTTTATTGTACAATGAAAAATTAAAAGGATGATGTCATGCAGTCTTTAGAAGCTACTGGAAGTGGTGGTGCTTCCCCATAAGCCTCTATTCCTCCATCCTGTCTGGGATCTTATAGCCTCTCAAGTATCTGCTGTGACTTGAAACAGGATCAAGCACTTATTCTTTCAGGGAAACGGAGATGCTAGTAGAAGCAAGAGAACATAATTTGGCAACTCTAAAATATGATTTTTGAAGAGCCCAGTTACAACTCTTTTCCTCTTGAAATTGGACACTACAGGACACACAGACACCAGAAGGACAAGCGTCACAACACCCTCAGACTCTGAAGGAGTTGACTGGCCATGAGTGCGTCCTGTACTTCCTCAGCTAACCCAGAGGTTGCTGGTTTTCCAACCTGCCTTAGCAACTTTTTAGCTAGAGAGACAGGGAAACTCTTCCCCGTTTCATGAAAAAGCAACAGGAAACAAATAAGACACCCATAATATTTAATGCGTGGTAAACCCATGCTGTATTTATGATGTAACCATTTAAAAATTTCCTTTCTATGGATTTGCTTTCCAGGCTGCGTATGAGATTTTTTTACTTAACATCTTTTGATGGACATAGGACTGGGCACCGTGAAAACCCTCAGGAATGCAGGGCCCGCCAGTCATCTAGTGGGGCCACAACTGGTGATATATTTGACCCCATAGCTATTGGGGACGGACCACTCCTCAGTTACCAAGTCTTCAAGTTCATCTGCATTGAACTTGGTGAAGCCATACTCTTTTGGGATCTTGGGCAATCAGGAAACTTGATCTTGGTTATATGAAAGGCTTTTTCCCTGTGCCCCTAAGGCTGCAGTTTGCTGCAGAGGGACAGGATGACCTGGCTAAGTGAACCCTGGGCACTGGGGCCTGGGGCTCCTTGGTGGCACTCTGCATGCTGTCTGGAGTCTGTGAGCACCAGCGCACAGAAGACGTTGTTGATGCAGATGACGCAGAGAGGGTGGGGCCTGTCTTGGAAGCCATCTTTGCATTTTTTTTATCATGCATTTGTTGGCACAAACACGGGTGGCTCCCAGGGCTTAGGGATGAGTTACTTACACTCATCTCACACTGTGTGGCCACAAAGTGGGAGTTCATCAACTCTTACCGTCTTCCGTACCAAGTCAAGATTTTGGTATCGGACTCGTCTTGGCAGAAGGACTTCAGGTACAACTTGTTCTGGTAATACCATAAAACAGGCGTGTGTGTGTGTGTGTGTGGTATACGTACGCACATGGTGTCTTGGGGGGGGGTGTCCAATAGTGACAAGAGGATTTTTGGTGGGCATCAGCATCAGAGGAAATGAGACTATTTTCAGAAAAAAATCCTAATGACATCACCTTCTCACTGCATTTTAAGGAAAATGATAACAAAGCACACACACACACACACACACACACACACACACACACACACACGCTGACGCATACGCACAAACACATACACACACACAGTTTCTTTTTCAGAGACTGTCATCTAAAAAACAATAAAAATGGGGGCTGTCAGGTTGAGCTCATTCCTGTCGCCAAACCTAATAACCTGACTTCAATCCCTGGGACCCATGTGGTGTAAGGAGAGAAGTGACTCCAGCAAGTTGTCCTCTGACCTCCAAACATGCTCTGTGACATACATGTGTATACGCACACGTGATAAAGAAATGTAGAGAATCCTTCCATGAGCGAGGCCCTGAATTTGGTCACCAGAACGTTAGCAAAAACCAAAATCAAGATATTCTAAGTAGCCAGATGGCAGTTTAGATGGCTGTACTGTGTGTGTGCACAATCACGTACACTACAGCAAAGTGTGGAAAAGCAAAATCTCAGGATATGAATAACTAGTTATTGTGTAAGATTTTCAGCTTATCCTGTGTGTTTTAGTCTATATTTTGAAACATCCAGCAAAGCGATAGGGATTCTGGAATTAGAGAAACCCTGTGAAGAAGCACTGGGTAAAGACATTCCACAGTGTGGCCTGTGACCATTTCAGAAGCATTTGCATAAGAGAAGAACCCTCTCTAAACCGAGTGTCTAAGAAGGCAAGGCCGGGAGTTAAGTCTCCCCGTAACAGCAGGATCTATCGGAGATAGAACCAGTCCCCGTGGTGTTGGGACGTCACCTACCATGTGTGCATTCTGGTGTGATGTCTTCAAAAAAGTACTGGGTCGCTTCAAAGGCAGAGTCAGGCTCATCTTGATCGCAGGACGGCTCTGTCGGAGACGAGACACAGATATGTGAGGGGTCAACAGGAGGATGATGATCTGAAGTCAGCAAAGTGGGATGGAGGACTGGGAGGCCTCGAAGGCCATCTGGGGTCACTTCTAACTCCATCTTCTTTCTAAACCCCCCCCCTCACATTTTCTCTCTATCAGAACAATTTCCCTAAGACTTTGAAACAGCGCTTTCTGGGTCAGTTGTAGGACACTGTCTGCGACTCGAGCCCACGTTTACTCCCGTCTGGGATGTGAGTGATAATCTGCCTTTGTTTTTATTTTGAATTTTTCAGTGTTTGATAGATCTACCCCAGCTGAGACCAGTCTTATTTAAAACTGAACTCCAAGCCTCAGCTGCAAGCCTGTTTGTGCCCTCCAATGTCAAAACCGCTACTCAAAGGATAGAAGGGCCAAGAAATCAAGGACACCACAAGAAAACCTACAGAATCACCTAACCTGGGCCTGTAGGGCTCTTAGAGACGGAACCACCTCCCAGAGAGCATGCATGGGATGGGCCCAGGCCCTCTGCACGTATGTAACAGACGTGCAGCTGTGTCTTCATGTGGACCCCTAACAGCAGGGGCAGGGCTGTCTCTGACTCAGTTGCCTGTCCTTAGATCCCTTTCCCCTAACTGGGCTGCCTTGTCTAAACCTCAATAGGAGAGGATGTGCCTAGTCTGTTACTGTAACTTGGGATGCCAAGGAGGGTTGATATCCATGAAAGGCCTGCCCTTTTCTGAGGAGAAAGGGGAGGGGAGGAATGAAGAGAGGTGAGAGCGAGGGACAGGGAGAGGAGGGGAGGGGAAGCGGCCATTACGATGTAAACTAAATAAATACATTAATGGGAAAACACCTGCTACCATACATATGCCACGGCTGCTCTGTAGACTTTCTCTTGAAGATGGCTGTGGTACTTCCTATGAGCTCAACCCATTTCTGAGTCAGGCAAATAGCAATCAAGCCAAGCATTCGGGAACTCGTGTGAAGTAGCAACTCGGCTTGGCCTTTGAGGAAGAAGGAGTGATCTAACATCCAAACAGGCAGAGAGATGCCACCAAAGGAAGAGACGGGGAGCCAGGTCCTGTGTGCAGTGTGCATGCTGTGTCCACTTACCAGGCAAGACATGCATTTTGTACAGGAGTTTGAGTTTCTCTGTGAGGTCCCCATGGCATGCAGCACCTAGAGTTCAAGAAAGAGCCACTGTGACATGTGTCCTGTGGGGTGGTGATGCCCCCCAGGCTAGAGAGCTCTTTTTTTAAAATATAGTATATGTATATGTATATATATATATACATACACATAAATATATATATATATTATACATATAATATATATGTGTACATATATAGTTATATAGTTAAACCAAAACATTGTGTAACAAAAGTTCTGCCCAGAACCTATTTTAGTTAAGACTCTTGAACCAGGAGGTTTGACTGAAATGCTTTGTGCTTAACTGTGCACTGCAGAAGGGTCTACTTCTCTTTAACCTCATTTTCCCCTTTGTGAGGTGAGATTATGACAGAAAAAAATCTACCAGTAATCGACACTGGGACCCCACGACACAGAAAGAAGAGCTACATACATTCGGACACGCAAAGATTTTAAATGAATTAACTAGATTAATAACTACATACATCATACCTGAATTATTAATAGGAAAGATCCTAAGACTGGGCCTTAACATCCTAAACAACTACAAAATCAGGAAAAAACGAAGAGCATATTTAACTCCAAATTCCTTAATTGGGAAGTCCTTTCTCGATGGGTTTGAGTTCCCTGAACTATTTGCTTTAATTTGCTCTAGACTTCATTTTAATTTATTCTGCCTTTATAAGGTTCAATCAAAACAATTCTGCTTCTCTCCTTAAACTCCGAGCTACTCGTGGAATCAGAAAAGAAGTCTCTCACTGAAGATGAATGAGCTCAGGGAGAGGGAGGAGAGGACTTGGAATCCCGGTGGGAAGGAACGATATGATTATCTCCTTGGGTTCTTATCCACAGCCAGCATCTATGCTAACACTGAACCAATGTCTCTTGTCACTGTCCTAGAAGAAATGTCTTCTACATGGGAAACACAGGAGAGGCTTTTGGGCTGGATAATCTCATTGATACCCTGGCTCTGACCAGCGTGATCTACATGCACTTCTCAGTTGGTTTTACAGCAGGTACTTCAGGCTGCCTAAAAAGTGACGTGTCCTGAGCTTTTGTTCCTTCAGCTGTGTGATGGTTTGAGTATGCCTGACTTGGGGAGTGGCACTATTCGGGGGTGTGGCCTTTCTGGAGGAAGTGTGTCACTCTGGGTGTGGGCAATGAGTCCCTCCTCCTAACCACATGGAAGCCAATCTTCTAGCAGCCTTCAGATGAAGATGTAGAACTCTTAGTTCCGCCGGGCGGTGGTGGCGCACGCCTTTAATCCCAGCGCTTGGGAGGCAGAGACAGGAGGATTTCTGAGTTCGAGGCTAGCCTGGTCTACAAAGTGAGTTCCAGGACAGCCAAGGCTACACAGAGAAACCCTGTCTTGAAAAACCAAAAAAAAAAAAAAAAGAACTCTCAGCTCCTCCTGCACCATGCCTGCCTGGATGCTGCCATGCTCCTGCCTTGATGATAATGGACTGAACCTCTGAACCTGGAAGCCAGCCCCAATTAAATGTTGACCTTATAAGAGTTGCCTTGGTCATGGTGTCTGTTCACAGCAGTAAAACCCTAAGACAGGCCATCGGTGGACAGGCAGATGATGCTGTGACCTGAAATGTTGGTATCACCTCACAAGGCCTTTTCTGAATGTTGACCTCCAGTATGACAGTGCCATTGGCTTTTGAGGGGTAAGTAGGTCAGGACAGCGCTGCCTTGGAACTGGAGTCCTTACTAAAGGGACTCGAGGGTGGCTACCTGCTCTTCCGTCATGCATCAGTGCATGAAGAGAACTGTCCACCACAGAAACGGAATGCGATGCTCCCTGAGACCAGCGATAATTATCCTCACTTGGTGTGACGGAGCACAAACTATGCCTATGGGCTGTCAGAATTCAAACCTGCAGTTTCTAACTTGTAAATAAATACATGCCTAGAAACCACCAGATCAGTGCTTGACACGAGAAATACTGTACACGTGTTAGCTGCCATAATTAGTTCAAAGGGCTGGTTGCATTGTGTGTGTGCTTCAGGCGACTCCACATAAGCCTACCCCAGGTATGTGCACAAGGCTTCATATAACTGAGGACAGACTTAACCTGAGGAGACCTTCCCCAGGTAATACACTTCCAGCTTCCTCTGACCCAGACATTATTCCTACAGAGGGAGAGTGCTATCTGGAGCCACCAGTGGCTTGCTCTAAGCCTGGTCTTGCATCTCTGTCAGGATATATCACTTCAAGCACAGGATGTAAGGCTCAATTGGTTACTACTGGTGACTGTCAGTTTAACTGGACCTAGAATCACCTTGGCATCTATGAGGGAGTTTCTAGATTACGTTCATTGGGGTCAGAAGGTACATCCTAGATATGAGTGCCACTGTGACATGGGCTGGGGTCCCAGACTGAACAGAGATGAGCCTGGAAGCTGAGCTCCAACACTTATGCCTCTGCTCCTGACTGCAGGCCCAGTGTCCAGTAGAGGCTCCATGCTCATGCCGCTATACTTTCCCCACTCTGATGGACTGTGCCCTCAAACTGTGAGCCAGAATAAACACCCTCTGCTTACGCTGTCAGATGTTATTACAGGCCTGAGAAAAGGGATGGATGCACATGATAACAGACGGGCCCAATTGCCTCAGAAGAATTCATCCTGACAGCCAGACACAAGGCTTGCTACACCTCTGACTTCACATCAAGGGGGCCAAGCTCTCTTACCATGCAACACTTTCTTCATCCAATTACAAATGGAATAAAGGTCCAATCACAACACAGAGAAGTGAGCAAAGCTGATAGATCAGTAACAACCTGCACCCTGCTGGTCAGGTGTATAGTATGTGTGCATGTGTGTGCGCATGTGTGTGCATGCCCTAGCCGCAGGCAGTCCTTGTGTGAGTGTGCTAATGTCCTAGCTATGGACAGTCCTTCAGCCAGGAAACAGACAGTGAAGAGTTCCATTTATGCTATGGCTTTCCAGTCTTTTATTAAAATAGATTTGATGTTACTTAGAAATATTATGAAACCATGTATTAGAAAGGTTTACCAATATGTGGTTATTTTATATAGAATATCTTTTAATTATTATATTGTTTTATAAAACAATCCAATCCACCATCTAGATAGTCCTTTTTCCCTGGGAAACCTGTCAGGGTTGACAGGATATGTTAGCATATGCATTCTCTGTTTATGTATTTTTTTTTAAAAAGCCTACATGTTAGTTATTTATGTCTATGGTATGTATGTGTGTGTCACAGCCCTGTGTGGAGGAGGTCAGAGAACAACTCTGTGGGAATTAGTCCTCCTTCTCCACCATGAGGGTTTGGGACTGAACTCGGATCATTAGACTTGGAAGCAGGTACCTTCACCAGCTGAATCTTCTTACAAGCCCTCTGATAACATGTTCTGTCTCATGTCTCAAGTGGGCTGTAGATTACCCATTAATCTATTATGGCTATTATCCAGACACAATCTTACAACTAGCATGCAAAACTTGTGTGTTCCTTCTTCTTCTAGGCCCAGTGTGGGGGCCCTGAGTGCTATCGAGGGGAACCCCAGGTGACACCCCACTGTCCCCACCCAACTCATGCAAGAATATTGCCTCCTTACTCAGCCCAGAGACGAACTCTCGGAAGTTAATCAAGGAGTCTCCATTCTCATCTAACAGCTGGAACAAGCGGGAGGCCAGCACATCAGAGTGAGTGCCACATGCCCAGGGAAAGAGCAGTACGAACATGCCCTTGAACTGCTCAAAGTCGATGCGGTACTGCTCCAGGTAAGGCAGGCTGGGGTCGTGCCGGTCCAGGGCATTGCTGCTCCCGCCCCAGTAGCAGCTGGTCAGATGCTCAGCCTGAAAAATGTAGCAAAGTGGTTATTGTCACTTACACGGCCCCAAATCACTGCTATCATCCTAGGCGCAGTGTCCAGTCTGCAGGTCGGGGCTTCCTACTATACACAGGAACACCTAGCTTGTGAAACCGTAAGTCTAAGAGATACCATGGTGAGAACAAACAGTGGATTCCCGATCCTGTGTATAGAAATCAGTGTCTCATTAGAAGAGTGCAGGAGCTTGACTTGTGTATCAAGTCAACATACATCTGGCCTTCCTACCAGGGAAGAGGAAAAGACATTGGCGCCCTCTAGTGGTAAAGAGGTAGGAGGGCGCATTAGCGAGACCCTTCAATCCTATCCCGTAAGAGCGGTCCACAGGATGTCCGTGTTGATTTCTATGTTGTTCCTGGATCATCTTTTCACCTTCTCAGAAGAGCCACATTGAGATCTGCTGGTAGCTTTTGTTTTTGAGTCATGGTTTCATGCAATGCAGACCAGCCTCAACCTTGAACTCCTGATTTTCCTGCCTCCAGCTCCCAAGTATTGCATTAATTGCCACACTCTAACTTGGGACATTGACCACAGAAGACAAAAACTTTTGTAGAAGAATTACATTTAAAACTTATCAGGTTATATTTTCTTATTAAGGATCCTTATTGATCCTTATTAAGGGTCAATACCAGCAGTGGCTCAACGAACAAATGGAAACCCCAGGATTGTAAACCCATGACGCTCTTCGCTAGACATGTAGACAGTTTGTGTCAGGGTGAGGGTGTGAACCATCCACACAACAATGTCATATGCTGATAACTTGGTCTCCGGAGGATCGATCCTATCACGGCGACGTGACTGAATCACGATCGCCTGGTCTCCCTTCATCAATGGATTAATCATTTGCTGGCTTTATTGCGACATGATGGAAACTTCTGGATGTGGAGCCTGGTTGGAGGAAGTGAGTCACAGTCTAGAGGACTCTATCTTGGTGTATTTCTGTTCCCTGGATGCCATGCTGTGAGGATTTTTCTCCCCTTTACCATGATGTTCTGCACCATGACAGTCCTGACAGTGCTGGCCACCCACCGGCCAGGAGACTTCTGAAGTGGTGGACTCCGGCTGGGCTTCTACACACCACACTTCTTCTAGCTGTGCATTATTTTTCTTTAAGGGTGATTTGGGGCTTAGTAGGAGAAATTATAAGGCCTAGAAATTTCAGACTGGTCAATTCTCTGCTGGAGAATGGAGTTTTAGAAGATTCCATGTTCCTCAGGTCCAAGAAAATGAACCGTACCAGCCAGTGAGAAAGAGGGCTAAAACAATTTAAATTAATGTTAAAAGTTGATTTTACTCTTCCCACTTAGTAGGATGGCTTTGTTCTCCCATCTCTGTCTTCCTTTTCATGCATATTGGCGACCCACAGAAACCCCTAGATCACCTAACAGAAAGATCAAGGACTCACTGAGTGATTAAGGCTTCTTTTCATCATATAAGTTCTTTTTCATCCCTTTGAATGGGCATGGATTTACTTTGAAACTCACCTTGAAGAGAGCGTACAGTTCTTCCAGTTCATCAATGGTAAAGGAGGTCTCCGTCACAATGGTCCGTACCTGTAGGGGAGCGAGCACAGTTGAGTCCCGCAGAGTCAAAAGAAGGCGTCAACCGAGAAAGCCTCCAGGTTCAGGGGGAGCCAGCAGGAGGGGTAAAGTGAGGTATTCTCCCCTCCCCCCCCCCCCCCGCTGCCCTTCAAAGGGCTTACTTACCACGTTGCGTTTGGTGGTGTCCTCCAGGGTCTGGATCACTTTGAGTCTCTGTTTGAATCTCATCTGCTCAATCAAATCTGCCCGGATAGTTCCAAATTTCTGGAAAGGAAATTTTTGGTGTTTCAGAGAAAAGTGTGCTCAAGCACACAGGGTCACGCATGATCATGCACGGGATCACGCATGGGGTCACGCACAGGGTCACATACACAGACCGGTGGAAAACACCTACAACACAGAATGAACGACTCCCTCGCGTGACAGTGACAAGACCGGATTTTATGTTGGAAAGCCATTTAGGGACTGTAAATCAATAATTTAGAGATTGTCCCATATCCAGTGACAGAATTAAATTTCCAAGTCACATGTGTTTTTCTTGAGTGAAAGCCCCTCAGGAAGAAAGCTTGGATATGAGGCTGTGTGGTTAAAACTTAAGGGCATGGGAAGGGCTTAGAGGTGAGGAGGTGGGGAGGAAGGTTGCGGATCTCCAAGTCGCCTATCCACAAGGGCATTGTGGGAGCTAGCTATCTCTTCAAACTCAACACACCTAGCACCGCCTGCATGTCTCCCGAACTCAGATAAGAAAGGAAGTCATAATATTTATTTCCACCAAACAGCCGGATTCAGGAGTTGGTAAGAATTGCCACTAATGATGAGAAGAGGCCCTCCCACCGAGTCTGACTGAGCCTTCATTTCCTGGTTAAGTCTGGCTAGGGGGAGAAAAGCTCTCAGGGCAGGGACATCTTCAGATTCGAACAGCAGCTCAGGGAGCGGCTGCTCTACACCGACTGCCAGCAAAGGGCTTGACACTCAGGGTCGGGGACCTGAGTTCTAATCCCCAGAATCTTACAAAACAAAACAAAACACCATAATACCATTACTGGGAAGATGGAGACTGGGGGACTTATGGGGGCTTTCTGGAAAGGTAGCCAAATTGTGGGGCTCCGTGTTCAGTAAGAAGAGCCTGTCTCAAAAAATGTGGGAAGCAATGGATGAAAAAAAAAACATTGTGCAGAAGGCATAACATTTGTGCTCTCTCTAATTTAATAGTTATTTCTCTAAGTTTTAAGACCCAAAGACTAGGAAATAAGAGGCCATTGAGTCAACAGGTACTGAACCTCAGGACCCCACAAACTGTCTTAGGGTCCTTCTGCCCTAGTCTGGAATGCAGCAGCAGTTTGGACTGATTTGAGAGAATCAGGGACTAGAAAGCATCTTCCTTCAGGTGGGGCAGTCACACAGGAACCCTATGACCCTGGTCTACTTGGCCCTAGTACAGTGCTCTGCATGTGTATGGATGGCCTTCCCACACCTTTGACCACAACACCTATCAGAGAAGGTTTACGGGAGGAGTGATTTAATTTTGGCCTATGGTTTCAGAGGGTCCGTTACGGGGTAAAGACACAGTGGAACATGACAGCTCACATCGTGGTGACCAGAGGACAGGAAAAGAGAGTATGGGGGGAAACTAGGGGTAGGGGACAAAGCTCCCTAGGAGACGCCCCACTGACCTATTTCCTCCTATGACTTCGCTCTGCCTCTTACCATCTACCACCCCCAGACACTCCATCACATTGTAAAACCATCCACGGAATAATCCTTTCATTAGCTCCAAGCCCTCATGAGCCAACTCTCTCTGGAATGCCCTTGGGCACATCCTCCTGTCCCCTTTACTAATATTGTAGGTGTTTCTTATGAGAGGCTTGGGGTTGCGGCCAAGCCAGCCTAGCTACCGAGCAAGTTCCAGGTCAGTGAGAGAGCCTGTCTCAAAAACAAAGGCAGGTGGCTCCTGAGGAAGGACGCATGAGATTGCCCTACAGTTCCCCCCTCCCACACACACACAAACACACATGCAGTCGAAAGACACCCCAACCCCCATAGTAACCATCAGGGGACAGATGTATCAGCACAGGACCTCAAGAGGCTGACATACACGGATCGACTTTACTTCTGGGACAAGGGGAGGCAGTGCAAAAACTCCTCCATTTTGTATTCTTGCTAATAAGGCAACCATTGTAGGTTTGACTAGAATTACCACCCCTTGATGGAGAATCCCCATGGAAATTTACCCAGCTCTATTCAAGGATCCTAAGATCAAGATACCCCTGATAACGTTTCTAGCTCGTCTTAGCCTGTTTGTACAGAACCCCCTTGCAGCTAGCTGCTTATCTTAGCTGCTTCTGCTGAAACTGCCAAGCAAGATACCAGGATGCGATTTCTGCCTTTGAAATCCCAATGTTCTGGACACTCGGCTCCTTGAATACCTGGGTGTGGACTTGGATTGTTGCAAGATTTTTCCTGTCCAATCATATTAGGGCAGTGGAGGCCTGTGATTGGACAGGAACAGGGAGGCGGAGCTAGGAGTGGGGGGGGAGGGGGGAAGAGGTTGCAGGAGGAGAAGAGAACTGAAATGGAGTTCCGTGTGGTGTTATCAAAAGGTTAGAATATTGGGATAAAGCTTTGGTTATTATCAATTGGCTCTGAAATTACTGTATTGGCATCTTGTAATTGTGATTTTAAATATGCATAAATCTAATTGGCTAACTAGACAAGCATTAAGAGTCTTGGTTCTACCCGGTAATTGGGGGATGAGTTGGCAGACTGTGGGATGTGTGGGCGTTGGGTGGAAGCAAGATGAACTCACAGGACACCCCCCCCCCCCGTCCCCCGCCAGAGAGTTGGCCTAGAGGGGGCTTGAAAGTGGGTGCCAGCAGATCACGGGAGCGTGGGCCTAACTCATGGAGAGTTAGCGGGTCCGTTGGTGGGCTAGCAGGAGCCCTGTGGCAAGGTGTGAGGTCTTCGGATCGCCATTGCCTTGCTGGCACTAGTGCGGGAATGTGCCGGTGTTCTTTTTTAATATTTCCCACAACACCAGATGGCTGGGGTAAAGATTTTTTAACTGGCTATAAACAAACTGACTGTGCAGTCATCTGTAGTGGGATTAACTGCACCGCTTCAAGGATAGGGCAAGATAGAAACAAGCATTTTTCTCAGTAAAAAGAAAAAGAAATTAAAAATAAATAAATCATTGTTACATCTGCAACTGTCTACTCCGGGTGTTCTCACTGCTTAGTGTGAGAAAAGGCAATGCATTATTTGTGACGATTTCCCAGGATTGCTCCTCAGTCCACTGAGTGATGAGTCTGACATGCTTCTAGATCGGGTGTCAGAGGGCCAGAGCTTGCCACACCATTGACAACACAAGTTAAGGCCCATGAGAAATCCTCTCTGAGACCAAAGCTTTCAGTTTGCAGGCAGTCACCTGCCTCAGACAACCAATGTAAAGGCGGACAGGATTTCTGTTCATCTCCAAACTCATGTTGAAACTGAACGCCCAGGTGTTGCAGGGTTGAAGGGAAAGGCCTTATCTACAGGTCTTTGGGTTAGAAGGGCTGCTCTCCTGTACGGGACAAGACGCTATGCAGAGGGCAAAAGGGAAAAGGGCAGAAGCAGGTTCTTGTGTTCCAGCTTCTGTCCCATCAAGACATTGTTCCTCCCACCTGCAGGACACAGATGGTGTCCAGCTCTCACCCATCTCCTGGCCAGCCTTAGGGTTCTGGGGCTCTACCTGGAACAGTGGTTCTCAACTTGTGGGTCATGACCGCTGTAGGGGTCGAATGACCCTTTCACAGGGATCACATATCACATATCCGTGTTACAATTCATAAAAGTAGCAAAACTGCAGTTATGAAGTAGCAATGAAAATAATTTTATAATCGGCGGGGGTCACCACAACGTGAGGAACTGTATTAAAGGGTCGCAGCGTTAGGAAGGTTGAGAACCACTGCTCTAGAATTAAGAGGAATCCATCCTTAATCTTTACGAGGCAGCTGGATTCTTGTATTCTACGACAACAGAACAGAAGCTGGATTGGGACGGGCTAGGAAAGGCAGTATGGGACCCACACCCACCCAAGCTGGGTGTGAATGCTGGGGCACCTTTACCACATGGCCCGGAAGTGAAACCTACCTCATAGGATGTTCCTATGAGCCTGAAGATGTCCACAGCAGGGTAGGGCCCCACATCGTCACTGAGCAGGGAGTGGAGATGAGGAATGGGAGGCAGTGTGCTGTCTTTGTTGGTCACGCTGTCTAAGTACCTTAGACGAGATACGAGCTAGCTGTCACCAGACAGGAACTGGAGCGCCTTAGGCACAAATGTGCACATTAAAGCAAACATTAAGGGTTTCTGTTTCTTTTTGTTATTTATCTCTCTTTGAAGCACTGGGGATTGAACCTGAGTCCTTGTGCATGCTAAGCCAACCTCAGCCCATTTTTTACTTTTTATTTTGAGATTGGTCCACATTAAGTTGGTCAGGCTGGCTTTGAAGATATAATTCTCCTGCCTCAGCCTTCTGAACAGCTGGGATTACAGTGTGCAAAATCAGGCCTTATTAAGATTTTTTTTCTTATGAACAGAAAGAAACTCCCTTTATTTCTAAAGAAAAGGAATATGGGGCTGGGGAAATGGTTAAAGGCTTAAGGGCACTTGCTATACAATCCCAGGGACCAGAGTTTGAATCCCAGCACTGATATAACAAGCCAGAAAGCCAGCACACTGTAGCTCCAGCTCCAAGGGAGGCAAAGACAGAAGACTGGATATCTCAGGGGTTCACTGGCTTCCAACCTAGCCAAGGAAACCTGAGTCCCAGGGTCAGCAGGAGACCCTGCCTCAAAAGAATGCGTGAAGAGTGATGGACGAAGATATTCAATGCCTTCTGCACATGTGCCCACATGCATCTTATTTGCACATATATACAGGTATGTACCACATACATAATGTATATTATAGAACATATATAATATATAATACCATAAACATCCAGTAATAAATACACATTAAAAATGCTAGAGCATATCAAAACATGCCCTTGGCCACAGAGACCAATAAACTTTTTGCTCAATCAAACCAAATTCATGAGGTAGCTCAGAGCCAGCCATAGATAGCAATGTACCTTCCCAAAACAGTCATAGCTTCTCCATCGTCTTTGCAGTTTAAGAGTTTATCCACGTTGGCATCCAGTACAGCGAGGGCCAGCTGGAATATCACTTTGATTCCTTCATAGAAGAAACAGTCCACGACCACTACCGCACTCTCAAATGGCATCACACTGAGGAAGAGCGTGAGGAACCACGACAGGGAGATGGTAGAGATCACCCCCAGGTCCTGCATGCAGTCGTACAACTGTGGGACATAGTCTCGAGCCAGCTCCTCGAAGACTCCCTGGTCTACCAGGGCACCTGAATGGGTAACACGAAACGGTCAGTTAGCCCTGCATCTTCCCGGAGAACCTAGGCAAAGGGATGGGCCGAGTTCTGCTGTTGTCTCTGTGACTATGGCAAAAAATACCTTGACCAAAAGTGACTGAGGAGAGAAAGGGTTTAACTGGGCACACAGTTCCAGGGTACAGTCCATCACTTCGGGGAAGCCAAGACTGCATGAACCTGTGTGAACCACAGTCAATAACAGAGAGAAATGAACACACTCATGCTTAGCGCTCAGCTGGCTTTCCCTGGGCTGAAACAATCCATTCGTGCTGGGCCCTCTTACATGAACTACGGCAGGCAAGACAATCCTCTGCAGGCTCACCCACGGGCTCACCCACGGGCTCACCCGAGGATCTAGACAATGCCTCACAGAGACTCTCTTCCCAGGTGATCCTCGGTTAGGACAAATCAACAATAAGAGTTGACCTGAATGCTTACTAAGCCCTATTTATGTAAACACTCTAGCTATGGAGTCCCAAGACATGGATTGCTTTATATATATGTGTATGTATGTACATATGTGTGTGTGTGTGTGTGTGTATGTTTTTTTATTTTTTAAATTTAAAGAGATTCTATCGGTGCACATTCACCACTGGCTTGCTGACATTTTAAACTGATACCACACAGGCAGTGGTCGGTTTTACTGGATTTAGAGTCACCCAGGAGACACACCTTTGAGCATTCCCAGGAAGGTGTTACTGGAGAAGTCTAACTACAGTGGTAAGGGCCACCCTAAATGTGGGCATCGCTGTCCCTCGGGACTGGGGTCCCAGACTACATTTAAAATAAGAGAGAACAGACTGAGCACCAACGTTCATTTCTCTGTTTGCTCGCAGGGACCCAATGTGACCAGTCGCCTTCGGCTCCCACCGCCGAGCTGTGACTTGCCCTATACGGGCAAATTCCAAGCCACAACAAACCCTTCCTCTCTTAAGTTGACTTTTGGCTAGGTGTCTTGTCACAGCTCTGAGGAGAAGAACTAACACACTCTACAGTCCTTTTCCGATTGAGACAGGCTAAGGGGTTTAAGCCCAGCACCACCACATACCTACAACCCTGGTGTTGTAGTAATCCGGAAGCATGCGCTCACACAAGGCCACAAGTAGCCAGAAAGCCTCCTCCTCTTTGGCATAAAGCAGTAGCACAGAAGTGACAATGTTCATGGCCTGAGGGAAAGGGAGAGGGAAGACGCCATCAGACACAGTCCGAGCACAGCAACCGTGCACAGCAGCAATCTTGTTAACTGTCGAGGGACTGTGCCCACTCTCGGTTACTCCAGACTGTGGGAAACCAGTGGTATCTCAGGGTGGGCCATTTGAAAAGCAGCCTCCACCATCTGTCTGGCACCACCCATGCAGGACGGACTCAGGACATGAGCTGTTCCTGCCAGGAGGTGCCTTATCAATAAACTGGGCTGAATTGAGATTGTAGGGCCGCACGGAAGGATTAAAATTCTATCAGCATATTCAGGCCAAGAACTTTCTGGAAAGATAGGGTCTCCCTCCTCTCACTTAGAGCCCATAAAGAGGACAGCCAGGACTGCAATGGAAGAACTGCCACCAACTTGTTTTGTGCTACCTGGTGTGTGCACGCCAGACTCACAGGGAGGAAACTACTGATGGTTGCTTTTGTGATACCTAGTGTGTACATGCTGGGCCCATAGGCAGAGAATGACTGGTTGCTGCTGGGTTATCCCAGGGGCTGAGTTGTCAGGGCCTCTACTCATCCATCCGTCTGTGGGGTACTTCCTCTCATGCAGGCCTCCCAGTTTGCCTCTGGAGCCAAACTGAACTCTATCGCTCTGGCAACCCTGGGACCCTCAGTACCCGATGCTACTGTGACAGCTTCCTCCTGGCAGTCGGATGAGGACCCTAATCAATACGGCTCTATTTACATTTATGCCAGTCAGGGTCTGAGACACGGCCTCTTTAACTCTATCTATCCATTCTATATCCCAGGCAGACAGACTATATCAAGCTTGACACGAAAGGTGGTAGTTGTAATCAAGGTTAGAATTAGAAACCTGTATTCGGCTGGGCCAGATTGCCGTGAAAGTGGAAGTCTATGGCAAATTCCTGCCACTGAACGGCTGGCACCTCATGAATTTGTTGTTATTCACTATAAATGTGTTTGTCTATTTTTCTGACATAGTTCACTCACAACACTAACCAAAAAAGATTTAAAAAAAAAAAAGGTCATTCTTGTAGGTGCCAATAAACTTCCAAGAAAAGCCAGATAAATACGCTTCAGATTTCCGGGCCAAACAAGCTTGGTGAATATTCCTCTAGGTTCTGTCTGCTTATGCCGCCTTTAGAGTGGAAATTCCACAAGTCCTTTTAGCAACAGCCAAGGGTCTGTCTTCATTGGCAATACAGCTGACCTGACTCAGCAGTATAGGCGAGCCCTTACTGTAGAGCCCCTGCCCCGAGCCTGTTTGACAAAGCTTCCAGCCTGCTAAATCCCTTCAACATTCTTAATCCTTAACTCAGGAGAGGAAAATATTTCCCTTTAACCTCCCATAAATAGCCCCTATAACCAAATCCACAGGGCTCCAGGCTCCAGGCCGTCCACCGAGAGCAAGGAAACCTTTCAGACCTGGAGCTCTCCTCCCTTATGGGAGGTAAGTAAAGGTGATTAAATTCTAAAGTAACCCTACTTTATTAAAAGATGTTATCAGAAAGCTCATAACCACTAAGCCGCTCAATGTTAACTGTCCCTTAATTAAAATATGGAGATCAAAAGGTAAAAAATGAATTCTCTTCTGTCATAAGCCAAGCAGCTCGCGAGTTCCTTTTGATTTTCCAGAAAGCAGGACCAATTCATCAGGCTTGTGCAACATAAATCCCCTAAAAGGTGTTTGGCTGAAAAAGTTCCTTCTGAAAAGCCTTGGTATTCCAAGTGGTTATTAAAATTCCACATGAGAATTAGCCTGTCAGGTCCAGTCCATGGTCTCGATAGAGGTCAGCTCCTCAGCCGTCAGGCAAGACAGGGCTCCATGGTTCTCCTTTCTCATGGGCTCTGGGGGAGGAGGGAGCTGGGGAAGCTGGGAGGACACAGCTCACCAGCCTGGAGGCCACCGACGAGAAAAACAAAACAGAACGGTAGAATTCATGAAGGGATTTGGGGCTATATTTAAACAAGGTGCCATCAAAAAAAAAATGTTGGTACAGGGAAACTGTGTGTGTGTGTGTGTGTGTGTGTGTGTGTGTGTGTGTGTGTGTGTGAGACTTATACTCGAGGTACTAGTACAAGACACTATTTTTACATGGTGTCTTAGTCAGGGTTTCTATTCCTGCACAAACATCATGACCAAGAAGCAAGTTGGGGAGGAAAGGGTTTATTCATCTTACACTTCCACATTGCTGTTCATCACCAAAGGAAGTCAGGACTGGAACTCAAGCAGGTCCGGAAGCAGGAGCTGATGCAGAGGCCGTGGAGGGATGTTTCTTACTGGCTTGCTTCCCCTGGCTTGCTCAGCCTGCTCTCTTATAGAACCCAAGACTACCAGCCCAGGGATGGCATCACCCACCATGGGCCCTCCCCCCTTGATCACTAATTGAGAAAATGCCCCACAGCTGGATCTCATGGAGGCACTTCCCCAACTGAAGCTCCTTTCTCTGTGATGACTACAGCCTGTGTCAAGTTGACACACAAAACCAGCCAGTACACACGGGCAATAGTTCTTCTGTTAGTCTGCATTTAGTATTTACTTTAACGTGTTAAAACATACCCCTAGCATGGGAAAGCTGTGTGTTCAGTGACATGACATGTTTGAGAAAAGGCAACAGGAGGAGAAGAACAATCCCAACAGAAGCTGGGGACTCCACTCACAGGATAGAAGGGTGGAGCTGGGGACTCCGCTCACAGGATAGAAGGGCGGGTCAGTGGGGTGCTGAACAGAAGACCTTTCCAAGCCACTCAGCTGAACATAGACTGGCAGGGAAAAGCCACTGTTGCCTTTGGCTTCCTTCTCGGGGCAGGAGTTAGTCAGGGTGAGGGTGCTCCTCTGAAGACCTTGCAACATCTAGAGGCCATTTTAATCCTCAGAGTGGCGGTTTCTGCTATTACCTGATGGATAGGTGACAGAGATGCTGTTCACGTAGCACCCAGGACACAGAGTTCTCTTGCTATAGAAATAATACGCCCTCCCAGTGAGCTCTGCACACTCAGGGGTGGAGGAAGAGCAGTTTAACCAAGCATCTGTGTGGCTGACCGGAGGGTAATGCCCAAAAGGATTTGTCTTCCAATAAGAGATTTTCCTAACTTGTACATACCTCCCAGACCTCAGGGTTATGCATCTCACGCACAATGCCATCCTTAAATCTCCTTCAGGTCCCAGCTCCAGTTACACTTTGAACAATATAAACAGACGAGGGAGGCTTGCAAGTCTGGCTGCTGGGCCAAAGGAGACTTAGCACGGACAGCTACACCATTATTTAAATAGTCCTCACCTGGGGTCATCCCCCATCTGGCTTCTCTCAAGAAGAGAAGGTGGGGCTTTATGGCATAGCATTTTGGTCGGGACCTTGTGCCCCCTTCAGCTGCCTGTTAGAAGTGTGGTGGTTGCTCGATCCTGGTGAACAAATACACTTATCGCACCCTCATACACTTTAACAGGTCTGGTTAGCACACTGCTTATCTTTGGGGTACCTGGGGGAGAGAGTCCCTTAGCTAAGCTCTACTTGGTGCGATTTAACATCTCCTGAGCAAATCCATTCCCCAAACCTTTACAACATTAATCTCATCATTAAGCTTTTCCTACACCACTTGAACCCATGATGCGGATAGCGCAGAGGTTGAGACACCCCTATGCGGTGACTCCCATTAGCCAGACAGCTTCCCTGTCCGCAATCTGCTAGCAAACGAAACAAAGGGGTTAGGAAGGAGGTTAGTTCTGCAGGGGATTGACCAACTAGGCCCCAAAGATTGAACACAATGGAGAATGGGCTGGTCAGCTCAGAGTCCCCCAAACAGAAGTGAGGATCAATGGCTGATGGTAGTGCAGCCTAGCCAGGTCAGACTCCTCCAGGAGAAGAGGCAGAGAGTCCTGTTGCCTTTTCCCCAAGTAAAAACTTTTCAACATCGGGGACTTGTAAACCCTTAGACATACTCCGGCATCTTACATGTCTATTTACAACAGACTAAATCTGTGTAAAACAGTGTTTTAAGAAAGCAGCCCCTTTCCTGTAAGTGATCACACTGAGAGGCATGCCAGAGGGGAAAACTGGGAGAAGAAGGTTATAAACCCGCTGCCTGTAGGGTTTGGGCCCATTGCTGCTTGTCTGGGCTTCCTTGCTTGCTCTAATAAACTCCTGGCTAGCTGATCTGAGACTGAATCTCCTCCGAATTCTCCTCTTACAGGACTATAAGAACTAAGGCTGCAGGTTGGGTCGAGATTGGAGGATACTTGGCGCCCTCCCCAAACACAAACTTGTGGCAGTTACCTGGCAATACCCTATGTTGGGATTGCGAAAAGCGTAAGCCGTTAGGACTCTCCTCAGAGCCGCGATGCCCATTTCGTTCTGGAAAGCTGGGTGTTCTGGAAGGGAGCGGTGTAAGTCTCTCTCAATCTCCTCGGTGGCAAGATTGTACTTTCCCATGGACTTCTCCACAAGGTCCTCGTAGTACCCGGGGTGTGTGGCCTTTTCGTTGATGGCCCCTGGGGAGGACATCAGATAAGACATCAAGAAAACTAAGACCCTGCTGTTCCCACTGTAGACTGGCTGACTGGCCGAAACGCTCCTTTCCCACCAACCAAAGGAAACTGAAAAAGATCACCTTTATAGGGTGTTTTCAGTGACATCTAGACTGGAAATTCACCTGTGGCCTCCTCCCCCTCTCAGTCCCTCAGCAACAGGGCCATGCCACCTCCCGGCATGAGGTAAAGGTCTGCAAAACTGTTCCAAGCTCACAAGGACAGCACCGAGGGCTGCTTAGGGACATAAGAGGAACGCCAGACAGAGTGAGCCAGGCTGAATTCTCACTCCTGGTTGCTCTCCTCGCTTTTATTTTATGAGAAGATCTGTTAAAGTCTCACCTGAGAACTATAATTGCCTCTCAAAATAACTTTTAGCCTGCTTCTTAAAGACCTTCGGCAATAGTGACACTATGGTGACAGGAGAGCGGAGGTCTTCCTAAAGCTGCAGGCAGTGATGAGGGTCCTCCCAGTAATGCTGAGTCCCTACCTCTGATGGGCAACCCCTTGGTTATAGGGATGGGGTTGCAGAATAGGGCCAACAGTTACTGATTTGAGATATTTACGTTAAGGTTCTCAAAGACTGAACCCCCCCCCCCCATCTATGTCAATGCTTAAGACTCAGTCTCAGTATGACTTTACATTGCCCCTGGAAAAGTGAATCCCATGCAGAATGAAAGTGGATCCTCACCTCACAGACATCCCCAGTCAACACAACATGTGTCAAGGGCCAGAGCATAAGCCATAAAGTCCAAAAGTTACCGGAGGAGAGCAAGGAGGACATTTCTAACAGAGCAATTGGGTTTTGCGTATGATACCAGCCATATCCACAGGGCACAGTAGATGTAGAAACAGGTAAGACCATGTAAGTTCAAAAGCTTGACTCAACAAACAGAGCAAGAAACAAGAGGAAGCTGACGGGATAGAGGAGCACACAAGTAAACCATGATAAAGTGCTTATCCGAAACACAACACTGACCAGGGGATCTGGGTGTCTCTGTAAAAGCGCTTGCCCTGCAAGCCTGAGCCCCCGAGTTTGACTCCTGGAACCCAGAGTGGAAGAGAGAATCAACATTAAATATATTGTTCTCTGACTGCCACATGTGCCCTTGTGGCACACACATACCATATATACATACTAATAGTAAATAAAAGAATAAAAAAATAGGGGCTGGCGAGAGGGTTCAGCAGTTTAAGAGCACTGACTGTTCCTGTAGAGGACAGGAATTCAGTTCCAGACAACTGAGTCAGGCAGCTCACGATGGTCTGTCACTCCTGCTATGAGGATTTGAAGATCACACGGACGGCACACACACACACATAAATGTATGCTAAAACATAAGTAATTAATGATAATTTTTAAAATGTACAAGAAAGTCATATAAAACAAAATAATAACGAATTAGGAAAAGCCCAATTAAAAGTAGGCAAAGAAACAGACATTATTCAAAAAGAGACCTCCCACTGGGTAAGAAGAACATGAGAAGGCACCCCCCCATTACTAATCACTAGACAAATGTAAATAAACACTAGAAAAAATGAATACATTAAAGATACAAGATAACAGGATAAATATGCAAAAATAAACTACATGTGTACATGCTAACAAGGAACAACTGTCAGATAAAAGGAAATAATCCCATTTATAGAAGGATCAAAAATTAAAATATTTAGGAGTGTAATGAAATAACTTAAGCCAGGCTTAGCACAAACAGCTCAGAGAAATGAACAAAGATCCAAATTTAAATAAGGAGATCCTCTGTGCATAGATTAGAAGACAATACTGCTAAGAGAAAAACCTCCCAAGCTCACCTATGGATTTAACATAATATCTGTCAAAACCACAGGAGACCTTGGCTGATTAGCTGATCCTAAATTCTTTGTAAGTGACTCCAAAATGGCCCAAACAATCTTGAAAGGAAAAGAACAATTATAGGAGACATTCCTTTGTCTCACATCTTACTACAAAGTTACAGTAATTTTGGCTGTGTGATACTCACAGACAGATATAATAATCACTGAATTAAATCCAGACATAAATTCCCATATTTATGATCGTCTCTCCACCTTTGAACAGGTGTTAAGACAACTCAAAGCTGAGAAGCCCAGTCAACAGGTGACGCCAGGACATCATGGCATTCATATGGAAATGAGTGAGGTTAGGCTGTTGTTCTTTCCACCACACAGAAAATTAACTCATAACGGACCAGTGAGCTATAATTTAAAGTCTCGGTAGCAAGCACAGGTCTAAGCCAGTGGTTCTCAACCTTCCTAATGCTGTGACCCTTTAACACAGTTCCTCACATTGGTGACCCCCAACCATAAAATTATTTCATTGCTACTTCATAACCATAAGTTTGCTACTGTTATGAGTCATAACTTGTGTCTGTGTTTCCCGATGGTTATAGGTGATCCATGTGGAAGGGTCGTTCACCCCTCAAAAGAGGTCAGGACCCACAGGTTGAGAACTACTGGTCTGAGCGTTCATGACCTAAAGGTACAGTGGCAAAAGAAAACTCATACTTCAGAATCTTAAACACTGTGCTTCAAGGTTGGCATTTAGACAGCAAGAACACAGACAGCAGAATGGAATAGTCTGAAAACTCTCTCGTAAGAGTTCTGTATCTAAAACCAATTAAAAAATTCTTATTGAATATTTCAATTGAAATATTACCTAATTAAAAACAGGCAAAGGACCTCAGTAGATATTTCTACAGAAAAACTACACAAACAACCAATAAATGGGAGAGGAAATGAATCAAAACCACAAATTAGAAAACTGCAGAGAACAAGTGGGTGTGGAGTGTTCAGCTCTAATGGGGAGCATCTGGACCCCAAATCAAATCTCTGTCACCCCGCAAGGCTCAGGGTCATTAGGGGCCGGGGAGCACTGCTGTCAAAAGGGGTCTTGATCGGAACTCACCAAGCCATGCCCCAGCTGACAATGGACAGCAGCTGGAGAACGAAGAGTCAGTTTTCTTCAGGGGCGTGGCCTCTGGTGTACTGACCACACCATGATGTATAGACATAGCATCCCTACCTACAGGCAACACTAACTGGATTCAGTTATGGTTATAGGAAGGCAGGGAGGGATGGAAGAAGGAAGAAAGGAAGGAAGGAAGGAAGGGAGGGAGGAAGAACAAGACATGAAGCTGAGAGTTGGGGTTAGTAATAATCTTGTGGTGACAGGCCCAGGTTGAAGGGAAGGAAGAGTGAATATGATCAAAGTACAATATAGACAGGTATGAAGTTCTCAAAGAATAAATTAAAATATTATACTCAATTAAAACAACCTAACCAAAGCAACAGAAATAAGCTTCCTAAACCCAAGCTTCAACTTAGGAAGCACTTTACACCCGCAAGGACATTGATAGCAGAAGGCAGTACGTGCCAGCGAATGTGGAGAAACTGGACTGTCCGCTCACCGGTGGGGATGTGAAAAGATGCAGCTCCCTGGCCAAGCTCCCAGGGATTGCTTAGAAGGTAAAGTGCGGGGTCATTAGAAGGGTCAGAAATCCTACTCCTGTGTATACAAGAGTATCCAAAAGGCACAAGTCAACAGTCTGAGCAATGATACCCAGGCTAGATAAGGGGACAGCCTAAACTGTCCATCAAGGAATAAATGTACAAAGTGGGCTCTAAACAGGAGTGCAATGTGGATACAGGGCGCAGCATGCGTGAAACCAGCAAACATCCTGTGTGGAAGTCGGTCATGAAATACTGAAGACTGGTTTCATCCACATGAGATGTTCACAGTAGACAATCAACAGTGACTGGAAGTAGGTCACCAGGTGCCTATCTACTGTTGGGAGGAGTCTTGATGGGAAATGAAGAATAACTGACCAATGACATGGAGCAGTTGTTTGAGAAAGGTGACAATTGTCTCAAAGTAGCCATGCCAACCGTGACATGTTTTGTGGATATATTCTAGATCACTACTTTGTGTAATGTACACTTCGGTAAATCTTGAGTCATAGCTCAAAAGAGGCTTAATTTAAAATGAACAGTAGCCAGGTGGTGGTGGCACACATCTTTAATCTCAGCACTCGGGAGGCAGAGACAGGTGGATCTCTGTGAATTTAAGGCCAGCCTGGTCTACAGCCAAGGACAGCCAAGGCTACGCAGAAAAACCCTTTTCTCAAAAAACCATAAAATAAGATAAAATAAAATAAAACAGTAAAATATGCGCAGAATGACAAAGTAAACATTTACATTTCACTTTACAAAAGAGTGTCAGCAAACCCATGGTTGGCCCAATCCTCGTGCCCGACACTCACAGCAGACTGACATCGGCTGTTCTACTCTCCATGGGGACAGTCAGAACTTGACTTCAGTAGAGTCCAGACCTGCAGCAGCGGATAGATCATAGATCGCAACATGGGCTTCCCAATCAGAAGCTGGATCACCTCTATGGGCAGACTGGCTCCCACATCAACATCACCCGTGGGTATGTGGACATAGGCCCAACAAAGGGTAGCATGTAGACCCTTTGGTGACAGACAGTCCCCTCTTTAAACAAAATACCAAACAGAACCCTCTGCCCACGTCTGTCTACATCAGTGGGCTGGGTGCTACTGCTGTGTACTGGTTTCCTGGTGAATTCATTTGAATCTAAAATGTGGCTATAAATAAGTTCTAAACTGAAGAAGGAGAGAAAGGAACTTTTCCTGTACGCTTTGGATCTGGTTGTCAAGGTGACCGGTTCACAAAACACAGGGAAGAGTAAGAGAAATCAGGAAAGGGAACTCTCTCTATAACAACTATATTAGATTGTTAGTCTTCTCGGGTGTAGTTAGAGTGCACCAGGCTCAAATTTGAGCATTAGTTTGTGTTTTCTAAAATAGCGTTTTTTGTTTTTTTTTTTAAGCAGCCTGGGTTGGTGTTGGACTCACTAGGTAGCCCAGACTGGCCTCAAACTTGTAGAGAGTGCCCTGCCTCAGCCTCCCCAGTTGTAGGATTACAAAAATCCACATCCATGCCCAGCTCACATTTAACTTCTAAGGGAGGACCTGGGTCTGGTCTACACGATGAAATAGGGGGAAAAAAAATTAAACAAACCAACTTTACACAAAATAGATAAAGTGATCTTTATCTTTAATTTTTTTTCTTTTTTTTTTTAATTTAATTTAATTTTATTTTTTTTTTTTTTTTTTTTTTTTTTTTTTAATTTAATTTTATTTTATTTTTTTAATTTACATTCCAAATCACTTCCCCTTTCCCGTTTCCTCCCTCCCCGAAAGTCCCATAAGCCCCCTTCCCTCCCTCTTTTCTCTGTTCAACCCCCTCTCATTACTCTGTCCTGGCGTTCCCCTACATCCAGTCTTTCCAGGACCAGGGGTCTCTCCTTCCATCTTTTTAGAAATCTATTGATATGCTGATTGTGTCTAGGGTATTCTGAGATTCTGGGTCAATATCCCCTTATCAGTGACTTCATACCATGTGTGATCTTTTGTGATTGGGTTACCTCACTAAGGATGATATTTTCAAGTTCTGACCATTTGCCTAGGAATTTCGTGAATTCATTGTTTTTAATTGCAGAGTAGTATTCCATTGTGTAAATATACCACATCTTCTGAATCCATTCCTCCGTTGAGGGACATCTGGGTTCTTTCCAGCTTCTGGCTATTATAAATAAGGCTGCTATGAATATAGTGGAGCATGTGTCCTTATTGCATGCAGGTAAAGTCTCTGGGTATATGCCCAGGAGTGGTATAGCCGGATCCTCCGGAAGTGTCATGCCCAGTTTTCTGAGGAGCCGCCAGACTGCTTTCCAGAGTGGTTGTACCAGCCTGCAATTCCACCAGCAGTGGAGGAGTGTTCCTCTTTCTCCACATCCTCGCCAACAACTGCTGTCTCCTGTGTTTTTGATCTTAGCCATCCTGACTGGTGTGAGATGGAATCTCAGGGTTGTTTTGATTTGCATTTCCCTAATGACTAAGGATGATGAACATCTCTTTAGGTGCTTCTCAGCCATTAGATATTCTTCAGGTGAGAACTCTTTGTGTAGCTCTGTACCCCATTTTTTAATAGGGTTACTTGCCTCTCTGGAGTTTAACTTCTTGAGTTCTTTGTATATCTTGGATATTAGCCCTCTGTCGGATGTAAGGTTGGTAAAGATCATTTCTCAGTTAGTTGGTTGCCGCTTTGTCTTTTTGACGGTGTCTTTTGCCTTGCAAAAACTTTGTAATTTAATGAGGTCCCATTTGTCTATTCTTGATCTTAGAGTATAAGCTATTGGAGTTCTGTTCAGGAAATTCTCCCCTGTGCCCATATGTTCAAGGTTCTTCCCTAGTTTCCCTTCTATTAGTTTCAGTGTGTCTGGTTTTATGTGGAGATCTTTGATCCACTTAGAATTGAGCTTAGTGCAAGGAGATAAGGATGGGTCAATTTGCATTCTTCTGCATGTTGACCTCCAGCTGAGCCAGCACCATTTGTTGAAAAGGCTATCTTTTTTCCACTGGATGGTTTTAGCTCCTTTGTCAAAGATCAAGTGACTATAGGAGTGTGGATTCATTTCTGGGTCTTCAATTCTGTTCCATTGATCTACATGTCTGTTACTGTACCAATACCATGCAGTTTTTAACACTATTGCTCTGTAGTACAGCTTGAGGTCCAGGATACTGATTCCCCCAGAGGTTCTTTTACTCTTGAGAATAGTTTTAGCTATTCTGGGTTTTCTGTTATTCCAGATGAATTTTTGAATTGCTCTTTCTAACTCTATGAAGAATTGAGTTGGGATTTTGATGGGGATTGCATTGAATCTGTGTATTACTTTTGGTAAGATGCTCATTTTTACTATATTAATCCTGCCAATCCATGAGCATGGCAGATTTTTCCATCTTCTGAGGTCTTCTTCAATTTCTTTCTTCAGAGACTTGAAGTTCTTGTCATACAGATCTTTCACTTGTTTGGTTAGCGTCACGCCAAGATACTTAATATGGTTTGTGGCTATCGTAAAGGGTATTATTTCTCTTACTTCTTTCTCAGCCTGCTTATCCTTTGAGTATAGGAAGGCTTCTGACTTGCTTGAGTTGATTTTATATCCGGCCACTTTGCTGAAGTCGTTTATCAGCTGTAGGAGTTCTCTGGTGGAGTTCTTTGGGTCGCTTATGTATACTATCATATCGTCTGCAAATAGTGATAGTTTGACTTCTTCCTTTCCAATTTGTATCCCTTTGACCTCTTTTTGTTGTCTAATTGCTCTAGCTAGAACTTCAAGTACTATATTGAAAAGATATGGAGAGAGAGGGCAGCCTTGTCTAGTCCCTGATTTTAGTGGGATTGCTTCAAGTTTCTCTCCGTTTAGATTGATGCTGGCTACTGGTTTGCTGTAAATTGCTTTTACTATGTTTAGATATGGGCCTTGAATTCCTGATCTTTCCAAGACCTTTAGCATGAAAGGATGCTGAATTTTGTCAAATGCTTTCTCAGCATCTAATGAGATGACCATGTGGTTTTATTCTTTGAGATTGTTTATGTAGTGGATTACATTGATGGATTTCCTTATATTGAACCATCCCTGCATCCCTGGGATGAAGCCTACTTGATCGTGGTGAATGATCGTTTTGATGTGTTCTTGGATTCGGTTGGCAAGAATTTTATTGAGTATTTTTGCATCGATATTCATAAGAGAGATTGGCCTGAGATTCTCTTTCTTTGTCGGATCTTTGTGTGCTTTTGGTATTAGTGTAATTGTGGCTTCATAGAACGAGTTGGGTAGTGTTCCTTCTGTTTCTATTTTGTGGAACAGTTTGAAGAGTATTGGTGTTAGGTCTTCTTTGAAGGTCTGATAGAATTCTGCACTAAAACCATCTGGACCTGTGCTTTTTTTGGTTGGAAGACTTCCAATGACAACTTCTATTTCTTCAGGGGTTATAGGACGGTTTAGATGGTCTATTTGATCCTGATTTAATTTTGGTACTTGGTATTTGTCAAGGAAATTGTCCATTTCCTCAAGATTTTCTAGTTGTGTTGAATACAGGTTTTTGTAGTAGGATCTGATGATTTTTTGAATTTCCTCAGTTTCTGTTGTTATCTCTCCCTTTTCGTTTCTGATTTTATTAATTTGGATACTATCTCTGTGCCCTCTGGTTAGTCTGGCTAAGGGCTTATCTATCTTGTTGATTTTTCTCAAAGAACCAACTCCTCGTTTTGTTGATTCTTTGTATGGTTTCATTTGTTTCTACTTGATTGATTTCAGCCCTGAGTTTGATGATTTCCTGCCTTCTACTCCTCTTTGGTGTATTTGCTTCTTTTTGTTCCAGGGCTTTCAGGTGTGCCATTAAGCTGTTAGTGTATGCTGTCTCCCGTTTCTTTTTGGTGGCACTCAGGGCTATGAATTTTCCTCTTAGCACTGCTTTCATTGTGTCCCATAAGTTAGGGTATGTTGTGCCTTCATTTTCGTTAACTTTCAAAAAGTCTTTGATTTCTTTCTTTATTTCCACCTTGACCAAGTTATCATTGAGTAGAGCATTGTTCAGCCTCCATGTGTACGTGGGTTTTCTTTTGTTTTTGTTGCCATTGAAGACCACCCTTATTCCATAGTGATCTGATAGGAGGCATGGGATTATTTCTATCTTCTTGTATCTGTTGAGGTCTGATTTGTGACCAATTATATGGTCAATTTTGGAGAAGGTACCATGAGGAGCTGAGAAGAAGGTGTATTCTTTAGCTCTAGGATGAAATGTTCTATATATATCAGTTAGTTCCATTTGGTCCAAGGCTTCAATTAGATTCACTGTGTCCCTGTTTAGTTTCTGCTTTCCTGAACGATCCATTTCAGAGAGCGGGGTGTTGAAGTCACCCACTATTATTGTGTGCGGTGCGATGTGTGCTTTGAGTTTTAGTAAAGTTTCTTTTACGAATGAGGGTGCCCTTGCATTTGGAGCATAGATATTCAGGATTGAGAGTTCTTGATGGTGGATTTTTCCCTTGATCAGTATGTAGTGTCCTTCTGTGTCTTTTTTGATGACTTTGGGTTGAAAATCAATTTTATCCGATATTAGGATGGCTACTCCACCTCGTTTCTTGGGGCCATTTGCTTGTAAAATTGTTTTCCAGCCTTTTACTCTGAGGTAGTGTTTGTCTTTGACACTGAGGTGCGTTTCCTGCATGCAGCAAAATGCTGGGTCCTGTTTACGTATCCAGTCTGCTAGTCTATGTCTTTTAATTGGGGAATTGAGACCATTGATATTAAGAGAGATTAAGGCATAGTGATTATTGCCATCTGCCATTCTTGACGCTATCTTTATGTTTGAGTGGTTATCTACTTTTGGGTTTGATTCAAGAAGGTTATTATCTCATTTTTTCCAGGGTGTTGTTTCTCTCCCTGTATTGGAGGTTTCCACCTATTATCCGTTGCAGGGCTGGATTTGTGGAAAGATATTGTGAAAATTTGGTTTTATCATGGAATATCTTGGTCTCTCCATCTATGGTGATTGAGAGTTTTGCTGGGTATAGTAGTCTAGGCTGGCATTTGTGCTGTCTTAGTGTCTGCATGAGATCTGCCCAGGATCTTCTGGCTTTCATAGTCTCTGGTGAGAAGTCTGATGTGATTCGGATAGGTCTTCCTTTGTATGTTACTTGGCCCTTTTCTCTTACTGCATTTAGTATTCTTTCTTTGTTTAGAACATTCGGTGTTTTGATTATTATGTGACGGGAGGTATTTCTGTTCTGGTCCAGTCTGTTTGGAGTTCTGTAGGCTTCTTGTACGTTCATCGGCATCTCTCTCTTTAAGTTAGGGAAGTTTTCCTCCATAATTTTGTTGAAGATGTTTACTGGCCCTTTAAGTTGCAAATCTTCACTCTCATCTATACCTATAATCCTTAGGTTTGGTCTTCTCATTGTGTCCTGGATTTCCTGGATGTTTTGGATTACGCGTTTTTTGCATTTTGCATTTTCTTTAACTGTTGAGTCGATGCTTTCTATGGAATCTTCAGCACCTGAGATTCTTTCTTCCATCTCTTGTATTCTATTGTTGATGTTTGCATCTATGACTCCTGATTTCTTCCCAAGGTTTTCTATCTCCAAAGTTGTCTCCCTTTGTGATTTCTTAGTTGTTTCTACTTCCTTTTTTAGTTCCTGGATGGATTTGCTGAGATCCTTCACTTGTTTGTTTGTATTTTCCTGTATTTCTTTAAGGTATTTTTGCATTACCTCTTTCAGGATTTCTTCCTAATGACCCACGTTCTCCTGCATTTCTCTGAGCGATTTTTGTGTTTCCTCCTCATGGGATTCCATCTGTTGATCCATCGTCTCCTGCATTTCTTTAAGCAGTTCTCGTGTTTCCTTTGTAAGGGCATCTAACCGTTGATTCATTTCTTTAAGCAATTTTTGTGTTGCCTCCTTATGGGCATCCGTCTGTTGACCCATATTCTTCTGCATTTCTTTATGCAAATTTCGTGATTCCTTTGTGAGTGCATCTACCCGTTGATTCATCTCGTTAAGCGATTTTTGTGTTGTCTCCTTGTGCGCCTCCATCTTTTGATCCATGTTCTCCCGCATTTCTCTAAGCGATTTTTGTGTTTCCTTTGTAAGGGCTTCTAACCGTTGATTCATGGTCTCCTGTAACTCTTTATGAGATTTATTTGTGTCCTTCTTGTGATCCTCTAATAGCATCATGAGAAGTGATTTTAAATCCAGATCTTGTCTTTCGGGTGTGGTGGGGTATCCAGGACTTGCTGCTGTTGGAGAGTTGGGTTCGGATGGTCCCACATTACTTTGATTACTGTTAGTAACATTCCTACGTTTGCCTTTTGCCATCTGGATACCTCTGGTGTTAGTTGGTCCTGCTGCCACTGGCTGTTGGTTGGACCTCCTGTGAGCCTGCAAAGCTATTTCTGCCCCCCCTGGATTACCAGGATTCCCCTGGCACCGATTTCTGGGGCCTGCCTGCTCCTGAGTGACTTTGGAGCCCTAATGTGCTTTGCCCCAAGTGATCTTATATTGGGGAGGCCTTGCACATCTAAAGGCTCAGCCTAGTGGATTCCTGGAGCAGAGGTCGCCAAAGGGAGGCTGGCAGGCTCCTGCCCTGTGCAGGGGTGTGTGATCTCTCCTGGGGGGGGGGAGGGGGCGTCCCTCTGCCAGGCAGAAGTCCCACAGCAGATCTGGCGCGCTGGTCACTGCAGATCAGCCCAGCACCTGGGAGCAGGTTACACACAAGCTGCCTGAACCCGAAGCGATATTATGCCTGTCTGTCTCTGAGCCTGGCGGTCCCAACTACCTGGTCACTGGAGCAAAGATGGCGGAGGGCACTCTCTGTGGCGCTGCTCACCCTGTGGTCACGATGGCCCGCCGATCTGGCACCCAGACGACCACAGCGCCAACCCGCCCTCGGGCACAGACGGAAGCCCCAACAGGCCGTGTCCCAAGTGATGTTATATTGGGGGGAGAGCCTGGGTACCGGTCTCTCCAGCGCAGTCCGCGGGAACAGAGGTCGAGGAAGGGAAGCTGGCAGGCTCCCTCCCTGCGCGGGGTCCCTCCACCAGGCAGAAGGTCCCACCGCGGAACTGGCGCGCTGGTTACTGCAGATCAGCCCAGCACCTGGGAGCAGGTTACACACAAGCTGCCTGAAACCGAAGCGATATTATGCCTGTCTGTCTCTGAGCCTGGCGGTCCCAACTACCTGGTCACTGGAGCAAAGATGGTGGAGGGCACTCTCTGTGGCGCAGCTCACCTATCTTTAATTTTTACCTTTAGGATTTGATCCTCTTAGATGTAGCTCATGATAGTCAATTTTACCATTTATGTCTACTTTCAGAAAGGTCTATAGGTGTTAAAGCTTTCTTGTAAGCCCAGTGACTTTATTTTTAAGTTTCAATATCATTTGTTTATAAGGAAAAAGATATAATAATGGTACTTGGATGGGGCCATCTCTAGGTTCAAATAAAATAAAAATATTCCTACGGACTGAGTTAGACTGGTGACATTACCTATCTTTGCCCAGCTAAAGCAGTAAACAGTGATTAAAATGAAGATTGGTGATAGCCAAAGGTATACTCTGATGATTGGGGTACAAAGATTCCTGGGGTGCACTAGATGTTTCGAGATGGCAGAAAATAGTAGTGGCTTTTCTGAAATGACTAAAATATTAAAAAGAAAAAAAAAAGAAAGAAAAAAATCGAGTGGGAAAAAAAATCACAGAAATTAGTTTATCATTTTAGATGACTTATTGTGGTATATCATTACAATCGCTTTATTTTATCAGTTTATTAATATCTGACTTTGCCTAGTTAATAAGTTTGCCTCTATTATAAGTGTGTGTTGTGGTGTGTGTGTGTGTGTGTGTGTGTGTGTAGGAAAATCTTTAGTATATACAGACTTGAATACTGCTGTGTTTGCAGGCACTGGCTGGGGCGGGGCAGCGGGGGAGGGTGTTTTGGAAGGCACACCCTGAGGTCAGAGAGTCACATAACTGGCAGTCACTCCTTTGGGAGACCTTTCTTCAGTGGTTTCGATACCAGCAAGTGGTCCATGCTCCTGTTTGTACCCTCTCATCCATCCTTGAACAGATAAGCCGACTGGAGCTCATTGGTTCACTAACTAGACTTCAGTGGATTCTGGTCACCCACTGGTGCCCTAGCTGGGGCACACAGAGAGACAGATGTGCATTCACATCTCCACAGAAAACACGACTGGGCCGACCGAAGGATTCTCGAGGAAGTCAACATTGCCAGGGGGAAACAGCACTTCCACTCACAAAGGATTATTTATACTTATTATTTATACTTCTGTTCCCTCCGCCCTCAACAGCCTCACTGGAGAAACAGAAGAGACCCCTGGATTGGAGAACAGGAACCATTGACCTTGGAGACTTCCCTGGGAAGGGAGATTACTACTGACCGACTCCAGAACCTGGCGATTTGGGTCACTTATCTCAAAGGGCTTTGCCTGAGCGCCCGTCGGAGGCTTGAAGGAAGCTAAGGGCACCGCTCTTAGCTCCTCCTACCTGAGAGCAGCAGCCAGAGCTCCCCGCGCATGCTCTCTGGGATGCCCTTCAGCACCAGCTCCCGGGTCTTCTCTGTGCGGTACATGCAGATCCCCTGCCCATACTCGGCAAAGTGAATCTTCCAGGCTTGCTCTTTCAAAAACTCTTTGGCCTGAAAGACAGAGTGGAACATGACGGATGCCCCAGAAGGCTCAGATGGGAGGGCCTGAGGACCATACTGAGAGATCAGACTACGATCCCTGTTGAATGGACAGTTGACTCTGAGCAGAACCCCCGAGAATGTAGAGCTATGGATGCTTAGAGTTCTTTCCTAATTTTATCCAATCATAGCCTGTTCTATCAGAGTCTCCTGTTCAGTGTCTATTTGACAGTAGATTAGCCATTAACCAGAAGAATACTGATCATACTTGTGGTTTTATGTGTACGCCCCTGTAAATAAATGTGAATTGGTGACTTAAATGTGGGCCGAGAAAGAGCGTCATTATTTATTGTTTGGTTTACACAGGAGTTTGAAAAAACAAGACCAAAGAAAAAGGAAAGTAGTCACGCAGGTACTGTGACTCCCAAGGCTTCCATAGCCACTCTGCAAACTAATGACTCACTTAGATAAGAATGGTTTGGTTTTTGAAAAAAAATGTGTTGTTAAAGATATCTCTACAAACATTTAAGACCATTTATATTAATGTTAGTTTAATTACAATAAAACTATCTACATGGAAACAGGAGAGATGGCTCAGTGGTCAAGAGTATACAGTCAGAATTTGGATCCCAGGAATCTTGAAATCACCTATAGCTCCATTTCCGAGGGATCTGAGCTCTCTCTTAACACACACACACACACACACACACACACACACATCTAAAATAAATCTTTATTTTCGTTTGTTCTACTACAGCAAGTTTCAGGGGACAGGAAGATGTACCTACCAATTTTGGATTGAATTCTTCAGGAGATCGCCGCCGGTACATGGTCATGAGGGTCTGGGTGGCTGTAGGGACGCTGTTGCCATTGAGGTTAAAGGGGCGCTCTCCATCAGCATCCGAGCTTGTGCGTCTCTGGGGACTGGAGGAGACAAGGCTGCTGGGCCGAGAATACACCTGCAGTGGAGAGGAACACAGTGGGTGGCCCTGGAAACACAGCTTCCTTCTCTGCGTCTTCCACACAGTATTAACAGCTAGGTGACGTTTTCTCTGTTGCTATGTGAAGAGGCGGGAAATACCAGCAAGTCGACACCTTCCGCAACCTTGCCACCTTTAGCTGACTGAAACATCCTCCACTGCTCTGGCTAGTTGCTTATCCTCTCAGAGCTCTGGGTTCTCCGAAGGGTGGTCTAATAGGCAACCCACCACAGAAGAATTGCCATAATGATGCTACACTTCAGGTCTGGTTTCCGAACCCTTCCCGCTGACATCACTAAATAGAAAAGAGTCATTTCTCATGTAATCAGAACAAGTCGCTTAATGATACCTCAAACTTAAAGAGGCTGAAACTGGGACTGGTGGGAACCTGGAAACCTGGCTGATGCTGAAACTAAAGGATTGAAAGTCACAGCCTCTGTGGGCTACAGCGTGAGTTCAAGGCCAACCTGGAGAACTTAGTGAAGGCTGGGGTTAAAGCTCTGTAGCAGATCACTTGCTTAGTTTATGCAAAGCTCTGGGTAGCAACCCTTTTGCGGGGGGGGGGGAGGGTCAAATGACCCTTTCACAGGAGTTTCCTAAGACCATCGGAAAACACGTAATTTGCACAATGATTCAGAATAGTAGAAAAATTACAGTTATAAAGTAATAATGAAATAATTTGTGGTTAGTGGGTCATCAAAACCTGAGGAACTGCATTAAAGGGTTGTAGTCTTAGGAAGGTTGAGACCCACTGCTTTAGAGCTACGATCAAACACCAGTTCCTTATAACTGAAGACAAACACCAGTTCCTTATAACTGAAGACAATCCTGCTGAGATACTGCGCTGTGCACTGGGGCAGGGGGCTTATCACAGCTGTTAAACCTGACAGTCAAACAAGGTGGACAAAGAGGTGCACGCATCAGGGCTGAGCCCAGGAGTAGCCCTACTATGCTCCAGAGTCTCCCACCAGAGGTGCACGCATCAGGGCTGAGCCCAGGAGTAGCCCTACTATGCTCCGGAGTCTCCCACCAGAGGTGCACGCATCAGGGCTGAGCAAAGGAGTAGCCCTACTATGCTCCGGAGTCTCCCACCAGAGGTGCGCGCATCAGGGCTGAGCACAGGAGTAGCCCTACTATGCTCCGGAGTCTCCCACCAGAGGTGCACGCATCAGGGCTGAGCACAGGAGTAGCCCTACTATGCTCCGGAGTCTCCCACCAGAGGTGCACGCATCAGGGCTGAGCACAGGAGTAGCCCTACTACGCTCCACCAACCTCATCATCGGAGCTGTTGCAGCTTCCCGAAAACTCTTTGTCTGAGTAGATCCTAGAAGTCGTTTGCTGCAAGAAATCTGAGATCCTTTGCACCAGAAAATCCCTGTCTTTCAAGTTGGCGAACAGGAAGGTCATCCTGTTCCTGGTGCTGATGGAGAGAGGGCTGGGGAGCACGCTGCAGCTGTCTGCCTTCTCCACGATGGTTACCTGGGGAAACAGGAGGCGGGCACTGCGTGGGGAGGATTGGTAGGGCAGCCCCTGCTGAAGGAGCCAGGAGCTCAAACCCAAGACCCTGGGGGAGCCATGCACATCTCAGATACACGGAGACCCTTCCAACAACAAAACACAAATCTAACTGGAGAGTCTAATGGAAAATAGAATGATCTTTCTGGGTTTTTCCAAACTAGGGGACATTTTTTCAGCAACCGGAGGCATGTATGTTCACCCCTGGTGGAGAAGTGACAGCTGCCTAGCTGGGGATGCTGCCAAACATCTTGGGGGACACACGTCTGCAGCAATAACTGGCCCAGGATGCCAGCCGTGCCGAGATTGAGAATTGAAAAGGAATTCCCGTTTTTCATTAAAAGTTCATGAAGCCCAAGGAGACAGGTCTCCTAGCTGCAGGATCATCAGTAATGAAGTAATTCCAAGGCTGGCTCCTTTTACTAAGGAAAGGCTATGATGGCCTTCAAAATGCCACCAGTCCACTGGATACATCAGATGGACGCCGGGGCTTGGCAGCTAATGCTTTCAAGGACTCATTTCTGAGGAGACAGGATGTAAACAGCTGTGCACCTGCAGAGTCTCTCTCTCTCTCTCTCTCTCTCTCTCTCCCCCCCACCTCTGTCTGTCCATCCCTTCCCCATTCTGTGTGTGTGTGCATGCACCTGAAGGTACATGCACGTGTGTGTATATTTGTGGGTGCTCAATCAAGTCTAGTACAGTATGAAAGAAAAAGAAAAGAGAAATAGCTGACTTTGAACTGAAGACTTATGTCTCTCTGTCTCTCTCTGTGTGTGTGTGTACATGGTGTATTTGTGAATGTGTTTTTGTGTGTGCATGTATGTGGGTGTGTGTGCACATGCCAACATAGGCACAAAGAAGTGGATTCCGAGGAATATCTTCCTCAACAACTTTCTACCTTGAGAGGCAGTGTTGCTCACTGAACTGAGGTTCACCAGCTCGTCTAGGTTGGCCGGCCAGGGACCCTGCAGCCTTTGTGCCCCAATCGGGAGCATGCTGCCATGCCTGGATTTAAAGATGGGTCCTAAGGATCCAAACTCAGATCTTAATGCTTTCCAATAAAGTGCTTGTCAGCCATCTACCAAGCCCTTTCATCAACCCCAAACAGATACAAATGTACTACAAGTGTTTTCTTTAGCACAATAAAAAAACAACGCTTAGAGCAAACGTTAAGTGGCATGTCCACCATCACTCCACCTTTCTGTCTAAAGCTAGAATCTCTCGTCTTCCTCATTCTGCAGTCGGCCACTGCACACTGGCATAACTGTCAGATCCTCCCTTGCTGATCCAGGTAACCTCTGTACCACACTCGGGCAGAATCTGGTAAAGGAAATCATGCTAAGGGGCCAGCAAGATGCCTCAGTCCCAGCAGCAGGTCAAGAGCTTGTCAGCCAAGTCTAGACACCCAGGTTCTACCCTGGAACCAACATGAAGTTAGAAGGAGAGAATCACTTCCTCAGCATTATCCTCTGACCTGGACATTTGTGCCATGGTATTCATACCTATGCATCTCACACACACACACACACACATACACACACACACACACACACACACATACACGCACACACGCGCGCACACACACACATACATGCACACACACATGCACGCACGCATGCACTTTTAAAAAAAATATGCTTAGAACTAAATGAATTTGCTAAATTCACTAATTCAACCAAGATGAATTTTCAGGGAAAAATTATGAAGCTCATTTATCATTAAGTGCAAACGTAACTAACTGATCTTCTCAAATTCACCTCTGATAAATTATCCTGGCTCCAAAATGTGTTATATTACTACTCAGCTGAACCTATGATAAAGTGAAGAGAATCTGTCACTTGTTTGATATTTTGTGAACTTTTTGATCGACCAATTCAGCTTCAGGGACTTGGTGATCTCTAACTCAAGGAAATCATGCGTGTGACTGGGGAGATTCAATAGCAGTGAAAAGCTACAGCCACAGATAAACAGAGGAAATGCATTAAGTACCTACACTTAATGGAATAGAATATAGCCATTAACAATCACATTGTTGAAGATTATTTAATACTTTGGAAAATAACTTAAGGCATACTTACTGTAAGAGGAAATAAAGCTAGCTCCCTATGTTTCTATCTAAATCCTATGACACATACACGCTAGTACACTGGAAAAGCTGAAAAGCCCATCTCACAGGTTCAGCAGTGCTTGTCTCCAAATTGTGGAGCTAGGTGGGAATTTTGTCAATATTTTTGGAAATTTGCCAAGACAACGATACATTACTCTTAAAACATAAGGAAAAGTAGTGCTTTAAAATCAGAGTAGCAGACTGGAATGTGAGCCTTTCTTACCACAGGGCTCTGAGCATGGTGGTAATTAATGAAGAGCCCAAAAGCTTTTATCACCTTAACGTCATCACTGAAAAAGACCGAAGCTCACAGGGCTTCCAACTCCTACCCCCCCCACCCCCTGCCGGCATCCCCTGTACTCACTGATGGCAAAAACCTGACCAATGTTTTGTTTAAAGAGAAAGGAGAATGCTCTAGAAAGATGGCTTGGTGTGGGTAAGAGCACTTCATATATATAAACTCACGGATCAGGGTTTGAATGCCATGAACTTACATAAAGTTTGTCTTTATGTGGCCGCCCCTGTCTGTGACAGAAGTCGGGGCTGGGGGGGGGGGGTGGAATGGTGGTGGTGGGGGCGGAGACAAGTGCATCTCAGGAACTGATTGGCAGCCAGGGTGGCTGAACGGGAGAGCTTCCGGTTTAGTGGGAGACCCTGCTTATAGCGGTCAGGCAGAGACAACGGAGGAAGTCAAGTGCTAACAACGCACTGTCCTCCACCTGTGGGCCTGGTACACGAACTGGCACACACACACACGCACGCACGCACGCACGCACGCACGCACGCACGCGCGCGCGCACACACACACAGAGTAAATAAAGAAAATAAATTCCTGGTTTTTCACTTACTTCCCGGAGTGGAATTATGAGGCTGCAGAGGTTTTCCTCCTTGCTGGTAAAGCAGATGTAATTAGTGGAGACGAACATCTGACCCAAAATGTGCATCTTGTTAAACGGAGTCCAGAGGGTGCAGTCCGTGTGCCCGTCTAGCTTTTCATCTTTGGGCAGCCGGAAAAGGGCACGGTATCGCTCGCTCTTCGCCCTGGCATCCAGATCACTGCAAGCCAATGACTGCTGTTCAGGTCACCAAGAAAGATGCAGCGATGCTTTTTAACTAACACCATGGAGGGTTCCCAGCCCTTGCCTCTCAGTCTTTCCAGCCCCGTTCCTCCCATCCTTGCCTGTATATCGGTGGAGCTCCAACCTTAGAGTACATAATTTTACTACAGTAAAATCTAGCCATTTTACAATTAATAACTGTAAATGTTTCTGGAAAAAAAATCTGGGGCCAAATAGAACTGAAAAAGGAAGCTCATTCTCTTTCTAAATAATGCAAGGATTCCAAAAGAAGTCATTCGACTTTTATCCAGAGTCATTCTTGGAGACTCACCGATTTTGTTTGGTTGGTTTGATTTGTGTTTATTTGTTTTTTCCCCCCAAGACAGGGTTTCTCTGTGTGGCCTTGAGAGATCTAACTGCAGCATGAACAGCAAAAACACCTGTGGGGTGTCACTCTCCACCCTGAGCTACAGGGCAAAGAGACCTGGGAATAGCACACTTCCAGACACAAAGGCCCTAGATCTCACCCGAGGCTTCGGCTCACTCCAGTATTTCCCCTGATGTTACCCTTCTCCTGCTCAGAACTCTCTGTCCCACCTGTGCCCCACAGAAGGTCTAGTTTGCCTCTTGGCCTGGTTTCCCACAGACGGTGAACTCAGAAGAGCCCATAGCCTGCCTCTGCTCCGTCTGTCTCATCAGCTCTGCAACTGCACACACCAGCATACTTCACGTCCTACCAAGACCTCATTTGGAAACTACTTTCTTGCTTTATCCTTAGGCTTCTTCATTATGGTGCCTCGGCTCCCCAACAGTTTTCCTCTCAGAGCCTTCCATCCAGTCCATGTTTTTTTGTATAGCCACTTTCCCATGAACTTCCCCTAAAGGAGGAGGAAGACTCCTAAGACTCAGGAAGTAAACAGAACATACAGGACCCAGGAAGTAAACAAGACTTCTGGGCTCAGTAATCTTAAGAGACACACAACGCACAACATTCACCAGGCCCCTGCCAGGGTTATAGGAACAGTAACGACACGGGAAGAGGGTTCTGTCCATCCAGCTGGACTTCCGGGGCACATTGCAGGCCTTGAAAGTGTCCTCCAGTGGTGTAGGCTCAGGAAGCGACGCCCATGCTGGGGTGGCTTTCCCAGTGAAAAGCTCAAGCTCTTGTCAGTCACCCCAACAAACTCACTAGTTCACTAAGCTAGATTTGGACGAGTCATTTCTTTGGTTTGTCTTTAATGCTGTATCTGGGATGAACAGACAGATTGTCCCTGTCTCTGTAGAAAAAGTCACACAGCATCAAATATTTTCCAAACTTAAAACAAAACAAAAGCATCTCTTCTTTGTCAACCGCCTTCGATGTCTCCTCCGTTAATTGCTTTTGACTTTTACTGGGTATATAGTTCATTTAGGTAATTAATAAATCTGTTGTTTTTCTAGGATGTCAAAACCCGAAAGAACCCCCGAAGACTTTCTAGCAATGAGCTCTTCTTTTCAGATTCCCATTCCCACCTGCATATCAACACTTTCCACCTCTATGCACCTTAGAGGAATAACGTCCATCCTGATGTCCTACAGGCAACTCCACTCAACATAATCAAAACTAACCCCTCAGACGCTCTGGAACCACTCTTCCTCGACTCACTTCCCGTCTCAGGGAAGGGCAAGTCTGTCAGGGATCAGCATCAGGAGGCTTTGGCTTTCTCTCGCCCCACCCTGACTCTGTTGCACACACCACACTTCCCTGCATCTCCTCACCCCACACCCTGGCCAATGACCGACTGCTCTTGGTGTTTCTCCCTTGGGCTTCCTCCGTGTGATCCTTCTGCCCCAAATGTGCACCTTCACCCATGACCCCAGCTCAGAGCAGCTCCCCTGAGGTCAGTGTGAGCCCTCAGCCCTCTGTCCTTAGGACTAGCAGAGATCGCACCATGGCGGAGGAAACGGTCATGCCTATTTCTCTCAGTGACCTGGCCGTGCCTCAGGCAGCCTTTCCTTATTGCGTCTACACTCAGGAGAGCTCTCATGAGTTGGAACTTTAGTCAGAGCTCAGTGCCCCAGTGAACGGAAAGGTTTCCCATTCCTGAGTTCTAAAGGTTCTGTCACCCACCGTTTCAGAGCGGACACCTTTTTGGGCGATTTCTTCTTGAGTTTTGGCAGGGACCGGTCTTGTTCGAACCCCTCGTTGTCCAGGAGCTGCCTCATGGCTATGTTGGCGAGCTGCTCCATCAGTTTGAACGTCTCGTTGATGTTGAGGAACACGGAGAAGAAGTGCTCGCTGGACCGCGTGCTCACTTTGATCACATCCGGCAGGAGCAGCGTGGCGTTCTTCTCCAGCTGAGTGATGTCCACCCACCGGATCAGCAGCTTGGCTGAGCAGGGGCAACAAGGGTGGGTCAGTCCTTAGTTCAGAGTCTTTCCAGATATGATAAGCTCACAGCCCTGCCACACAGCCTGCCCGACTCTTTTTTGAGCTCCTGACCTGTTTTTATTGTCTCAATCGTTAGTTATTATAACTTGTATTCCATGAACTCTGGGGGTCAGAATTATTAGACTTGAAGTCATATCGACTGAGTCAACGATACCTTTAGTGAACCTCTACTACTCAATGAATTTGTTTGTAATTGCTGAATTGGACCTAATTGAATTCACTCATTAAATAGTCAGGAAACAGTCTCGACTCACCTCTATATACATGCTTTTGATATTTCAACTTGGTTTATGAGTTCAGGGAAAGCTTCAGAGGACTTTCCAAAGGTTCCCACTGAAACGATAGACTACTCACCTTCCCTGCCCATCAGGAAGGAGGAAAAGCACAGGTGGTTGATGCTTAGGTACACCCAGCCCTGCCGAGGGACCTTCCCCTTCCAGTAGCTACATGAGTAGTAGTTGACAAGTTTCTCTTCTTCAGGCATCCCAAACAGTCTATGGAACTTCACGATGGCCTCTTTAAACTTCTCTGTGTCCTCATCTTCCTTCACATCGTTGATTTTGTTATATTCTGCAATGATGCCCTAATTGGGATAAAGCAAACGGATGGGGTTATGCCTGCAGCTGGACAAATCGGAATGAAGCACCTCCTAAGAGCAGATTTGTTTCAGTGACTAATTCTCTTCAAAGGCAACCAACCCACCAGACGCTAGGCTTCTCCATAGGTCCAGCTTGGCCTTAGTGTCACTGTGGTTCTCCTGGGTCAGTCCCCAGGAGTCTCCACACCAAGCCAATCAGCCAGTAGTATTTGTGAACTAAAAGACTGTCGAAGGATGTGTTACATGTCCATTGGTTATTCATTAATTTCTTATGTTCACTAGACTTTAAGCTGTTTTATTTTAAAATAAGGAAAAATAAGCATCTTGCCACTTGATTTTTATTAAGCACATCAAAACAGAGTTGATTTCTAGCTTTTTCGAAAACAAACAAACAAAAAACCTAAAACAAAACAAAACAAAACAATTCACCATAGAAGACCAAGAGGGGCAAGACTGAATATAAGTCACTAATGGACATCTGTCCTGAGACCCAGTACTGGAGTAGTTGTTTGAGTTGAAGATAAGTAAATATGAGAATGAAACTTAATTAGACACAAGATTCTTTGACAGATGCCCAGGAGATAAAATATTTGCATTGCAAGTGAATGGTTGTGGTTTGAATATGCTTGAGCCAGGAAGTGGTACTATTAGGAGGTGTGGCCTTGTTGGAGTAGGTATGGTCCTTTTGGAGAAAGTGTGTTACTGTGTGTGGGCTTTGAGACCTTCATCCTAGCTGCCTGAGGACAGTGTGCTCCTAGCTGCCTTCCTGTTAAGATGTAGAACTCTCAGCTCTTCCAGTGCCATGCCTATCTGGACACTGCCATGCTTCCCACCATGATGATAATGGACTGAACCTCTGAACCTGTAAGCCAGCCTCAATGAAATGTTCCAATATATGAGCTGCCGTGGTCATGGTGTCTCTCATAGCAATAAAACTCTAACTAAGAAGCTGGTCTAATGTAAATCTGTTGCTGAATCATTCTGCTAGCCTGAGAAGCCATTTGGTGTTGTTAGTCAGATCCTCTGTAATTTCCTAGAGACTGTCTTTGTGCATCTCTGTAGAGAAGAAGCTCACTTGGGCTGGAGAGATGGCTCAGTGGCTAAAGGCACTTACTGCCTAATCTGATTACCTGAGTTCAAGCCCCAGGACCCACATGGTAGAGGGAAGTTGTCCTCCGACTTCCACATGCACACATGTGTGTGGGTCTTCACACACATATACACAAGGGTATTGTTTTAAAAGAAAAAACTCTCTCAAATTCCATGGTTGACTTTGTTAATCGTCAAATCTGCCCTTACCTCATCTTCAGTTTCTTTGATCTCATTCTCACTGGAAAAGCCTGAGCTCCGGGGCATGGCAGCTGTGAATTCAGGTTCCAGGCTGTCACTTGTACCTGTGGGAACTTGGGAAAACTCTGGGATTTTCCTATACAGGACTGAGTCCTTTGGCATCCTTAGGATAAAGACTTAGCAGGATCATTATATCTATAATTCCTGGGCTTTGGGCTATCTATCGTGTGTGTGTGTGTGCGTGTGTGTGTGTGTTGTGTCCCTCCTGGTGTGTGCACACAATCAGGAAAGCTGATTTTGGAAACTGGAGCAATGGCTCTGCAGTTAAGAGCACTTGTAACAAGAGGACTAGGGTTCGATTCCCAGAACCTTCACGGCGAATAACAACTATTCATAACTACAGTCCCAGGGGACCCAGCTTCCTCTCTGGTCTTCACAGGTACCAGGCACAGATATGGTGTATAGGACACACTTGCATATGCAAAAAATAAAACTAATTAAAAAAACCAATTTGACTACATCATCCACCACTCCAGTCACAGCACAAATACTGGGTCAAGTTCAGTTTGAATCCAATGGATACTATAACTTTTTCCTTCCTTGTGCAGCATCTGAATAATTTCCCTTGGAGGAATTCTGCCCCAGCCAGCCCAAGGTACCCTCTGGGCCTACAGGTGTCCTTTATAATAACTCTCACCTCCTCTGTGGTCCCGTCATCCTCTGTCACCACACCAACTCCCCAAGTCTGGATTAATTAATTACTACCTCCAGCTATGATCCTCCCCCCCCCCCACAGCACCGGTGATGGTGATTCTCTGCTTCCTATCTTGAAATCGTTTCTTGAATTTTATATCCATTGCCACACCTTATGGTCTTCAGCGGTGGTCACTGGGAATGGTGGCTGAAGGGAAAGCCTCAGTCTTCCAAAAGTTGCCATCACCATTCAAGTGACTGAACATTTTGGACACACAGCTAACAGCTAACAGTGGACTCGCCAAGTGAGCACAGACCCACACCTCATATTCAACCTATTCTACCTTCATAGACACCCCCAGACCCTCAACACAGGGCAGAATTATCACAGTGGCTTCCTGTCAAGAGTCTCTCCCCACTCAGGTTGTTTTGTAACAGCTGTTCTGAAACAGAAACTTGATAACATTCCTACCTAAGCCTGTGCTGAATTCATACCTTAGGATGGTTCCCTGACCATTACCTCCCAGGGCAGTCTTCCCTCCCTGTGAAACCAAGCAATGCTTAATTCCATCTAAACGTTCTCAGTTCTATTCTCTGTCCATTTACATTGGTGGACAGATTCTGTTTATATTTATATCATACATATATATATTATATACGTCGACCATTAAATCTGAGTTCCAACACTGACAATAGTGTCTTGAACATTTTTCAAATACCTAACGTCTAAAGGGTATTCAGTTCAGTATTCTTAGTGGAGAATATGTTGTGTTCCCAAATTAGAATACATCTGAGTATATCTTAGGGAGACATATTTTGTTCTTTTATTGTATGATACCAGTTGTGGATTGTGGAATCTACATTATTTCATTATGAGCTACCCTTATGAAGTTAGGTTTTCAGTTACGGACTAACCCAGGGTAGCAGTATGACTGACATCTCAAGTAGCAACCCTTTCCCCTGGGAGACTATCTAAGATAAGATTGCTTTCCTCTGAGAGAACAGAGATGTGGAGCTCCTGACAGGCCAACGAGGTGGGCCTAGGTTATTCCAGACATGAACGGACTTCAGTAGAGTTACGTGAGGGACGTCAGATGACCAGAGGCAGCCCGAGGGCATTGGATCATTGGGTGAGAAGAGTTCAGAAGGGTCTCCATGAGTTTGAGGCCAGCCTGGGATACATAGTAACTTCTGGATCAGCCTGTGCTACAGAGTTAAACCGTTTCCAACCCTCTACCCCCAAAATACAACTAAGAGAAGGAGAATAATACAGTAACGGGAAGCAGCGTCGGGGTTTCCTTGTCAACCACCATGGCCTGGGATCATCTGGGAAACCTCAAGCAGACTTGTATTTGTTGCTCTAGACCACTGTGGCAGATCTCTTACCAAAGTCAGGATAGGGAGAGCATTAAGACTAAGTGAGGTACACCAGACCACAGGTAAAGCCCTGCAATTTTGGGTACAAACACTGTGCTAAATAACGACGTCTAGAATGTTCACTTAAACATTTTTAAAGTATGAATAGATTTATAAATGTATGAAACTAAGACATGGTAGCTTGAACCTTGATAGGGCCTAATGTACATTTATTAACAGATCAAATCAATGGTTCCCACTTCCGACTTTCCCACCTTTAGGAAAAAACAGTCTGGAATGCCAAAGCTTTCCTTGGTTTTTGTGTGAATGTGCAGCCAGGAGGCCAGGTCAGTGGAACACAGGGGTGGAATATTTCTCTCCTCGAAGTTCTATGGGTGGGGGGAGGTGTCTACTTAATCTAAAATAAGCCACTCTGGTTCTAGCCAAGAGCTCCTAACAATGTGAGAAATTTGATATATCTAACATGTTAGATACCTAATGTTAACTTAAATATGTAAAGGCATATTTAAAAAATGAAATATAACTTGGTATTACCTAAGGCTAGATATTGTGTATACTTTAATCTCAGCACTTACGAGGCAGAGACAGACGGATCTCTGTGAATTCAAGACCAGCTTTGTCTACATAGTAGACATTCCAGGAATACAGACCTAATCTCAAAATGAAACTAAACAAATCCACATAAAACAAAACAAAAAAAACACTTGGTTAACAATAATAAAATGTTCAGCTTCATAATCAACGAAAAAGCATTAAAACATTAAGATGTTAAACTTCAAGGCCATTTCTGGAGGAACAGCTCAAGTTTAGTTCTTAGCATGCACATGAGGGAGCTCCTACCTGTCTGTGCCTCAGCTCTGCAGATGCATGCGCTCATGAGCACATACTACACACAGATGCAAGCATGCATACATGATTAAAATAATAAAATAAGCCTGTAAAAGAATCGTATGAAAGCAGGCATGCGATTCTGGTATAACAGCGTGTACTTAAGGTCTGCTAAAACATTTTGAGTTATTAATTTTTTTTTAATTATTTCATCTATTAATCTCCATTCCCCCAAAGAGATTGGAGAAGCATAATTTGTGGCAACAAGGTTATGTGAAAAAAAGTTCACATTTTTATTTGTGTCTGGTTATCCCCTGCTAATTTAGAAGCAGAGGTAACTTCTAGGAAGGAAAGTAAGGCCAGTTATGGAGTTATATTCTGTTGTAAAACAACTGTAATTATACAGCTATGTATGGTAGATACTGGCCAAGACAACAAGAAGAGAAGAGGGCAGACTCACAGGAGCACAGAGTCCTATAGTGATCAACATGCTGAACATCCAGAAAGAGCTACACAAAATACTACGTACGGCACTTGAATTCCTGTTCCCTGCACAGTTATTACATTTATAATTTATAAAAGTTAATTAGATCTCCTAACAACTAAGCCTGCTGGTCCCCTTAATTACTGGGCAATCTGTGAACCAGTAAGCCATTCATTCACACACACGAATGACATTCTTTCACACATAATTGCGGTAATGGGAATTCCCCCTCGTAAACAGTTTCAGGGAAAGTAAACCTGACATTTAATGTAGTGCCAAGAAAAACTATTTGACATAATTTGTCCTTCCTTCCTTCATGTGCTATCTAACTACTGTCCCTCAGAAGCTGCAGTTTCTTCCTCGACCTCTTTCTTTATGCATTAACCAGAGATGATGACCGTCTCTGAGGCAGGCAGGGCTATGAGGTGGCCCTGGTTACCCATGTTGTTCCATGTCTGCATGTCTTTTCCACCCCAGCTGACTGTGCTTTTTCATTCAGCCCCTCATACTTGATATAATTAGCAACTCTCCTGATCTCTATATTCACATACATGAATATACATAGAAACTGAGTTTCATCAACACAACACAACTCTCAATTATCTCACACACACACACACACACACACACACACACACACACACACACATGACTGGTGCCGCTAACTGGCTATTCCCAATGTGTTAGTTATCTCATCTCTTTCTTGGGTCTCTTCTAGTCTCTAATAGGGAATCCCAAACAGAGCGTTCATCCTGAGGGAAGGCTGAGCGTGAGGACCAGGTTAGGTGACTGTGTGTGCTTTTCTTCAGTCTATTGTATTTAGCCGTGTCTAATGAGCTCCCCACTTCAAACACCCCAGACCCTGCTTCCATTATTATGTGCTGGTGGAAGAGTTTAGTCAAATAGAAGAAAGAGGACATGGACCAATTCTAAGGGTTTTACTAACAATATTCTGTTAGTCCACTTCCTAGAATCCTCCTTACTTTGGGTCTAAAAGAATTGATCATTTCGAGAGCCTCTCCTGATAGACAAAAAAAAAAGTCACCTTACAATCTTGCATGGCAAAAAATCATGGTGAGCAAAGTTTGCTGACAAGTGACAAACAGGATAAATAGCTAACAGCGCATATGTGTCACCAACAAAGAAGCAAACGACCTTTCGACAAAAATAATTATTAAAGTAAAAGGGGGACGGAAAGATGCTTGTCCAGTAAGGTGCTCGCCTTGCAGGGACAGGAGCCTAAATTCAACCCCTAGAACTAGAAACACGACCATGTTCTCACACAAAGATGTCAAGCACCAGGGAAGCCATCTTCCTGTCCTGTAAGGTGAGCAAAAGCTGGGAAGCTGGAGAGTCTGCACTAGTGGAGTTGCTGTGGGGAAGACGGTGCGGGCACACATGCCAATGGGAGTATAAAACGGTCCTGCACCCTGGAGGGGGAACTCAGTAGTTAGCAAGACAGCACGCACATTTATTCTTCCATCTGAAAGTTCTCCTGCAAGTTCACCCTAATAACAACCTTGGTCATGCGCAAACACAAATCCACGCAGTAATAAATGTAGCAAAATTCATAGTTGTAACATGTCAGAAGGCATCTAAATATCCAAACACAGGTAGTGACCGGACCAGTTTCAGCACACACACCAAATACGGAGAAGAAGAACGGGAGAGGAAGGAAGTCTGTGGTTCTGAAGTAGACTGTGATTTGAGGAAGGACATGGCATTTTCAAAATGATAATATTGAAATAAAGTGTACAGTTAAGCTAATAGTAGTCTGCTGATGTCAATTTCCTTAATAAAGCCACCATTTGCAAAGTATCACATTGAAGAACTATTCAGATTTTTAAAAGTAAGTAATGGCTACTATACTAACAGGGGACTTTTGACAAAAAAAGAAGAGGGGTGGTGTTTGTGGTTTAAAGTATCTTTCTAGGGCTGGAGAGATGGCTCAGCGGTTAGGAACACTGACTATTCTTCCAGAGGTCCTGAGTTCAATTCCCAGCAACCACATGGTGGCTCACAACCATCTGTAAAGTGATCAGATGCCCTCTTCTGGTGTGTCTGAAGACAGCTACAATGTGAAGACAGCTACAATGTACTTATATACCTATAATAAATAAATAATTATTTAAAAATATTTTCCTATAAAAATATCATTATTTGTAAACATAAATGAATGAATTCTACAGCAGAAAAAAAGTGGTTAATGCTTTGAATGGATTTATAACAGCGGTGAGAGGCAGGTGAGGTTGTGTGCCTCGGGGCACAACAGGTTGAGGAGGACACAAGATCGCTTAGGTAGCACTTTGTCTAGGAGGCAAAACTTGAATCTGATCACAGAGAGACATCTGACAGAAGTCCAAATGACATATCCCTCTATGAAGACCAGAAGCGCACACTTTAACAACATTAGTTCATGAGACATAAGGACAGGCTGTGGAAATGGTCCAGACTGGAGGAAATTAAAGACATGCTAAATTCAATTCCCTCCTAGACAGAAAAAAGACCAAAGCTGTCAAGGGTCCACTCAACCCATTTCGATTAGAATCTATGGGATTGGGGGATGGCAGAGTGGTTAAGAGCATCTGCTCTTGCAGAAGACCCGGTTTGGATCTCAGCACTTACACGGGAGCTCACAAGCATCTACTCCAGCTCCAGGGGCTCCAATGGCCTCTTTTGACCTTGGAGGGCATCAGGCACACACATGGTACTCAGACACACATGCAAGCAAGACACTTATATGCACAAAATAAATACTTGTATTTTTAAAATTAGAATATACGCTAAACATTAAGGCAATGTAATAATGATAGTTATATTCCTTGCTAAATAATATTCAGTTTATTTTTTTCATCAAATATCACTATTGGAAAACACACACTGAAGGATTTAAGAGGAAGCTCCTCTCAAATGTTAGCCTTAAGAATCCTAAGTGTGGGACTGGAGAGATGGCTCAGCAGTTAAGACAGCAGTTAAGAACACTGACTGCTCTTCTGAAGGTCCTGAGTTCAAATCTCAGCAACCACATGATGGCTCACAACCATCTGTAATGGGATCTAGTGTGTCTGAAGACAGTGACAGTGTAAGCACATACATAAGATAAATTTAAAAAACAATCCTAAGCAAGTGGGGTAGAATGTTAGTTAAGTCTGAGCAAAAGGCACACAGGTGGGTTATATGTAGTTCTAATTTTTGCAAAATTTCTGTAAATTTTAGATTTTTCTAATTAAAGGGCTTTGTTTAAGAGTATTTTTTAGCCGGGCAGTGGTTATGCATGCCTTTAATTCCAGCACTTGGGAGGCAGAGGCAGGTGGATTTCTGAGTTCGAGGCCAGCCTGGTCTACAGAGTGAGTTCCAGGACAGCCAGGGCTACACAGTGAAACCCTGCTCATAAAACAAAAAAACAAAAACAAAAAAAAAGAGTATTTTTTAATCCTTTGAGAATTTTATACACACATGCTACATATTTCAATAATATTCGTCCAAAACAAAAGGAAAACACTACTACCTGGATTTTTCCTCTTACAAATGTGGTGACGTCATTCTCATTCTCAAAGATGGAGAGAGTCTGCAGTAGATTCTGTTCAAGCCACTCCCAGTGCTCAGTAACCTCCTTCCTGGAGCCACCTGCACGAATAACAACAGATGTCACGTTTCTTGACAAACACGTTAAGAACCAAGCTTAGTTGACCAACTTTCAAAACCAGCAAAGGAACCTGTTACCATTCCAGGGTTGCTGACTTCCTGACTTCAATCCTCCAGAGAAGAGACACACAGGACAACAAACATAGGGACTCCCAAGAGTAAGCCCTGTGCTCTAGATTATTCGAACTAGGTCAGTCCAGAAACTGAGACCAGTTCAGAGTTGACACGGGTCACTGTATGACGTAGGTCCACACACTGCATGGACCGTTAGGAGCCAGGAATTTGGCTCTTTTCTTCTCTCTTCTAGAGTGTGTAATTTATAGATCTTGTCATGATGTGAGCTTTCTGCGGGTAAGCTCCACCCCTGGGTGAGCTGTGGAGATGAGATGGAGTCGTCTCACATAATGAGCCTCGTTCAATTATGAATGAGATGTGAAAGTGGACCGGTGTCTGGAGGAGAACAGCCGCCCCTCCCTGTGCAGCTGCCTCGGGGCACAGAGATGAGATCATACCGTAGCTTCCATTTCTATCAGTTGCTAAGAAACACATGTCACCTCGCTTGGAAACCTCTATAGAAGCCATCCTAGGCTTGTGATATATGTAACTGCCTTGCAAGCCATCACAGGACGTCTGTCAGGATGAGGTTAGGCAATGCAAGAATAAATTCCCTTTATTGTGATCTTACGAAGTTTCATAGATGGAACTCCCCACAGTCACACATCTCTCCACACTGAGGAGAGAGCCTGAGCTTTCATTGATTCTTTGGGTGTTGCCTATGATCCCCAAGTTATCTATTAATTGGGATTTCAAGAACACCCATTTTCTCCATATTTTTTTTTGTTACAAGTAATTCGAGACATCACAAGCTGATTTCCAACAAAGAAAGGCGAGGGATGTGGGTATTGTCTGCAGTTGTACTCAGATCTCTAGTCTCCAGACTAAAATGTCTTTCACACTGAAAGACCTGCTCAAGGGACCTCGGGACTGCTGTTTGAGGAAAGACAAAAAGGAAAAAAAAAAGAAGGAACCCAAGTTCACATCCTTCTACTTTAGGACAAGATACCAAAATGACTGAGAACGGACGCTCCCATGGGGCTGTCGCGGGTGTTCAGCTAACACCTGCAAGGTGCTCCGTTCAATCCCAAGGGTGGCAGAAAAGGATAAAACTGTAAAAAATGATGCTCTCATAAAGGGAATGAGACGGTTTCTCAGCAGAGCAGTTGTGTGAGACCCTAGAGAAAGGATCTTCTGCATCATGGGCAGTTTTCACGGCTCTGGGCCAAGGGCAAGCCCATGGTGACCACTCAGTGCTGTGACAATACCTGGACTTGGACAGTTTTTGAAATCCATCTCTACATGTGGAATGGATGAACAACAATGGCCACTCTTTCCCACCTCAGACTAGCCCTGTGGGGAGTACAAGGGACAGAGTCTACAGACACCGGATTAGAACGCAGGGAATTCTTTCAAACACAAAATGCAATGATGATTTGGAATACTTAGGAAACTAATCACCCTGAAGAGTCTGACAGAATATCTAGCCCTTTGGAGTGATACATTTAAATAATAATGGGAACTTTTCTTTAAAGGTGTTTAAAACAAACTCCTGGTCTTCCCGTACTCTGGTTATTCTTCAAATTGCATGAATTTCTCACTGAAAACCTGAACCTTCCGTTGTCAAGGTCACTAATCCCATGAGCTGTAGATGCTACGGTATCAAGGGCACCTTGCAGGGTGAGTGCCAACCTAGTGCCCGCCATCCCACACTTCCATCTGTGTTTCTTGGCCAGATACAATGAGCCTTAGAGAAGAGCACACTGAGAGACGCCGCTTCGTGTCCACACCGCGCGGCTCTCTGCCTCCTAAGTAACTTCATCTTATGCCCATCACGAATGTGCCAGGAGCTGGCGGTGGCTTGTCAGTGGAGGTCTGCTTCTTGAATGGCATATTACTGAAACCTGCCCTTTATAAAAAAAAAAAAATCAAAAAAATATCATGCTATGACCTTTATTCTCCCCCCATCCCACCTCTCTCTCTCTCTCTCTCTCTCTCTCTCTCTCTCTCTGTGTGTGTGTGTGTGTGTGTGTGTGTGTGTGTGTGTGTGTGTGATGCCATCCATCTACATTAGTTTTGAGATAGGGTCTCCCATTGGCCTGGAAGAAACTTAGTTTCTCTTCCTATAGATGTGACAAAATACTCTAATAAAAAACTTGAGGGAAGAGGCTTATTTTGGCCTACAGTTCAAGGGCACACTGACATGTGGAAGGGAAATCAGGGCCTTAGGAACTTGAAGCAGGTTGATCTGAGCCCCACCGAGAGTCTGAAACAGAGGGGGAGGGATGCACGGCTGTGACTCCATTTCCCCTTTTCTATTTACACAGACCAGTATCTCAGCTAGGGAATTGTGCTACCATAATGGGTGGGTTCTCTCACCTCGGTTAAAATAATCACGAGCGTTCCATTCAAGTATAGCTAGAGGGCCAGCTCCCAGGCTAGAGCGTCTCCAAGCTGTCAAGTTGACAGTAAATACTACATATTGGGACTGAGCAATGAGGCTTGGCTGGGGTTCTCCTCTTCTCCACCTCAGGATTACAGGTACAGGCCACCACACCTAGTTTTAACCCCGTGGACACTGGGGGTTAAATTCATGTCATCAGGCTTGTGCAGTAAGCATTTTATTGACAGCCCAGCAGTTAGACTCCCTATTACAACTACTTGATCCAACCTATTGGCTCTGCTCAACCCCAATATTCCTTGGTTGTCATGGGTTGAAAGCACTTATCAGGTTTAAAGTTTAGAATGGAACAGATGCATCTTCGTTTTGCACTGCTTTGGGCTGCTTTCTTTCTTATTCTTTTTTCTTTCTTTCGCTTTTTGTTTGTTTGTTTAAAGAGAGTGTGTCTTTGTTTTCACTCTGGCTGTCCTGGTACACACTCTGTAGATAAGGCTGGCCTCGAACTCACAGAGATCTGCCTGCCTCTGTCTCCCTAGAGCTGGGATTAAAGGCATGTGCTGATACCACCTGGCTTCCATATTTTCTTTATCCAGAGCTATGTATATCCAACTCTACCACACCCATGCCTACAGTGGGAATAGCGCATGCATGGGCACATTAATTTGACAAGCGTCTACTCTCCCCCGTGATGCTTTACCATCCCTGCTTAAAGCCAAATGTCCAGCATGGTTGCACATGTCTATAATCCCAGTACTTGTGAGTTTGAGGCCAGGCTGGACTACACAGTAAGACTGTCTTGAAAAGTGTGTGTGTGTGTGTATGTGTATGCGTGATGGCTCAGTGGGTAATGCCACTTGCTGCCAAGCCTGATGACCTAAATTCAATCCCTAGTTGTCCTCTGATTACAACACACACCCATGACACTCTCATGCCCAGTAGTCACAGTTAGTACTGTTTGGAGGGACCTGACAGGAAACCCTTTCACCATGAGTCTATTCATGGAGAAGTTTGTGCAAGATTGAGTCTGATCTCAGAAATGAAAGAAAGGGCTTGGCTGTTAATTTTCTGGAAAAATCCCATTTACTGAAACAGAGTAAGAAAAAAAAAGAAGCAAGTGAGCTGTCTGGACTAAGCTAGAAAAACAAAGAAAGCCAGAGTCAGGGTGAAGGTCACCAAAGAGCTCTGCTAAGAAAAAAAAGGCACACACTTGATGTCCTTCAGGCTGATTAGAAATTAGCTTCTGAGAGACGAGAAGCTGTATCATTTAGAGGGATTTGTGGACAGTCATCAGGAGGTCTCACACAGGCATCACATGTGCTATGTATGACAATAACAGAAAACACGAGGTCATTGTGGTCTGATTGTCTCACCCGCAGAGCGACTTTATCCTGCCTGAATTCTAAGGGTTATAAACAAAGGTTTAAGGCCCCATGGATCGATGTCCAATGGCTATTTCCTGTGTGATATTGACACAGTGCACGTTGGACTTTGGTCCTGAGACAGACTGTTGCACTGCCCTGAAATGTTCTCACTGTTGGGGTATGTGGGAAAGACTGAGAGAGAATAAGTTAGTCTGCATATTAAAACAAACAAACAAACAGACAACAAAGCCCACTAAACCTTCTAGGGACTAGAAATAGCAGTGTGGGCTTTCAGATGTGGAACAGGCTGAATGGATCTCTGACGGACTTCAATCTTCATATATACAACATTCAGAGTTGCTCAAATACTGGAAACCAACAAAAACATCTCTCGAGGTTTTCTTCAAAATGCAGCCATATACAAAGTTTTAAAGTTAACAGAGCAAATGAAGGCAAGAGAGACACCCAGCGCCCCGCACACGGCCATGGGTGTGTCCTCTCTCCAGTCTCTATTAAGAGAGAGACACTGTCATGTAGAGTGAGTGGGCTTCAAACCCGGGACGTCAGTACACACTCGAGGGGGACCTCAATGACACACTTGTATTTCGGCACCTGGAATAGGACCAACTTGTATTTGGAGGACAAGGCAAAAGACGCACGCGCGCACACACACACACACACACACACACACACACACACACAGAGTTGTGACTTGAAATGTTTGGAAGCCTACCTTCTGAAAACTCAAATCTAATCAGAGTTATCACCATAAAAAATTTAAACAAATGTTAAAGACAGATGTCTGCTACTCGCCCTCCCCAGTGTCAGGCTTGAGCAGAGTCGGTCCCGGAAGCAAGACCATAATAATCCTTTACAGATGAGGAAGTGGGGCCTCTCACATCGCTGTGAATCGGATCCTGACTTTCTGGCTCTTAAGCCCATGTTCATATTTGCTGTTCATTGTTATCCTTGCTTCCCCTACTTCACAAATATAGGTCAAATTCTCCAGGGTCATAAGGTCAAAGGTCATATGGACAAAGGTCAGAGTTTCCAGGGTCATAAGGACCCAGGCTACTGAAAACCATTGTTACATGATATCTCCTAGGTTTACAAAAAGGCTCTGCTGGCTTCAGACCTTCTTCCACATCACACCCCACAGGTGGGATCCTGGGTGATGTCGGCCTCTTGGTGCTTCAGGTTTCTCCTCTGTGCTACATAGGTAATGGCACTTGCTAGAGACTCAGTATGACGGTATATGGCATGTCTTCAGCATGGACTCGGAGCATAGAAAGCCCTAAAGAGTTACTTTGTTACAACCGCCACAAACATCAGTAGAGTACCAAACCTTACCTTGAAACAGGAATCAGAAAATGTTTCTCTCTTCTAGCCTGAGGACACAAAGAAACCAGCTGCTGGACCGCTGCCCAGTCCCGTGTACTCTGTAGGTCTTTGCTGCCCTTAGCACCTGTGCCCAGGTCACCACAGGAAAGCACGTCTGTGAAACTCAAGCACAGACCCGAGTGCTTTCATAACTGCTTCTAATCTCTCATGGATCCTAACAACACCCCTGTCACACTGTGATTACTTGGAGACAGCTCCAGGGAGCCTGTCTGGCTTTGTCAGTAAAGATAAGAGGCTGGTGTCCTTTACTAATTGTCAAAACCACCTAATGGCAGGAGTGTACATTCTAATCTTTCTGGAAGACAATTAGGCTACAGATATTAGACATTATTTCTTAAACACCCCCTGACTCTTTCTGAGTGTGTATGTTGGGGGGGAGCACTTGTCACATGTGCCAAGCATATATAAGGAGGTCAGAGGTGGTTTTTTCCTTCCACCATATGAGTCCCTGCAATCTAACTGAGGTCACCTGACTCAGAAGAAAATGCCTTTACCCACTGAGCCATCTCAGTGAGCCAATGTGTGTAGTCTTTGACTCCCAGTACCTATTTCTATAAATTTATCCTAAGGTGATGTAAGGACTGTCCACAGATTTAGCTAAGACAACTATTCCCTGATGGCAGGTTGTTCAGAATACAGTTGCAAAGCAAACAACCTTAGATTCTTTAAGAAGAGTATAATGGCATTAAATTACATTGTGTACCCAACAGATCAGTACCTATTAACATTAATGTTGTAAAACGTTTTATTTATATAGAAATTGTTTTCGATGCTGTACTTTTATTTTCATTTGCTTTCAAATTCTTATGTGTACACATTATATAATTTGTAAAATGCATAGTATACACATATAAATGTACATAGTAAATATACATTATATATATATTTACCTATAAATGTAAATATATATAAAGTATGTAAAGTATGTATCTATATTCTTAGGTCTGAGAGGATTTGATGACTTCTGATGTACTATTACAGCTTTGTCCTTCTTAATGCTTTTTTCTCATCTGTATTTTATTGTTTTTGCAATGAATATATATGAATTAAAGAAAAAAAGCAAAAAAAATTTTTCCTTTAAGTCACTGTATTCCTAAAGATATAAGAATAGTCCTTTAGGACTGGGGTGATTATGCTTTTTGTTTTGTTTTGAGGTATGAGGATTGGCGTTCAGTCTCCTAGCACCCACATGGTAGAAGCCGGGCATGGTGGTACGAGTCTGGAATTGCTGTTCTGGGGAGAGGGAAACATTTGTGAGGCTCAGTGGCCAGTCAACACAGCTCACTGGTGGGGCTAATGTGAAATGAGGCCACAGAAAGCAAGGTTAAAACTTAAGCAATGACAATTTACATTCTAGCTCTCACACTCATGGCATGTATGCACACCGCCACACACAATGCACCTGCACACACATGAAAATTCACATACACGCATACACATAAGAACAGCCTTTGAACTACATGGACTGAAACAATGGTTCAAAAAAATGTCTTTCAACTTCCACATGGTCTATCTCATGTGGAAGGAAAATTAATAAGCTGTAGGAAATAACTGGGAGCGGAACCATTAGCAATGCCTGATTAATCTCTGGGTCTTACAGCTACTGACTGAAAGAATGTGTAGTCATGAGGCCAGCTTGGTGCCCCTGACATGGTACCAGACAGAGGTCAGGGACGTGACAGTCAACGTTGAGCTCTACATGGGGAACGTGGACACTGCCCCTCCCTGCCCTTCCCACCCCTTCCTGCCCTCCTAAAACATGATGGTTGATGAAATGACAGCTGATGGACCTGTCAGTTCTGAAACCAAATGGCTGAAAAGACTTTGATGAGATTCTGGGTTGGCAAAACAAAGTTAAGACTGAACCAATGGGCAGCCAACCCGAGGCACTGTTCAGGACCGTGCAACAGGTGAGGTGTCCATCAAACATTGCAGTTGACAATGCTCCAGGGAAGATAATTACCATGTTAGCAATAAGCTACACTTAGCCACAGGTCCAGAAATTTCCTCTTATCTGGTTTTCTGACTCAAATCTAAGGCAAATCATACCCAGGATTTACAGTTCAGAGCCCTGCTGATCTACAGAGAGTGGTCTATGTCAAGACATGGATGGTGGACATGGATGGTTGGCGCTCTCCTAATTCAGTGCACAGTCACAGATAACTCACAATGCCATGTAGGAAAAGGCTCTGCGATCTTACAGCTTTACAAGGAAGTGAACCTGTCTTAGAGTTTTATTGCTGTGAAGAGATACCATGTCCATGAAAGCTCTTATAAAGTAAGGCATTTAATTGGGGCTGGCTTATAGATTCAGAGGTTCAGTCCATTATCATCTTGGTGCGAAGCATGGCAGTGTGCAGGCAGACATGGTGCTGGGGAATTCTACATCTTCATCCACAGGCAGGAGGAGATTGTGAGCCACCCTGGGCATAGCTTGAGCATATGAGACCTCAAAGCCCTCCCATACAGTGACACACATCCTCCAACAAGACCACGCCTACTCCAACAAGGCCACACCTCCTAATGGTGCCACTCCGTATGGACCAAATATTCAAACACATGAGTCTATGGGTGGGGGGGCATTCCTGTTGAAACCACCAAAAAACCCAATATTCTCTTGAAGTTTCTTGTACAATAATTCATAAAATACACATAAATGTCAAAGCGTCTGACATGTTTCCCTACCCAATTACCAACTTTGCACTTTAACATTAAGATTATAAGCAGAAAAGTCAGCATGCTGAGGAAATGTTTGTGGGGTAGAAGCTTCTATTTTTAAAATTAGTAATTCGGATTTCAAGCAAAACTTGGAACAAATCAAAAATCATTAAGAAAGAATAATTAGGTGGGTGGGTGGGACTTTGTAAAGCTTGTCACTTCCTTCCTTGGCGTGTTCTGTAAGGAGATTCTGGGCTATCTCTATGAGTAATCAATGCACATGAAAGATGAAGCTATCCTGGGTGCATCACGATGAGCTCATGCAGTTGTGACAGGCACTACTTAGTAGAAAAGAAGAGGTACATTTATGCCACCAGCAGTTACAGTCCACTATTCCTTAGCCTTGGCTCAGCAGATATAATTAGGGAACAACTCAGCTCTGTAGATCTAGGTTCCAGCCCATGTGAGTGTTCACGGGAGAGCTGCTCTGTGGAATGGCCATGGCCCAAAGCCAACAGAACGAAGAGCCCTGATGTCAGGCAAGCAACAGGAAAGGGGCGACTGTAGACTGGAAGACACTCTGAGGCACAAGGCAGCTCTCACACCACCGAAACCTGACTTGGAGGACAAGATGTAAAGAGATCCAAGAGCCCTGAGGACTCCTGCCTCTGCAGGATCTCTGAAGCATCCAGGAGGCGGTGACTGAGGAAGCAGCCAGAGAGTCATGTCCTCAGAAAGTCAAGGGCTATAATGGTTCTCCGCCATTTTTCTGGGTTTTAGATTGTTTCGTGTGTATGTGTGTGTGTGTGTGTGTGTGTGTGTGTGTGTGATCATGTGCATATTCAGGTATATGGAGGTATATATGTGTACACAGATGCATGTACAGGTATGTGTGAACCCCAGGGATCTGCCTGTCTCTCTGTTTCCCGGTACCAGCTGTGTGCACACCACACCAGCTTTTTGATGTGCATTCTAGGTATTGATTTCCAGTCCTAATAAGCATTTTTACCTATTGACCGTCTCCCCAGCCATCTTGTTGTTAATTCTACCCTCCAAGCTCCAGCATCAGCTTTAATATTATTCTAGACTATTTTTTCAACTTTCCCAACCAACTACCGGCACAACCAACAAGATATTTCCCCCAGCTTCCTGTTGGAATACTGGAAGGCTGGATCCAATCCAGGAGTGCAGTAGATAAAGAAATAAATAGTCCTATAGGGGAGCAATCCCACAATACACCATTAGCCTATATCTGTCAAGGTCATCCCAAGCAAGATATCCTGGGAAACTTGGTCCACAGCCAAGACAAACCTACGAGGTTATGACAGATAATGTGGTTTACTAGTGTGATTCTGGAACAGAAAAATAACATTGGGAAGATCTAAGGAATTCTGAACAAGCTGTGGTCTTCTATATTATATTAATCTGTTTTATTATTTGACTGGAGTGGGTTGTTAATAATAATGGGAATGAAGGCTGGCAGATGCATGGAGTAGGTTCAATTTTCCTATAAATACAAAACTAGTCTAAAAGTAGAGGCTATCAACAAAAAAAATTAAAAGGTGACAAAATAAAATAATAGAACAGAACAGCAAACTGGCAACTCTTGCTTATTGTACTTGACTAAGAAAACAGTGTATGTAAGTGTTTTAGCCCTACTGTGAGATTCAGCACGAGCTTGGTACTGTAAGCACAGGATGCCACGGAGACTATCTGAAGAGATAATAATGTCACTTACATGAGCTACTGTGCTGATACATCTGGGGTCACCTAAGTAAGCGCATCTATACCTCCCCCAAGTTCCTCTGCTATCCCAGCTTCCCTTGCAGTTAGTGAGGTCCATCCGAGCGATTCTAGCAAGAGCGTGTGCTACTTGTGGCTGAGGAAGGACGTGAATTCAACTGAGCCACACCTTTCACTCCTCTCTGGCAAACTAACCTCCGAATTGTGTGTTCCTTCGCCTCTAGCTGGAGACTGTAGGACCCCATTGAGACTTCAGAGTGAGAAATTTCACCGTGTAAGCCATCAACAATTTGGTGCTAAGGTAACCAAGGTTCATTACCCTAAACTGACAAAAAGATTGCGTTTAACAAGCACATTCCTTCCAAGGCTGCTGCTACTTGGAAGGGTTTTTTTCCTTTTTGTTTGTTTGTTTGTTTCAAATGTGCATCACAGAATACTGGGACTTACCACAGGCAATGGTCCAATAGACTAGAGAGTCTGGAGTCTGATAAAGGATTCGGTACGGTGCGACGCGGGCACTGGAGTCCAATACCACATCGAGGGTTCCCACGAGGAGGCCTGTAGATGGAGAAGTAGGAAACAGGTCAGGATTTCCATGGCATAATCCCACGTCATCAGACAGTGTGAGCCCCGCCCCCCAGCTGCATCCCTGACAGACCCACCTTGGCACCTTTGCCTCTGTCAGGCCACCTTAGCAACTGAGCCTTCATCTTTTTTTTTTTAAAAATTGAATATAATCTTCATTTACATTTCAAATGCTAAAACCTTTCTTGGTTTACCCCCTCCCCAAAAACCCCCAACCCCTCCTCCCGCCCCCTGCCTCCAAATATATGTCCCTCCACCAGACCCACTCCTACTTCCCCCCCCTTGATTTCCCTTTGTTAGGGCATCTACTGAGCCTTCACCAGACCAAGGACCGCTCCTCTCACTGATGCCTGACAAGGCATTCCTCTGTCACATTTTTGCCTGGAACCATGTGTACCCCTTGATTGATGGTTTAGTCCCTGAGAGTCCTGGGGCATCTGGGTGGCCAATATTGCTGTTCTTCCCATGGGACTGTAAACCCCTTCAGCTCCTCCATTGGGGACCCCACTCCCAGACCAATGGTTGGCTGCTAGCATCTGCCTCTGTATGTGTAAGGCTCTGGCAGGGCCCCTCCAAAGACAACCATGACATGCTCATTTTGGTATGCGCTTCTTGTTGTCCATAATAGTGTCGGGGTTTGGTGACTGTTTACAGGATGAATCCCCAGGTAGGGCAGTCTCTGGGTGACCTTTCCTTCAGTCTGCTCCACACTTTGTCTCCATTATTGCTCCTGTGAGTATTTTGTTCCCTTTCTCAGAGGAACCAATGCACCCCCGCTTCAGTCCTCCTTCTTCTTGAGCTAAGCTTTCATCTTACAGGGTGTTGGCTCTACATTACAAATTTCAGAGATCTCCAAGAGGAATTGAAGCCGAAAAATGGAAGGTGTCCCGAGTACGTAAAGCTAAAATCCCATACGCTACATTCCCCTTGGGGGAGAAACTGGACAAAGCTGTAGGAACCAAACATGAGTATCTGATTCGGTTTACCCGGGGTGCTCCTCCTGTATTTTAATCTGCCAAACTTTTCTTTTGTCCTGAAAAATTCAGTACAACTCAGCTCTAACTACTAGCTTTCTACTGTGTGCATGACAAATTCTGAGAATAGAGTCGGGGGGGGGGCATCTGCAACGGAGGAGAGAGTAACACTGCTTCCGGTGAGGGGGTGTGAGGCAGGGTCACACATGTAGTAGTTCTTGGCCTCCTGTGACATCTTCACTATAGTCAGAGGTCACGGGAACTGGCTCAGAACTCTGAAATAACACATCAGTAAGGCTGAGGGGCTCTAAAGGATCATGAGGCCTTTGTGCCTTTCCTCCTTTTTGCTCCCTGGGAGGCAAGCAGTTTCCTCTGAGATGTGCTCTTACACATGGGAGTAGGTCTGATCGGCAATGGGGTAAATGAACCTTTTGTTTTATAAGGTTAAATTATAGCGACTCAAGTTGACTCAAGCAATTCCCATTTAATAGTCTCTGATTAGCCCAAAGATACATAGGGCCCCGCGTAGTAGGGCTTCAGAAAGGGTCAATTACGGACTCAGAACAGCTTAGTAACCTTAGGACATGATACTTTTTATTTAATTTTTATTTTTCTGTTGTGGGTGGAAAGAGGTATTGAGATGAGGGCTCGAGGTGCAGCCCCAGCCGGCCTCAAACTCAAACTGAGACTGGCTTTACTCTGGAGAGGGCCCTCTTGCCTCTGCCTCTCATGTTGTGTGGTTTTGGCTGTATACGAGGCAACGTTTTCTAACTGGTTTCTCAGTTATGGAAAGGCGGGGTTGGGGGAGGGATATCGGATCACTAGTTAGTTTCTGAGGATTGAAGGAGCAGGGCCTAAAGCGAGGCTGGCTGTCTACTTTTATGCAAGAGTGTAGGTTTACTAGGAATGGCATGGACCACATGACAGTGGTCGCTGCTGGGAGGAGGAGACTGAGGTCCAGCTACGGCTAGCTTCATCAGCAAGCCTCCTGAAAGAACCCTCTTGAAACAGGCAAGCTTGGGGCAGTCCACAGTAAACCTGCCACGAAGCTCCGTTGAGCCAGAGGTTATGTGTTGTACAGACAACACAACCACTGGGCTCTCCTGATGATACTTTCCAACTGTGTCTTGGGCTTTGTTTCTGACACGCCAAGCCCCACCTTGGCACACACAATACCCCACAGACTACCTCCGCTTGAGTGCTAGATAGCTCAGAGTCAGGTCTGAATGGATCCTAGCTGCTTTGGTGGAGCTGGGCAAGCCATTTAGCTTCATATTGGTCTGATTTCCTCAGCCGTAAAGTCACCACTGAAGCACGTGTCTTCCTGAACTAGAATCATTATTCAAGAAGCCTATGTGAGGTAGACCACAGGGAAGGACTCTGTCCGTCCTTGGTCACTGTGCAAGGGCAAAGCATCCACTTAGACTCCCTGCAGACCACACTGATCAACTGACCTGAACATATCAAGGGGGGGGGGGAATCCTTTTATTCTAAAGTGGAAATTATTTCTCTCCAAATTAGATAAAAATATGTTAAAATTCTTTTAAAATAAAAATAAAATTTGTGGATCCTGCCGAGCTTGGGCTAGGTTTCCACACAACGCCACTCACAAATGCATTTTTGTTTGCTTTACTGTGACTCACATTTTCTGAAGATCTCCGGCTGTTTTTATCACCTACAGGTGGGAAAGTGTAGCCAGGTATATCAACAGGAGAGGCGGAAAACAAGGCTGGCTGAGAAAAGCGGTTTTCCTCCTGTGCTAGCCAGAAATCACATACATGACGGTCAGGAGAGCGTTAGCCAGGAATCCAGCTGTATTGATAACAACATCACGTTGACTGCCTCGATGTCTTCTTCAGTCTGAAGAAGCGACAATACCCCGCCGCCCGATTCTCTTACATGCTTGTTTCCAGACCTGTGAACTTCAGTTCAGGGATGGAGAGCTGGAGCGAGGATCTGCTCCTGGTGGGCATCTTCGCCTACTGAGCGTTGTTGTATACAGACACCTTCCCGGGGAGAGCAGTTCACGTTGGCAGCCCTGGGCCTGAAGCGCTTCACTCCCTGCCTCCAAGACCCTGCCTCCAGGACTCAGCCTATCCATCTTTGTTGGGTCACTAACTAAAACCCCAATATCAGAAGGTTAATTCCAGCGCCAGGCATCAATAAGAGACACAGAAAATGGAACTGCTTAGCGCAGAACCCCGCTAGGGCTGACTGGAATCGCCCGCTCATCGTCTCTCAGTCTGCCTTCACCCCAGCACCACCAACTTCCACTAAGAACTAGATGAAAACTAATAAATACTTAACGTATAAAAATACACAAATACTTATCGCAGGTCCATGCTGAAATATTTTATATAAGCAGCATAATATTGCGATATTCCATTAAATTGGAAATTTAAGACAGCTTTTTTTTGCATGAAAATTCAAAGCAGTAGATATTCAAATAGAGAACATTGCAAACTGAGTCATGCTGTGGGCCACTCCAGTTAATAAATATACACTTTCTGTGTTCACCAAAATCTCAGGCCTTCTCACACCTTTGTCAGTGATCAGATTGTTTTTTAGTATGTTTCTCATTTTTATTGCATGTATGTGTCTGTGTGCGCATGAGAGTGCAGCTGTCTACTGCCAGAAGAAAGTGTCAGATCTCCTAGAGCTAGGGCATCTGACATGGGTGCTGGGGACTGAACTCAGGTCCTCTGCAGAAGTGGTGTGTGATCCTAACCACTGAGCCATCTCTCCAGCTCCACACTGACCACGATTTCATCCCATTTGTATTCTGCCTGTTCTCAATTCTCCTGCTACCTCTTTCTAACTTGACTGTCTGTCTGTCTGTCTGTCTGTCTGCTGTCTGTCTCTGTCTCTCTCTGTCTCTCTCCCTCTTTCTCTCTCTGTCTCTCTCTCTGTCTCTCTCTCTCTGTCTCCCTCCCTCCATCACATCTGTCCCCACAGTGCTGACTGCATTTATTTGAAAATCTCTGTACACATTGCCTGGCACATCTCTGGCTCTTCTCACAGGGAGTTTCTTGACTGTCGGGTCTAATAGATTCTGCAGTGCCCGCAGACTCGGCACTTTGATTGGAAGCCAGAAAGTCCTGAGCATGTGTTTGATAGAGAAATAAACTAGGTACTTTTTAAAGTCTCAGTAAGTTCTTCTCGTACTGTCTGAGCTTGAACGATATAAGTCAAGGCTCCTGTCTCTAGAGTGCTGGAAGATGGGGAATGTGGTCTAGGGAGAACAGAAAAAGAGACAGGGAAGGGAGGCAGGAAGAGAGGGATGGAGGAAAGGAGAGGGGGTAGAAAAAGAGGGGGAAGAGGAGAAGAAGGAGAAGGTGAAGAAGAAGAAGAAGAAGAAGAAGAAGAAGAAGAAGAAGAAGAAGAAGAAGAAGAAGAAGAAGAAGAAGAAGAAGAAGAAGAAGAAAAGAAGGAGAAGAAACAAGCAACAATCCGGATTTTCTTAGAAGTCTTTTTTACTCAGAGCTCTGAAGTAGCTGTCATAACACTGCACCATCATTATCTCCCACACAAAGCGCTGTTTGAACAGCTGCTCTAGTCAGCTATTTCTGGTGTTCAACAATCTTTGATCGCCTGAGATAACGAAACCAAATTATGGCCCTCAAAATAACCATTGTCTGCATTTTCTTCAGCTCAGGAGTATCTTACCAAGCAGTAGGAGACTCAGAAACGGTGGGAAGGGATGCGCCTAACCTTGGTCGAGGTGACTGGAGGGTCTGTGGTCATGGTCACCCTCCGCGATCGGAGGAAATGGCAGAACTATGGTACGGTGGCTGGTCTACGGTGCTGCGGAAGACGTCCCCATGGCGGGGGCAAGGGTGTGTTAGCAGGGTGTGCATGTCATAGCAAGGTGCTAGTGACAGCCATTGATTTCCTTGTGGATGATCATAGACAACCTCACACAAAGTTGGGAGGGATCTGAAGCCCGCAGAGTTCCCCCACCTCTTTCTTTTTGTGACAGTGGGAAGAAGAGTGGGCTCGACCTTGGCTCACATCCTGGACTCAGCCTTGGCTCACACCAGGCCATGTATTTCCTTCATGTCTGCGTTACTACTTCCAGGCACAGAAAGAACAATAGCACCTACCTTAGAGAGAGGCTGAAGGTGCGACAAAGTATTTGTTTAATAGGATATTAAATGCCATAGAAAAGTATTAAGAATTTGGAAATTACGAGCCATTCCTGGTGTGGGTTTGTGTCTTCAAGGAAAGACAGTGTGGTACACACAGTGAGGTGCTTCTGTGGTCCTACAATCCTAGCTCTTTCTTCAGACCCATACACACACACACACACACACACACACACACACACACACACACATATATATATATATATATCCTGGAGGCTGGGAATGCAGCTAGGTTAAAGTGTGCCTGCCATACAGGGGCCTAGATCCACTCCTCCATTAACTGTATGCACCACAATGACAGCACACATCTGTAATCCCAGGCCTTGGGAGGTGGGAGCGAAGGGATGGGAAGTTCAAGGTCATCTTAAGTTATGTAGTGATTTCCAGAGCAAATCAGCACCAACCACAAGGAAGGTAGAAACTGCTCACCTTCCTTGTACGATAATTTTTAAATTTTCTAATAAATTTGATTAGCTTACTTTAATCATGTTCCCTACATAACTATGCCATGACATTCACTTTCCTATGAAAGGCCATTTGAACTTACCCCCCCCTTTTTTTTACAATAATAGTTATGCAATTATACTCTGAATAATAAATCTTAAGGCACCTGAACACATTTCTTTGGAATGGGTTTGCAGGATGCTAGAGTAAGTGTATCTCTAAACCTTATTAGATATTACAGAACTGTTTTTAAAGGTGGCCATGCTGATTTTAGTCTATCAAAGAACCTCATAGTGTCTGTTTCCCCATGACACCTCCAACAAGACTTATTTGGTTTTTAGCCAATCTACATGGTATCCACATGCTGTGTGTTTCAGCTTGCATGTCTCTGGTTATTCAGCGGCCCAGTCCATTTGCCTGTTCCTTCACATGGCACAATCTGCCATTCCTCCCGTGCTGCCATTTGTTGCAGGAGATCAGGTTGGACCTTCTGAATCTATTCACCTTCTGAGACCTTGATTGGCACACACAGGCCATTTCTACGCATGTCAGCAAGGGTCCATTTATCCTTCTAAAGCTAGAGAAACAGTATACCCAGGCTTCCATTTTGGATTGATGTATGCAGCCCATGTCTGTCTTCTTAGGAGGGGCAATGGAAAGTTTCTGGAGGTCTCCAGGCTGCACCTTATTCTAGCTGCTCCTCCCTGGATGTAAACGATCGCTCCCAGGACATCTTAGCACTTAGGCAGGCAACATGATACAGCACAGAATGTAATTAAAGAAAACTGTGGAGAGCCCACCTCTGAGAGATTCCCCAGGAGGTCAGTTTTACATTCCCTTCGACTTCAGTGAGGTTCCTATGCCTGCTGATTTGTTTTTAATGTCTTCAAGGCATTGCCTGGCTGGCGTGTCAAGTGATCTGAAGTTTTCATTCTTTAATTATTTCTCCTTCCCAGTTTACTTCTATACCTCTCACTACAAGGTTTACCCAGCTTGTGGGTGTTGGCATTTAGTCAAGGCTCCACCCCACAGTTACCTGGCAACAGCCAGGTGTGCCTGACTCACTGTAAAAGGGGCTGCGTGCCCCCTCCGCTCTCCTCTTTCTTGCTCTTGCTCCCCCCCCCTTACTCCCTCTCTCTCCACAGCCCGGCCTCTATTCATCCTCTTCCTCCTCCTCCTTCCTCTTCCTCTTCTTCTTCCTTCCTTCTCTCTCTTTCTCTCTCTCTCTCTCTCTCCCCTTCCCCCTCTCAACTCCCCTCCCCATGCCCTGAATAAACTCCATTCTACACTATACAGTCCTGTGGCTGGTCCCTCAGAGTGGGAAGGGACGCCTCAGCATGGGCCCACAGACACACCCCCTTCCCCCACACCTTACCCAGCCTCCACCAAACATATCTCTCCTATCTTTTTATAAAATACAACAATGGGTACTTCTTTTCAGTAGTCTTCCTAGGTGAACATCCAGTGTGATCCACCCCCAAGTGTCCTGGTAACTAACCAATCCCTTTTCTTGGCGTTGGCAACCACCTTTCGCTTTATACTACAGGAATTAGCACATCATTTGCCAATTGAAAAATCCTTAAGTATTATTTTCTTCCTGTGAATTCTTTGAGGGAAAGCACTCAGTTTGAAAGTCCCAAATCATATTCAGAACATGGTGCTGGCTGTTAGCGTGGTGTCCAAAGCAAAAGAACCTTCAAGCTTTCAGATGGACCTTAGCAGAAGCCAAGGGCTGCGTCCAAACGTACTCATCTTCATAGCAGTTCTCAGCAGAACAAATTTTAAGATCACGGAGTCGAAGGAGACTTGACACAGGAAGGCCAGAAACTCCATTTAAGAGAGTTGGTATTCAAATGGATGTGAAGAAATCACTTTCTCTCATGTCAGCATTAGCTTGAGATTGATCTATGATTAATTGAGTCAAAAGCAGAGAATTTGGGGGAAGAGACAATTGAAAAGCACAGCTGAGTTACAATAAAAGAGGGCAGGCTTATGGTCTTATGTTGGGCCGGTTTCATGGCTGTGCCTTAGCTGCGTTCAGTAGAGAGCCTGGTGGTGAGCAGTTGGCAGCACAAAGAAAACAACAAAAAGGCTTTAGATGGCAAACTAGCCCGTTGACGGGTTTGTCCTCCATACACAGGCAGTTTGCGGAGCTTCCTGGCGAGGACTGGGATCAGGACAAAGGGGCAGGGATCGGCTTCCAGGAGCCCTGCCTGGGCTTGCGACGTGAACATCAACAGCCCCCTGACGATGCACGCACCTGGGTTCATGATGGCCCCAGAGGCCAAGGTGACCAACAACATGGTGCATGCTGGAGAGGGGACAGAGGCAAGGACCGGCTGTGTGAAGAGGTGAGAGGTTCAGAGAGAGACTTGTCACAGGGATGGCTGCGGTAAGAAATGGGGGTACTGTGTTTCCCTCTGTTTCATAACCTACAACATATGAATTATTTTCAAGTTTATGTACTACTGGGCATAAAGGAAAGAATTAAAAGGCTATGGGAAAGTGTGGAACCAGTCTCACGACTCAGGGTAGAACAATTTGAGGACAATTTTATTGTCTTAAATATCATATATTGTCTCACTCGTACTATCTTCTGAGAAAAGAGCTCTCTATAGCTCTTCTTAGCGTCAACTGCTTCTTATGACATCACCCTAGCTACAGATCTAATGGGATGGTCTTAAGGAAAAGTGTAATGTTTTGTCACAGCAATAGAAAAGTAACTAAGACTTTACAAAATGCAGCAGTAAAAAAAAAATGACATAAAAAGCAAGCAACCAGGTTTTATTGTTAAATTCAACAGATAAACTGCTCTAAATCTCTAGATGCTCATCCTCAAGGGAGCAAAACAGTAGGAAACAGTTCTAAGACATGTCTTTTAAATACTATTTACCTAGCCAAGTATAGTGGTGCGTACCTCCAACGTGGCACTCAGAAGACTAAGGCAAGAGGATCCTCAGTTTGAGGTAAGCGGGGGCCACGCAGTAAGATACTGTCTCAAAAGTAATAATGGTAAACTAAACATGTACCAGTAAACAAAGGAAAGGAAAGCTCTAGGGCTGTGGTTCCAACCTTTCTAATGATGCAACCCTTTAATACAGTTCCTCAGGCTGTGGTGACCCCAATCATGAAATTATTTCATACCTATAATTTTGCTACTGTTACAAATAGTAATGTAAAAATATCAGATATGCAACTCCCGTGAAAGGGTCATTTAACCACCCTCCCCCACGAGTGACTGTGACGACCCACAGGTTGAGAACCACTGCACTAGCGCAATCAGTTTCTCCGGAGTCTGCTTCTTAGACTCCTGTACAGTTTTCAGAAGACGCCGAGTTCCATAACTCGGTTTCCAGTTTGAGAAAATACACTGTTCTCAAGATGCAAATGAAAATAAAAGCCTACATCACTTCTCACCTACATCACTTCTCAGTCGAGGGCAAGAAGACATGAATGGAGGAGAAAGGAGGTTTTTTTTTTCCCCCCTCTGGATGTCGATCCCATGAGGCACGGTTTTCAAAGGGTTGAGAGAACCTGATCTAGTGGATCAGGTGATCCCCAGAGACCCTTACCACATCTTGCAAAGAAGGAAACAGGCTTAAAGAGGCAAGAGCCAGCTCAGGCGGGTGGAGCACCCTGAGGGCTTTTTTGCAAGTGGGCAGCCAGTAGGAGAGAAAGCATCTGAAGCTTTTCTCTTTCCTACCTCAAAAGAGAAAGTACAGGCTGGCTTCCGACTAAACAAACAGAGCGGGAGACTGCCAACGTCTGAGAGCGCTTTATCTGTGAGCCTTTGGGAGAAAGCCAATTAGTGTGTGCTGCTCCAGGCTCCCAGGAACCTTGAAGGCCAAGTCTTCCAAAAGAGCTGCTCCTGCTCTGGTCTGCCCAGAAGGACAGCCTTTTAAAGTCACACATGCCGCATTCGATTGCTTAAAGAGAAAGAATCTGGAAAGACTTTTTGCCTTCCCTTTGGGGCAGTGGCTTAAAGGAATCACTGAAATACGGCTCAGTGCAAAACCTTGCCTAACATCCCACTCGGGGTCAGTGAGGCCAACCCAGCCCTCATCCTGAAAGCAGCTAACGATAGAAACCAGCCTGCCATAAAATCAAAAGCTTATTAAAATATCACGAGACTTTTTCCCCCTTTCTCTTTTGCTATAACTCAACTGTGCTGTTCGTGAACTTCAGAGATGATAAGGTCGTCACATTGCCAAATGGTCGGACGTGCCTGACGGCTATGTCATTGGCAGGGCCCAGCATACAAACAAAGGGGTGGGTTACGTGATGCAAGCGTAAGGACCAGAGCTCAGATCTGAAGCCTCTGTGTAAAAAGCCATTAAGTGTCTATAATGCCAGGGTTGGGGAAGCAGAGAGAGAAAGATCCTGAGGGCTTGTGGACCAGCCAGTCCAGCCAAACAGGCTACTTCAGATTCGGTAAGAGACCTTGTCTCAGAAACCAAGGGCCATGGAGGAATACAAGACATCAACTCCTGGCAACACACACACACACACACACACACACACACACACACACACACACACACGCACTGCAGAGGAGGGAGGGGTGGTGGCCAGGGATGTGGATCTCTGTAAGAAACATTTTCCAAAATGACACCATGAGGACATTAGAACAACAAGCAGGTACCTCTGCCCAGATGATTCCTCAGGAAGCAGCCCTGACCCCAACTGGTGATCCCACATTCCACAACCGAGCTTGCAGTCCTCTGCCTTTCAATCGGCATCAATTCGGCTCCAACCAATGGGCTGACAGGACTGAAGTCAGATAAAGGGCACCATGGGTACAAGCTGGCAGCAGTCAGGGAGGGGCCAGCGGCCGGGTAGACTACAGCTGCCGCCATCTGCGCGGCAGGAAGGCGTGCTGATTGTAAGCTTGTTTAGGGGCAGGTTTGAAAACCTGAAACTGATCCTCTGGGCCAGTCAGGGTCAGCTTGGGGGTAGCGGGAGAGGAGCTTCTGGTGCTGGGGCTCAAGCTTCATATTAGAGGTGAGAACAACTCTTCCTGGATGCCTGTGGGGCTGATGCTTCCCAGCGCCCGACTCTCACAGGGCGACATTGTATCAAACTCTCTCCTCATAACATAGAGCTCCCATCTCAGAAAACAGCATCCATCAGCTAGAGAACACAGCCTCCATAAGAAAACACTGTTGGCATTGTAGACATCATCGTCATCACCATCAGGTTTCTCTGTGTAGCCCTGGCTATCCTGTAACTCGCTCTGTAGACCAGGCTGGCCCAAGTGCTCAGACTAAAGGTGCGCACCACCGTGTCCAGCGTAATGAAGTGTGTGAAGCAGAGTAGAACTGAATTGAAAGTTAACTTCTATGGTAATTAAAATGTCTAAATCAGTAGTTCTCAACCTGTGTGTATGACTGGGGGTCAAATGGCCCTTTCGGGGCGGGGGTCGCCTAAGACCATCAGAAAACACGTTATGATTCATAACAGTAGCAAAATTATCTATATGAAGTAGCAATATTTTGTTAGTTAGGGGTCACCACAATGTGAGGAACTATATTAAAGGGTTGCACAATTAGGAAGGTTGAGAACCACTGGAAATAAATCACAGTGTATCTATATAACAATACTAAGACATTAAAAATCGCATATCCAAACAACTGTTTAATGGCATGGTGAAATGCACCTACTATGTTATGGGGTGGATGAGGGTGGGGGAGGGGAAGCAAGCCAAAACCTAAAACTAATATTTGTTTTGTATGACCTAATTTGTCAAAAAATATCACTTGTGTTAAAAAGTATAAAGTACATATCATATAAAGATTATAAAAACAGATTTAAATATTAACATTAGGGGATGGAATAAGAATTTTAAGGTTTTCTGGAATCTGGGTTCTTGGGGTTTGGTCTGTTGTTATGTATTGTAACGCTAAATTCTATATCCCAAGGTCTAGTTGCCTCAAGTCTAGCTGTGAATTCTCACACTTGCCAGCTTTTGATATGCAGACCTTGCTCCTTATTGTAAAACTATTGGGTGAATACAGATGCCTACAGCCTATAGCTAGGCAGAAGGCGGAGCTTCCGTTCCTGGGCTTGGAGCCTGAGGCAGAAACTGCAGGAGAAAAAAAGGACTCTGAGAAGAAGAAAGGGGAAGATACCTTTCTCCAGGAGGCAAGGCAGGAGAGAGACATAACTATGGGCCTGGAAAGGTACAGTATAGTTAGCCACGTGGCTGGACGGGGCTAGATGGTCAGGTTAACTTAGCTGAGCTAGGTGAGAGTCTGCCCAACTAACGAAGCTTTAAAATACTAAGAAGTCTCTGTGTGGTTACTGGGAACTAGCTGGTTAAGGAATAATTGCCACTGTAATTCCCAGCATTAATGAATATCTACAGCATATTAATAATCATTAATTTACAGTGAATTTTAAAAGATTTTTCCAAGGGCCAGCGATATTGCAGAGGACCCAAATTCTGTCCCAGCACACATAAACTAGGAAGCTTGTGACTCCCAGTGATTCAAACTCTAAGGAATTCAATTCCTTCTTCTGATTTCCACGGGGCGTGTGTACACACAGGGACACACACACACACACACACACACACACACACACACACACACACACGCATGAACATTAAAAAAACCTCAAATGTTCCCTTAGTACTTTATAATGAGAAAGTGAATAATTAACATTATTTTTTCTAACCATATAGGTTACACTCTCACTCAGGGAGATCACACCATCAAGTTCACACGGGGCTGCTGCATTTACGATGACCGCGGCTGCCTGAAGTAACCATCGATCAGCAATCTTAGACCAGGAAGCTGGGGCGGTGTCTCAGATGGTTGTGTGTCTGCCTGGCTTTCAGGAAGCTCTGAATTCAATGCAAGCATCGCAAAAAGAAGGCACCTGACAGTGTACTCGCCACATGCCTGTAATCCTAGCATTAGGGAGACTGTGTGTGTGTGTGTGTGTGAAAGTTCAAGGTTATCCTCCACTACATAGTTTGAGCCTACCCTGGGCTATATGTAACATGAAAACACCTGTGTAACAGAGTGGCATTCCCTAACCACACCTGAGTGGCAAAGTTGCTGACCTCGCATTCTAGAGTAGACTGATCACCTCCCTGGTGTGTACAGAGCAGAGCGCATATCCATCTGCACGGCCCGGTCGTGGGAGCTGGGTTGGGTGTTTCCTGACTTGCTTAGCTAAGCCTTAAAAGCTATGAAAATTAAGTGAATCAAGTGAACTGCCCCTCCGCCGTGTATTCATTAAATGTGCAGTCTTTGGGCTGCTACACATCAGCAAGGGAGAAAGTTCTCTGTGCTTACTACATCAGCTCAGGAAACTTCTAGGAGGACGGACACCAAACTGTGATGGACGGCTGCCTTCACTGTAGTGGGAGAAACAAGTCTTCCCGTCGTGTGTGTGTGTGTGTGTGTGTGTGTGTGTGTGTGTGTGTGTGTGCACTTGTATATGTTGTATGTATGCTTGTGTGCGTGTGAATGTCATGGTCCATGCATTCAAATGTGGAGTCTAGGAGATGGCTGTTGGTGTGGGGTCTTCCTCCATCACTGTCCACCTCGTTTCTTGGGACAGAGCTCTCTATACTGTGTTTGGAGCCCATATTTCCTGCTAGCTGGGAGGGTAAGCACAGGGACCCTCCTGTCTCTGCCGTCCAGCACTGGAGTTACAAACGTGCACTTATTTGCCCAGTTTCTTATGTGTTGCTGGGGGTCTGAACTCAGATCCTGACTTCACCAACTGAGCAATCTCCTCCCCCCTACCCCCCAAACCACACTCTTGACATTGTAGGGGTGTGTTTTTATTCATCTGCACATGCGGATTTGTCCGGTGTGAATGTGCACGGTAGGTGTGCATGCACATATGTGTACACATGTTTGTGGAAGCCGGGGCGGGGGGGGGGAGACAGCTTCAGGTGTCATCCTCAAGGACATGTCCACTTCCTTTGAGACAGGGTTTCTCCATGGCCTGGACTTCACTAATTAGACAGGGCCGGCTGTCCAGTGAGGCCCAGGCAGCCTCTCGGCCTCCCCAGCGCTGGGCACACACATGCCACCATGCCTGCCTCTTTGTTAGTGCTGAGGAGTAGCTTGGTCCTTGGGGTTTATTTGTGAGGAAAGCCCTTTACCCACTAAGCTCTCTCTCTCCGGCTATATTCTAGGGATCAACTGTTAAACTGCCAAAATTGTCATAACTATTTTTGTGGTTATGGAATGTGTACATTCTAACAGGATATAGTACAGAAATAAGACTACAAAACGCCATACCAAAGAACCTGCTGTTAAGAGTTTATCATCACTGTCACCGAAGTAGTGACTCCTACTGCTTTCTATATGAGCTCCCTAAGATCTGGCAACCCCTAGAATAATGTCTGTGAACGGACGGACCTGGGGAGGCGATGTGTCATATTCTGTACAATAGGCTGCCTTGGACCAGGACACAATCAGAATAGACAAAAGACTGGTCGGAAACTGGAAGTAAAGAGAGAAGGCTCCCATTATGCTACCCTCTCAGAGATGTTAGCCAAGACACCAGAAGAAAAAAAGCCACATGACTATAGGAAGTGGACTGGAAAGGACTGCATGAAAACGGAATACAGCAAGCCAGGTAACAGACGCAGATGCAGAAGGCAGAGAAATGGGCACTGAGGACGCCAGCCAGGAAGGGCATCGTGTGGCATCCTGGAGAACCAAAGAGCTAGAGTAGAAAACCACTTCCGCCCATCTGTCTCCCGTGGTCGCTTTGGTGTTCCAGATCTGACTCCCAGTCCAGATATCCTAGCAACCAAACCCAAGTAATTGGATTCAAAATAACTTGCATGAGTCCCTGTTTAGCGTTATACTCAGAACCCAAATCAAGTCCAAGTAGCCCCCGTGGTTCCACCAGCCTTTTTTGGAGTGCATGCCCCTTTTTTACACTACAATGAGCCAAGTCCCTCAAGGCGCCCAGCATTAACCACAATTTAACAATATACTTTCCAGCTTTGCATTCAAATATCCTAAAAGGGATGAAAAGTGTGGAAGTGTACATTAAACCAGCCGTGCTATTTACAGGAGGAGACAGAGTAGCCGTTCGAAGAAGGGAGTCTTGTTTGACCACAACACACTGCCCCCGTGCTCTCTCCTAGGGAGAATTCCGGCTCTGGGTAGTCTCAAGTGAAAGGATGCTTCACCTAGAAATGGATAAGTGAGAGCAATCTCTCCATCAAAGGCCTACATAGAGTTTCAACACAGAAGATGGGAGCTGGAAAAAGACCATGGGGTAAACGGAGCAAGGAAGTTCAGAGCTGGGGTCTATAACCAGCACCCGCCCTTCTCTTCTCAGGAGCATTTAAGATAACATCAGTATTTTTCAGTATCTGAAAATGACCCGAACACGTAGTTGAGTTCCTTATGGAACACACTGGCTTAAGTGAGATTTCTTAAGAAGTTGTCCAGGCTTACCTAGAAACACCGTGTGAGTTATTCGGAAAGACGCCCACGGTTTCCAGAACTCGGGGTCACTGGTGTGCGAAAAGCGGTGTGCCGGGGGGTGGGGGAGGTGGGGGGGAGGGGGAGCATTTCTTTCCAAAGTCATTTCAAAATCACTTCTGAGAAAGTGTTGTTTGCCTGTACTGTAAACTTGTCACTCTGACACACAGCAGGTAAGCAGCAAGGGCTTTGATGGCTGGCTGCAGTCGTCTCTCATTGCATATATCTTCGGTGAGGAAGTGGTGAGCAAAGACGAGAGGGGGGGATTGCTTTTTGTATTATTGTTTTATTTGTGAATGAAGAATTTTAAAATTATGAAGACCTTGTTAGGTTGTTTTCAAACCTCGAATTGCATCTTCAACACGAATATTGTTAATCTTATGGAGGAAACGCACACAAAAATACACACATAGAGTCTAGAACTCCCTAAGGACACCAAAGTTACCCGGGCTCCTGGCACAAGATTGTGTTATCTCCTGTGAGGTTCCTCCCACAAGGTGCTTAAAGACCCGCTTTTCTTACACCTAATGAGCTGCAAGGCTCTATAAGTAGCTGCCCTATAGCAACTTTTTAGGCCATGATTCTAAAAGGAAGCATGTGACATGTTTAGTATAGAAATTATCTTTTCTTCAGCATTTTCCATGTGACATCCTACGGTTGGTTGGAGCCCACGGATAGCGAGGGCCAGCTGTACCACTTTGTTCATTTAAAGGATTTCCACACAGATTAGGTCCAGAGGAGGAGACACTGGGTCTCGGTCTACTTTGGGATTTAATAAAATACAGTGACACAGTGGAAGATAGAATCACATAAAGATCAATATTGCGGGACATTCTTAAACGACAATTGTTTGCAAGAATGCCTTCCACACCAGTGTTCCTCAACCAGTGTCCTCACTGAATGCACCGACTGAGGAGTCTCTGCTCATCCTTGGGTGGTCCTGGCACCCTGAACACAGGCTCGGATGCTGCCAAGGACCAGCCAAGGTTCCCTGATGCAGACGACGCAGGCAGAGAGCTTTCTGCCATTCGTATTGACAGAGAAAAGGGAAAAGAAAAACTCTGATTCCTTTTCTGTTGTCTTGCCTTGCTTTTTTGAGAGATCTTCCCGTGCAGCCCGAGCTGACCTTGGACTCTCAGGCTCCAGCCTCAACCTTCTCAGTACCAGGATTACAGGCCTGTGCCACCACACGTTGCTTTGTTGGTGTTTCTAGTTCAAGGTGCTTCTTCAAACTGTGTGGGCCTGCTTGTGCGGCAGCGACTACACAAACGACTAAGGAATGCACTGAGCTACCAACCCTGTCCTTTTATATGACATGGCTCTATCTAATTTGCCCTGGTGACAATACTTCACTTAAGTCTAGCACAGTGGTTCTCGACCTTCCTAATGCTGTGACCCTTTAACACAGTTCCTCATGCTGTGGTGACCCCCTTCCCCCCCCCCAACTACAAAATTATTTCAGAGCTACTTCATAACTAATTTTGCTATTGTTATGAATCGTCATGTAAATATCTTTCCTATGGCATCGTGGACTCCCCATGAGGCTTGTGGACACTAGTCCTGCAGGTTAAAGTATGTAGTGGTCACGGTAAGCGGTCGCCTCATCTGTGTGCGGCAAAGGGCAACATTAGGCGCCATACCCCAGCACTCGCTCATGCCCAAACTAACCCTCGGCATGGAGAGGGACAAAGCCTCTGGAATCTAGAGGAGAGATTGGGAAGTCAGGTGCTTCCCAGTCATGGTGGCCTGAAGGAGAGGTGACTGGGAGAGGAGTGTGCTCTGTCCTTTCGGGGAGTTCCCTGTGGCAGCCCTTCCTTCTCTCAGTCTGTTTGCCACAGCTGCTCAGTGTGCTCTGAGAAACACTGATGAAGACCCCTAAACCTCTGTGGCAGGAACCTTTGGGGTGTGCTGAAATACTGTCCCTTCCCAAGTAAGTTATAATTCAGTGGAGGTGTCAGGGCTCTGGTGTGGCCTCAACAGTGCACACGAAAGCCATTTAGTCACTACTGCTTTAGATGCTATTTCTTTACCTTTAACTTCAGTGCATATATGAGAAACCCTATAGAATTGGAAGTATATTATTTCCCAATATTAGCCTGTGTATATGTTTTGCTTGTATTATGTTTACAAATGACTTGGCTTTTTCATTAGCATGAACATAGAAATATGACTCAAAGACATCTTCCTGATCTTTGCCTTTCATGTTGCAAGTTCCTGGAATGTTTGCACAAGGGCAGACAGTTCTCAGTTTGTAAAAGTGTCTGGTTCTCAGGTCTTCTTTGCTTACCCCTTTGAATGACCCCTGAGGACGACGCTGGGTTGAAGTCTCATATGTGGTCTATACCAGGGTCTCCATCTTCCTTGGCAACTGTCAGGGTAGTTTATAATTTAAGTGCCAACAACCAGGATTGAACATTTTCTCAATAAGCAAGGCAAACAATTAGAAAGTTTACCCCCTCAAAAAACAAAACAAAACAAAACAAAAAAAACCTAAAAAAAATTTCCAAGAAGATCACTAGGAAAATTCCCAAAAATAACTAACCTGTTTATCTTAAATTCGGGAGAGTACCCAGCAAACCAAAGATGTTTAGATGGTTGTACTGGTCAACTTCCTCGTGGAAACTCATAAACACTGTGACTATGAAGAGCACCACAGAGGACAAGGCCACAGAGACGGGAGGCGTAAGCCTCACGGGTCTGTTCACAAGCTGTGGAGCTTCCGAAAAAGTCACTTTGCCCTGACACAGCTTTCCGTTGCTAAATGAGGGAAATTCATCTTCCCTACCAATCTCCCAAGGTTGTGGGGACCATCGGATAACATTCTACACAGATGGGTTTCATAAACTATAGATCAGTGGTTCTCAGCCTTCCTAATGCCGTGGACCTAATTTAATACAGTTCAGTCTGGTGACTTCCCCCCCCCACCACAAAATTATTTTCTATGTAAATGTATTTGCTATTTCAAAACTGCAATTTTGCCACGGTTACGAGGTAATGTAACTATCAGTGCTTTCCAATGGTCTTAGGTGACTCCTGGGTAAGGGTCATCTGACTCTGAAGGAGTCCAGACCCCACAGGCTGAGAACCGTTGCTGTAGGTGCTCTTGCTAGTGAAATTAGGATGGATATTTAAAAATGCATTTAATTTTAAAGACAGAAGAAAGGAACGCTCTAGTTACTTTTCTGTTGCTGTGATAAATACCTTAACCAAAAGCAACTTTATATTTCATTTACAGGTTACTACTATCAAAGGAAGCCAACGCGGGAACCCGGAGGCAGTAACTGAAACGGAGATCATGGAAGAGCTGCTTGCTGGCTTGATTCCAGTTCCCTCAACTCCCACCCCCCATCTCCCTATCACCATTCAGCTACCTATCTATGATATAAATCCCAGCCCACTTGCACAGGGATGGTGCCACTGACTGAGCCGGGATCTCCTACCTTAGCGAACAATCAAGAAAATGCTCCAGGAACATGTCCACAGGTTAATCTGACGGAGGCAGTTCGTCCCCTGAGGTTCCTCTTTCCAGGTGTGTGAAGCTGACAGCTGAAGCTAACCATGACAGGGACTGGGTGTGTGGTGAGGAAAGTATCTTGTAAGACTGTGTTCTGAGTGTTAGAAGGTGGCCACCATGAAAGGATGGAGGAAGAGGAGGAGTTCCTGTTGCCATCACACAATAGCATGTACGTGGAGAAGAGACATTGCTGGGTGTGGAGAATTCTACCTCTGTTGCCTCTGATATTATAAAGAGGGAATATTGAGGAAACATTCACACTACAGCTACTATAATGGTCATTTACTGAGTCAATTCAAGAGGCAGAGACCTGAGCTAGCTAACTTGGTCTGTCTCCCATGTGACCAGCTCAGCCCTATTATGATGTAGTAAGAAGCCGTCTCCAAACGGGAGAGTTATGTTCTTTCACCTCCCAGCCTCCCAAACCATGGCTGAATAAACCTCTGAGTTAGTTTCACATGACTGCCTTGAAATGTGTGAGATGTTAACTCATAAGTGAAAAGGTTTATCAAGGCTTGCGGAGACTGCGGTCCAAAGCTGGGCAGACCCAACTGCTTCTGGTCTCTGGTTTGGGGTGTCATGTGGCAGTGGTAGGAGACACATGAGAGAGAAATGACTCATCTCATTGTCAGAGAAAATATTCCCAGAACCCCTTGTTAAGAGCTGACCCAAAACCTCCAACTCAACTTTGCCTCTTGGAGATTCTACCATCTCCCAAGAGTGCTACCCTGGGACCAAACCTTCAAGGACACTTATCCAAACACTGAACCTGTATTCTTTATAAATTATCTGTCGTCAAGCAATAGAAAATACACTAAGCTAGCTGGGTGTTTTTGGTCAAACTGTTTCCAACCCTGATTAACTCCCCAGGTTATAAGGAATGCTATAGCTATAGCTATAATAGATGCTCTCTCCTCTTCTGCCTTTTTCTAAACCCCACAGTACAGGTACCCACAATTCTGAAGTGTGGCTGCAGGCTCTATTTTGTGAGGAATTCATTTGTAATGGTCTTACATTTGTAATGGTCTTACAACAAGATCATCTTGCTCAACGGTGTCTAAAACTATTGTCCTGTGCATGGATGCCTATTCCAGTAACTGTCCAACATGGCCATTTCTCCAGACTCCGAGTCCTTTTGGGTTGGTCTTACCTGCCTGTCTCTACCTAGACCTTTGCCAACCTGCTATGACATGCACAATGCCTAGCTTCATTACAGGTCTGGTCTCCCATCACCAGCCCAGAACTTGTCACCTTTCATATTCTAGAGTTCCTACAAGGACAGGGTCTGTTTGTCTATCTTTGGAAATAATAAGTGATGCTCAACTTAGAGTGACAGGAACCTCTAGGGAGTGACATGGAGAAGCTGGGAAGACATGGAGAAGCTGGGAAGGAGCATTCTGAGACGCTCCAATGACCTCAGCCACTTCCCCAATTCTCGAAAAATGGAGGGGAACATCTAAAGGCTAAGAATCCCTGAAGGCACGAGGCACAAGAAACCACATCCTGGAGTAGGGTTTGAATTCCCTTCCCCTCGATCTTTGCATTTGATCCCATGGGCGCGGTAAGTCTCTGGAGCGATGATGAGACCACACGGATGCTTGCTCCCCTGAGCTGGGTCAGAGGTCTGCATATGCTGCAGCTAGCTCATCCGTTGTTCGATCTTCTGTTTGTCAGCAAGCATGCTGACAGACGTGTCTGGTTACTGCTGGAGTACTGCTTCCAACCCTTATTAAAGTAGGCTTTGAAAAGTCCAAGTCAACAGATTCCATCCTGGGCTTTCTCCTCACCCCTCAGCAGTTACCAAAGCGTCGTTTCCCGCTCTCTGTTGGCAATTCTGCTTTTCTATCACCATTCCATCTGAAACTGCCCCTCTTGTCCCCTCGAGAACGCGCCTGATTGTCCTCCCTCCTCTGCAGAACGGGATTCCGCCCAGAGTCCAACTCATTGAGTGGGATCTCGTTACTCGCCGGCATTTATAATCTCTTACTCCCTCTAAAGTTTCTTATCTCTCCCTCTCTTTGAAGACTTCCAACCTCCTTCTGAGGTGTGGAACTTAACCTTTTCTCAGGCTGTTCAATTACACCATACTTTGTAAATCATCACAGGCCTCCGGATGACAAAGGCCTCACTGTGTGTGCAGGTTCTGATATCTTCTGTTATGAACCTAGTAATTACCCCAGTGTGCTGGGCACTCGCATGAAGAAAAGGAACGTCCCTCTCCCACAGCTTATCACGACTCTGGCTTCACCTTGGATTGTCTTACCACCCTTGCCCCTGAGAGTTTAAAAGAGACAACATCCCCAACAGAGCTGACATTTTATCTAATATTTCCCAGTCTTGGTCATAGCTTCCTTTCAAACTGGGTAGACTCTTAGAATTACCTTAATAAGAACTCCTGGGGTGTACTGGTGCCATAGAAATTCGGTTTAAAAGTCAAAGTGCTATTACTGGTTATCAAGCTGTAGTACTTTCAGAATAAATGTAAAATATTACAAGTCGCAAAGCCAAACAGTTGGTAGTCTCTTTGTGAAACGGGATCAGGTCAGATGGCCACTCTTATTCTACCCTCGGTCTCTCATAACACCCAGAGACTCACAGTGGCCAAGAAAAGGAAACTGGCTAAGGCTGAGCCTAGAGTTGGTCTATTATAGTTCAGGAAGCCATCAGAAGATCTTGTCTGGTGTTAGCAGCCGATAACAGTAGTACACCTAACACCAGAGATAATCTCCTCTTGGTTTTCAAAATAGAATAAAGAATACTGATGCAAAAGTACCAGTACCAGTACCAGTACCAGAACCAGTACCGCCTCCCTCTGCAGATTCTCTGAGGCTCTGCTGTCACTTGGGCTGAGCAAGCATTGTGTGTGCTTGAAGGGATACCATGACCAGTTCACCAGATACGCTGCTGCAGTCTCCATGGGCCCAAGGCCAGAAGTATTAGGAAACGGTAGAGACGCTTACCCACATATGGATTACAGCTACTAAGCAGAAAGAGGCTTAACCCATGGGTTAGTTAGTTTTCCATCTCTACAACGAAACACCTGGAAAATCAGATTATGAGAAAACACCTGGGAAGTCAGCGTCTAAGGAGGGAGGGTTCATTTTGGGTCACGGCTGGAGATATTCAGTCTGTTTGCTCATCCTAGTTGCCTTTGAACTTGGGGTGACACAGCCCTCCTTGAAGGGTGTGGGAGATGAAAGCTACTCCCCTCATAGAGGCAGGAAAGGAGGGAGGGGGAAGGCAGACAGAGACAGAGAGACTGAGAGATAAAGATAGGCAGACAGAGAGGTGTGGGGGAAGAGAGAGTGCATGCGTACCCGAACCAGATCCTAGTAAACCCTCTCAAGGGCATGCCTCCCTCCAATGACCTAACTTCATTCACTACTTCTTTTCTAAAGATCATTATTAACACATCAATCAAGCACATACGTAACTTGATCTTATTTACCCCCTTTACTCTTTACTGGTTCATGTCTCTTTCCTTTACCTCCTGATCCTCTTCCCAAATAAACTTCCTCCTTCTATTTTTATGTCTGTTGGTTATTCCTGATATTTTGTCTTGTTGGTTGGTCTCTGTGTGTGTGGCGAGCCGATGATTTTAATTTGAATTACTAAAGCTAGAGAGCTGTATTCACAGGAGCATGGTAGCTCCTACTTCTTTAAACCCAGCACCACAGGCTGGCGAGGAGGCCTTTAGCACACAGGTCTTTCTTTGGGGGACACTTAGGGCACTGAACCGCAGGCCTTAGCAACCCTCAATTTTTCCTCCCCGGGACTTCACAGAACTTTACCTACTCTCACTCAAGACACTGTAAGCTTTGACTGATGTGATTGCTAACCTGGAACCATGCCGAACAGCTTCTTCTCATTGGTCGGCACTGAGGCCTAAGGCCTCTACTTATACAGCCTGCTGATGGTGTGCAGATGGAGACTCTTGAGATCCAAAGGTACCTGACCAAGAAAAAGCCCTTCACGTGGACTTCAAGCAAGACAAATGGAATGTCACTTTAAACTTCCAAAGGCAGCTTGACATATATACACCAAAGCTACAAAGCACAAAACCGGGCATGGGGGATATCTGAACACCAGAGAAAACAGATTATGAGCCACAGATACTCCCCTGTCCCAACCAGGATCAGTGAAGACAGACCTTCCTATGAAGAACTGGGGCCTGTTTAGGACATGCTTGGAGCCTCTGTTCTAAGCAACCAGTTCAAAAGTGCAGGCTTGTCATCGACGAATTCAGTTTAAACGACGTCTGCCTTTTATTCTGGGGTCTGGTTCTTGAACTCACGTGCGCTCTTCTCTCCTTCCCCCACCTCTCTGATTAGACACATGGTTACTGGGGTCACGGAGCCCTTTGCACTAGTTTTGAGGCTCTGTAAATCCAAAGGTGAGAGAATAGGGTGGATGAGGACTCTGGGTAGATTTTCTAGGCTCACGGTACAATCAGCACAGTACACCACAGACTGCCCCATCCCGTACCACACAGGGATAACGGTCATTGCAAGCTGCCTCCTCTCTTGCTGAATGAACACTTGGGCTAAAATCCTGTGCAACTGCAGAGTGACAAGAATAAACACACCCAAAAGCACAAAATCCCTCTGGAGTCCTTCAGAGCACTCTGACTCGCAACTCGGGGGTCACAAAAAAAAAATCCCCACAGTTACTCCTTTCACCTCTACCTGTAGCAAACAGCTGGAGCTGAGAGAGCCTGGTCTCAAAGTCAGATTTCCCCAGATCCTCTTCTACGAATTCCTGTCTTACCTGACTCACAAGACCCGCCAGGAGGAGTCCTACTACCTCTGCTCCTGGCTTTCACTTCTAAGGGATAAGGGACACAAGAATTATCCAAGAGAGCTTGGGCTGCACTTCCTACGCACTGTTCTTTCTCTGTCACTCCTCACAGTCAGGAGCAGGTTGTAAGCACTTTCCATATGTAGATGTACAGTAGCTCCAATGTATAGGCCCTCCTGAATTATTTGTCAAATGAGGAACCGGAAGCTGGGACACTGAACTTTCTCCTCCAGCCCCCGGGCCGGTCCACTCCTCTGAGCACTGTATGCTTTCATAATCCTGGACAGTCGTCAGGTGGCAGTGGCATCTGCGGCAGGAGCCCCTTGGGTGTTGCACTGGCAGTTGGTACAGTTCAGCAAGGAGGCCTTTCTGTAAGCCCAGGGCTGGACTTGCTCAGGCTGCAACTCCAAAGCCGTAATCACCAGACTGCTGTCCCCTGAGGCAATGCCAGCAGAAACTATAATTTCAGCAGAACCCTGACAAGCATATGAATAATGTATATGATGTAATGGGCTTTGAGTTATTAGAGGGAAATGGGAAATGGGGTTAGGACGGATAGATTCGACCTTAATATTTTGCAGCTGACTTCTGGGACACAAGTCTTCATGGACATTGGCTGCTCTTGTCAAAGACCCGTCACAGGCGTTCTTTGGAGAGAAAGCTGAATGCTAACAGCTCTCTTTGAACAGCTGCGGACATGCTCGTACTGGAAGATATGTTGTCCCGAATGGTAAGACACTACGGTATCTCAGCCTACTGTAAGACTTTGGAGAAATCAGGACACCTTTACCAATTAGGACACTTCCTGTTCACTTCTGCTCCTCCAGTCCTAAATAAAGCCTTTTCTGTTCTCATTAAGGCCTTACTTAATTAGCTAAAATAAAATCAGGACTTAGTGCAGTCCATCAGCTACGCTATACCAGTCGAAACCTCATCCAAGCAGCTCTGTAGATTATGATCGTATGCACCATGGTGGCACTTTACCATTGCTGGTGTGGTTGACAGCGACCTCCGTTGGACACAGACTCCCTACTTACCCTTGTCCTGATCAGTTCCCATTGTCTCCTTACACGGCAATTTTTACTTAGCAACTCATATTCTTGGAGACTAAAAGCACTGCTCATAATAGAAGCATACTTCTATAGCCAAAAGCTAAACATTTACCTAAGGTGGACTAATTAAAGCTCATGTGGTCATTCAAAACATCTGAGGACAGAAGTCTTGCTGTGCAATAAAAAAAAAAATAATCCTAAGCGTTTCACATTTTATCAAACTGATGTTTACAAAGCACCCCCTCTCCTCTCCTAATCTCCCCCACACACTTGTTCTCCTTCAAACAATTATTCGATTTTTAAATGCCAGGAGTTAATAACACCCAGGTACTAATCCTTCCTTTACTTATTGGCTGTCAAGACCAAACCTGACCAGGAAAAACAAATCTTTCCAGAAAATTCTCTTGGGGCGGGGGCGTTTTCTGGGGAGGACTGAACTAAGCTGATCCTTATTTAATTCAGAATGAGTTAATGAATGAGTCTGGGCAGCAGTAACTTCCTACTGCCTGCCTTACACAATCATTTTCCGAAAGCAATACCGTCCTACCTGCACCTATGCAGGCGAGACAAAGTCTCCAGGTTACAGCTGGTGGCTTTCTCTCCATTTCTAGACTTGACGAGGCACTCAGAACACATCCCAAGGAACACGGTCTGTCGACTAGGTGCCCAGAGCTGTCTGTGCCTCCTGTTTGGTTCTCTGTGTGACTTAGAGGTCAGGCTTTATACACTCTACAAAGACAGACCCAGTAGTCACTCTGCTCTGTGGAGATTAAGAACAAAGGCCAGGACATTCACCATCAGAACCAGAGTTTTCCTGTCTCCTTTTCTTCCCTCTGCCCCTCTACCTTCCTTCTGAACCTAGAGAAAACCTGCCACTGATGAGCAGGGCCACTCCTCTTGCTCTGTGATGTCACAGAGTTTAGTGGAATCTGGAAGGGGGAATGTGAGAAGATGTGGAAATAGAAGATGCACGGATAAGACAGATGCTTGGATTCTGACATCATTTACGACAAGACTGGTACTTTTGCTCCAAAGACATTCCCACAGTCCTTTCCAAGATGGTGTCCTCTGCAAGGCTGTCTACTTTCCTAAGCTTTTGTTCCTCTGAGGGTGTGTGTGTGTGTGTGTGTGTGTGTGTGTGTGTGTGTGTTGGGGGTGGGGGTGCGGTATGAGGGCACTATATGTGGATGCATGTCTGTGTACTCCCAGAGACCAGAGGAAAATACTCTCTCCCACTCTGTGTAAGCTCTGTGGGACCTCTAAAGCAAAGATCTAATTCATAAGAGTAAGGAATAAGAAAAGATGCTTCCTCAAGGACTTTAGTCAGTGCTCAAAATACTGTACTGAAAGTTGATTATAAGCATAAGAACAATAAAGACCCAGTGACCTTTACAAGTGTACATGCTCAAGTGTACTACAGCATTGTAAACAGTCCCTGTGACAAACTAAAAGACCAACAAATGAGGGTGCAAGGTGTGATTTTTGTTGGTCACCAACAGTTTATTTTATTTTTTAACTTACTTTAACTTATGAGTATGTTTGTTTGTGTGTGTGTGTGTGTGTGTGTGTGTGTGTGTGTGTGTGTGCGCGCGCATGCGCACATATGTGCAGATGCCCTAGGAGGCCAGAAGAGGATGTTGGATTCCTTGAAGGTGAAGTTATAGGAGGTTGTGAGCCACCTTATGTGGGATCAACCACATAAGTTGATCCTGTAGCTATGAAGTATATAGCAAGAGTTCTTAACTGCTGAGTCATCTCTCCAGAACCTTCAACCCATGTTTTTATTGGCACTAAAAAAGGGGAAGGGATCACAAGCCATTATAAATATGTCCAGGAAGCATGCAGACCGAGGTCCTGAAATGTGAAGATGTCGTGGACAGGTCACGTGGGCAAACACCCACTCTGCAACTGAGATGAGAGTGACCAGATTATAGAGCTCTGAGAAGAATGGTCTGTAGGTTGATTACTTTACAAAAACAAAACCGCATGACACCCTATGGGGATGCCTCAGGATCTTCTGTCAGGTGAGCTGAGGAAAGAGGAAAATGGGTTTAGCTAGGGAGTAGGGAGGGAAAGGTAGCCCATCTAAAGTTAAAGGCCAGAGTCTTCCTAAGATGACAGGTTCCAGTGCAGCCCTACTTGAGAAGCTGGAGGTAGTCTGGTTGCAAGCACAGACTCACAAGTGTGATCTCTCCCCAGAGGACTGACCTCCTAAAAATGTAAGTAGGGAATGTGGGCCTTAGGCACGGGCTGCACTGTAGAAGCCTCACAAGTCACAGAGATGTCACTCCCAGACAGTCACTAGCCAATAGCAACTGTGCACAGACTCTTAACCAGTCTCCTAATTTGCATACCCAGGCTTCACCTCTGAGGCCTGAACTGACTTAGCCCCTTGTTGGCTTTCCTGGGCTCCTGATCCCATTCCTTTTCTTCTCCCTATTTAGCCTCTTCCCTTCTCCTACCAGTCAAAGCTAAGCACACAAACTCAAGGGATGCTTGTTACTAGCACATACTTTTTCTGAGCACTTAGCTTCCTTACTGGTCACAGAAGGAATATCAAACCTACTGGGTTGTTACAAAATGAAACTGGTGGCTCTATGGAAAGATCTCAGCACAAGGCCTGAACCACAGGACTTATGTAAATGTTATATCCTCCTCCCTTAAGCTTCTGTAATTGTAGTTAAAAAACAGTAATACAAACATGTACTAATGAAAACAGCTATAGTCACAGTGTGTTAAAATTTAGCTTTAGATGACTTAGATGTGAAGATTTATTACAACGACGCTTCTAGAAATAATGTGTTCTACATTTTTCATTGTACATCGACAAGTAAGTAAATGTGTTAAAATGTACAGTGTCCGACTGAAGTGAACTCATGATTTTCCCCTTATATTTTAGTCACAGAGTCCACAAATAAGTCTACTAATTTATAATAATGAATAATATTTGTAAATGTAATATAATTAATATAATTATATGCATAGACAATGTGAATAAATAATAAAAATATTTTATATTTATGTATAGAGACAATACTAACAATAATGTAATGTAATCTATAAAATTTATAATATAAAGATATGAAATGAATAGTGTATAAAAAACAAAAATAATTCACCTAAACATTATATGATAATATAAATATATGATATAATGGTTAATAATTAATAACCAGTTAGTATAATAAAATGTTTTTTATTAAAGATTACCATTGCTACTAGACTAGTAGAGGTTTGAAATTTTCAATTATTGAAATTCATAAAGCTTCTTTTATTAGGAAGTACTACGGTAAAGTGTGGTGATGCTTCCTATGAGTCTAGTGCTCAGATGGCTGAGGCCAGAGGAGTCCAGATGAGACGGTTCAGTGAGTAAAGGCTCTGACCAAAAAGTTCACTCCCCAGGTTCTTCAAGGTGGAAAGAGAGAACAGATTTCCTCAAGTCATCCTCTGATTGCCAAATGTATATGGTGAAGCGTGTGCACATGAGCACACAAACACATACAAACACGCACAAACATACACACAGACACTACATGTACCAAATGCAATAAGAATATTACACAAGTTCAGAACAAGCCTGGGCTAAGTTTTGGGGGTTTTTTTGTTTTTAATTTTTTATTTTTGGTTTTTCGAGACAGGGTTTTTCTGTATAGCCCTGGCTGTCCTGGAACTCACTCTGTAGACCACCAGACTGGCTTTGAACTCAGAAATTGCCTGCCTCTGCCTCCCAAGTACTGGGATTAAAGGCGTGTGCCACCACTGCCTGGCTGGGCTTAAGTTTTAATGTCACTAATCATCACATCGCAGACTGTGGGAGCAGAGGCAGATAAGCAGAGTCACCTTTCCTGTCTGAAGTGTAAACAGGGCTCAGTCCTTGAGCTGCGTTTGACCTGCAATCAAGCAAACACCTGCCCCTGAGACTCAGAAGGACTGAGAAAGGAAGGCGCGCTCCGGTTTACATTTCCCAGGCTGGCCTCACGCCAAGGACTATTCACCTGACCGTGCTCCCAAATCAAAATCAGAAGATTTCACCCAAATGGAAGTTTCTCAGCCCAGGCTGCGGTGGAGATTTAAGAGAGACCAGTGACTCCTAGAATGAGCTCAGCTTCAAACAAATGGGGTCACACAAGACAGAGGCAGAGAAACAGAAAACAACTCAAAGCTGGTCTTCAAAGCTATGCGGTCACCATGCCTGCTGGGAAAGAGGACACAGAGAAGAGTAAAGAGAAAGGGGCAAACAGAAGTCACAAGTCACGGTCCCAGCAAAGGATTAATCTAACAATGGCTTTGAAGTCAGGCAGTCTCTCTGCAAATTTACTAGGACATTAAATTAACTCAGCTTGCTGTAAGACAATGTCAGCCATTCCACCACAATAAGAAGCACCTACACTCATAGACTGTCACTTACCCACTGGGCTAGCCTTTACCTCATCATAATAGTAAGGATTATACCACAGCCAGGGATGTGCCGTCATATGACGTATGCCACACATGAAGAACCGTGACAGAGGAAGACAGGGCTCATGTCCACACGCAACGACACTGGAAAACCCTGCCCGGCTGGGAAACATCTTTCTCTCATTTGAGTCAGCCTGAGATTCTCTCTCTCTCTCCCTTGCGCTCTATGTAACACAGTAAAGGGTCTGGTTCCTGTGGTCGGTGTCCCTGATTCAACTGGTCAAAAGGAGCCACTGGGCCACTAGCAGATCTGCTGGGTGGATCCCGTAGCTCAGACACCCAGTGATCTAAGCTCACTAAAAAGATGTGCAAAATGACCTAAGAGAAAACTGAAATGCCATTTCAATCGAGTCAGAAGTTGGGGCAATCGAGGAGGGTCACTGTAGGGAGAGACTGGGCTGTCTTCTGTGTCCAGAACACAAGCTGGACAGGAAAGGTGAAAGCCTATTAACAACTTCCAGAGCCCCCTGCTTCAGCTACAATGAGAGACAGGGGAGGGGACTGGAGGATTTGACGTCCTCTGTCATCTACCAGTCCTCCCCCTAGGTCATCAGTATCCGAGGGGATTGTTCCTGTGAAGAGGAGAGGGGCAGGAGGAGAGGAGAGCCGCTGAGGATTGCTTATGACTGAGCTGTGCAGAGAAGACAGGGGAGGGGGGATGGGCTGAGGGGGGGGGGAATAAGAAAGAGAAGTGAAAGCAGAGAAAGTGGAATGAGGTAAGTAGAAACAATGATGTCTCAGGGTCTAAATCATCATTTCTCTTCTCTGCAAAGCCAAGTAACTGTGAAACTGCCTTACTGTCCACAGAGAGACATTTACTTTAACAGGATGCTTTAAAAGAACACACCCCATCTGCCTCTCCCCCTCCACCCCATCTTTCTCTCCCCCTCCACCCCATCTTTCTCTCCCCCTCCACCCCATCTGCCTCTCCCCCTCCACCCCATCTTTCTCTCCCCCTCCACCCCATCTTTCTCTCCCCCTCCACTCCCATCTGCCTCTCCCCCTCCACTCCCATCTGCCTCTCCCCTTCCACTTCCCATGTCTCTCCCCCCTCCCCATCTGTCTGTCCCCCTCCCCCATCTATCTCCCCCTCCCCCATCTCTCTCTCTCCCCCCCATCCCCCAGCGGCAGAGCTCGTTCTTCACTCACACACTGGTTAATTACAGGAACTACTTCTCCATATGTACCTGAGAACACAGGCCAGGGGAGGAAGACACCGGGCTAACAGCCATAAAGGCTTCTTTTACAAATGTATTGATGCTGGGCGGTGGTGGCGCACGCCTTTAATCCCAGCACTTGGGAGGCAGAGGCAGGAGGATTTCTGAGTTCAAGGCCAGCCTGGTCTACAAAGTGAGTTCCAGGACAGCCAGGGCTACACAGAGAAACTCTGTCTCGAAAAACCAAAAAAAAAAAAAAAAACCACACAAAAAAAACCCAAATGTATTGGTACACTTGATTCACATCAATAGTGCCTGTCAGTGGGGTTTGCCGCAGCCCATACATGTACATGCTGTACCTTTCCCCAACCTTCCTTCTCATGTTTCCTCTACCTCTGATCTTCCCGGTCCCCTCACTGTCCCGAGTGTCCCTCTACTACTTTCAAATCACCTGATTTCCACACATGATGGATGAGAGAAAACCCGGTGTGTTTGTCTCTCTGTATCTGAGTTATCTTGCTTAAACAACGACCTACAGCTCAGTTCATTTTCCTGCAAATGACAAGACTTTTGTTCCTCTCTCTACTAACATTCCATTGTGTCTGTGCGCCATTCCATTGTGTCTGGGCGCCATGTTTTCTTTATCCGATCATCTACCGATGGGCACTTAGGCTGGTTCTAGTGCTTGGCTATTTTGAGTGGGTCTATAATAAACATAGGTGGGTAGATATCTGCTAAATCCTACTCCATTGCTTACAAATACATCCAGCTGTGCACATATGGCTGGGTCACACACAGCTGTGCACATATAGCTGGGTCACACACAGCCATGCACATATAGCTGGGTCACACACAGCCGTGCATATGCAGCTGGGTCACACACAGCCGTGCACATATAGCTGGGTCACACACAGCCATGCACATATAGCTGGGTCACACACAGCTGTGCATATGCAGCTGGGTCACACACAGCTGTGCATATGCAGCTGGGTCACACACAGCTGTGCACATATAGCTGGGTCACACACAGCCGTGCACATATAGCTGGGTCACACACAGCCATGCATATGCAGCTGGGTCACACACAGCTAGGGATGCTTTTTATACTTCCTTGTAATGTCCCTGAGACTCTTTGAAGCAAGTTTTAAAAGGCTAGTTAGCTGCATGACAAGACAAACAAACAAATAAGCAAAATCTAAACTCATACAGGAAGAGAAACTTCACAAAAGCACATTAGCCGCAGCAAGAGAAATGTGTTGTCTGCTTCATAAAGAAAATTCAGGGGGAAGAAAAAAAAGACAACCAAGTGGAGAAAGCTGTGCCAAGATGAACATATGAAGAAAGGCAGCGGGAGAGAAAGACTGGAAGGCCTTCCTTCCCTGGGCTTCATGCTGCAGTCAGAGCTTGCACCAGAAAACTGCTAATGGAGTGTAGGAGCAAGTGCTGTGTACATGACTGGTAAGGACTGGACACCTCCGGGCACAGCGTTTCGGGGTTCCCTCAGCTCGCCAGTCCATCCATTCTCAGGAAAGCTTTTCCTTTACTAACAACCGTTTCTATTTCTGACCGTGTACCTGTGGTCCAGTTCTTTGCTGTAGGATACACAAGAACCAACCTACTTCATCGAAGACTTAGATCTGGCCCTAGATGAACCTCCTAGCTCCAAATCCCTGACACGTATACGTATGTGGGAACCCTGACCTCTTTAGAGTGGGTCCTGTCTGTACCAACCAGGCTGGACAAAGCATGCAGTGTTCTGGGGCAGGGAGTCTGTCAAATTCCTCATAGATCCACAGGGAAGCTACTAGCTGCTTGTCTCTTGACTAGATTTTTAGGTAAGTTCAAAAGTACCTAAGAGATGTCAAAAATCCTGTCAAATCCTCTGCAAATTATACACATTTGTTCACACTGACTCTTTGAGGCAGACGTATATGGTGACTACACTGAGAACAGCAGTGGGAAGAGATAATAGACTAAGCAAAAGAGATATGCTCAGGGCAAACACTGTCTCTAGCAGCACTAACTCGGCATGAAATTTTTATGAGCCAAGTGTCACATAGCCAGGGACTATCACATACAGAAGTCATGAAATCATTAAGTTCCAGTAGGACTTAACACATAGTTGAACTGATATATATATACATGTATAAATGTATGTATATACGTGAATAGTATTGTACACACACTATATAAATGTCTGCATGTTTAAGGAAAAAAAAACAGTGAATTGCTGTGTTCTTTAAAATGGCAACTTGACCTACAACCACATTTCTTACAGGAACAGGAACCGCACTTCGATTCTGGGCAATGACAGCCTGCCATTCTCGCTGGTGATGTCCACCAGCATGAAGTTGCTAATCCTAACTCACCTGCAATCTAAGCTCCTAAAGGTATAGGTGAACCTTTAAATCTTTTTTTTTTCTAGAAAAACCCAGGGATGTTTTTAGACTCTCAAACACAGTGGTTTAACATGGAAATTAGAAGCATATACCACACGCATTAGTCTTGCAATGACTATAAAATAAATGTAAACTCGCAGCCTCCACTATTAGCTGTGGGATAGAGACCATGCCCCCTCAGACTCTCTGAGCCTTAAGGGAATAGTGTCTGGTACATATGTGACGTAAGGTAATTTGTACCAATACCCAATCCTGAGAATAACCGTACAAACTGGACAAAATGCACCTTAAGATAGCAAAACCTTCAGAGACCAATTACATCACCCAAGGAAAAGAAAGGCTGATGGGGGATGGGCAGTGGTGGCCCGCACCTTTAATCTCAGCACTCTACTTGAGAGGTAGAGGCAGGCAGATCTCCGAATTTGAAGCCACTCTGATCTACAGAGCAGATTCCAAGACAGCTAACGTGTGCTCGATAATATTAAAAACCAAGATTACAAAGAGACCTGTCTGGAAAAATAAAACAACAAAACAAAACACAAAACAGAAAAAAGAAAGAAAGTCTGGTGGATGAACTATGTATGGGGGCCGGGGGCAGGGTCAGGTGGACAACAAAACACACAACTTTCTTTGGCAGGCCAGGTGCTGGTGACCCGCTTTTAATAGAACTGTGGGCAGATGGACAGACAGACACAAGAGTCATTACCAAAAAAGGAGAGAGACGATTCCTGATCACTCTGGAAATGACTAAGGTGTTAGGAGCATACAAGACAGCAACAGTCAACAAAATCACCCATGTGGAAGCCGTGCTCCAAATTGTTATCAATATCTAAATTTAAAGCAACTTTGATTTGTAACAACAACAACAACAACAAATTCTCTAATAAACAATGAAGTGATCAGGGCTCAGTTTCCAGCACTCAGTGTCTCACAACCATCTGTAACTCTAATTTCATGGACTCTGACGCCCTCTTCTGCTCTCTGCAGGTACTGCATGCATGTGGTGCACATATACACAGGCAAAACACTCAAACACATAAAATAAATAAAAATCTTCAAAACTAGAAGTATAATTGTGAAAATAATGAAATAACAAAGCATGAACAAGGACCGAGAAGAGCAGCGGAACAGGCGCAGAGGGCCGCCGGCAGCCGAGCTGAGAAGGACCCTCAGAGGAGCAAGGTGTGCTCGAGAATATTAAAAACCAAGGGTGAGAACTGTGGCATATGGAAATTATAAAAATAAACCAAATGGACTTTCCAGAGTTTAACGCCCTTAAAAGGAGATTAAACACAGCAAGAGAAAGCATGGACTGGAACATAGATCATAAGAAAATAGATGGCTGGGCGGTGGTGGCGCGCACCTTTAATCCTAGCACTTGGGAGGCAGAGGCAGGCGGATTTCTGAGTTCGAGGCCAGCCTGGTCTACAGAGCGAGTTCCAGGACAGCCAGGGCTATACAGAGAAACCCTGTCTCGAAAAACCAAAAAAAAAAAAAAAAGAAAATAGATAAAACATGTAACAACCACACTGTGGTATAAAGAAGAGACAATAAGAAGGTCAGACATACATCAATTTGAGTGGCGAAGAGAGATGGAGAAGTGGGAGATTCACACAGACAGTGGGGGAGGGGTGCTGGATGGACAGACAGACAACAGTATATAAGAGAATTATATAAAGAAACTAGGCCGGGCGTTGGTGGCGCACGCCTTTAATCCCAGCACTTGGGAGGCAGAGGCAGGAGGATTTCTGAGTTCGAGGCCAGCCTGGTCTACAGAGTGAGTTCCAGGACAGCCAGGGCTACACAGAGAAACCCTGTCTCGAAAAACCAAAAAAAAAAAAAGAAACTATACTATGCCCAAAGGGAGGTGCTTCTTTTTTTTTTTAACAAGAACCGCCCCCCCATCTTGATTATAGAAAAACAGAAAAACAAAGTCAAAAACAAATTGTAAGCAGGTGGTGAAAACACCCCGTAGGGACACCAAGGCGATGGAGTCCGAGGGTCAGTCAGTCGGCTTTTCAAGAGAAACAGTTCAGAAGACAACGAGCCTCTCAACAGAGCTCACTGAAGAGTCTGCCTGCAGACAGGACGGCCCCACAGGACAGACAGCCCCACAGGATGGACGGCCCCACTAGCACGCTCCCAGAGAGAGAGAGGAAATAGAAAAAAAAATGATTCTAGAATAAAGATCAAAGATAGAACAACCTTAAACAAACAAATGGTAAATGTGGGTGAATGTAACTGAATATGTAAAAATGGCTTAACTCCAGTCCCAGGAAGTCCGATGCCCTCTTCTGACCTTGTGGGCACTGGACGCCACACATGCAGTGCACATAAATGTGTGCAGACAGAACACTCATAAACATAAAATAAATCTAAAATAAAATTGTTTAAATAACAGTGATTATACACTCTTGGGATGAAAATATACTAATTAGAATGAGTTATAAAAATTTGAGGACTGGGGGCAAAGAGGAATCCTAAGATAATATATTTCCTAGGATACAACACACACATACACACACAAACACACACACACACACACACATGATTAAAAGAAGGAAAAGCATGCCTATTAAACCAGATGCAGGGGCCCAGTCCCATAATTTCAGTACCTGGGGCTGAGTGGGAGGATCTCAAGCCCAAAAACCAATAAAAAGGTAAAACCAGGGCCACTGAGATGGCTCAGTGGATAAAGCACTTGTCATTCAAGCCTGACAACCTGAGTCTAGTCTGCAGTTATCCTCTGATCTCTTCAGATGCACTGTGGCACCACCCCACCCTGTACACACACACACACACACACACACACACACACTCAGAGTGAGAGAGAGAGTGAGTAAGGGGGGGAGGGAGAGAGAGCGAGAGAGCCCTGTAGATGGCATTCACACACACGATGATAATAAATGAAATTTGGAAAAAATTATTAAAGTTAAAAAACAATATATATATATATATAGTTATATATGAAATGGAGAAATCATAGAATGTTCTCTGTATTGTTTGGTGATATTCATAAAAACTGTTGCCTTGCAGCTACAAACTCTTCTCCTTTGGACTCTGGGGGTTGATTCAATATACATATACATATATATATATATCTGCCAGCATACATTGTTAAGTCAAAAGTTCTTTTGCAATTTCCCTTTGTTTCTCCACTAAAAGAATACTGGATTCCACATAGAAGTTGTAGCTTAAAGAGCCTTCAGCAAACATAACTTAAAAAAAAAAAAGAATAGCTCAGCCAGGCACATGCCTTTAATCCTTGTGGCAGAGGCAGGCAGATCTCCGAGTTCAAGGCCAGCCTGGTCTACAGAGTGAGTTCCAAGACAGCCAGGGCTACACAGACAAACCTTGTCTTGAAAAAAAAAAAACAAAAAACAAACAACATCATCAACAACAAAAAAAGCTCTCCACACATCCCACCACAGGGCAGGGTGGAGAACAGAAAGAAACCAGGAGCATTTAGTACACTGCTGTGCCGATGCTCAAGACATGAGTGCCCTGACTGCACAAGCCAGGGGAAGCAAGGGGCTTCCAAACAGATAGGAAAAGGAACATTTGCTGTGGATAAGAAACAAGCCCAAAACACAAGATAGCAAGTGTCAGTCAAAGCAAGCAGCCGGAGTCTGGTGGTGATTCTGATCCCAGGATTAGGGAGGCTCACACTGAAGTATTGCCACAAGTTCAAGGTCAACATAGTGAATACCAAGCCAGCCAGCCACATAGGAAAATCTCAAAAAAATTAAATTTAAGTGAAAACAGCAGGGTTCTGACGGCTAATGGGGCTTACTCTGTAAGCCTAGCAACCTAAATTCAATGTAGTTGAACAACTCCAGAGTCCAAAGGAGAAGAGTTCTTAGCTGCAAGGCTCCGACACCTCAGTGAATGGAGTGTCTCTTTCAGAAGCCCGGCGGCCAGTCAGCCTGCATCGAGAAGCAGAGCAAAATCAGAAACAAAGGAGAGAGCGAGACACCAACTCCCAACAAGCGATTCTCTGATCTCCACTCACACAGTGGCACATGCTCAAGTGTACGCATGCGCGTGTGCCTGTGTGCACACGAATGATGCATTTTAAGAAAGTAAAATCTCAAAAGGTAGCATAAGCACTAATAGAATGAATCCTTATTAACTGTCATAATGAAGAGTTAGGCAAGTCAGAAGACACAGGTGAGTTTTTCAAAAGGAGTGAAGAACTCGACTTGCTACAAGCTTGCTACAAGCTTGCTGAGTGTACACATCCTTCTGCTAAATCCACCTCAAGGCACACACAATAGAAAGTTGAGGGAGGCGTAGTCAAAGCCGTGCCTACAACCAGCACTCAAACGAACAAGCTCTCTGTAGTTACAGAATTCAACTTTATTTTTGATTATGTATTTGTCTTTCTTTTTTTTTTTAAATCATTTATTTATGGGTTTGTTTGGGGTTTTTTTGAGGCAGTTTTTCTCTGTGTAACAGCCCTGCCTGGCCTTGAACTCAGATCTGCCTACCTCTGCCTCCCAAGTACTGGGATTCAAGGCTGGCATTAAAGACCGTGTGCCACCATGACCCCAGCCAGACTTCAATTTTAAAAGAAGTTAAACTACGACATACTTGATCACGGAAGATACTAAATCTGGCCAAATGACAAACAGGAATGGCTTGCTCAGCCATAGGTTTTATGCCTTCTCAGGCAGAGTACGCTGATGCAGGAAGCACCTCCCACCAGTAGAGAGGGCTATTTTTCCCCCGTGGTAAATTCTAAAATATTATCCGTGTGAAAGTCAAAGAATAGACAATAAGTTCCTAAAGAACAAGAGATGAGGGATGACGGGTTCTGCTTGATCGACTCTTATGAAAATACAGTGTGGTATTAGTAGAAAATTTACTAACAGAGAGGACAAAGCCCTGATCAGGCGCACGCATTTGGACTCATGCTTTGTAATAAAAGCAGACCCACGGGGTCATGAGAGTACGATGAGTGTCTGGTGAACTGTGCCAGATTAAAGATGCTCACACACATATTTCTTAAGCAAAATTTGCCTTCCACATCATTCGATATGCAAAAAAATAAACCTAGAGAATGTTAGACATAAACTTGGAAGCTAAAGCTGCAGAGTTTATGGAAGACATTATCAATGATCGAATTTTGTCTTCTAGAAGGAAAAGAATAACCGAGTTACCAGCCAACACGAAAGTCTTAATGTAAGTAAAGAGGAGTCTATAAGGGATTTAGATGTTAAAAATGAAAAAACCTGTTCTCGTTAAGGAAGTGAAAAGGCAAAGAAGAAAATGAAGATTCTACCATACTTAAACGGACTCACCTCTAGAACTTTTAAAAGTCTCTACATGTCAGTAAGAAAAGGACAAAGCCACTCAGTTGAAAACGGCTAAAGATTACAGCAACCATGTCACAAAGTATTTCCAAATGGCCAACAAGTATGTGAGAATGTCATCAACTCCATCAGTTAGAAAACCTCTGCCACTCGGTATTACTAAAACCCAGAGAAGGAATGTGGTCCACTGGTTCCAGGAAGCAGCCACAAACTGAAGAGTAAGCATTCACAGACCCCAGGGAGCCACCAAGGTTTCACCAGTATCATGACAGATAAAAGCAGATGACAAACTGAGTCTGGCACTTCCCTAAAGGGTTTTACACACTACACGAAGTAAACAGCTGCAAGTAGCAGTTTTTATGAATGTCACCGAACAATACAGAGAACAATCTATGGTTCCTCCATTTCATCCATTTCTCAAAAAAAAAAAAAAAGAAGGAAAATATGACAGACCTAAAATATCATGGCTTAGGTCTATGTTCTTTGTTGGAAAACAAAACAAAACAAACAAACCAAAAAAAACAAAAAACAAAAACCAAACAGCTGGACGATGGTGGCGCACGCCTTTAATCCCAGCACTTGGGAGGCAGAGGCAGGAGGATTTCTGAGTTCGAGGCCAGCCTGGTCTACACAGTGAGTTCCAGGACAGCCAGGGCTACACAGAGAAACCCTGTCTCAAAAAAACAAAGCAAAACAAAACAAAAACAGAAGAAAAGCAAGATGTGTTGACCGAAAAGCATGAGACAGCTTGTAGCTTTAAGGGCAGGTGAGGCTCGACTGGGTGTTGGTAATAGTTCCTCTTTTTGTCCTGCTGTTGGTTTGCAAAGCGTTCACTCTCTGGCAAATTCCTGTATTCTGCACCTTTTTTATTGTGCAATTTTAATTAAAAACACTTTAAAATTTTCAGTTAAAACTTTTTTAAAAGATTTATTTATTATATGTAAGTACACTCTTTTTTAAAAAGATTTATTTATTTATTATATGTAAGTACACTGTAGCTGTCTTCTTCCAGAAGAAGGAAGTCAGATCTCGTTACTGATGGTTATGAGCCACCATGTGGTTGCTGGGATTTGAACTCAGGACCCCTGGAAGTGCAGCCAGTGCTCTTAATAGCTGAGCCATCTCTCCAACCCCAGTTAAAACTTCTTAAATAAGTATTTCAAATGCATGTGTCACTGATAAGTTTTGTCAATAACTATGGTGGCACATGCCTTTAATCTTAGCACTCAGGAAGCAGAAGTAGACAGATCTCTGAGCTCAAGGGCAGCCTGGTCTACAAGGTGAGTTCCAGGATAGCCAGGGCTACACAGAGAAACCCTGTCTCAGAAAGCAAAACAAAAACAAGCAAACAAACCCATGCATAGTATCTCCATTGGCGAATAGCTGGGGGGAGGGGACAGAGGAAAGAGGGCATGTCCATCTTTCTGGCAGGAGGCAGCATCTTCCTGGATGGACCACCTCCTCCTTGACTCCAGCTTTTTTTTCCTCTGGTGAAGTCATTGCTTTGTTTCTTTCAGGCCTAATACACTGGCAGCCTTTCCTGATCTGTTTTCCTTCCTGACTCAGATAAGCAACCCAGCCTCTGTCTTCATACGTGTTCAGTAAAGCCTCGTCATTCCACGAAAGCTGAACTCTGCTTTTTGGCTGCTACCCTGCACACTAATGACTTCAAATGGATTTATGATTTTTTTTTTGTCATCTGTCTTCTACTAAGCTGTGAGCATCATGACAGTGACTCTGCCAATAAACGCTTGTTAATGATTTCACAATTTAATGAATGAGCCCCACGTTATTACATTGGAGACATAGTACAACTACCTACTTCCAAGATGCTCTTGCCATGTTTGAGAGAGTACTAATTTACCAGACCAGGCATATTACCACCATTGGTGGAAAACAGCATTCATTGGCAGGAATATCCATACTCTCCAAGATAATTTCAACTGTTCCAGAAACGGCATCTACAAAAGCATCTAAGGGGTAGAGTTTTTATCTTTGCAGACTAAGTCATCAGTGACAGATTATAAGTGGACAAGATGTGATGCCAATGGACTCCCAACTGGAATTCTAAATATCAGAATACAATAAGAAGATTAAGAAAAAGAAGATATCCAGCCCTCTGCCTAATTTTAACACCCTAGTGCAAGTGACTGGGAAGGATGAATACTCAGTGTATGGTACAGAAACTCAAACTCAACACTTATTCACGTTTTTTTTGCCCTAGGCACATCCCTGAAATTACAAGGCAAGTAACACATTAAACTACACAGTTCAAGACCATCTACAAAATGAACCGGAGCATTCTGAGACCGCTAGTCGGGATTTTCACAACAAAGGTCTGCAACTCTACAGATTTTTCTATATCACTGTTTAAAAGAAGGCGCAGTGAACATCAGGTTACCTACAAGCCATTGCTTGTGCTAGCCAAAGATTTCAAACATAAGCATGTGTTCTACCGGAAAACATCTGAATTTTATTGTGGAGAAAAACAGTTTATAAACATTACAGTTATGTACGAGCCTCAACTAGAACTATCATCCAACAGCGAGCCAATGTAGGAGCAATTTACCTAACACTCAAACTCTGGGAAATGCAGTCTCAACGCTGAAGATATCAGCAGTCTATCCCATGTCTGCAGTCTCTCTCCTAGTAAACCATCTATTTATATCTTCCACTAACTTGGGCTATAATAAATATTCTAGTAACATGAAGGAAGGTCCACTATCTCTAGCACTATTTGTGGTCAGTAACCTGTAACTTCCCTCTATGCAAAACAGCTAGTTAATAAAGCAAGATCTTTCTAATATGGAAATACCCGGGTTATAAGAGAGATTGCTAATAATCCTAGTAACATCTTGTTGAAGGAGTTCGAGAACTAACTGAACTAGTTAAAATGCAGAAAAAATTCTTTTTATGACCAGAACCAAATAACTAGGCTTTGTTTTATGTCGGATCTCATGCAACAAAAGAATTCCATTTTCCTTATTCATTCTCATAGGTCATATAGGAAGTGACCACATCAGCCTCTTAACAGATTGCTTCCCTGATAACAAAAAAGGGTATTTTACACCTAATAGCCCATAAACACAGCTGAGTCTAAGCTAAGCGTCTTCCATCCCTCTTCTCAATACATTCAGCAGTATGTTGGGGGGGGGGGGAGAATATGCAACCCGGCGTTCGATTCTTAATAATTCTCCATTCACTCATTGCTAGTCTCATCTTAACCCACTATGGGTCACCCAGACCTCGAAGACCGCCATCAGCCGACAGGGTCGGGAAAGAGGCGTTTCTCTCCTAGTCTGGGGGAAAATAAAAATCACAACTCGAGACACCTTCCAGGCCCCCAGCCAGGGCCGGCAGGCGGCCCAGCCCCGGAGACCGGGCGCAGTCCCGGGTGTCTGCAGCCAGGGCCCCGGGCGGAGCCTCCGCAATGCCCGGTTCTTACCCGCCAATCCGCCGCCGCCGCCCCCGTCGCCCCCGTGGCCCTTCCTTCGCTGCAGAATGAAGTAGGGGTTGGCTCTCTCGGTGATCCACAACGCGTTGGCCAGCAGCACCTCCTCGGGATTCACCCACATGGTCCCGGTGGCCGCGGGCAGTCGCACAAAGAGGCCCGCACACTGGCGCGCTCTCCCGGGCACACGCGCGCCCGCCCGGCCGTGGGTGCGGGGCCGCGATGGCCTTCAGCAGGCTGCGGCCCGTGGCTACCGACCCGCGACAAAGACCCAGCGGGCAGCCGGGAACGACGACGGGAATCGGGACCGAGCAAGCAGCATCCTCCCCGCGTCGCCGCGCTCGCCAGGCGCACAGCCTCGCAGCTTGGCCCGGCCCACGGCGGGGCGAGCAAGCGGCGGGGCTCGGTCTCGGGGCGCGGCGGCGTTCAAGGGCGAGCTTGTGCCGGAATCCGAGCCCCCAGGGCGCCGCGATCTCTAGCTGCGGAGCCCGAGATCACCGCTCGTGGACACCGCGCATCGGGACAGCGAGCTGGAAGGACGCTCCGGGCGCTGCGAATGAATGACGACAGCGCTGCTCAGTCGCCGCGAGCCCGGGTGACTGCGGGTGGCTTCTCGCGAGCCCGGTGGGGACTGTGTGCGGAGCGCAGGGCCCCACGCCCATCCCAGCGGGGAGGAAGCTGCCCTGCTCGCAGAGCCTGCGTGTGGCGTGTGTATTCAAGGCTGACGCTCGGCGGGACAGCGCCACCCTTGCCCCGGAAACGTGTGCTCCCAGGTTCCAGACCTGGCTCTAGAGCTAGGGGTCCAAGGTGGACACAGCCAATGGTTGGTAATGTTTTTGTTTCCTGCATCCCTGGATCAAGTCACGCGCTAAACTTGTCACCGTCGGCGGCCCCTCCCCTTCCATTCCTTTGTAATTAAAGTGGCCCAGCTAAAAGCATTACATCACTTCTTTCCTTGACCTACAGGGCGTAAGCTATAGCAAAGTTGGAAACGGCCCAAAAGCTTAAACCAACTAATTCTCACCACAGCTGTCCCTGTATTGGGCATTAGGAGCTTTGAGGAGCACTAGCAAGGCAGAATTCAGAGGTGTATTCGAACTTAATGGATGCATTGTTTGTTTGTTTAAGAAAATTAAACCACGCCGGGCAGTGGTGGCGCACACCTTTAATTCCAGCACTTGGGAGGCAGAGGCAGGCGGATTTCTGAGTTCAAGGCCAGCCTGGCCTACGAAGTGAGTTCCAGGACAGCCAGGGCTACACAGGGAAACCCTGTCTCGAAAAACAAACAAAACAAAACAAAACAAAACAAAAAAACAAACAAAAAAAAGAAAGAAAAGAAAATTAAACCAGAGACACTCAGACCAGACGTCTTTATCCTTAACAATTTGTCTTTCCCTGCATTCATGGAATCCCTTTGTGGTCTCACCTCATCTGCATCATATCTGATGTGACTAAATGCATTCACCCAAAAATGGGGCCAGAGAGATTGCTCAGTGGTTAAGAGTACTGACTGCTCCTCCAGAGGTCCTGAGTTCAATTCCTAGCAACCACATGGTGGCTCACAACCATGTGTAATGGGATCTGATGCCATCTTCTGGTGTTTCTGAAGACAGCTACAATATACTCATAAACATTAAATAAATAATACTTTGCCGGGCGGTGGTGGCGCACGCCTTTAATCCCAGCACTTGGGAGGCAGAGGCAGGAGGATTTCTGAGTTCGAGGCCAGCCTGGTCTACAAAGTGAGTTCCAGGACAGCCAAGGCTACACAGAGAAACCCTGTCTCGAAAAACCAAAAAAAAAAAAAAAAAAAAATGCATTCACCCAAGAGATCAGAGATTGTTTTCAGCAAAAGAGGTTTTCCTTTTCAGACGACGAGAGTTTACTAGACTCTGCAATGGCCCAAACATTAGCCAATCATGAGAACTTCCTCTTTTCAAATAACCAAACCATTCAAATACATTTTTTATGTGTGTACCTATGATTTAAATGTGTCCTTCCACCCCCAAATTCAGTCACTGTGACAGCATTAATCTGTGGGGCCATTAGAGGCAATTAGGCCGAGAGAGGTCCCTCGGAAGCAGCACGCAGGAGGTGGGGTAGTTTATCTATCAGCTCAACCCTGTGAGGATGCAGGCGGAACCAGTCGCAGATGCGGCCCACGTGGCTGTAGACTTATTGGCTTTGACAACCACGAGAAATAAAAGTCTTTCTTTTAAAAATTACCCATCTCATTACAGCAGTACAGATGGACTAAGATCGGTTTGGGTGTGATTCTGACTTTGTGTTGAGGACTCTTTCAAGTAGCTGAGTGAAAACATTGGCAGCCATTCCAATAAGGCTTTGTTCCCAGCCCGAGGGTGCTGAAGACATGCGAGGCTGTCTTCCGGTCACCATGAGGGTCTTCTCCCTGGTTTATTTATTTATTTAGATACCTATCAATTGACAGGGTCCCACTGTGCAGCCCAGAATGGCCTTGAACTCAGGAGCCATAATCAGGCTTTCTGGTTGGTCTGCGCTAGCAATCCGTCTGGCTTTTCATCTTCAATCTCTTTAGGAGACAGACACTAGACCTTCAGGCCTTTAAGAATGTTCAACACTGAACAGACTCAAGACATGTTGCTTTGTGGCAGTATAATTTCTAAAACTACAATAATCCCTCCATGCTGAGAATGGAGACAGTGAGGCAGGGAGCTCTCTACCTTGAGAAAAGCATTAATTAAACTGTCTCAGAGTTAATCTATTTTTTTTTCGTGTCCTTTATTTCTTGGGTTTCTGTAAATGTAGGCACTTCTATGGGCACGGCAGAGAGAAATTTAGTTCTTTCTGTCTTGTTTGGCCAAACACAATAAAGATATGTTTTTTTTTCCATTATCAATTTCTGTTTCCTACATAGAAACTGAGGTGTTGGGTTGTGGACCTAAATATTTGGTAATAGTTTGGCCCCTTCAGTATTAAAATCAACAAACAAAAAACCAAGAGGTACTTTCTGTAACTAGCATTTTTTTTTCCTTTTTGAAACAGGATTTCTTTGTGTAGTCCTGGCTGTCCTGGAACTCCAATGAAGACCAGGCTGGTCTCAAACTCAGAGATCTGCCTGCCTCTGCCTCTCAAATGATGGAATTAAAGACCTGCTCCACAACTGCTCACCTAGTGAACCAGCATTTTCAAAGACTCTACAAAGTCCCTTAATAACCTCATTTACAGGATCCTTATCTTGATCAAATCCTGGCTTTCAGGGCAGGGTGGCACACGCCTTTAATCCCAGCAGAGGCATTTGCATCTCTGTGAGTTCAAGGTCGGTTCCAGGTGAGAGCCACTGAACAGACCAGGGCTACAGAGAAATCCTTTCCAAAAACCAAACCAACCAACCAAACAAACAAATACATGACTTGACACAAAACCTCTACATAACTTAAAGTGCAAATTTAGCTTAGATTTTCATTAGTGTTTTAGCAACAAATTACGATTTTCTTTTTTTTTTCTTTTTATTTAGTCTTACGATTTTCTTTTGCAATGCATGCATTCAATCACTTACTCATTCATTCAATAGAATGTCTGTTGTACCTATGGCATTGGGACAGAAATTGAACAAAACACAGGGAAAACTCTGTCTTTGCAAAGATCAAAACATAAAATTAGTAATAGTAAGACAAATATTGCAAAAAAAATTGCTTGGAGAACAAACTTGGACTTTGGGCAGAATAAACACACACACACACACACACACACACCCTTTAGTTATTTTCATGGAAGACATAAGACAAATTTTACCTACTACCAGATAACTTAAAGACATTGACCAAAATGGAGAAATTACAGGGAGTTTGTGGTGACCTGCTGGTGCCAAATTTCTAACAGGTTTTAGGATCAGAACCTAGGCCCTGATAGTCCTCACAAGCCAGGAAAACCGCACATTATCACAGGCCAGTTAAACAGGTAAGAGGCACTGCAAAAGAGAGAAAGAAGATTATTCAATATGGTCTCTTTGGGAACCGGAACAAAGATGTTTGGTAACCCTATCCCCCCAGTCCATCTTCAGGGTCCTGGAATGCTGTAAGGCACAGGTTTACTTGAAGGAGCAGTGGTGTGCATAGCTAAGGAGCCCTGGTCAGGGTATGGTCCTGTCAATCATCACTGTCTTAGCTCTATTCTGCAAGGTGATCTGGCAAGGTATTATACTGTATGGAATCTATTCCTCGGGCACAATTTCCTTTTCTGTCTGGCACCAGGCTTCAATCTATTTCATTCAACATAAGATTTTGGAGGAAATTCTAATTTGGAGGGGGGGTGGAACCATTATTTCAGTGGTTTAAAGGAGAGAGGGACGCCACAAGTGTTTCTTTAGACTATCTTCTCTCTGGTGTAACCAGGATCGTTATAATTCTGCTTTCTGTGCCTTTATTATAAGGTCACGGTGTTGTAATGAACAAATAATCAAATAAATCTCAATTAGGAATGATCCGTGGGGGGCCTAATAATTCTAACAGTCTGTGAGGTGAATGAATACCTTTAGTTTTTCTGTTCATTTTTTGTTGTAAAGCCCCCAAAATGATTTCATTTCGTATGAAGAGAAAAGCAGACAACAGTTGCTTAGATAAGGAGCCGCCAGTGATTCAACTGCGTGTGTTGGTGTTGCCCTGAGCTCTCCCACCTTGTGCGTTGTGCTGTGTTTGACCTGGGAGACCTTCACTTCTGGCGGTCCCTGGTACGCTCTGTCGGTAGAAAATTCAGTTTCAGTTACAGCAGAGGGTATTTACCAAGTAGCTAAAGGGCTACCACTTACCAGAAGAAGCCTACCACTCTCATCTTTATAAGGAACATGTGTTTTAAATGCCCCCATCTCCCTTGCTCAACCTGGAAGGGTGGTAGCTTTAGCAGGCTCCTTGGGATTGGAGGGGGAACAACACTGACATCTTAGGGTTCCCATTGCTGTGAAGAGACACCATGACCAAGGTAACTCTTATAAGAGGTTGGCTTACAGATTCAGAGGTTCAGTCCATTATCATCAAGGTGGAAGCATGGCAGCTTCTAGGCAGGCCTGGTGCAGGAGGGGCTGAGAGTTCTACGTCTTCATCCAAAGGAAGCCAGGAGAAGACTATCTTCCAGATAGTCAGGAGGAGGATCTCAAAGCTCACCTCTACAGTAACACCCTTTCTCCAACAAGATCACACCTCCTAATAGTGCCACTCCCTGGACCAAACTTATTTAAACCACCAAACCTGGCTACTTGGTAGACAAAAGGCTGGCATAGTAGATCTAAGCCTTTGCAGTAACTTTGATGTTGGTTATAGAATTCTTCCCAGTGGGGACATCTGGAAAAACTAGATAAACCAGTCACAACAGCAGGTCTGCAATTAATACAGCTCATTCATGACATAAAAGCCACCTTTTTCTTTCAATTTTAAGATGTCCAGGACCATCCTCACAGACAGGATTGAAAGAGCAAGTGAGAAGGCGAGGCTGATTCCATGACAGGCTTCAAACTGGCAGTTAAGGAGACTAGGCCTAAATCTCTGTCTCCAAGAACTGGGCAATTCCAGGCAAGTCCAGGCCTCAGAAGGTGACCCACCACCTGGCCTGAGGAAAGGACAATGAATGGGTCAGCAGCAGTTTCCAGACCTCCTCAGCTACTTCCTCAGTAACAGTTTCCAGACCTCCCCAGCAGGTTTCCAGCCCCCATATTCTGGTAATGGAATGTCTGTAGAGATGAACCCAACAGATTAACATAGAAGTCATCTACCCTGAGATTCCCTAATGTGTTTTAAATCAGGCCTGCAAGCTCACTTGGTTGTCTCTCTGCTTTGATAATGGGAGACCCCAGCATGCTGGACTTCTGCAGAATAAAACACTCTGCGTTTATATAGTATCTGAGTCCTGGGTGTTATTCTTCAGCGAATCATGGGCCCTTACACAAGGAGAGTTCTCAAACTGGATTCTGACGTGTAACTGTGGTATCTTCTTCCTGTCCATTCATTCATTCATTCATTCATTGATTCTACTTTTGAATTCTGAGATGTTCTGGAAATAAAAAAAAATGAATGAAGCATTGTTATGTTCCATCAGAGTCACTTGGGGCAGATCTTCATGGAAGGAAAGAAGAAGTTTCTTTAGGGGAAGCATGAAGTGCAAAATGAACAGAGCTGCATTTTCTGATCAATTATTTGTCATTAAAGTGACCGAGTCATTAATGATTGGGGAAGAGTGAGAAGGTGATGCCTTTATATCACAGCAGAAAAAGGGAATAGTCTACTTCAAATAAGTACTATGGGTGTTCTCAGAGCAGATAGGGACCATTTTCCCCAGGCTTAGTTAGCATTTGTGAGTTTTTAGGTGGCTAACAAAGATGTATTTACATAACAATTGAACTTCTAAACTTCAACTAGTTTCCTGGATTTAGGGAGGAAAAAGACCCTAGGAAACCCTTGTAGGATGTTGGCCTGGTGTTGCTATGTATTCAAATGCTAAATACTGTATCTGAGACTTGGTTGCCCTAAGACTAAGATAAGTGAATTCTCACAAACACCAAATGATACTGACTGGTTCATAAAGATGCCTACAGCCTGGGTTGGGCAGAAAAGAGGGGGCAGAGCAGAGGTCTGAGGTAGGGACAGAAGGAAGAGAGAGGAAGAAGTACGGAAGTGTCCATGGGTTAGGTGGATCATGAGGGCGTGGCGGTGAGGGTCGGCCTGATGGAGGAGGAGTGACCCAGGCAGAGCATGGCAAGCGAATATCTAGAGGACCGCCACATAGAAGTAGACAAAATAGCATAGAGGGTTGATATCTGCTCAGCTTGCGGCTGAAAAGAGGGCTCAGAGGTTAAGAGCACCAGCTGCTCTTTCAGAGGTCCTGAGTTCAATTCCCAGCATACACACGGAGGCTCACAACCATCTGTAATGAGATCTGGTGCCCTCTTCTGGCATGCAGACAGATATGCAGGCAGAATGCTGTATACAAAATAGATAAATGAATAAATCTTAAAAATGAAAGATAGATTTTATATATATATATAAAGGTTCCTGTGTCCTTTATCAGGGAATAATATCATCTAAAGTGGGGTAGAAACCCCTAATTGATTTTTAAAGACAACAGCGGTTATAGCAACCCACAGCATAATTTTAACCACAACAAACCTTAGTTACAGTTCCTCTGAGTGTCCCAGTTAGCTTTCATTGTCAACTAAAACATACTTTGAAAGAGAGAACCTCAACTGAAGAATTGCCCAGATTGGGTTGGCCCGTGGTCATGTATGTGAGAGATTGCCTCTCTTGATAGTTGATGTGGGAGAGCCTCACCCACTGTGGGCGGGAACATCTCTAGGCAGGTGGGTCTGGGCTGTAAAACTAGAGAACTTTCTGAGCATGAATAGAAAGCAAGCCAGGAAGCGGCTGTCCTTTATGATATGTGCTTGAGTTCCTGAGTGAGCTCCGCACTGACTTCCCTCACTGTCGGACAGTTAACTAGGAAGCATAAGATGAAGTAAACCCTTTCTTCCGTTAGTTGCTTTTGGTGTTCGTGTTTATCACAGCAACAGAAGGGAACTGAAGACACGTCATCCTTCACTTTATATGCAAGGAAATTAAGGCTCGGAAAAGCAGAGAGGCTTAGCTGGGGTCACGTGATACAGCACTGGTTAATCTTGCCTTACTCTGATGAAATACCAGACACAAACAACTTAGAAGAGAAATGATTTATTTTTGGCTCGGGGTTTCAGTCCATGGTTGCATGGCTCCGTGTACCTGGATCCGTCACGGCAACAGAAGCCCGAGGCATAGGGTTGTCCACTTTATGGCTGACCAGGAAGCACAAGGAGCAGGATAGGACATGGCCAAGGGTAATATGTCCCCAAAGACCTGTGACATACATCCCAGTGACACGCTTCCTCTAACTGGTCCCTTCCTTTCTCGTTTCCAGAATCTCCCCAGAACAGCGCCACCAGCCTGAATCATTAACAGCCTGAAACCCTCCCTTCACTCTCCCCTACCTATCACACTTCTCTTAAAAAAAAATACTAGTATGGCCTTGACCCATCATTGTGGTCTAGCTGTTAGGAGTCATCTATTGATTGATCAGAGCTGAACCACATGCCTGCCCTGGTGAAAATTGTGGCAGAGGATTTGGGTCGGCGCGGGACGATTGTTAAACCCAAACATTCAAGGAGAAAGACCACGGACCAAAGTCATCAGGACCGAATTAACTAATCTTTTTAATCTTTACGTAGGCATTCTCCTGTGTACAAGAGATCAGCACTGGATGTGAGGAAGACACGGGCTTTTATTGCCCATGGATAGGGAGCTTCCGAACGAGAGGGGTGTGGCAGGCAAAGTGGGCGGGGTTACAGGAGCCGAACAGGAGCATAGCGGGTTAGTCTCAGTGATCTCCTGAAGACAAGATTGCAAGGTGGGCATAACAGCGGTTCGCTTACAGGTGATTCCGCGAGGCTCCTTCCAGGGACCTTAGCGACAGCTTATGTCACCATCATCTGCTGCCTCCCGGTGTACCACACAGGCTGCTTGTAAAAAGACTGCCTGCTGCCCCAGCTCTCTCTGTTCTCACAGTGTTCCCAGCTAGTCCCTCTCTCTCCCCTTTCTGTCCTTCCCTGTCTCCCCCATTCTCTGCCCTCATGGCCCTGCTCCTGTCTGTCTGTCTGTCTGTCTGTCTGTCTGTCTGTTTGCATGTCCACTTGTCTGCCTCTACCCCTTCTCCAGGTCCTCACACCTCTCCCTTCCCCCTGCAAGCCCCCTTTATACCTGATCTGTTGCTTGGCGTAGTTACTCAGGGGCATACCTTGCATGGACCTTCGAGGTACCCCTCGCCATGTTATATTTCATAACAACAATAGGTCGTCATAACAAGCTTTTGAAACAAAGATAGGTTTGCAAGATGGTTATATTAAGTTTTTGAAACAAAGGCACAGTTGCCATCTGCTGAGGCGGTCAGTGCAAAACCATTTGCTAAGGTTACAGGTGGGGCATAGCCCAGTCCTTGAGAGATAGAGGTTTAATCACAAACAGGAATAAACCTAGTTTATGTTTATGATGGAGGTAGACTGGTTCACCACAATTCCTCAAGGTAAATCAGAGTTAATGTAAGGAGGAGTGTTTATAGCATGCATATAAGATATCTATACAACCTGCATTGACAATTGTCTCAAAAGTCTTATCTCCTCTTGAGTGCACTTCGGTATTGCATAAATGTAATATATTTTGTTTTATTTCTTTCTAATATGCAGTGGATTGCCTTTTGACAATTAGAGCATATATTATCTAAATTATCTATACCTATAAGAAGAGGAAGAAGATGAAAGAGAAGGCACCACCAGCCCTAGGGACATGCACCTGTAGTTACATGTATGTAGGGGAGGCTGGAGCAGGAGATCTCTCGAGTCATTGCCAGCCTGGCAAGTTGGAAACAGTGGGATCCTGTTTCAGGGAGAGAAAAAAAATATCTTGTGACCCACCACCAACCTAATGTTTTAAAATGAAGTAATATTTTTATTGATCTTTTGGTATAAAATACTTTTATTCACAGACCTATATTTTTATAAAAGAAGATGCCAAGTTTTATGTAGGCGTCTACATCTTAATCAAGTCTGCAGGGAGAAAATTAGATAGTTTAGTTTTCTCTCTGGGATGAGATAACTTGGCTGTGTTTTTAAAAACCACATTGAGAATATTCTTAATACAGAAACCCCATATTCTTCTTGAATCTCAAGTTTTCCAAACATTTTATGTTTTTCCAAACATTTTATGGTTTGACTAAAAAGGAAATTTTTTTTTGGTTTGTTTATATGTTTTTGTTGTTTATATTTTTTGAAACAGGGTATCTCTGTGTGTCCCTGGCTATCCTGGAACTCGATCTGCAGACCAGGCTGTACTTGAATTTATAGAGATCTGCCTGTCTCTGCCTCCTAAGTCCTGGGATGAAAGGCATGTGCCTCCACCACCCAGCTAGGAAAATAATTTTTTAAAAAAACCAACCAACAAACAAACAAACTAACTTACAACAAACTAACTAACAACCCCCCCCAACAGTAAACAACAAAATCAGGTGTGGCACACATCTTTACTCCCAGAACTCAGGAGGCAAAGGCATGCAGATCCCTTCAACTTGAAGGCTAGCCTGATCTAATATACAGAGTTTTAGGATAGCCAGGACTACATAGTGAGACCTTGTCTCAACAAATAAACAAGAAAGAAAGCAAACAAAACCCAAAACAACCCCCACCCTGTACAGCAACAATCAAACCAAAACTGAAAATGAAACAAAACAAAACGAACCGAATCAAACCAAACAAAACAAAATATTTAGTCAACAATGCTACCACAAAATGATACCTCTAGCAGAAGCCCCTAATTTACCAGCTACCTGATTCATAAAATAAGAAACAAAATTCTCTATTTCTAACTTTTCAGAGTTTTCAAACAAGATTACAAATCATAGCATGGTCTATGAATGGAGGCTCTCAAGTCTTCGAAGAAACTTGAGGTATAAAAACATAAAGAAGACAGACGCAGTCGCCAGAAGGAGGTGAACTCTCCAACCAAGGCCAGGCGTACCAGCAGGCTGTTGAGTAGTCTTCCTCAGGGTTATGGAAAAGCCAAAGCTGAAGCAACAGCCAAAAGAAGGGGCAGGCTTGGTTTGGGAGGTCCATACACGCACTGAGGTCCGCACACGCACTGAGGTCCGCACACGCACTGAGGTCCGCACACGCACTGAGGTCCGCGCACACGCACTGAGGTCCGCGCACACGCACTGAGGTCCACACACGTACTGGCTCTATGCTCTGCCCACGGAGTTTGCTTTTGAGGATGTCCTGCCTTGAAGATGTCTTTGCTTCTGTAAAATTCGGACCTAAATAGACATTTTCGTCATAAAATTGGGCTGTTGGGGTTGTTACTTTTCTTGTCACTTGCAATCTCCTTACAGGCTGAGAAGTATAATCTTCCATAAAAAGGGAATGTGTTAAATCATACTGATTTCGCTTTTCAAAATTACAGTTCACTTGTAATCTGAGTGACTCAGTCGGAGTGACATTCTATCTCTGGATCGAACGTGTTTAAATATATTTTCCTCCATCTCCCCTTATATAGAGCTAGATCCCACTCATCTGCAGCAGGTCCCTCAGGAAATTCCTTTTCCCAAAGTTAGGCATTTAGACAAAGCCAGCATTCCCTCGGGACTTGAAAGTTTCTACTTGCTAAACTCTCTGGCAGAGGTGATTTGTAGCTCTCGATTAACCACAGCTCTAGCCTCTAGGCTCCCTCAGTTCCTCTACCCTACCTCTACTCACAATCCTCTACCCTAGTTCACAAGCTGTCTACCTCCCAAGTACCCATTCCCATAAAATCCAGATCCCACCCCCAGGCCCGCTTCTCGCCGCTTGCTTTCTGGGAGACAGCCTTGGCAGTTTCCCTGTTTCACCCACGGAGCAGCTATTTTGATTTTTTTTTTTACTGTATTCATTTTTTTTCCCCAATCAATCTAGAAAACACTGAAGAGGAAGTCACATAAAATAAATACCCCCTACCTGAAGCATCTCCACAAACTGTGGCCCTCGGATTTTCACATGAAGTTTCAATGAAGAAGCGCGCTGAAGGAAATGAGAAACTCTTTCTCAGATGTCCCAATAGATCTCACTGTTCAAGATGGAGATGGTTGGGTCAGAGAGGGCTGCACCCTAGAAACTGCCTTTTTAATTTATTATTATTATTTAATAAAAACTACACAAGTTTTATTTTGTTTTTTTTTTGTTTTGGTGTATGGTGTGTGTGTGTGTGTGTGTGTGTGTGCACGTGAGCACATCTATTTTATAAAGTATGTACCTCTAGCTGACATTTTCATTGTGTTAAGATTTAATTTTAATCCACACAAAATTGGGCTGTTGTTGTTGTGATCCACACAAGCAGATCACGTTAATTCTCAAAGTTCAAGAATACAGATAATCCGAAAGAAAGAATTTTAAAGATGTAGTGCACGATATTTTTCTTTTCAAACAAACACAAAACGTCTAAGGCAGAGGATTACTACAGGTTCAAGGTTAACCGAGGCTCTGCCCCAAACACGAATCAATGAAATAGTTCACATAAAATTCTGTAACTTGCCTTCATTTCAATATACCCTCTGAGCACATTCCAAGACTTATGAGAATGTTTATATCATTGCTCATACTAACTCCATATTGTTTAACAATGGATGTTGCTCTGCCATTGTTGTGGGCTGCTGAAGAGGGTTATGCCATCTCAGGGAAGGATTCCTCAGAGTACTTGGAGTGGTAAAACTATCTTGGATGAAACTGAAGTCTGGACCAGCCCTAAATTCCTAAGATAAAACATTCTTACTGCCGGGCAGTGGTGGCGCACGCCTTTAATCCCAGCACTTGGGAGGCAGAGGCAGGAGGATTTCTGAGTTCGAGGCCAGCCTGGTCTACAGAGTGAGCTCCAGGACAGCCAGGGCTACACAGTGAAACGCTGTCTCCAAAACAACAACAACAACAAAAAACCCCAAACAACAAGAAGAAGAAGAAGATAAAACATTCTTGATTCCTATACAGTGTGACCCTGAGCTAAAGGTTAACTCCCTGACCATTTAGCTGCCACCTCTCCACTTTGTCAACAACCATAGTCTGTCTGTCTGTCTGTCTGTCTGTCTCTCTCTCTCTGTCTCTCTCTCTCTGTCTCTCTGTCTCTGTGTCTCTCTTTCTCTCTCTCTCTCCCCCTCTCTCTCCTTCTGCTTGGGACATCCTGCCTGAGGTTAATAAAAACCCTATTCTGCTTATTCAGGCCTCTTGTGAGATTTTTCTCTTCAGGAACGCTATAACACTTCCTTTTATTTACCTCCTTTGTCATTATTACCTGCAACTTTACAATATTATATGATAAGTTATTTTTCCGATTGTAAAAATGAGCCAATTCTTCCAGATTAAAGTATATATAGGCAGGTTTATTGTCATGGGACTGGAGAAAAAAGGAGAAAGGGAGGTAGAGAGAGAGAGAGAGAGAGACAGAGAGAGAGAGAGAGAGAGAGAGAGGAAGAAGAAAAAAGAGTGTACAAACCAAAATATCTGGATTATATAGGGAAGAGCCCCCCTGGGGGAAGGGCAGGAAAATTTAAGTTGAGGGGGGTAGGGACCGTGGGATTCTGGAAGAACCTGGAAGCCAGGTCTGCTTTGTTAAGTAGATTATGAACCTCAGCCCCTTATCCTGGGTCTGAAATCCAACATTAAAGACAAAAATAAGGTGAATATGTTAAAATGCAAATCTTTAAGCATTACTTCTTTAGTTTTGTATACACTGCCAAAGGACATTTAGAGTGGACGTTTTCAGTGTTCCTGATACCCACTGACAAATAGGTTTCCAGCAAGGCTGCACGCTGTCCTTTGGAGAAACAGGCCGGCGATACCTAATCCCTTCAGCCTCGTGCATTTCTGTCTTCTGAGCTGAGCTCCATGTGATCCAGCAGTTTGATTACATTTTTGGTGGACGTCATGCTTTTTCTAAGACCAGTTTTATTTTTCAAATTATAAAAATACGTTTACATTGGGGCACGGTAGAAATACATGGGAGAAAGCCATGTTCCAAAATACCACACAAAATATTGCCACTTAGAGATAACGCTTGCACTTTTGAAGGCCTTCCAAGTAACAGACAGACTGCACTTTAAGGGAGACGGATGAAGAGATGCTTCCTTTCTATGGAAAGGGCTGTTCTGAGGTAACACAACTTTGTGTCTGTTTTCCAAGGATACTTCTGGTGCTTATTCTAGAGAATTGAAATCAAAGACCAACACCAGGGTTCTAGACATGGATGAGTCAATGACTTCTGCAGAAGGGAGACAGATTTATGCTCCACTTCCTATGTCTGTGTAGAGAAAACCCGAAAAGATTTATGATAATGAACAAAAATTCGAGGAAGCCTCCCCTGCCCCTGAAAAGGGCATCAGAGGACAATGCAAATGACTTTCCTTTTCAAAGTCTGTGCAAATTGTCCTCTTCAGCTGCCAAGCAGACTCAACAGGGAACAGAGCTTCCTTCTGCAGAAAACTAAAGGAGGGAAACTGAGTGAAAAATGAGATAAAAAAGGAAGGACATGACTGTTTCTGTAAGGGTCTAGGATGTGCGGTAGAATGTCACCCAGGACTCAAATAGTATGTAAACGCAAAGAGCGTTTTACTCTGCAGAAGTCCAGCATGCTGGCATCTCCCATTACCAAGATAGAGAGACAACCAAGAGAGTTCTCAGGCCTGATTTAAAACACATTAGGGGATCCCGGGGTAGGTGACCTCTCTCTTGCTCCATCTCTACAGACATTCCATTACCAGGTTGTGGGGCTGGAAACCTGCTGGGGAGGTCTGGAAACTGTTGCTGAGGAAGTAGCTGAGTCTGGAAGTCTGGAAACTGTGGCTGACCCATTGTCCTTGCCTCAGGCCAGGTGGTAGGGCAGCTTCTGAGGCCTGGACTTGCCCACTGAGCTGCTCATTTGATGCCTGTCATGGAGTCAGCCTCGCCTTCTCATTTCTTCCTTCAGTTTAGGGCTATCTCAAATCCTTGAGATGTTTCAATGGGCTGGTACTGTTGTTGGAGAATAAATGTGTTCCTTAACAAACCTAACTAAAGCATTGATTGATTATGCCGGGACCACAAGTCAAAGCTAACATCAGTTGGATTTGTCTTGTAGTCTCTTTCTGACGGCCATGGATTCTTTGACCACCCCTAAGTGGTCAACATAGAAGCAACATTCCTCACCTAAGGCTGCATAGAGTCCTCCCTGCTGGAGGAACAGCAAGTCTACTCCTCTTCTGTTCGGTAAGAGTACTTCTGCCAGGGAGGATAAGGAATTCTACAGGGCTGTGATAAACTTTTCCATTTCCTGTATATCTGCATCTATTGCTATCCATAGGGCCTTGGATATGTTATCTTGGAGCATTAGGGCTTAGGCCCCTACACTAGCAGCTCCAGCCAGCCCTATGCCAAGGAGAGAACGTAGTTACATAGAGGAAATGGCCACCCTTTTAATTCAATTGTTTGGAGATGCTAGCTGATTGAAGACGTTCTCCCTTGAGTAATAAGTAACCCTGGATACAAGCTGTATTAGAACAAAAAAAAATCCTCAGTCATATTTACAACAAGGTCATAAATCCATGGAGTAAGCCCCAAGGTAGAAGCTCACTAAGTATTCTCTGGGGGCAGCACGTATCCTGCAACAGTAGGCGTTACAGTGTGGTTACAGAGGTGGGAATAGGCTGGGGTACCTTATTTCCAATGCAGAGTCCCTGTCCAGCAACCAACAGTTCTGCCCTAAGTCTGGGGAGAGAAGAGTCAAGGACTGACAGTACAATCGGCCTCCTTGCCAGCCACTGTGAACTTATTGTATCGCCCCTGGGGGTACCCAGATGCAACAAGGGGGCTATTGACTGGTGCAGCAAAGTGCAAGCAGTAAGCAAGTAGGATCAGGAGTGCTGGAGTTGCAGCTTCAGCGGATCGACAGGGTGTGGGGTGACCTTCCATCATTCAGGTGTCGGTTTGCCTGGAAATCTCCTCCGCTGAGATCTCAACTGCTGGATTGTCTCTCGTGGCAAGTTTAACGTGGGAGTGGTGTATGGTGTATCCACTTCCTGATCTCATCCACCTTAACAGCCATAGGTGTGGTCAGGATCATGATGTGAGGTCCTTTCCAGAGGGATGCCAGAGTCTTGTGGCTATGTCTCTTAATCTACACTTCATCACCTGGTTCAAAGTAATGGGTGTCAGCGGAGGAGCAGACGACTCATGAACCTGGCAGATGACAGGAGGAGCAGACGACTCATGAACCTGGCAGATGACAGGAGGAGCAGACGACTCATGAACCTGGCAGATGGCAGGCCTTGGTTGCTTCTGGACCCTCTGGAGGACTTCCAAGGATTTTAAAAACTCATGTTAGTCATAAGTTTAGGGTAGGGGGTAAAGTATGTAACAGTTAGGGACTAAGGGATGCTGAGAACCTGGAGGACCAGATCTGCTTTGACATATTAAATAGGTGCATCGGTCGACTGTTTGTCCTGGGTTTGAGATCTGACAGAAATATATCTGCTGAAGGATATTTCCTATGATAGCTATCTCAAGTGTTAATTCAAAAGCAAGTTAAGAAGATAATTTTAGGAAGAGTAGAAATGCCTTGGTACGTTACCCAAAGCCCAGGAAACCCCTGTGAATTGCTGGCCAGAGTAGACTGTATGTCATTTGAATCCCATATTTATGCCTCTATGTAAATGGATTTATAAATTATAGCTGGCCTGTATAAAAGACACACAGCCAGTTATTTTATTTACAAGCTGGAAGCCTAGATCGGGCAGGTTTGGAACTGTTCTAATCTAATTCCCAGCCACATGTCCATTGTTACTTTTTGTTTCTCCTGGCCTCATACACACGGTCCATCCCCTCTAATGGTCTAATGGCCGCTTCCTCTTCTCCCATGTCCTTTCCTCTCTTCCTCTTTCTCCCTGTAATCATCAACTGGGTAACTGAAAACCTACCTACCTCTATCTACTGCCCAATCACAAGCTTTAGCCTTTTATTGACCAATTAACTTGGGGAGCAAGGCTACACAGCATCACTTGTTGTATACGATGATTTCTTCACCAGGGGCAACCGGAACTCGGGGGGCCAGTACTTAATATCTGAATGTACAGCAGCACCAGACCAACCCACCATCACCTCTATGCTCTGGATTTCCACATCAAATTGCTAATAGCTTCGATTGCTATGTATCATCAGTCAGAACAAATCCAGGTTATTGATAATTTATCCAGTGACTCTTCTTTTGTTAGAAAAAATGTGCACTACAGACAATTCTTAAACATTAATGTCTTTAGTGTTCATAAGTCCAAAGACTTCATGTTGTATTCCATCACTACTGAGGGAGTAAGAAAAATTGAACATTAGGACATTGAAGAAGTCTGATAGCATTCTACAAAGAGGTCCAACCTAGTTCAAGTGTAGATGAAGACACTTGACCTTTTCTTAAATACGTAGTCTCTAAGATTTTAGCAAAGGCACCTAAACACATTTGCCCATGTGCTGCTAGTAAAACACAGTCATTTATTCTCTTTGACTTGGAAGAAACCAAGAATAAAGCTGAGTCAAAATTCCCATGGCAGCAGAGTTGAGGAAAAGGAACTGAGGCCCCATGTAATAGTAGAGGGAGGGCATTTGGTCACCGTGTGAGATGATGTCTCTGGTCACCTGGCACTGGAGGATCATTCCTCTGTCAGGTGAGCATGACTCTCAGGGTGTGTGGCATGAGGCATATGCAGGTTGTTTGGAAAAGACCTTTGAGAAAGATATCATAGAGAGGTGTGGTCACTCAACCAATTAAATGCTTCCTGGTGTCTTGGAGTGTTGGGAGAATGGTGACTAGGACAAGACTCATACACTATCTAAGAATGAAGGGTCTTCTCCTACGAACTTATCTTACACATTTGTGCCTAAAATGAGTGTATATCCATTTCACTGTGGTATCAGTCAGACTGGAACACAAATACCCTCTTTTCACAAGGTGGGTTATAGAGAGTGTGCTATATACCCTAGGGGCTGACATAGGTCCCAACTTTTAAAATATGAGGCCACTCTTCATGAACTCTACAGAAAGCTGGCAGATAAAAAGGCAAAATTAATACGCATGTAGATCGTCCTCATTCACACAAGCAGTGGCTTATCTCCCCCGTCCTTTCAGTATGTCTGTCTCATGTCATCAATTATAACACCTTTCATCTGACACCACTAGTGTACTAGTTACACCTGATATTGTAGTTTACTAGGAGTTAGGTGTACTGAAGTCCACCAGCTTAACTGTTAGCAGCCTTCTGGAGATAAAAGTAGAGAAATACATCTCGGTGGGAGCAGTAGAGAACAGGTAGGAAGGAAAACTGAGATTCTTACCCCAGGATCCGAGTAGACACATTTATTTGTTTGTTCATCCACCCATCCATTCATCCACTCAGCTATCCACTCATTCACTCATCCATACTTCCAATTATTCCCTTCATATCTCATCTACTCGCTACTTACTTGCTCATTCATTCATTCATTCATTCATTCATTCATCTACCTATACATCCATCCATCTATCCATTTGGTCACTCACTCATTTCATTCATTCATTTACCCATCCATTCATTTACTAACTCACTCATTCATTCACTCACTCACTTATCCATTACTTTATCTAGAAGCAGGTCTTGCCTAGGTATGGGAACAGAGACCCATCCTGCTCCTCTGGGGCTTACAGCCTTTTCAGATGGGTATGCAATGGAAGCCAGATGATACTTCTTATAGAGTAGTTTGAAGTTGACAAAGTGTGACTGCTTATGAGAACTGACTCCAAACTGGCGACCTCGAGCAATGCCCCAACAGTTAATGTAACTAGCTTAATCTCTTTAATCTTCTTCTCAAAGTGCAGATTTTAGAAACTTCTAACGCGTTTCTGGGAGGACAAAATTAAAATTTCTACCACATTGTATTTTGTAAGGAACATACATGCCACAATAATTTGTAAGGATTTGGACATATGGAAAGATTTTGCCCCTATAATTTCTGGGTACTATAGTGGAGTGTGTGTGTGTGTGTGTGTGTGTGTGTGTGTGTGTGTGTAAATATGTTATTTATCAGTTGGAAATTTTATACATTACACAATATATTCTGGTTAGATCCACCCTGCACTCTGTCCTCCAACTCCTCCCAGACTGCCTCAGTTCGTTCCCAATTTCATGTTTTCTTTTTGAACTCAGTGAGTCCAATTAGTACTGCTTATATGTACATGACTATAGAACCACCCTCTGGAGCATGGGCAGCCTACCAGGGGCAACATCCCTGAAGAAACTGACTCTCTACCCCAGCAGCCATTGACTGCCAAAGCCCCCTCAGCTGGAGTAAGGCATTACAATGCTTTAAAATCTGAAAATAGTTCCTAGGAAGGGATGGACTTGAAGGAGAGGTCCTGCGAATAGAGTAGAGTCTCACCTTTCAGATATATACTTTATGTTTTGCCCACATATATGCCTGTGTGAGAATGTCAGAAACCTTGGATCTGGAGTTACAGACAGCCGTGAGCTGCCATGTGGTTGCCGGGAATTGAACCCCAGTCCTCTGGAAGAGCAGCCAGTGCTCTTAGCCACTGAGCCGTTTCTCCTGCAAAGCCCCATTTTTTTTAAATATAAAAAGCACTTCTGGTTTGAACAAAAGTTTAAACTCCCAACAAGACTTAAAACTGCAAATGCCGGCTGCAAATAGGAGACTCCTCCCTGCAAAAGTGTATTTAGAAATAAAATCTAGGGCCCTCTTTCTCCAAGAAACACATCCTTGACTCTAGAGAATAGATAAATGTAACTGTTGTGATCATAAAACAATAAAGAGCTATTAAGATATGTTCTATGGGGGGGTGAGGTATGGGGGAAGAGGGTGCTTCAGTGGGCCCATGCTGAGGCATCCCTTCCCCTGGAGGGACCAGTATAGTATAGAATAGAGTTTATTCAGGGCATGGGGAGGGGAGTTAAGAGGGTAGAGAAAGACACAGAGAGGGAGAGAGTAGAGAAGTAGAGGCTGGCCATGACCATGTGGAGAGAGGGGGGAAGGGAAGGGGGAGAGAAGAGCCCAAGAGGGCAAGAGAGAAACAAGCAGGTAACAGGTGTAAGAGAGGCAAGAAAGGGAGAAGGGGGCAAGAAACCCCTCTTATAGTGGGCCAGGCCTACCTGGCTGTTGCCAGGTAACTGTGGGGTGGAGCATAGACAGAATCCTAACATTCCCTCTTTTTGGTTTAATTAAAAAAGAAAAAACTTAGAGGCAGTGGTGAAACAGGAATAGGGTTGTCCTGATATCTGGCTGCTTCATGCTGACATTGGGGTGACATGTCTCTGTGGAACCTAGAGGGATGGGTATGGGGGATGTTTGCCCAGTCTCAGGAGAACTGGCTGCCTCCTTGCTGTCCAGGGTCTGTGTCTGAGACAGGAGATGGAGCATCTGGAGGTTGCTTCTCTGGAGCGGTCCTGGATGTAGTAAGTGCCTGGACTTGACAAGATGTTGAAATTCATTATTTTTTTTTTGTGGTTTTTCGAGACAGGGTTTCTCTGTGTAGCCTTGGCTGTCCTGGAACTCACTCTATAGACCAGGCTGGCCTTGAACTCAGAAATCCTCCTGCCTCTGCCTCCCAAGTGCTGGGATTAAAGGCGTGCGCCACCACCGCCCGGCTATTGAAATCATTATTATAGGTAGAAAATAAGATTAAGTATGTCTGGGAGAAAGAAAAATTTTTTCTTAAGATGTACATTTGAAAGCCAGAGGGATCCCACCCTCTGGAATAGGCTAGTCACATGTACTTATCTGGATGGAGCCTATTTGGTCCATGAGAGGTAGATCTGGGTAGGTTTCCTGTAGCTAACAAGTTTATAAAAGAGATAACATGAGTTGACCACATGAACAGTCTAAGATGAGCCTTTTGTGGAGCAGAAGGAACAAGATTAAAAAGTCGGATCATATAGTGGAATGTTTTATTAGAGTTAGGCAAATTTATAGGAACTCAGACAATATTAGGACAATGTCATAGCAAGAAGAGGAAACTTAATTAATGGGAACAGAGTTTAGGTAAGGAGAAAACAGATTAGATCTGTGAAAGTTTTTTCTCTAGTTGTCAATGTAGTCATAAGTGTGAGAAATAAACAAAAATCTATCAGTTATATTATTTATAAAAGGACAGAGTCCACAAACGAACAGTCCCTGTGGTCTCTCTAGGTAGCTTGGGCGGTCGGTCAGTCTGGCTTTCAAGCGCAGAAGATTAAGGTTTTTTTTATTTTTTTTCCTGTGAAATGGATACCCGTGACATGAGAAATGACTTACCTTTATTTTAGCCAAGTCATTTGACTCAGGGTATCTGGTCTTGTCCACTGCGTATCTCAGTGATTATCATATCACAATCCAGGCAGTATCTGTAGCTGAACTGGCATGAGTCAGCCGGAACGATTAGGACCAGCAAGAACACCAGGACAGGTTCTTGGCCGTGCCTCTCTCAACAAAGTGAAGATCAATGAAGACAAAGACTAAGAAGTGTTGCAAAGTTAGCTGTGCAAGCCCTGCTCCCCATCGCTGTCTGCTGGGCCCTATTGATACCCCTCCAAACATCATGTGTCCTCCTGTGGGTCTTGCCTCATGTGAGTCTGTCTTAGCAAAACTCCACATGAGGCTGAATCAGCTGACATCACTCTGCCAATCTGCCCAAGACTGAGGATGTGGCAAGAAGCTACCAGAAGTTTTTTTGGTGTGTTTCTTTCTATGGAATCACCACAAACAGAGCTCAGCAACGAAATGTAAGGCGAACCAATACGTGCTCGTTATTAGGGAAGAATCCTTCATCATGTGTCCTCTCACATGCTTGCTTTAGCAAAGCATTCTTTCACCTGTGTCTGCTTCAGTGAAACGTTCCTTCATGTGTCTGCCTTAGCGAAACATCCTCTCACGGTGTCTGCTTCAGAAAAACACTCCTTCACACATCTGCAATGGCTGACACCATCTGACACAACTGACTTTCCAAAGAAACCGTATGTTTCCACTTGAGAGCAGGCAGCCTCTGCCTCAGTGGCATATCTTGCTCTAAGCGGAACTTTCTAAGAATGTCAGCTGCTGAATAAATAAAGCTAAAGATGATGTCATCTTTCATAAAACACATTTGACCTACTGCTTTAGGGGAACTTAATAAAAGTATAAAAGTAGCCGGGCGGTGGTGGCGCACGCCTTTAATCGCAGCACTTGGGAGGCAGAGGCAGGTGGATTTCTGAGTTCGAGGCCAGCCTGGTCTACAGAGTGAGTTCCAGGACAGCCAGGGCTACACAGAGAAACCCTGTCTTGAAAAAACCAAAAAAAAAAAAAAAAGTACTGGGTTTTAGAAGCCTCCCACTAGGAAGTTTATGCATGCCTAGTACAAATTAGCATTTATAATATATAAATAGTACATTAATTATTGAATCTGAGTTGTGTAAATTTGGAAAGTCTTACACAAGCTGTGTGAGTTGGGTTTCTTTCACTTGATGAATGTGGTTTGCATGTGGTGAGAATTTTTCAGAGTCCATAAGATTTTGAGGGTGGGGGAACTGATACCCTGGCACATATAGAATACTCTGGCACATATAGAATAAAAAGGACAGTGGCAATTCTGACAGATTTTCTATAATTAAGTCAGTTGTAGCTAGTTTTGTTCTAGAATATCCCACAAACTTGAGTTCATGCTATTACATCCTTGGGCTTAGAAACAAAAGAAAACAATTCTATCAATAGTGGTTGTACTCAACAAAGTTCAAGGGTTAGGTTGGCCAAATAAAAAAAGCCTGAATAATCTGGGCATAGAAATAATTGAAATGGTAAGCCTGGCTCCTTTTTAACAAGTTAACGCTTCACAAAACATTCTTTTGTTTTGTTTTTTTGTTTGTTTGTTTGTTTGTTTTCTGGATACAGGGTTTCTCTGTGTAGCCCTGGCTGTCCTGGAACTCACTCTGTAGACCAGACTGACTTTGAACTCAGAAATCTGTCTGCCTCTGCCTCCCAAGTGCTGGGGATTAAAGGTGTGTGCCACCACTGCCTGGCTAACACTTCACAAAACAAAACTTGTTCTGTAACAAGGTAAAGTTAATGTCATGTGTTTTAGTGAAGCATAATAAGACCAGGGTAGCAACTCTATAATCCCCTTAAATACGCTAACAATTTTTCTTTTAATGAGTTTATATCTCTTTGAAACAATTTCTGTGTACACATATGTCTGGGGGGGTTATATATGTGTACATGGTCCTGGGGTAGGTAGCATGTATGTGTGTGTGAACATGTAGAAGCCAGAGATCAACAGTTGTATTCCTCAGTTCTCCACCTATCTCCTTCTTTGAGACAAGGCCTCTCACTGAACCTGAAGCTTACCACTTTGGCTAGACTGCCTGGCTAAAAAGCCCAAGGGATCCTATATTCCCAGCACTGGAATCACAGGCGTGGGCATTGCTCCCCAGGCTTACCCTGTAAGCTGTCTCCCTAACTCTCAAACACTTTAGATCTTGATTGTGAATAAGCTGTTTTGATTGATGAACTCATTTTTGCCAGTCTACCAACAACTTGTCTCCAATAAGTAACTGTCGACTGACATTTTTCCATTGAGTAAACAATGCTTTTAAAAATATGACAGAATGCATGCTTATGGTTGCTTGGGGGACCAGGAAGTTCCTTAGCCTCCAAATAAGTTATATGACCTGAAAAGACAGTAGTGGAAAAAGAAGAATGTTGGGGGTTGGCCTAGTGCTGTTATGTATACAAATGCTAAATTCTGGACCCCAAGAGCTGGTTGCCCCAGGCAAACATATTCTCACATACATTGGCCTTTGTTGTGTAACCCTTGCTCCCCAATTTAAAGATATTGGTTAGCCGGGAGGTGGTGGCGCACGCCTTTAATCCCAGCACTTGGGAGGCAGAGGCAGGCGGATTTCTGAGTTCGAGGCCAGCCTGGTCTACAAAGTGAGTTCCAGGACAGCCAGGCTACACAGAGAAACCCTGTCTTGAAAAACCAAAAAAAAAAAAAAAAAAAAAAAAAAAAAAACCAAAAAACTAAAGATATTGGTTAAATAAAAGTGGCTACAACCAATGACTGGGGAGAATAGAGGTAGGCAGGGCTTTAGTTCCAGGCTAGAGGTCACAGGTAGGGACTGTGAGGAGGAGAGAAAGAAGAAGAGAGGAGAAGGAGGGAGAAGGAGAACAAAGACAGAACAGGAGGTCTCCGTTAGACATGGTGGACCAGGAACACGCACTTGAGTGAAATGCCCTCTCTCCCTGAAGACAGACTGATGGAGTAAGTACTTGAGAAGCTTAGCTGCAAGTAGCCAGTCTAGCATTAGAAAAACAGATTAGGGGTAATTAGCCCAGCAATTGTGCTAAAGCTGAATAGATAAGTCTAGTAGGCCTTGGTCTTGATGATTAGGGGCTGGCCAGGTCATATTAAGAACTAATAGAGTTAATAGGAAGCTTTTAAAGAAACAGAAGAAAAGAAATCATTGAGGAAGTGAATCATGTGCTATTTCCTCCTGGACAGACTTCGAGTCGCTAGAATTTCTCTGTGAATACAGTTAAGGTTTGATTTGTGGTCCAAACTAAGACCAAAGGGATCTTCTTATGACTGTAAAGATAGTTCCAAGAGCTGAGGACAAAGCCAGGTGTCTTTCTTGATGTATATAGCGAAAGAGTTTTTAGAGGAGAAAGAGTCAAAAACAGTATGTCTCAAGACATGGCAAGTAATCAGAACCTTCTTCAGAACTGAAACTAGAAAACCGGAACTGGGCAACTCAGCTTCCAGCAAATGTTGACTTTGCACAATGAAAAGTTGCCGTGTGCCCAGTGTGTCCGACAGTGTGTGAGTAATGAAGCTGTATGCTTGACATGAGGCAGATGATGCATCGTGATTAACTAGGGACACCTTCCACCCTGACAGGGAACAAGCTGATGATGCAGAAATGAGGTGGGTGATGTGAAGTTATACTTTAAAAATGTGTCTTGGATTATCACTTCTATTTTAAAGAAACAGAAGCAAAAGAGACCCAAGGCAGAAAGAACTGTACCAGTTTTTAGACATCTGGATTCTTGAGGAATGCTGTGTCCAATCCCAGTTGGATTTCCTAGCTGTGTGTGCTTTAGGCAAATGACTACAGTTCTCTTGAGGCACTTGGCACATAAGGAAGATATTGGTGGTTGCAGCTATTAGTCCGAGTCAGTGAAATGACAAGTATGCTGTCTGTGAGGAAGTCAACTGCTTCCTGTGAAATAAGGGCAGGAGCAGAGGCTGGCTGGGCCTCAGGACACTGACAGGAAGCTTGTGTGTGCCTGTGTGTGGGACACAGTGGTGTCTGGAGGTGATGTTTATGAAGGTGCGTGCGCTCGCTGGTCTACCTCCTCCCCTCCATGGTTGTGTGTTCCTCTTTTAGTTCCTCTTGGGGGATGAGTAAGACTGAATTTGAAACAGAGGGGTGACATTTCTTCCTGATCTCTGTGAAAGTAAATTAAGGCTTCCAGCAATGATGTTCTAAAGGGGCAGGGATATGCTCACATCAAAAGACCATCAGCATGCCAACCACAAAGGTATCATCTGTGGTGTGTGGTACGTGTAGTAGGATATATTACTTAGACTCTGTTTGGGAGACTCTATTTGCATTCTAGAACACTGAATTCTAGTGGTTAAACCAAGTTCTGTTATACTGCTTTGTGGATTTTGAAATCAAGTTTTATTAACATAGCAAAACCCAAGATAGGAAGATGAGATTTACTCAAGTGATGGAAAAATAAGGGATTTACTAATCCTAGTAGAGTGACCAACTGGTGGAGGTATTTATACTGACTTTCAATACTGTTTCAATAATTGCCTATAATTGTCTAACTACAGAAGACTCATAGAAGGCAGTGCGTGATAAACTAGACACCTGGTTTTTGGATTGGACAGTGACATCTAGTAGTTTCCTCCCAGAAAGGAGGAAGGAGACAGACTCAGGAGACTCAAGGAGTAAATAAACTTCCCATGTCTTGGGAAAGCTGAAACCAACAAGGTTTACCAGAGGGCCCCCACCTGCTGCCAAGGATAAGGAAGCACTGTGAAGAGCTTCTGGGGCTTGGCAGTGGGGAGAAGGCAGAGTGTAACTGCCTGCAGTTACATCAAACGGGTTACCTGGAAGGGAAGCTGGGGATGTATGGGAAGGCGGCGAAAAGAGAACGAGACCAAGACATTAGTTGCTGTTCAAGGTCTCAAGGTTTAATGGAGGACTCCAAATATATAGAACCCTTCCCCCAAAGGCTGTAAACTCTCCGTGAGGTTCGGTTGCTCTGCAGGTGGCTAGTGTCTCTCAGGAAACTGCAGGTCCTTGAAGAACAACGGGCTTCACCTTGGTCTGAGTGCTCCACCCAAGGTGGAGGGGATTAAGGCTAACACAGGAGTTCCCGCTCAAAGGCTGGGAGAGGAACTTCACCTTGGTCGATGTCAAGTTCCTGACAGGTGGCATGGCACCCCAATAAGGCTCTCTACAGCAGAGGTGCCTGGTGGAGCCTTTCTGACTAGTCCAGCTGCTTGCAGCTCCTGCAGAGAGCTCCAGGCTTGCAGCCTTGGCAGCGGTCATCGGTGCTGTGGGCTTCTCTGCCATGAAGCTCCTCAGTGTCATCTCTGTTCTTGTGAGCAGCTCTCACGCACACTCCTGGGAAGAACCCCAGCAAGCTGGCTGATTCCACACTGGACTGGTGGTATTGTTTCTTTTGTCTCTTATTGGAACTGTGCCCTTTCCAGAGTGAGTGGGCCCTTGTGTCACATCTTCACAGGAAAAGAACCACACAAGAGACACAAAGACATGTGTTTGTGCCTTTCCTTCTTAAAGCTTTCTGTTTTGAAGGGTGTCTGAGCTCTGTTGGCCTTGTTGGGTTTTTTTGTTTTGTTTTGTTGAAACAGACACTTGTGTGTATACTAGGTTGACTTCGAACTTAGTATGTAGCTGAAGATGTACATACAAACCTAGTATGTAGCCTTGAATTTATAATCCTTTAGCCTCCATCTCCTGAATGATGAGATTCAAGGGGACCACTATGCTTCTTCTGTGTCATGCTGGAGAATGAATCCGGACTTCTTATACCCTAGACCAGAAGTCCACCAACTAAGCTACGTACACAGCTCAGGTATGATGAGTTGAAGGATCCTTATTTTTTCCATTAATTATTTATTTACCATACATCCTGATCACAGCCCCCCCCTCCTCCAAGTCACCCCCTCACCCAAGCCCTCCCCTGATAGCTCCCTCCCTTTCTCATCTGAGAAGAGTGGAGGTTCCCCTGGGTACTAGCCTAACCTGGCACCTCAAGTCACTGCAGAACTAGGCACATGCTTTCCCACTGAGGCCAGACAAGGCAACCCAGTTAGGGGAATGGGATCCATAGGCAGTCAACAGAATCAGGGTAGGCCCTACTCTAGTTGTTGGGGGACCAGCATGAAGACCAAGCTGCACATCTGCTACGTGTGTGTGTGTGTGTGTGTGTGTGTGTGTGTGTGTGTATAGGGGGCTAGATCCAACTCATGTATGCTCTTTGGTTGGTAGTTCAGTCTTTGGGAGTCCCCAAGGGTCCAAGTTAGTTGACTCTGTTGGTCTTCCTGTGGAGTTCCAATCCCCTTCAGGGCCCTTGATCCCTCCCCCAACTCTTCCACAAGACTCCCTGAGCTCTGTTTAATGTTTAGCTATGGGTCTCAGCATCTGTTTTAGTCAGCTGCTGCGTAGAGTCTCTCAGAGGACAGTTATGCTAGACTCCTGTCTGCAAGCACAACAGAGTATCATTAGTAGTGTCAGAGAATGGTTCTTGCCATGGGATGGGTCTCAAGTTGGGCCAGTCATTGGTTGAACATTTGCTCAGTCTCTGCTCCATCCTGGTCCCTGCACTTTTTGTAGCCAGGGGAAATTTTGGGTTGAAGGTTTTGTAGGTGAGTTGGTGTCCTTATCCTTCCCCTGGGGATTCTGCCTGGCTACAGGAGGAGGTCACTTTAGCCTTCATATCCCCCAGTGTTAGGAGTCTCAGCTAGACTCACCCTCACAGACTTCCTGGTGAAGGTTCCTTATTTTTAAGGCCTGCATACACGTTGTCGAGCTTGTAGGGCTCTTGGTGCTAGAGACCTTTTCCAAAACCAACCCTCAGGAAGGGATGGATGGTGGAGGGATTAGCCAGTTCCACAAGTTGAGAAACAAAGTGCAGGGCCACTAAGCTGCAGGAGGGCGATGTCTGCGATTGGGAGTGAATGCCCAGTGTCTCTTTTGACACCACTGTTTCTTCCATTCCCCCACCCCCCGCACCTCATCTCTTCTCTGTGTCTGATCTGCCACCTAATATCTATTTGACTTGGTCATGGTAAATAATCTTCAAAAGAATCTTAGTGATCTTGGGACCAAAATAATATCACTGGGTTGGTTTCCATGGATTTCCTTCAGGGATGTTTGATCTGAGCATCTCCTATGTAACCTAAGCAGTTTGAGACACAGCATTTGATGCTTCAGTTAGCTCTTAATTGAGATCACCATGGTAATTGGTTTTGAGGGTCTGAAAGGGCTCTGTTTAAGGTTTAGTAGTGCAGTCAAGGCACAGCCTCAGGGACGGAGCATATGCTGATGTCTGCTTTCTCATAAAGACAACTCTTTCTGTTTCCAGTGTAAAAATAAGTGAGCCCAAATTAGAAAGGAGCTGATATGGACAGTTAAACAATACACAAAAATTTAAATAATGGCTAATACCCAATAAATTAAACCGTAAACAACACATTCAGCAATGTTTTCCTAAAAAAAAAAAAGCATCCCGAAGATTATATAAATACAAAAATAATAAAATTTATAAAATAAGCTTGGCTTATTCCCTACTGATAAGACATGTATATATTTATATGAACATTGGAGAGAGATGTTCTTTCTATATATGCATGCTTAATAAACAGATGATTATAGGTAGGTAGATAGATATAATTAAATGAGATGACTTCTAGACACTGCTGCCAAAAGCGAGTTTCTTTTCAGTATCTAGACATTAGTGTCCTGGGAAAGGTTGGAATCCCATCTCAAAATTTCACAAGACCTCTTTATTAGTCTCTCTGGCACAGACAGAAAGAACTGGAGACTTGAGAGGAAGATAAAGAGCAGGAGGCCATCCTTCCTCCTTCCAGGATTGACATGTGCTATGTATATCTATTGTTTGCCTGTGATACTCTGCTCCTTCTCATACCCTTCCATCTGAGACCAGCTGGTTGCAGGACCCAAAGGAAGTTGCATTCTGCATCAAGGGCTCAGGATTTGCAGAAATTCTGTGACCTTTGTCATCAAGGGAAGTCTTAAAAAACATAGATTATCAAACTGTCTAGGTGTAAAGGGGGGATGTTTTCATGTCCTCAGGCCCCCTGGTCTACTTAAGGCCTCTGCCTGGCAGTCAGAAGGGCCAAAAGGATCCATTCTCCATATAAAAGGCACAGAATGGATAAGGAAGGAGGAAAAAAAGAAGGAAAGAAGGAAGGAAGGAAGGAAGGAAGGAAGGAAGAAAGAAAGAAAGAAAGAAAGAAAGAAAGAAAGAAAGAAAGAAAGAAAGAAAGAAAGAAAGAAAGAAAGCAAGCAAGCAAGCAAGCAAGCAGGCAGGCAGTGGTGACACATGCCCTTGATCCTAACACTGAGGAGGCAGAGGCAGGTGGATTTCTGAGTTCAAGACCAGCCTGGTCTACAGAGTGAGTTCCAGGACAGCTAGGGCTACACAGATTTAAAAAACAAAACAACAACTATAAGAAAAAGAAAAACAAAACAAAAAAGGAAGGAAGGAAGTCACAGAAATAGAGAGTAGAAAGGTGGTTTCCTGGTGTGGAGGACCAGGCAGGAGATAAAGATAGGGAGATGTGGGTACTAGTTAGGAGTACATGCTGATGTGCTGTTTCACAGTAGGGCAACCTCAGATAATGATAAAGTGCATTTCTTTTTTTTTGTTGTTGTTAGATATTTTCTTTATTTACATTTCAAATGTTATCTTCTTTCCTCATTTCCCCTCCGAAAACACCCTATCCATCCCCCCCTCCCTCTGCTCACTAACCTACCCACTCCTGCTTCCCTGACCTGGCATTCCTCTACCCTGGGACAATGAGCCTTCATGGGTCCAAGGGCCTCTCCTCTCACTGATGTCCAACCAGGCCATCCTCTGCTACCCATGTAGACATGGGTCCCTCCATGTGTACTTTTTGGTTGGTAGTTTAGTCCCTGGGAGCTCTGAGGGTACTGGTTGGTTCATATTGTTGTTCTTCCTATGAGGCTGTGAACCCCTTCAGCTCTTTGGGTCCATTATCTAGGTCCTCCATTGGGGACCCTGTGCTCAGTTCAATGGTTGGCTGAGAGCATCTCTCTATGTATTTGTCAGGCACTGGCAGGGCCTCTCTGGAAACAGCTATATCAGGCTCCTGTCAGCAAGCACTTGTTGGCATCCACAATAGTGTATGTGAGATGGATCCCCAGGTGGGGCATTCTCTGGATGGTCTTTCCTTCAGTCTCTGCTCCACACTTTGTCTCTATTTCCTCCCATGGGTATTTTGTACCCTATCTAAGAAGGACCAAAGTATCCACACTTTGGTCTTCCTTCTTGAGCTTCATGTGGTCTGTGAATTTTATCTTGGGTATTCCAAGTTTCTGGGCTAATATCCACTTATCAGGGAGTGCATACCATGTGTGTTCTTTTGTGACTGGGTTACCTCACTAAGAACAATATTTTCTAGTTCCATTCATTTGCCTAAGAATTTCATGAATTCATTGTTTTTAATAGCTGAGTAGATAAAGTGCATTTCCAAAAAAAATCTAGGAAAAAAGGTCTTGAAAGATTTCTAACACAAAGGAATAATAAACATGATAGGTGACAGATATGTTTAAGCTGACTTAACCATGACACAATGTATGCATATCTTCAAGCAATATGCTACCATATTCACATACATTGTTATCATGCAGATGCTAAAAAGAGAAATTTAATTTATAAAAGTCACAAAAGAAACAGCCAAGGAAGAAGTGCCATTTGGAAGAAACAGGGTCTCTTTATGCATCCTGATATAATCTCCAGTTTTGTCTCTCAGCTGTGTCCTTAGTTTCTTTCTCAACAACTTGACCCTTTAGTCATTGACATTTATGTTTCTTGAAGGTTCTCTTCTGTACTAATGGTTACTATATCAATTTCAGGGCTCTAGCTATGTCAGATAAATACCAAACGAAGAGCAAAGTTAAGGGAGAAAGTGCTTAATTTGGCTCATAGCTCAGAGGGATGCAGTCTGTCTTGGAGAGAGCACAGTGACATGAGCAGTGACACGAGCAGCTTGGTCTGCAGAAGGGGCTAGGAAGCAGAGAGTTAGATGTGGCATGTTTGTTAAGTTGGCAATCTTCGTTTCCTCTTCTGTTTGATGCCGTTTCAGCCCATGGCATGGTGCTACCTGGATTCAGAGAGGGTCTTCTTTCCTTAGTTAAACCTCTCTGGAAATATCCTCAGAGACATGCCTGCAGGTGTGCCTTCCAGCTGAATTCAAATCCAGTTATCTGGACAATGGCTTGTGAGCTTGAGCACTGGGTCCCCCAGCTGGCAAGCACTGCCTTGGGATGCTGTGGAACCCCTTGGACACAGAGGCTAGCTAGCGGAAGTGGGTCACCATGGGTAGGTCTTGGAGGTTATATCTGTCTTTGGTTCCTGTATGAGATCTCTTGCTTCCACATCCACTAAGAAGTGAGGAGACCACATGTTCTCCTACTACCATCAAGACCACTCCACCAGGTCTCATGGCAGCTCTCTCAAACTATGAGTCAAAACAAACTGTTTATCCCTAAATCACTCTGTTGGGTATCTGGCCCCAGTGACTAGAAAGCAACCAGTATGGTCTCTCTCTCTCTCTCTTTCTCTCTGTCTCTGTCTCTCTCTGTCTCTGTCTCTGTCTCTGTCTCTCTCTCTCTCTCTCTCTCTCTCTCTCTCTCTGTGTGTGTGTGTGTGTGTGTGTGTGTGTGTGTGTACCACTGAGGATTTTTTAACTCATTTCTAGTTCAAAAGTGCAAGAAATACTGTCTCATCTGTTGTGATTCAATTTTTAAAAATGATTTATTTATTTATTTCATGTATGTGAGTACCCTGTCACTCTCTAGAGTCACACTAGAAGAGGACATTGGATCCCACTGCAGATTGTTGTGAGCCATTATGTAGTTGCTGAGAATTGAACTTAGGACCTCTGGAAGAGTAGTAGCCAGTTCTCTCAACCACTGAGCCATCTCTCCAGTCCTGTGATTCAGTTTTTACTTATGAAAGTATTTTGTTATTTTATTAACTGCTTTGAAGAATATAAAAACAATTGCAAGAGAAAGAGAAGGCAGAAGATTGTCCATTTGTGCTCCCAGAGTTATTGACATTTGAATGTAAACTCACAGTTATGTCTAATTATCAGGAAGTTGTAGCCTATATTATTGCTGTTGCAATTATTGAATAATTTGTGATTCAATCAGGCCATTATTTACTAAATAAATTAGTAACAGTCAGGATAAAGTAATGGAATTGATAGCTAAAAGAATGGAAAGAGCAAGAAGAGAAAACACAGCAAAAGGCCGAGAATCGATCCTTAGTACATTCTTGAATCTTACTACAAACACTATAAATTGCTAGAGACTTACTGCCATTAGCAAGTCTTGATGATAATGATAAGGATGAAAAGTTACACTTTTGAGTGCTGACAGACTTGCAGGGACAAGCTCCAGCCAGAGACAGTGGGACCAACTAGCACCAGAGATAACCAGATGGCAAAAGGCAAACACAAGAACGCTACCAACAGAAACCAAGGTGACATGGCACCATCTGAACCCAGTTCTCCCACAACAGCAAATTCTGGATACCCCAACTTACTGGAAAAACAGGATTTGGATTTAAAATCACATCTCATGATGCTGATAAAGGATTTCAAGAAGAACATAAATAACTCACTTAAAGAACTACAAGGAAACACAACCAAACAGGTGAAGGAACTGGACAAAACCATCCAGGATCTAAAAATGGAAGTAGAAACAATGAAGAAATCACAAAGGAAAACAACTCTGGAGATAGAAAACAACTTTCATTCAACTTAGGAATATTTTTATGCCTATCATTTTATCTGTATAATTTTCCCACAAAATAGTCGAGCTTAATGTGTTTTTCTATATACTTCTTCAATTTTATCAGAGATGTTTTCCATGTAAATCTTCAATTTTGTCAGAAAATGTTTATAATTCCACTTTCAATCAACTTAGAAATATTTTTATGCCTACCATTTTATCTGTATAATTTTCCATGAAATAGTCAATTTTAATGTGTTTTTCTATATATTTCTTGAATTTTATGAGGAATATTTTCCTTGTAGATCTTCAATTTTATCAGAAAATGTCTATAATTCCACTTTCACTCAACTTAGAAATATTTTTATGCCTACCATTTTATCTGTAATTTTCCATGATAATCTTCAATTTTAATGTTATTTTATATTTTTCTACAATTTTATTAGAAATATTTCCCACGTAAATCTTCCATTCTATCATAAAATAATTCTAATTCCTTTTTCAATTAATTTAGCAATGTTTTTATGTCTACCATTTTACTCTTTAATTTTCCATGAAAATTGTCAATCAATGTGTTTTTTATATGCTTCTTCAATTTTGTCAGAAACATTTTCCATGTAAATCTTTAATTTTATCATAAAATGTTTTTACTTCCTTTTTCAATAAAAAAAGGAAAAAAAGAAAAAAGAAGAAGAGAGAATCTCAGGTGCAAAAGATATCATAGAAAACATTGACACAACAGTCAAAGAAAATGCAAAATGCAAAAAATTCATAACCCAAAACATCCAGGAAATCCAGGATATAATGAGAAGACCAAACCAAAGAATTATAGATATAGAAGAGAATGAAGATTTCCAGCTTAAAGGTCCAGTAAATCTCTTCAACAAAATTATAGAAGAAAACTTCCCTAACCTAAAGAAAGAGATGCCTATGAACATACAAGAAGCCTATAGAATTCCAAATAGATTGAACCAGAAAAGAAATTGCTCCTGTCACATAATAATCAAAATACCAAATGCACTAAACAAAGAAAGAATATTAAAAGCAGTAAGGGAAAAAGGTCAAGTAACTTATAAAAACAGACCTATCAGAATTTCACCAGACTTCTTACCAGACACCATGAAAGCCATAAGATCCTGGGAACACAAATGCTAGCCCAGGTTACTATACCCAGCAAAACTTTCAGTTACCATAGATGGAGAAACCAAGGTATTCCATGACCAAAGCAGATTTACACAATATCTTTCCACAAATCCAGCCCTTCAAAGGATAATGAATGGAAAACACCAACAAAAGGAGGGAAATTACACCCTAGAAAAAGCAAGGACATAATCTTCTTTTAACAAACCAAAAAGAAGAGAGCCACACAAACATAACTCCACCTCTAAGAACAAAAATAAAAGGAAGCAACAATCACTTTTCCTTAATATCTCATAATATCAATGGACTCAATTCTCCAATAAAAAGACATAGACTAATAGACTGGATAAATAAACAGGACCTAAGATTTTGCTACATACAGGAAACTCACTTCAAGCACAAAGACAGATACTACCTCAGAGTAAAAGGCTGGAAAATAATTTTCCAAGGAAATGGTCCCAAGAAACATGCTGGTGTAGTTATTCTAATATCAAATAAAATAGACTTTCAACCTAAAATAATCCAAAAAGATAAGGAAGGACACTTCATACTCATCAAAGGAAAAATCTACCAAGAAGAACTCTCAATTCTGAACATCTATGCTCCAAATGTAAGGTACCCACATTGATAAAAGAAACTTTACTAAAGCTCAAAGTACACATTGTACCTCAAACAATAATAGTGGGAGACTTCAATACCCCCACTCTCATCAATGGATAGATCATGGAAACAGAAACTAAACAGAGACAGAGTGAAACCAACAGAAGTTATGAACCAAATGGATTTAACAGATATCTATAGAACACTTTATCCTAAAACAAAAGAATATACCTTCTTCTCAGCACCTCACGGTACCTTCTCTAAAAATTGACCATATGCTCAGTCATAAAACAGACCTCAACAGATATAAGAAGACTGAAATAATCCAATGCACCCTATCAGATCACCACAGACTAAGGCTGGTCTTCAATAACAACAAAAACAACAGAAAGTCCACATACACATGGAAACTGAACAACATTCTATTCAACAATAACTTGGTCAAGGAAGAAATAAAGAAATTAAAATACCTTTTAGAATTTAATTAAAATGAAGGCACAACATATCTAACTTTTTGGGACACAATGAAAGCAGTGCTAAGAGGAAAGATCACAGCTCTGAGTGCCTCCAAAAAGAAACTGGAAAGAGCATACACTAGCAGCTTAACAGCACATCTGAAGGCTCTAGAACAAAATGAAGCAAATACACCCAAGAGGAGTAGACGACAGGAAATCATCAAACTCGGGGCTCAAATCAACCAAGTAGAAACAAAAAGAACTATACAAAGAATCAACCAAACCAAGAGCTGGTTCTTTGAAAAGAACCAACAAGATAGATAAACCCTTAGCCAAAGGGGCACAGAGACAGTATCCAAATCAACAAAATCAGAAATGAAAAGGGAGACATAACAACAGATACTGAGGAAATCCAAAAAATCATCAGATCCTACTACAAAAGCCTATACTCAACACAACTGGAAAATCTAGATGAAATGGTCAGTTTTCTAGACAGATACTAGGTATCAAAGTTAAATCAGGATCAGATAAATGATCTAAACAATCCTATAACCCCCAAAGAAATAGAAGCAATTATTAATAGTCTCCCAATGGAAAAAAGCCCAGGACCAGATGGGTTTAATGCAGAGTTCTATCAGACCTTCAAAGAAGACCTAATACTAATACTCTTTAAACTATTCCACAGAATAGAAACAGAAGGAACAATTCGTTTTATGAAGCCACAATTACCCTGATACCTAAACCACACAAAGACCCAACAAAGAAAGAGAACTTTATACCAATTTCCCTTATGAATATCAATGCAAAAATACTCAATAAAATTCATGCCAACTGAATCCAAGAACACATCAAAACGATCATCCACCATGATCAAGTAGGCTTCACCCCAGGGCTGCAGGGATGGTTCAATATACAGAAATTCATCAATGTAATCCACTACATAAACAAACTCAAAGGGAAAAAACGCATAATCATTTCATTAGATGCTGAGAAAGCATTTGACAAAATCCAACACCCCTTCATGATAACAGTCTTGGAAAGATCAGGAATTCAAGGCCCATACCTAAACATAGTAAAAGCAATATAAAGCAAACTAGTAGCTAACATCAAACTAAATGGAGAGAAACTTGAAGCAATCCCACTAAAATCAGGGATTAGACGAGGAGTGGATCACATACTCAGGTGATTTCATGTGAATGATCTCCCCATTCTAACTGGTCAAATAGGGACTGGAGCCTTTGATTGGGCTGTGGAAGGACAAGGCAGGGCTGGAGGTTTTAGAGAGTGGAGGAAGGGTAGGGTATAGTGGAGAAGAAGGATGGAGAAGAATGGAGGAAGAAGAGGTGGAAAGAAGATGGAGAAGAACCACATGGCCTGGAGAAGCTTCAAGGAGTAAGGGAATCTCATAGCTGGGGAATGGATTAGTGCTTTGGTATATCTTCCCAATCTAGATGCACAACTTATAAATATAATAGCTGAGTTGTGTGATTTTGCACAGGCTTATTGGGGTTGGAAGTGTATTGCAACACACACACACACACACACACACACACACACACACACACACAAGCACACATGAAGTAAATATGGAGAAATCTTGCAAAAGCTTTAGAAAGCTATGGAACAGTTTAAACTAACCCTTAAGGATCATTCTCTCTGATGATTAAACTACTGCTTTTTCCAGAACTGTTATATACATCTACAAATAGCCTTTATGGACTTTGCTGAAATTCTAGGATTTGGATTATATTCACCAATTTCAATTCCCTTGTTATATAATCAGCTCCAGGAGGTTAGAGAATCTTTGTCCATCATTGAGTAATGTCTCAATATGTTGAATATTATTTCTTCAATACTATCACATCAGAGCTGGCTGGTGTATTGTACTTCTCTGCTGATATCAACCTTTATTCTTTAGTAAATATCTATCCTGCGTCAGCCATGTAACCAACCTCAGACATAAGGACATCGTGCTGATATCCTGACTCAAGTTCCTGCCCTTGAGGAGTTTGAGGTCTAATGGAGGAGTGGGAGATACATGTATTGGAGGGTCTGAAAAGATGATATGAGATCCCCTGCACAATACAAAAACAAAAAAATAGTATATAACAACTGAGCATACAGGCAATGAGCTAATCTAAAGACAGGGCAGGAGGAACCTGGGGGAAGCATGCACTTTGAAAGACACCTGATGTCAAGGCAGGGGACCAGGGAAGGCATGCAGAGAATCTTGAGAGCTTATCCTAGGTAAACAGACAGCATGTTGAGAAGTACAGAGAGACGTAGCACAAAGCACACGGATGTCCTCAGGGATTTCATTAAGTGATTAAGCCTGCAGGATAGGAGAGAGAATGGCCAGACACCAGGCTTGAGAACTGAGCAGGAGCCTTGTCAAAAGGGTCTTGCTGGTCTTCTTAGGGCTTTCTCTCTGGGCACAGAGAACCCTACTGCCGCATTTCAGACAAAGCTGCTGTCTGGTAAGGATTTGTACCAGCATGATTTTAGGCATCAAAGTGCTCAGAGTTCTATGAAGAGAGGGGCTAAAAACGAATGCATGTGCTATGGTGATGACCCTGGTGACAGATAGTGTGGTGGACAGGGCCTTTAGGAACAAACTCTAGTTTCCTAATGGGATTGCTGGAGTCTCATCTCCTCTAGTTGCATTGCATTGGTGATCTTTGAGAGGGAAGTGCTTTGCTATTCTTTAATTCTAAGCTGTTCTATAGGGCAAAAGAGCAGGCCCAGGGATGGAGATATAGGTCAGTTGGTGGAACGCTTGCTTAGCAGGTTAGAAGTTCTGGGTGAGATCCCCAACACGGTGTAAACTCTCTGTGTGGCCTATAACCTCAGTACTTGGGAGACAGCTGTAAGAGAATCCATAGTTCAAGATCATTCTTGTCTACATAGAAGTTCTAGGTCATCTGGAGTACATGATATTCTGTTTATAATATATACATATATTATAATATATATTTATTTTAAAGAGACTAGAGTCTTTGTCACAGTGAAGATCAGATGGACAGCCATGTTTAACTGTCAACCAATAGTGATGGCAAGATGTGGCTGAGAGGCCTGGGGCTGGTGGCCAGACTGTTATACCAGAATTGTACACAAGGTTGTCTGTATGACTTCTAAAATTACAGAAAGGCCACCTGGGATCTACTGACTCATAATAACTACCAGTGGGGTGCACTTTGAGAAGTTCCATAGGTGATTTGCATGCACATCCTTTATGAATTTGCATGCTAGGCAGTAAGCACAGAGGACAGATGTGCAGATTCATAAGGAAGTAAAATTTTCAGGGCTTGGCAACCAACTCGATGCAGCCCAGAAGAGAGAGGCAAATATCTGTAATCAGCCCCTGACCCAGGCCCTTTGTTCCTTCAGCTGCTCTTTCCTGAAAAGACAGAGTTGCTCCTCACAGCGTAGGGTGTAGCGAGCTGAGAAAAGCTGGGTGTAGGTCAGCCTTGTCTCCTCTGCCAAGTGACACAGTTCATGTGGCCAGCCTGGCTTCCCACTTGAGCAGTGTAGGTTTCAGTTGCATAGGAGTGTTGAGCAGCTAAGATTGGGAGTTTTAGTTAGGGTTATAGAATGTCTGCAAGGGTTAGAAGATGGAAACAGAAATGGCGGTGGGGTCCGGCTTATGGTCAAGGACAAAGCTAAGGGAAATGTGCAGAATTGCAAAGACTGAAAGGGAAGATGCTGAGTAGAAAACAGAACTTTCTGTTTAAGAGTAAATGGATGGTTTGGAGAGATGGCTCACTAGCTAAGAGCACTGGATGCCTTTCCAGAGGGACCTTCCAATCCCTAGCACCCACATGGCAGCTCACAATGGTCTGTAACTCCTGTTCCAGGGGATCTGACACCCTCACACAGACATACATGCAGACAAAACACTCATGAACATTAAGAGAAGGAGGAGGAGGAGGAGGAGGAGGAGGAGGAGGAGGAGGAGAAGGGGGAGGGGAGGGGAGGGGAAGGAAGAGGAGAAGGAGGAGGAGGAAAGGGAGAGGGAAGGGGAGGGGAAGGAGGAGGGGGAAGGGGAGGAGAAGGGGGAAGGGGAGAGGGAGGGAAGGAGAAGAAAAGAGTACATGGTTACTGTGAAATTAAATGCACATGGGCAGTTCCGGTGAACATCTCTTTAGAAAGCAACCAGCAAGAGAATAAACTCCAACCCAAACACTCACTTCCCAGACAGCCTCAGGACATTTCTTTTAGAGAGATTTGAGAAAGAGTGGGTTGGGTGGAGGAGCATACTCTTGGAGGCAGGAGGTGGGAGGATGGGTTGGGGGTTTTCAGGGATGGGGGGAAACCGGGAAGGGGTATAACATTTGAAATGTAAATGAAGAATATATTCAAATTGGACATAGTACTATCTGAGGACCTCAGTATACCACTCCTGGGCATATACCCAGACAATGCTCCAACATGTAATAAGGACACATGCGCCACTATGTTCATAGCAGCTTTATTTATAATAGCCAGAAGCTGGAAAGAACCCAGATGTCCCTCAATGGAGGAATGGATTCAGAAGATGTGGTATATTTACACAATGGAATACTACTCTGCAATTAAAAACAATGAATTCACGAAATTCTTTGGCAAATGGTCAGAACTGGAAAATATCATCCTTAGTGAGGTAACCTAATCACAAAAGAACACACGGTATGCAGTCACTGATAAGGGGATATTAACCCAGAAACTCAGAATACCCAAGACACAATTCACATATCAATTGATTTCCAAGAAGATGGAAGGAGAGACCCCTGGTCCTGGAAAGACTGGATGTAGGGGAATACCAGGACAGAGAAGCAAGAGGGGGTTGAATGGGGAACAGAGGGAGGAAAGGGGGCTTATGGGACTTTCTGGGAGGGAGGAACCAGGAAAGGGGAAATCATTGGGAATGTAAATAAAAAAATATAGAAAATAAAAAAATAATTAAGTTGATGAATATCTGGATATGATATGATTTTTTTCCTAACACCTTGATAAATTCCTACTTCTATGTTGACAGGTAACCAATAAACTTGTCTGTATAGAGGGAAAAAAAAGAGAGAGAGAGAGAAAGATGTAGCAGGTTTCAGAGAAAAGTATGGAGAGGAATTATTTATTCTTCAGGCTTGAATTCTACTCAGAGATGTTCATGTCATGCCACAGACAGCTAGGTGAGATTCTGAAGGACTGAAGAAAGAACCCTTCAGTCCTGGGGGCCTACGGCTTCTGAGGAAGAGGGAAAGTGACACCCCACAGGACCATAGTGATCTTTCTACTCCTGCAGGGCATGTGGCGTTCTGGTCTAGGCTTTATTTCTAATTATAACTCCAACATTCTTTAATCTTTCTAAGTGCTGAGTCTTGGGTTCATGTTTTACTGATATGCTCCTTGCTCTTGTGAGAGTTTGCAGGACACACATTGTTATCACTGTTTTTGAGATGGAGGAATTGGTTTAGCTCACGAAATTTGGTCAAGGCCAAAGCATAGAATTGAGGTAGAATAAAAAGACAGGGAAAATAAAGAGAGGACGAGAAGGTGTGCTCAGGTTTGCTTTTTGAGTTGGGGAAGAAAGGGTTTATTCCATCTTACGGCTTATTGTCATTGAGGGAAACCGAGGCAGGAAGTCAAAACTAGAGCTAAAAGCAGAACTATAGAGAACTCTGTTTACTGGCTTGCTCTCAGCTCATGTTCAGTCACCTTTTATGCACAGCTCAGGGCTGTCTGCCTAAGGATGGCACTGCCCACAGTGGGCTGGGATTTCCTACAACCATTATGGATCAAGAAAATGCCCAACAGGCATGCCTACAGGTCAGTATGAAGGAAGTAGTTCTTCATCTGAGCCTTCTTCTTCTTTCCAAGTCTATCAAGCTGACAAACCAAGATTGGCTGTAGCAGAGGAGGAAAAAAATTCCCTTCATCTTGGGGTCTCATTTGTCTCTCCTGCTGATGGACAATCAATGTCACTGCTAAGGCCACAACTCTCTCTAGAGATAGTGTGTTTTCCTAAAGATGCTGCAAATGAGAATACTAAAAACATAAATAAACTGTGCTGGTGTAGGGCTAGGATGTTTGAAGCCTCGACTTGTACATTAGTGCCCTCTCTCATCTTTTAATCTAATGGCTGTACCCCACAAAACTGCCTTACAACTTCCTTTACAAAAGAACATTGTTAAGAAAAGTAAGCAAGCTAACTCACAGAGTTTAATAATTTTGAAAATTTACTGAAATTGTAAACTTCGCTTGATTTTTATGGTTTGTTGAAAAGTATAGTCCTTTGAGGAGTGTGATTTAGAAGGCCACATGTTTGCACACACACAAGAGCAAGCACACACACACACACACACACACACACACATGGGCTCACGCTCACACATACCCACACCACATACTATGCACACACATAAACATAGACACACAGACAAACACACTCATACACAGAGAGACATACACATACACAGACATACACACAAACCCTTGTCTTGAGACTGTGTACTGTTCTTTTCCTAAACATCCCTCTCTGTCTGAATTTAATAAACTCACTAACTTCACTTTTCTTTCCCTCCCTCCCTTTGTCCCTCCCTCCCTCCCTCCCTTCCACCTCCCTCCCTTCCCCCTCCCTCTCTCCCTCCTCCCTCCCTTCCCCCTCCCTCCCTTCCCCCTCCCATCCTTTGTCCCTTTCCCCTTCCCTAAATTGTAGTAAATTATATGTAACATAATTGTAAAAAAGTATACATAATAGAAATGCTTCCTCTTAGTACTATTTAGGGTACAGTTTCTGCGAATTTAATAGAATTTCATAATTTTGTGACCACCATTACCATCCATCTACAGAAGTTTTTCATCACACCAGACTGAAGGTCAGAAATGTTCTTGGAAACAGTGTGAGTCAGAGGCAGTGAATGACTCTAAGGAAGCTGTTTCTGGACGCAACAGGCAGTTGCACATGTAAACCTGCCACAGTGGTTGTGACATGCAGAAGACATCATGTGGAAATCCAAGCCAGATAGAGTCCCTGTGGCACGATGTCTCATGCCGTTCTGAAGAGCTATTTGTAACTAATAGATACTGGGAGGGGAGAATTAGTTTTCTTTAAGGGCATAGCCTCTGATAGGTGTAACACACTCCAGTAGTGGCCACACACCTGAAAGAATACAGGCAGCACTGAAGTGTTATGAAAAATGAGGACACAAAATTGGGTGTGTTTGGGATAGGGGTGGATCTGAGAGGAGAGAGGGGAGGGGATGGAATATAAAAGACCCGTGCTACTGTGCCTAGCCCAAATAGTTTTAACGTCTGAATTTTGTCTATCTATACAGTGTATTATACATACTGTGTATACACTGCATTTTGTTAGCCAGTTATCTGTTGATGAACAGTGGTTTTCTTCTGTTTCTTGGCCATATATAGATACTCCACAAAGCTGAATCACGTTGCTGAGACAGCGTGAGGGCCTGAAGTTTCCCTATGTAGCACAGCACCAGGGGCACGGCCTTTCACATCTACAGAGCATCTGCTGCAGGCTTCTTTCTGGTTCAGAGTTCAGTCTTTGTTCTCTTCAGGCCTTCATCAGATTGGATGAATCACCCACATTATGGAATGTGATTGTCCTCATTCCAAGCCCTCAAATTTATATGTTAGTTACATTCCAGGCATACTGCAGAAATGCCCAGAAAAAGGTTTAGCTTGAGTATCAGGTCCCTTTGGCTCAGTTAAATGGACATAAACAATCAGCTATCATAGTGGAGAGGAAAGAGGAGATGTCACTTTGTTTTTAAATGAGGAAGCTTTGGCATGGGCTTAGATTGATCAACATCAGAGCTTTCTGAGGAAGTGTTCTTAGAAATGTCTATTATTGACAGAGGTTGGATTTTTCTAGTGGAAAAGGTCAAATGGGAGAGGCAATATGTGGGTCCCAGCTGTGGGCACTCACAGGTTGTCCGCAGATGGGAGCCCTAGCTCAGGGAAACGAGCTTCTCAGGCATACCCAGAGGCAGCTGGTGGCTCCTCTTTGAGTAGGCTATAGTCTCCAGCAGGCCTTCCAAGGCAGAAAAGCAGACTGAGCAGGCCGAGGGCTTCTGCACCACACTGAACCCTAGTGCCCTCTCCCTGTCGACAGTGACTGGGGACCATCTGAGAGAAGACTTCTACCCTTTTCCAGGCCTCAACAACAGTGTGCACTGTGTGGCTTTTGCTAGAGCTTCCAAGACCACGCTGAATTTTGAAACTAGCTACAAGTGCATTTTCTGTGTTCCATCACAAACATGATAATCATTTGAAGAAAACATGTTAGTTATCAGCAAAACAATGTGCAATGCATATGAATTTCCAAATATCAGGTTGTATATAACAAACAGTTTTTTACTTATCAGTTACAAAGTAAAAACTTGCAAAGTATTCACATGGCATTTGTCTAATTAAAATAAGAATTATTAATGATAAGTGGGGTCTGGGAATTGCTGCACAAATCACTCAAACACAGTCAAATAAGGATGGTTTATTAAATGCCACACCCCAAGACTGATAGATCAGAGCTACATTCCAGGCTCAGGAGCTGAACTGTGACATTGAGTTAAGGTCTAACAGGGTATTTAAGCCTAAAATCCACAAATATCTATGCCAAGTTATTCCACCAAGTGTTATTTAGGGATGGGGGTTTCCTTAGGAATGTGTCTTTGTTATACACTTATCCTGCTCCAATTGGTTGGAGTATTCAATTGTGGCAGGGGACTTTCCTTGTCTAAGACTCCATGTCTTACCTTGTCAACCAGAATGAGACTTGTCTAAAATTCATGTCTTAACTTGCCAACCAGGATGTAAGTTACCCACATACATGTCTCTTTCTTCCAAGTAGGATGTCAGTTCCCAGGGAGATCTTGGGAACTTAAACTTTACTTCACCCCTACTCAAAATGGAAGTCTTATTCCAAATAGTTTCTTACATTGGTGCAGGTGTCTCTCTTATGTTGGGGTTCATCCCAGGGGCAGCGTATAAAAGAAAATACCATAAAAGCTTATACACAGGTTCAGGAAGTACTGCTGTGTGGTTGGCTTGGGCCCAAGCTTATTGTAGGTAATTATACAAAGCAGTTCTACTGACTTCTATTGTTACTGGTTTCCAAGAGCACAGAACATTACAGAATGTGTAATCATCTTGGGCATGAGAAATTTTCCTAGTAACAGCAGAAACAACATAGGAGAAAGTTTCCTTATATTAGTAACAGAACAAAATGACTAGACAGGTGTCTTAGGATTTTCATTGCTGTGAACAGACACCATGCAACTCTTATAAAGGACAGCATTAATTGGGGCTAACTTATAGGTCCAGAGTTTCAGTCCATTATTATCCAGGCAGGAAGCATGGAAGTGTCCAGGCAGGCATGGCACTGGAAAGAGAGCTGAGAATTCTATACCTTGTTCCAAAGGGAACCAGGAGAAGACTGAATCTCTCAAGTAGCTAGGAGGAAGGTTCACCCCCAACAGTGACACACCTCCTTCTATTGAGTCCACATCTATTCCAACAAGGCCACACCTCCTAATAGTGCCAATCCCTATGGGCCAAGCGTATTCAAATCACCACACTGGTAACAGTTACCTAGACCATAACATTTTACCCAGGCCTTAACATTTTACCTAGTACTTAGTATTTTACTTAGACCTTTACAACAAGATCACTGAATTTTATGTGGAGGCTTAGGGTTCATACAGACTAGGTTTGCTTGGGGGCAAATTACTTACTGTGCTTGTCTGTTTTATTTATTTATTTTGGGGGCTGGGTCTCACTATGTAGCCCTGGATGGCCTGGAACTCACTGTGTAGATCAGGTTAGACTGGAACTGGTACAGTTCACCTGACTCTACCTTCTGTATCTAGGATTAAAGGTAAACTTTACTTTAGGCTTACCTCTTTGTATGTGTTGTTAATCCCACAGGGCTAGAATAAGACCACTACCACAATTTTGAGCCAAATCTGAAGCAAATTTTAATTAAACACTGGCCAGGATGATGGTCTCTGGTCAGATCCATTCCAGGGCTCCCAGAAAATGGTGACGAGCCCCATTTTACAGAGGCTTATAAAGGTGAACCCATAAGACATCTGTATTTCCCGTCAGGTCCAATCGGGGCACACATGCATCCTGACGTACTTTCTGCCTACATACCTCCCTCCTACTTGTGATCAGTCACGTCTGGTATGGTTCAGTCAAATAAGCTGTTTAGAGGAGTGCAAACACGTGGTTTGTGATCTTCCATGAACAACAGGTCTCAGCATTTCAGAAAGTATTTGCCCTGGGGCCAGGAGCTTACAGGTCAGAGGCAGTTTTGTTTTATGTATCTCTTAGGCACAGTAATTAAAACTTAAAAGGTAACTTTGGCTCTCTAGGGTGTGTCTGTGCATGCCTGGGGGTCAGAAGACTCGTTCGTGGAATCATCTCTCTCCTTCAACTTTTACATGGGACCTGGGGACTGAACTCATGCCACTGAGCCAACTTAGCCCCTTTATTGAACTTTATCTGGGTTTTAACTTTAATTTTTTTCAGTTGGGCATTTTATCTTACCATAAATGTCACAGTATCTGGTACCTTTGGTCCTTTCTTTTAAAATCTTAGTTATAATTGAAAAATTTTTCTTCATACAATGTATTCTGATCATTTTCCCTTCCCACCAACTCCTCATTTTCTCTCTCTTTAGAAAACAAACAAAAACCCAAATAAACAAAAGAATCTCTCTCACACCTGCCACACAATCCCACACAAAAACACTAAATTGGAAACAATAGTGCAAAATAATAGACAAAAAAAAATGCCCAAACAAAGCAATATGAGACAAAAAGTTAAAAAAAAAAATACTACAAGGCATTAGTGGTCTATGAGCATAAATTCTTTCTTTGAATTGTCTGACAACCCAGTCTGAGGTCCTTACTCACAAAGATGAGTGGGATTGTAATGGTTAATCTCAACTGTCTAGTTGGTGAAATCTTGTGTAGTCAGGGAGTGTGGCCTCTGGGGATGTCTGGCTGAGATTAGGTTAATTGAAGTGGAAACACCTTCTCCTGTGGGTGGCACCAACCCCTGAATTGTATAAAAAGAAGAGTTGGCATGTACTTCTGTGCTTCTTGCCTTTAGATGCTATTGTGATCAGCTTCTTGTGGTGCCCCACCCTGATGGACCGTGCCCTTACCAGAGCATTTTATCGTTGACTGTGCAAAGAAACTGAGATAGCCTTTGTTCCAGCCATAGGAAGTAAAGAGAAAATGGAGCATCAGTGACTTTCCTCTGAGCGAGTGACAGGCAATTTACTCCATAAGCTGTTCTTACCTTTAGTCAGAGTGTGAACTCATGGCAAGTCTAACTCTGAAGTAACCGAGGCACACAGGCCATAGATCAGCAGCCTCTCCCAAGTCAGCATTACGGTCTTCTGTAATGGAGGTGGTAGAAGGGAAGCTAGAAGCAGTCTGCCATGCATAGCTTTGGTGTCTGTGGCTTAGAAACAAAACTGGTATGGGCTCTGATATCATGACTCCTAAAAATTATGCTATATACAGTTTCTAAAGGGATGATGTCCTCTATTATGGTTCCTGCCTTGTGCCCAAAGAACTGATCCATACGTGAATTTTTGCTAGTTGTTTTAATAATATTTGTATTGAGTTCCGTTTATTAGGTAATCATCGTTATACTTGAAAACTAGGAGTCCTTTCATTTCCAAAACATATTTTACAATTAGCAGCTATATACTAAATTACAATTTACCTTGTTTTTTTCCATTATGAATTCTTGAAAGAATACACCATTCTGCATTTTTTTTTTGTTTGTTTTTTTTGTTTTTTTCGAGACAAGGTTTCTCTGTGTAGCCCTGGCTGTCCTGGAACTCACTCTGTAGACCAGGCTGGCCTTGAACTCAGAAATCCTCCTGCCTCTGCCTCCCAAGTACTGGGATTAAAGGTGTGCACCACCACTGCTCAGCCATTCTGCATTTTTTAAATATAAGAAGTAGCTATTGAGGAGTCTTCCCTTCCAGTCGCCATCTGCAGCAGGGAACCAGGCAGCTCCAAAGCCTTCTGTGCTTGGCCCACCAGGAGAGAGTGATCTCACAGCAGCGATTTCACTTCTGAGTGCAGAGGTGAGATCTCCAACTTCTCTCTGGAGGGGTTCAGCTAGGAGGGCACAGAGCATACGATCAGTGGAGCTGCTGGGACAAGAGTCTTCCCTTCCTGCCACCATTTGCAGCAGAGAACCAGACAACTCCACAGCCTTCTGTGCACAGACCCTGCCAGAAGAGAGTTGGTCTCCCAGGAGTACAGACACAGACTTACAGGCCCATAGGAGGGGCAAGCTCCAGCCAGAGACAGTAAGACCAACTAGCACCAGAGATAACCAGATGGCGAAAGGCAAGCACAAGAACCCTACCAACAGAAACCAAGCCTACTTGGTAAAATCAGAGCCCAGTTCTCCCATCACAGCAAGTCCCTGATATTCTAACACATTGGAAAAGCAAGAGTTGGATTTAAAGTGTCATCTCACGATGCTGTTAGAGGACATCAGGAAGGACATCAATAACTCCCTTAAAGAAATACAGGAGAACATGGGTCAAATGGTAAAAGCCCTTAAAGAGGACACTCAAAAATCCCTGAAAGAAATACAGGAGAGCATGGGTGAACAGGTAGAGGCCCTTAAAGAGGAAACACAAAAATCCCTTAAAGAATTACAGGAAAACACAAACAAACAAGTGAAGGAACTGAACAAAACCATCCAGGATCTAAAAATGGAAGTAGAAACAATAAAGAAATCACAAAGTAAGACATCTCTGGAGATAGAAAATCTTGGAAAGAATTCAGGAGTAATAGATGCAAGCAAGCATGAACAACAGAATACAAGAGATAGAAGAAAGAATCTCAGGGGCTGAGCTTATGCTCTAAGATCAAGAATTGACAAATGGGACCTCATAAAATTACAAAGTTTCTGTAAGGCAAAAGATACTGTCAAAAAGACAAAGCGGCAACCAACTAACTGGGAAATGATCTTTACCAACCCTATATCTGAAAGAGGGCTAATATCCAATATATACAAAGAACTCAAGAAGTTAAACTCCAGAGAACCAAGTAACCCTATTAAGAAATGGGGTACAGAGCTAAACAAAGAGTTCTCACCTGAACACTATCTAATGGCTGAGAAGCACCTAAAGAGACGTTCATCATCCTTAGTCATTAGGGAAATGCAAATCAAAACAACCCTGAGATTCCACCTCACACCAGTCAGAATGGCTAAGATCAAAAACACAGGAGACAGCAGTTGTTGGCGAGGATGTGGAGAAAGAGGAACACTCCTCCACTGCTGGTGGGAGTGCAAGCTGATACAACCACTCTGGAAAGCAGTCTGGCAGTTCCTCAGAAAACTGGGCATGACACTCCTGGAGGATCCGGCTATACCACTTCTGGGCATATACCCAGAGGCTTTACCTGCATGCAATAAGGACACATGCTCCACTATGTTCATGGCAGCCTTATTTATAATAGCCAGAAGCTGGAAAGAATCCAGATGTCCCTCAACGGAGGAATGGATTCAGAAGATGTGATATATTTACACAATGAAATACTACTCTGGAATTAAAAACAATGAACTCACAAAATTCCTAGGCAAATGGTCAGAACTTGAAAATATCATCCTTAGTGAGGTAACCCAATCACAAAAGAACACACATGGTATGCAGTCACTGATAAGGGGATATTAACCCAGAAACTCGGAATATCCTAGACAAAATTTGCATATCAATAGATTTCCAAGAAGATGGAAGGAGAGACCCCTGGTCCTGGAAAGACTGGATGTAGGGGAATGCCAGGACAGAGAAGTGAGAGGGGGTTGAATGGGGGACAGGGGGAGGGAAGAGGACTTATGGGACTTTTGGGGAGGGAGGAACCAGGAAAGGGGAAATCATTGGGAATGTAAATAAAAATAACTTAGAAAAAAAAAAAGAATCTCAGGAGCTGAAGATACCATAGAAAACATAGACTCAATAATCAGAAAATGCAAAATGCAAAAAGCTCCTGAGACAAAACATCCAGGAAATCCAGGACACAATGAGAAGACCAAACCTAAGGATTATAGGTATAGAAGAGAGCAAAGATTTCCAACTTAAAGGGCCAGTAAATATCTTCAACAAAATTATAGAAGAAAACTTCTCTAACCTAAAGAAAGAGATGTCCATGAACGTACAAGAAGCCTACAGAACTCCAAACAGACTGGACCAGACCAGAAAGTCCTCCAGTCACATAATAATCAAAACACCAAATGTAGTAAACAAAGAAAGAATATTAAAAGCAGTAAGGGAAAAAGGTCAAGTAACCTATAAAGGCAGGCCTATCAAAATTACACCAGACTTCTCACCTGAGATGATGAAAGCTAGAAGATCCTGGGCAGATCTCATACAGACCCTAAGAGAACACAAATGCCAACCCAGACTACTATACCCAGCAAAACTCTCAATTACCATAGATGGAGAAAACAAGATATTCCATGATAAACCCAAATTTACACAATATCTTTCCACAAATCCAGTCCTACAAAGGATACTAGATGGAAAACGCCAACAAGAGGAGGGAAACTACTCTCTAGAAATAGCAAGAAAGTAATCTTCCAACAAACCCAAAAGAAAGTAACTACACAAACATAAAAATAACATCAAAAATAACAGGAAGCAACAATCACTTTTCCTTAACGTCTTATAACATCAATGGACTCAATTCCCCAACAAAAAACATAGTCTAACAGAAATATTTTTCATGTAAATCTTCAATTTTATCAGAAAATGTTTGTGATTCCTCTTTCAATCAATTTAGTAATATTTTTTATGTCTACCATTTTAACTATATTATTTTCCATGATAATCTTTGATTTTAACATTTTTTCTATATATTTCTTCAATTTTATCAGAAATATTTTCCATGTAAATCTTCAATTTTGTCAGAAAATGTTTATAATTCCACTTTCATTCAACTTAGAAATATTTTTATGCCTACCATTTTATCTGTATAATTTTCCATGATAATCTTCAATTTTAATGTTTTTCTATATATTTTTTTCAATTTTATCAGAAATATTTTCCATGTAAATCTTCAATTTTATCAGAAAATGTTTATAATTCTACATTAAATCAACTTAGGAATATTTTTTTTATTTTATTTTTTTAATTTACATTCCAAATCACTTCCCCTTTCCCGTTTCCTCCCTCCCCGAAAGTCCCATAAGCCCCCTTCCCTCCCTCTTTTCTCCATTCAACCCCCTCTCGTTACTCTGTCCTGGCGTTCCCCTACATCCAGTCTTTCCAGGACCAGGGGTCTCTCCTTCCATCTTTTTAGAAATCTATTGATATGCGGATTGTGTCTAGGGTATTCCGAGATTCTGGGTCAATATCCCCTTATCAGTGACTGCATGCCATGTGTGCTCTTTTGTGATTGGGTTACCTCACTAAGGATGATATTTTCAAGTTCTGACCATTTGCCTAGGAATTTCGTGAATTCATTGTTTTTAATTGCACAGTAGTATTCCATTGTGTAGATATACCACATCTTCTGAATCCATTCCTCCGTTGAGGGACATCTGGGTTCTTTCCAGCTTCTGGCTATTATAAATAAGGCTGCTATGAACATAGTGGAGCATGTGTCCTTATTGCATGCAGGTAAAGCCTCTGGGTATATGCCCAGGAGTGGTATAGCCGGATCCTCCGGAAGTGTCATGCCCAGTTTTCTGAGGAGCCGCCAGACTGCTTTCCAGAGTGGTTGTACCAGCCTGCAATTCCACCAGCAGTGGAGGAGTGTTCCTCTTTCTCCACATCCTCGCCAACAACTGCTGTGTCCTGTGTTTTTGATCTTAGCCATCCTGACTGGTGTGAGATGGAATCTCAGGGTTGTTTTGATTTGCATTTCCCTAATGACTAAGGATGATGATCATCTCTCTACTCAATGATAACTTGGTCAAGGTGGAAATAAAAAAAGAAATCAAAGACTTTTTGAAAGTTAATGAAAATGAAGGCACAACATACCCTAATTTATGGGACACAATGAAAGCAGTGCTAAGAGGAAAATTCATAGCCCTGAGTGCCGCCAAAAAGAAACGGGAGACAGCATACACTAACAGCTTAATGGCACACCTGAAAGCCCTGGAACAAAAAGAAGCAAATACACCAAAGAGGAGTAGAAGGCAGGAAATCATCAAACTCAGGGCTGAAATCAATCAAGTAGAAACAAATAAAACCATACAAAGATCAACAAAACGAGGAGTTGGTTCTTTGAGAAAATTAACAAGATAGATAAGCCCTTAGCCAGACTAACCAGAGAGCACAGAGATAGTATCCAAATTAATAAAATCAGAAACGAAAAGGGAGAGATAACAACAGAAACTGAGGAAATTCAAAAAATCATCAGATCCTACTACAAAAATCTGTATTCAACACAACTAGAAAATCTTGAGGAAATGGACAATTTCCTTGACAGATACCAAGTACCAAAATTAAATCAGGATCAAATAGACCATCTAAACCGTCCTATAAGCCCTGAAGAAATAGAAGTTGTCATTGGAAGTCTTCCAACCAAAAAAAGCACAGGTCCAGATGGTTTTAGTGCAGAATTCTATCAGACCTTCAAAGAAGACCTAACACCAATACTCTTCAAACTGTTCCACAAAATAGAAACAGAAGGAACACTACCCAACTTGTTCTATGAAGCCACAATTACACTAATACCAAAAGCACACAAAGATCCGACAAAGAAAGAGAATCTCAGGCCAATCTCTCTTATGAATATCGATGCAAAAATACTCAATAAAATTCTTGCCAACCGAATCCAAGAACACATCAAAATGATCATTCACCACGATCAAGTAGGCTTCATCCCAGGGATGCAGGGATGGTTCAATATAAGGAAATCCATCAATGTAATCCACTACATAAACAATCTCAAAGAAAAAAACCACATGGTCATCTCATTAGATGCTGAGAAAGCATTTGACAAAATTCAGCATCCTTTCATGCTAAAGGTCTTGGAAAGATCAGGAATTCAAGGCCCATATCTAAACATAGTAAAAGCAATTTACAGCAAACCGGTAGCCAGCATCAATCTAAATGGAGAGAAACTTGAAGCAATCCCACTAAAATCAGGGACTAGACAAGGCTGCCCTCTCTCTCCATATCTTTTCAATATAGTACTTGAAGTTCTAGCTAGAGCAATTAGACAACAAAAAGAGGTCAAAGGGATACAAATTGGAAAGGAAGAAGTCAAACTATCACTATTTGCAGACGATATGATAGTATACATAAGCGACCCAAAGAACTCCACCAGAGAACTCCTACAGCTGATAAACGACTTCAGCAAAGTGGCCGGATATAAAATCAACTCAAGCAAGTCAGAAGCCTTCCTATACTCAAAGGATAAGCAGGCTGAGAAAGAAGTAAGAGAAATAATACCCTTCACGATAGCCACAAACCATATTAAGTATCTTGGCGTGACGCTAACCAAACAAGTGAAAGATCTGTATGACAAGAACTTCAAGTCTCTGAAGAAAGAAATTGAAGAAGACCTCAGAAGATGGAAAAATCTGCCATGCTCATGGATTGGCAGGATTAATATAGTACAAATGAGCATCTTACCAAAAGTAATACACAGATTCAATGCAATCCCCATCAAAATCCCAACTCAATTCTTCATAGAGTTAGAAAGAGCAATTCAAAAATTCATCTGGAATAACAGAAAACCCAGAATAGCTAAAACTATTCTCAAGAGTAAAAGAACCTCTGGGGGAATCAGTATCCCGGACCTCAAGCTGTACTACAGAGCAATAGTGTTAAAAACTGCATGGTATTGGTACAGTAACAGACATGTAGATCAATGGAACAGAATTGAAGACCCAGAAATGAATCCACACTCCTATGGTCACTTGATCTTTGACAAAGGAGCTAAAACCATCCAGTGGAAAAAAGATAGCCTTTTCAACAAATGGTGCTGGCTCAGCTGGAGGTCAACATGCAGAAGAATGCAAATTGACCCATTCTTATCTCCTTGCACTAAGCTCAATTCTAAGTGGATCAAAGATCTCCACATAAAACCAGACACACTGAAACTAATAGAAGGGAAACTAGGGAAGAACCTTGAACATATGGGCACAGGGGAGAATTTCCTGAACAGAACTCCAATAGCTTATGCTCTAAGATCAAGAATAGACAAATGGGACCTCATTAAATTACAAAGTTTTTGCAAGGCAAAAGACACTGTCAAAAAGACAAAGCGGCAACCAACTAACTGGGAAATGATCTTTACCAACCTTACATCTGACAGAGGGCTAATATCCAAGATATACAAAGAACTCAAGAAGTTAAACTCCAGAGAGGCAAGTAACCCTATTAAAAAATGGGGTACAGAGCTACACAAAGAGTTCTCACCTGAAGAATATCTAATGGCTGAGAAGCACCTAAAGAGATGTTCATCATCCTTAGTCATTAGGAATATTTTTATTCCTACCATTTTATCTGTATAATTTTCCATGAAATAGTCAATTTCAACGTGTTTTTCTATATATATCTTGAATTTTATCAGAAATATTTTCATTGTAGATTTTCAATTTTATCAGAAAATGTTTATAATTCCACTTTCACTCAACTTAGAAATATTTTTGTGCCTACCATTTTATCTGTAATTTTCCATGATAATCTTCAATTTCAATGTTATTTTATATTTTTCTACAATTTTATTAGAAATATTTCCCATGTAAATCTTCAGTTCTATCATAAAATGTTTCTAATTCCTTTTTCAATTAATTTAGCAATGTTTTTATGTCTACCATTTTACTCTTTAATTTTCCATGAAAATTGCCACTCTTAATGTGTTTTTCTATATGCTTCTTCAATTTTGTCAAAAACATTTCCCATGTAAATCTTTAATTTTAACATAAAATGTTTTTACTTCCTCTTTCAATAAAAAATTAAAAAAAAGAAGTAGCTATCTTTTTATTTTAAGATTTTTAAGATTATTTATTCATTTATTTTATTATGTGAATACACTATTGCTATCTTCAGACATGCCCGAAGAAGGCATTGGCTCTCATTTCAGATGACTGTGAGCCACCATGTGGTTGCTGGAAATTGAACTCAGGACCTCTGGAAGAGCAGTTTTGACCTCTGAGCCATCTCTCCAGTCCTACACCATTCTGATTAATTAAAAAAAAATGAAGGCCAGTGAAACATTTTGCAAATGATATCCTGGCTGTTTTTTGTTGAGAATAAGTAAAAAAAAAAGTTAAACAATATTTCTCATAAAATTATTTTAAAAATAGTACCTTATGGGCTGGAGAGACGGCTCAGCGGTTAAGAGCACTGACTGCTCTTCCAGAGGTCCTGAGTTCAATTCCCAGCAACCACATGGTGGCTCACAACCATCTGTAATGGGATGTGACGATGCCCTCTTCTGGTGTGTCTGAGGACAGCTACAGTGTACTCATAGACATAAGATAAATAAATAAACCTTTATAAAACAAAAATAGTACCTTCCACTGGTGTAGTAGGCGCTTACCCGAGCTTTGGATGTGTGTCCCTTGCTGGTGACATCGGTGCCTCTGATTCTGTCTGTTCAATTTTAACTCTTAGTTCTTTGCATACTCGCTCGTGAAAAATTCTAACTAGTCGCCAAGATTTTAACACTCAGCTTCCCTTTGTCTTACACAACTGTTTCCAGGTGATGTCACCTATTCTCATACACGTCCTGTCTGCAGATTCATATTTCATGTTATGCTTCTGTCAAAAATTTCCAGGGGCCGATCAGATATCACCACCGCCGACACTATATCTCAAACGAAGGTCGTCCACCCTGCCTGCGGACGTGATCGTGGCTCTGTGCTCCCACCTGAGAATGTCCAAACCTCTCAGCTAGGGCTAAGGTGAGAGAGGTTGGACCCGTTTGCTCATCATCCTCTCCCACTAACCATCCCCAGATTCTGACTGGTTAGCAATACCCGTGACTTCTGATTTTGCATCTGTTCCCTTCTTTTCATACCACCTAGGATTATTCAACTCTAAGAACATTTATTTAATCATTTTAAAATATGTTAAAAGCATGCAATACTTTCATTTCCTAAAAAAGAACGGGTGTACTTTAAATGGGGGATGAGCTTGCAGCAACCTTAAATCATCCTCTCTAGCGGTTCCGGGTTAGCGACTCTGGGCTTTCTTTACCCAGGGGCTTTCTCATTCACCCTGCGCCCGGGGCGAGTTATTTCCCATTCAAGACTACTTTGAGGCTTTCCAGGGACAGTGGGAGACTGTGTAAAGGCTTTGCAAGAGACTCAGTGATCCTGTTCTGGGCCAGTCTTTGCAATCCTTTCCTCCTGTTTTCTATTATGCAACCCACAGTCTGCCCCTTTGCCTTCGCGGCATTTCCCCAAAGAGCCCCAGAGTCCTATCTCTGTCTCTGTCTGTCGTTCTGTCTGTCACTTTCTTTGTTTTTGTCCCCGATTCCCACCCAGACACACTAGTTCCTCTACCTAAAAAGTCTAAAAGTCTGTTACACAGCTGCAGCGCAGGGTAAACAAACAGGAGCGTCTAGCATCGAAGGCAGAGTATCCCCTTCAGAGAGAAGGCTCACACTGGAAAGGTGGGATATCTAATGTGGGATCTCTGGGGTCGGGGATGACTGTAGATAGCAGGAGAACCTTGCAAACACAAACTTTGTCATTTTGCCCCCCTTCACTTGGACCCAGACACGCCAGGTGAAAGCTGACCATAGAAAGTATCATTTCAGCTGACAGTACGAATCTCTAGACGAGACAGGGTGTGAGACTTGCTGAAGATCACTAATAATTGGAAGACATCACCAAACCAAACCAATGCTATCGTAAAATAATGTGCTCACATTATTCCGAACTTTATTCTAATGCTAGGGGGATTTAATTAGCCTAGACTGGTGCTGGTGCAACGTTAGAGACAAGGCCGGTTGTTTCTGCTTGGCGTCAAGTGTGAGAAAGAAGCCAAGAGGAGAGTGATGAATTGATATGCCTTTGCGATGGTGCTGGGTCCGTCTAGGGATTTGGGCCTTCTCACCAGCTCCATGGACTCACAGTTAAGTTTGGCAGTTGGAAGGACTGCAAGCAGAGAGGAAAATGCTTTTCTTGGATAGGTAACTTGGATGTTGTAAATCCAGGGCATGGTGACTAGATGTGTATCAACTTGTCACAGACAATATTCATCTGAGGGGAAGAAACCTCAACTGAGGAGAAAGTGCCTCCATAAGACCCGGCTGTGGCAAGCCTGTTGGGCATTTTCTTAATTAGTGATTGAAGAGAGTGGTGTGGGTAGGACCATCCTGGGCAGGTGGTCCTGGGTTCTATAAGAAAGCAGCTAAGTAGCCCATGGGGACCAAGCCAGTAAGCAGCACCCCTCCATGGCCTCTGCAGCAGCCGCAGCCTTCAGGTTCCTGCCCTGCTTGAGTCCCTGTCCTGACTTCCTTTGGTGGTCAACAGTGATAAAGGAAGTGTGAGCCAAATAAATCCTTCCCTCCCCAAGTTGCTTTGGTCATGGTGTTTCATTGCAGTGATAGAAACCCTAATCAAGACACAGGGCAAATCTACTGACAGGGTAGCAAGGGAAGGCAGGCTTCCTATTGTACTAGGGCTGTTTTAAAGGAGATCTGTGTAAGCTCGACGGGACCCTAACAACTGATCCTAGAAGTAGAGGAGGGGCATTCCACATTGTCTGCCAGCAGAATTGTGGGAAAGAGCCAGGGTAAAGGGAGAGGAAAGAACATGCGTTTGTGAGGGCGGTGAATGTTTGTTTGGAAGGTTATCTTCCTACCCCAGGAAAAGCAGGAGGAGCTGGAGCTTGCACCCACGTGTGAGGGGGTGAATGAGATCGTTATATTCTGTCAATCGACTCACCAAAGCGAAGTTTTCCAAACACCCTTGTTTTCAGCAGAGTACAGGTCCTGACTTCATGAAGGAACAGGCCGGCTGATCTTCTTCTCCCAGTTTAATGAGGAGGCTTGCAGATTTCATTTGACACAATCCTGTGAGCGATCTCAACAAACTTCTACGTGTCACTGTGAACTTACCTTTCCTCAGAAAACTGCAAAGGCATTTTGTTTTCCTCCCTTCTCAAGTACTTTCCTACAGATAGACAAGCTACAGAAAGACCCTTTGTATTTTCTTGCTTTCCTTTATCCTTGGTTTTCTATTACTTTTTTTTTCTTCTCCTCAGTAAGAAGGATGCCTTTACAGTGTACAGTCTGCTGGGTGTGTTTTGTTTCCACATCTATTGTCAATGGTACGTCTCACGAATCACAGCTAGTAATTTCTAAGCGTCTTTCCTTGCTATCACTAACAATGTCTGTATCTATACTGCTCTTAAACTCACTTAAGTGCATTGACCTGGTGCCTCAATAGTCTTGTTTGAGATTCCTGGCAAATGTCCAGGAAGAAGGAATGGTTCCTACCCTCGGTTGCAGGCGTGCAGGTCTTGAGTCTGCTTCATTTCTACTTTAACATAAAATGTCTATATAGGAAAGGAAGAGCAAACCATGGGAAGTAAGCATTTACTTCATAGCAAATGCTGACAATTGCACTGAAATCCTCACTGTCCATTGAGAGAGCTCCAACTGGACTGTGGGGTGAAGGGATTTCTTTCCCCATCCAATAGCACAAATCTCCTTATCTTTTTGCCACTTCATTACAGGTCTAGATGGTTCCCAGTCCTAGAAGAAGATGAGATCTAATGTCAAAGCATGTACTGTTCTGGAAGGGATCTGATTGTCCCTGCTGGTCAGGCAGGCCCAGCCTAGAACTATTACGAGGGCATATGGATGCAGAATCTAGGAGCCACTGGTATGAACACACTGAGGAAACCTACAGCACACCAGTGATGTCTCTTAAGGTCTCTGTTCCTTCAAGAATTGAACTCACTGGGGTTTTTAGTATTCTAAGGGTGGTGGTTTGAATATGCTTGGCCTATGGAAAGTGACACTATTAGGAGGCGTGGCCTTGTTGGATAGGTGTGGCCTTCTTGGAGTAAGTGTGTCACTGTGTAGGTGAGGTCTTATGCTCAAGCTCCACCTAGTGCAGAAGTGACCCTCCACCTGGCTACCTGTACAAGACAGTATCCACCTGGCTGCCTTTGGATCAGGATATAGAACTCTCAGCTCCTCCAGCACCATGTCTGCCTGGACACTGCCATCTTCCCGCCATGATGACAATGGACTGAACCTCTGAAACTGTGATCCAGCTTCGATTAAATGTTGTCCTTTATAGGAGTTGTCTTGGTCATGGTGTCTTTTCACAGCAATGAAACCCTATCTAAGATTTAGGGGAAGTCCTGAAAAAGGAGATGGTCCCTGAGGGATAGCTGTCACCTACACCTTTAAGGGTGTTGTTCAGTTGTTGCATCAAGATGATCCCTATTTCAGGGTTTGAAGATGTAACGATGAGCCAAGAGGCTCTCCTGAAGCTAACAGTGTTTTCTGAAAACCCACTCACTGTGATGCCTCGTAGATGTGTTCTTGAGCAGTAAGAACAAGCTAAGGCTCTAACAAATGGTGCCCAGATTTACAGGGCATTTGAGAAAGGCTGATTTCTTCTTACCATGTTCAAGGCAGGGCAAGGGAATCTCTGCTCCAGGAAGTTGTTCAGGGATGCAGGCTTGCTCAACACAGTTTCCCTGGCATTGTTCTCTGAGCTATACTCTTGAATATTCCTCCATTAGCTAGCACACAGAATAGAAGAAATATTTTTTTTTAAAGGAAGTGCTAACCCTGTCTAGGAGTTGGGAGAACCTCCCAGCATTGAAGTAGACTCAGAGGGATGGGTAGAATGTAACTAGACATTCTGCAGAGGGAAAATCACAGCAATCTTATAGAATCACAGTGTGTAACTGTAATAGCCAGGGTCACAAGTTGGAACACGGGATCCTTGAGTCACTTTTTCCCCAGGATTTTGCAGCAGCCTGAGAGGTCTTGTTACGTTTCCGCTGCATCCGAAGCTACAGTTGCCTATTTCTATTTCATATAGGTATTAATACTCCTGCATGGAGAGTGGCTCTCAGAGGCTTGAGGACTCTAGAACTTTAGTTCTAAAGAGGAAGCAGAAAAATTTAAAAGAGGAAGAAGAAAACAAAAGCAAAAACAAAGATCTCATGTTTATAACGACAGCCCCTAATATGCAGTGTAGCAGGGAGCACTCATTATCTACACAGCATGAAGATAGTCTACGAATTTGATCTTCCTGAACGTAATGGCTGTGGTTCATGTGCAGTACCTTCATTCAAGGCACACAGGTACATATTGTCCTATCAGCTCTCTGTCATATGAGCCCTTCCACAGCACCACTCATAGTCTGTCCTCTTGCTTTTTCTGGCAGTAGACCAAAATGAAGACAGAAAAGACAAGCTGGAATTTGCAGACATTTTGTAATTTATTCTAAGAAGTGACATGTGATGGCTGGTTTTAATTGTCAACTTGATGCTATCTATAATCACCCAAGAAAAGAGTCTCAATGAGGGATTGTTTAAATCAGGTTGATCTGTGAACATGTTTTGTTTACTCATGTGAATTGATGTGGAAAGACACTGCCCACTGTGGGCAGCACCATTTCCTAGTCAGGGCAATCCTGCAGCTTATTAAGTGTAAAGAGGGGGCCGAATATAAGTAAGCATCATTCACCCATTTCTCTCTGCTCTAGACTGTGGATATGCCTAATTGTATTATTTTTCTGCCTTGACTTCCCAACAATGATGAACTACAACCTGGAACAGTGAGTTAAATAAACTTCTTCCCTAGGTTACTTTTGGTTAAGGTATTTTATTACAGTAACATGAATGAAAGCAGGACATACAGCACCATGATTGCCACATTCTTCTTGCTAGAGGTGAGCCACCAGACAGCCCACACTCAAGAGAAAAGGTGTGCAGAACGACGTGAATACCAACAGGTTTAATTCATTGGCACAGTGCTGTGGACTGTTTGGTATGGAATGTTACCTACTGGGATGGTTAGTCTGGATTGCTAACCTGCTTGGAACAGGTTGTCAACCAGATTGGAACCTAGAAAATTATCAAACCACACTCTTGGCTGTATCCATGATGGTTCTTTCCGAGACAGAAAATGGACATTTAAGCCAGCCTCTAAAGGGAAGACTTTCCCTGAATGTGGGTAGGACTGTCCAATAGGCTAGAGCCTTGAATGGAGCAAAGACAGAGGAAGGAGGGCGCCAACCAGTAGGTGCAGGCTCTGGAGCAGGTGTGCAAGTTGCTGCTGCTCTCACTCATGGACATAATTTTGGTTTTTGCATCCATTCACAGGAGATGCACTCCAGACATTCTCCAAAGGGCTTCCAGGCATTAAGGCTCAGACCGGGACAGTATCGTTTCCCCCTTTTATTCTGAGGCTTTCAACTTCTAGGGCCAAGCAGTTGCAGGTTTCTCTGTTTCTCCATTCTGCAGACAGTCATTGTGGCACTGCCCAGACTCCAATTGTGTGAGCCAATCTAATTAAGCCCTTATAATTATAAACTGAATATACATTGTATAAGAGACCATGACAAATGCAGATAGCTCTAGAGCCTAGTCTTGGATAACACACAGCAGATGCCCCAAGAACTGCTTAGGCAAAAGATTCAAACTGAATGGAGATACTGACATTTTGTATGAGCCACCACCTAGGCATCCTGAGCCTAATGAACAGAGCAGGAAGGCAGAGTTCCACCAAGCAGCAAAGTGTTCAGGGTATTGCTTACTTGTCTTGAGTTTGACTTTATTTGTATGAGCCAGGTAATCACGTGGTCAATTACTGAACGATTGAACACATTCTATGAGCCAGGCTCAGGTAACACAATGGGAAAGGCAGGAAGGTCTTTGCTCATTGGAGAATGTGTTGCAGTAATGATTTTCCTTTTGGGTTTGAAATGGTTTCTCTGTTGGTTTAGAGAAAATACCACAGACCTTATACCCTGGTTTCCTAGTCATGGAGGTGCTGGGGAGCCTGTTAGCCATTAGCAGGAGGTTTACTGTCCTGACAGTCATTGTCCTTGGTTTTGTCTCTGCCCACCTACTCTTTTTGACTGCCCTGAAGCAGTGTTGATAAATACAAATGCATTCGCACACCTACCTCCTAATTTCCCTCTCCGATGTTTTTTTTTCCCCCCTCAGAATATCGCTAAATACTCCAGTACAGGGCTGCCTTGAATTCTCTATGTAGCCCAGGTTAGCCTAAAATTGGAAGCAATCTCCCTACTCTGCCTTCCGAGTGTTCAGAAGGCTGTGTGTCAGCATGCCTGGCCGGTTTCATTTTTGCTTTTTGTATCTGTGACTTACTGCCTGGTAATATGTGGATAATTTACTTCTTATCTTTATTGTGTGTGCCTCTGCTGTGTCTCTAGATGTAAGTCTAGAACTGTGTGTGGCTCATATTGTAGGGGATCAGCTAATATGAATTGATTGAAGAATGAAATGAGCTGAATCACGTCAGGCTTTCGATTTAGGTCCTTTGTTGTTGATTAGGAAATGCTTATGTGCACAAACTACTAGTGATGGGAGACCAGGAGGTTTGTGTGTCTGTGTGTATGTGAGGAGGCAGCACCTTTTAAAACAAGGTCTTGGGGCTGGAGAGATGACTCAGCAGTTAAGAGCACTCATTGTTCTTGTAGAAGACCCAGGTTCGATTCCCAGCATCCACATGACTGCTTATAACTGTCTCTAATTCCAGTTACAGGGGATCTAACACCCCCTTTGGATGCATATATATATATATATATGCAAACCTATAAACATATAAAATAAATAAAAAATAAATCTAAAATAAGAAAGTTCCTGCTGTGTAGGCCTGGATGACTTGGAACTTGTTACTGGTGGCAATCCTCCTGTTTCTGCTTCTGGAATCCAGGGATTACAGGTGTATGCCACCCACACCAGACTGGATGATTTTCCTGAAGGAATAATGCAGAGAAAACTGGCCAGGCCCTTAATTGTGGCTACTGGTCCCAGAAAGGAAATTGGGTTTAATTTGTTCCTGGGACTAAGAAATGAGAAGTGATTCACAAATGCCAAGTGTGCTGGTGATGGATGTAGTCATGGCTGTCTCCTACGCCAAGGGGTCAGTGATGAATGTAGTCACGTCTCTCTCCTGTGCCACAGTTCTTCCGCTAGTCTGTCCACCAGTCTGGTTTTCATTGTCCTAATGAGTCTCTTCAGGGGCAGGGTGAGGAGGCTGATAATGAAGCCTGGGTCGCCTGGTGGTCTGAGTGAGTTGAGTCTAATTGGAGCCAAATCATCAGCTCTCCTCTTCACCCTCTGAAGCACGAGGAGAGGCTGGGAAGCAGCAATTGCTCTCCTCAAGCACTCAGGGAAGTTCAATGCTCTGAATTCTCCAGGCCGTGCAGAGAATAGGAAGTGTTTATGGGAAGTGAAGCTACCCTGGCTGACCTCAGCTCTTGGTTTGATTTTTGTCCTCCCACTGCTCTGAATCCTCTTCTGACTTAACACAATCCTTTAGTTAGAGCCCTTGATGTTTAGAATGGTGGAAGACTTAAAATTTCAGGTTTTATTATTGAACTATGTACACACACACACACACACACACACACAAACACACACACAAACACACACACAACACACACAAACACACACACAACACACAGAGACACACACACAGACACACACAAATACATAAACACATACACAAACACACACACAACACACACAGACACACACAAACACACACACACAAGCACACACACACAACACACACACAACACACACAAACACACACACATGTGAGTACGTGTGTGTGTTTGTGTGTGTGTATGTGTGTGCGTGTGTGTGTATGTGTGTGCATGAGTGTGTCTGTATCTCTGTGTGTGTATGTGGGTGTGTATGTGTGTGCGTATGTGTGTGTGTGTGTGTGGAGAGACAAGGTTTGCATGCCCAGGCTGTCCTGGAACTTGAAGCAATTCTCTTGTCTCACTCAGTCTCCCAAACCTTAGTGTTTCAGCCATACACTTAGAAGATTATGTGTGTATAATGCTTTTTTTTCTTTTCTTTAAATATTTGGTAGACTCCTCTGCATAAGGTGAAACTATTTATAGTTTCTCTTTCTTTTTAGATGTTAGTTTCTTAGCCAGAAAGTTTGAGCATAGTGCAGTTAACTTATGTAATTCTAAGATGCGAAGTCTGCCGTTCTGCTCCTGAGTCTACTACAGTCTGGGATGCAGTTTATGGAGTCTGCTTCCTTCCATCTACCTTTGACTTAGGCTTAGATTTGAAACCTTCATAGAGTAAATGCCCTGTGACCTTGTAGAAGAGGATTTATTATTATTATTATTATTACTATTGCTACTGCTACTACTACTACTACGGTTTTTCAAGACAGGGTTTCTCTGTGTAGCCCTGGCTGTCCTGGGACTCACTTTGTAGACCAGGCTGGCCTCGAACTCAGAGATCCGCCTGCCTCTGCTTCCTAAACTCTGGGAATAGAGGTGTGTGCTTGACTGATGGGGCTCTTCTTAATCCTTACAGTATAGATTGTGTGATGATCTAAAGAAAGCTGACTATTGCATGAGACTTTAGCCAGACTCATTTTTAGGGCCTCCTCTTCCAGGTCCCAGGTTTACATTGCCAACTAGAGTGGTAAACAACTATAAAATTGGTAATTTTTTCCATATCATTTTTTTAATTCTTTTAAGATGTAAGCTCTATATCTTTATATGTATTGTCTTAGTCAGGGTTTGCATTCTGCACAAAGCATCATGACCAAGAAGCAAGTTGGGAAGGAAAGGGTTTATTCAGCTTACACTTCCACCTTGCTGTTCATTATCAAGGGAAGTCAGGACAGGAACTCACACAGGGAAGGATCTTGGAGGCAGGAGATGATGCAGAAGCCATGGAGGGATGTAGCTTACAGCTTGCTATCTTATAGAACCCAAGACTACCAGCTCAGGGATGGCACCATTCACAATGGGCTAGACCCTTCCTCCTTGATCACTAATTGAGAAAATGCCTTATAGCTGGATCTCATGGAGGCATTCCTCAGATGAGGCTCCTTCCTCTCTGATAACTTCAACTTGTGTCAAGTTGACACACAAAACCAGCTAGTACCTGTATATAGATATAAATTTAGTTTTATAATTAAATTATACAGTTATGTAATATACAATAGAATGGTATAATTAAAATCACACACACACACACACACCACACACACACACACACACACACACCCATCTGTATCTCAATTGCAAACTGAGTTTTGTATCTCAATTGCAAACTGAGTTTTGTCTGGACAACTTGATTCAGCTTTGCAGAAAGCAGCCTGCGCTTCTGTAGGAGGGTGAACATCACAGACTCTACTCAGTCTGGCTGGAGATTCTATCAGAAGAGGCCAAGCCTCTGCCTTCACTTTCACTGAGGGGTGTGGGAAGGGGTTTTGTTATTGTCATGGTGATACCGGATGGGTAATCATAGGTTCTTTCATCTCATTGTTCTGAGATAAGGCGAATTTCATGTTTGGAACAAGAAATGTGCAATACAGTTTTAGAAGATTGGATTTTAGCAGACAGCAAGGATGCTCTTAAGTGCTAGTGATGTCCTGTAAGGATGCTGTAGGAGACCCATGGACAGCAGACTGGCAGATGTGAGCTTGCTGGGTTGGACCATGTCAGTTCTGGGTCTGCTCTCGTGAGCATCAGACACAGGGAGGCTGAGCCGAGTCAGGACTTGCATTTTCCAGCCTTGACCGAGTCAATCACAGTGTTCCAATTTCCCCTCATCCAGCACAAGGACGGACTGATGTCCCCATCAGCACAGGCATCTTGAGATACTTCTGATGATCTGCCTTGAAGGTGGCAAGGTGTTTTTGCATGTAGACCTGGCTGTTCTGGAACCCACTCTGTAGACCAGACTGGCCTTGAACTCAGAGATCCACCTACCTCTGCCTCCCACAGGCTGGGATTAAAGGTGTGCGCCACCACCCAGTGAAAATGGCAAGACTTTTTTTAATATGTCCTCTTATTACTCTTTTCTATTGTTTTTCTTAATGTATAGCTAGCACTTAAATGCCATGCTTATCACTTCCCCCAACCCCCGAGGTGTCCCAGACAGTCCAGTACAATAGCCAGATAGGACTAGCTCTAGCCCCTCGGTGGGCTATATTATTTATTTTGAATGAAAACCATTAAACAGACAGGAGTGTGATAGGACATCTGTCAGGTATGTGGTAATTCTTTCAATTCCTAGTTATGTGTGTGAATGTTTTGCCTGCATGTATGTATATGTACCGTCTGTGTGCTGAGCATTCAGAGGCCAGAAGAGGTTGAGGGGTCCCCTGGACCTGGAGTGACTGATAGTTGTGGGCTGCCATCTGGGTTCTGGGATCCTGGTCCCAGTCCTCTGTAAGAGCAGCTGGTGCTCTTAGCCATTGGGCCATTTCTGTAGTCCCTTGTCCAGCTATTTATTCTGTGAGTACACATTAGAAGTCTCTAGGCCAGATCCTGGGTTACAGACTGAGACAGAGAAAACAGCATGGACCCGAACTTTGTGTTGTTTGCAGTCTAGAGGGGAGACTGGAGGATTAAGCTAACAGTACTGTAAGTATGTTTAGCGTGCTAAGTGCTATTTGGTGAGAAGGACAGTCCCCACCCCCAAGGGAAAGCTGTTGAACTGAAATCTAGAGGATAGTTTAACTAGAAGAAGAGGGTCAGGGAGAGGCCATTTAGATAGAAGAAAGAGCCTGGGCTAACACTATGAATGTTAGAGTTGGAAGAGGCTGAAGAAAGCCAATAGAATTGGAATATATGCGAAGAGTAGGAAGGGGCATAAGGCAGCTATGGACTTGTCAGGGGCAAGGTATTTCAAGATCTAAGGAACGAGTTCCCGGTTCTGTTTTAAACTTGGACTTACTATAGGTTGGAGATCATTAAATCATTATTCTTGGATCAGTGTTTTTGGGTATGTGTGCATGTGTGTGTGTGTGTGCGTGTGCGTGTGTGTGTGTGTGTGTGTGTGTGTGTGTGCATGAGCATACCCAGACCTTTGCTGCTGCATTTAGATGCAAGTGGTCAAAGTATAAGCAACTTTGTGAAGTGCTGTATGGAAAAGACATTTGTGATTGACCAATGAGTGTAGGGTGATAGTCCAAGAGCATGCTTTCAACATCACTGCTGTGAGACACACCTGGGACAGGTGAAGCCACTGTTACTTTGTCACTTTTAATCTGGTTTTCTTATAGTTTCAGCAATATCTAGTCCTAAGGACACCCTCAGAGGCTGTAGAGCCAACCCCTACCCTTACCCCCACGAGCATCTTTGAACTTGCAGGTTGCTGCAGGCCTATCTTCCTTTTGGTGCTATGCACATATTACTGGGGTCAACTTTTGTACAGTTACACTTTGTCCTATAAACTTTTCAAAGTAGAATTCACACACCAAATATTCTCCAATGACAGGGCAATATTTCCATTTAGTGGTCACCAGAGCCCCCTACTGGGAGAGTCAGCTCAACTACCAAGTACCAGCAGGAAGGGCAGATACTTCTTTATAATCTGTTAGATCTGGCTATTACTTTTGAATAACTCTGACATAATTACAGAAGGTCAGCCTCTCATTTGGCATTTTCCCCGGATTACCTTGCATTGAAGACACATACAAATTTAATCTTAAAATTAGGGTTGGAGAGGTGGCTCAGTAGTTGTTAGGAGCACTGACTGTTCTTTCGTAGGAACTAGGTTCAATTTCCAGCACCTACGCGGCAGCTGAAAAACCATCAGTAACTCCATTGCTGAGGTACCAACACCCTCTTCTGACCTCAGTGGGAGCCAGGCATATACCAGCTACAAGACATACATTCAGGCAAAACAATCATACAATGATAGAATATATATTAAACAACTGGAATCCTTTGTCAGGAAATATTTTGCACCAATGTCCTGTTGTAAGAACATCTGGACTATTTCTCTGCCATATTGCTAACATTTGTGGGAAAGGACGCTCCACAGTGATGCCATAAACAAACCTCTGTGTTCTAGTAATTAAACAGGTGTGTGATGAAGCTCCTTTAAAGGACGCACATTTAAAAGTAATTATGGAGTTAACAAAAAAATTATAAAGCCACTCCAGAGAGAACCTGTGCGCCCTTACACACGTCTTATTTTTCCACTGCACGTTTGTTCCATCTAAGGAAATGGATCCACTCTGGTGTGTTTCCATGTACAACTCCAGACTTCATTTTGGTTTCTGTCTTTGAGTTTTCCCCTAGTGTCCTCTGTCTCACGATCCCAAGAAGGTTGACACATTATACCTAATAGCCCTGCCTCTTGGGTTACTCTGGTCTTTTGCTAATTCCTGTAACTTCATAAAGATGATGTCCCCTGGAAGTGTTTAGGAGGACTTGGTCAATGTTCTTCAATGTGCATTTGCCTTATAGTTCCATCATGGCTCTATTGAGGTTATACTATGGGTTTTTGAAGAGGAAGATCACAAAGGCTATCATGTGATCAGGCTATCATGTGATTTTTTTTTTGTTTTTGTTTTTGTTTTTCGAGACAGGGTTTCTCTGTATAGCCCTAGCTGTGCTGGAACTCACTCTGTAGACTAGGCTGGCCTTGAACTCAGAAATTCACCTGCCTCTGCCTCCCAAGTGCTGGGATTAAAGGTGTGCGCCATGTGATCATTTGATCGCCAGTGATCAATGATCACTGCCCGGCTTCATGTGATCATTTTTATCCCGTTGTCTCAGGGGACCTTGCTAGCAGTATGGCAGTCACTACTGTTAACTTTGGTCACTTAACTGAGGAAGTATTGTTAGATATTCTACCATAGTTACTTTTTCTTCTTCCTTTCTGTGCTAAGTTTAAGATTTTATTTTTTATTTATGTGTATGTCTGGGGAGTGTATGGAAAGTGTGTGCAGTTGCCTGCAGAGGCCAGAAGAAAGTGTTTGTCTCCTGGAGTTGGAGTTACAGATAGTTGTAAACTGCTAGACATGGGTGCTGGGAACTGGGTCCTCAGGAAGAACAGCTAGTGCACTTAACCTCTGAGCCATGTCTCCAGTACCTTTTTATGTTAGTTTAAATATCTCCTTTCTTATTTTATATGGACAGAAAAAGATTATTTCTTACCTTTCTTTTCAGAAGGAAGATAAGTAATAGAATGAGTGTTAATAAATCAGTCCGTCTATCTATCTATCTATCTATCTATCTATCTATCTATCTATCTATCTATCTACCTACCTACCTACCTACCTACCTACCTACCTATCTATCTATCTATCTATCTATCTATCATTGCTTGGAATGGAACCCAAAGTCTCACCCATGCTGGAACTGCCCTATCTTACCAACCAAGACTAAGGACTACTTCCGGGAGCCTAAAACAGGCATCTAAGAGTTGTGGAATCCAGTCCTAATGGACACATCTTCAAAACAACTCCCATATCCAACACTCAGGAAACACTGTGGAAGAGGTAATGGATAGATTGTAAGAACCTGAGGATTGGGGAGTTTGCTGTGAGATTGTGTCTTCTAGTAGTTCCATTGGCTACATCCATAAGATGTCACCAACATGACTGCCTAAATGTGAGCTGAACAAGGAAAACTACAGAGGACATGCCACAGTGGACAGGGAAAAACTCTGAAGCCCCAACCCTTCACAAAGAACCACGGGCCACCCAGGAATCCTGAGTCTTCCCCAGGGAAGCACACCAATCCCTAAAACTGTACATACCAGTAGCATTGTATAGACTAAGCAGGTTACATTTTGGAATACATGCTTATGCATATACATATGTGCATATAACAGCAATTAAACAGAAAAGACAATGAATTTGAAAGAGAGCAAGGGGGTTATAGAGGGCTTAGCGGTAAGGGAAGGGAAAATGATGTGATTATAATTTCAATAAAGAAGACAAAAGCACAGGCACATGACCAGTTTTGCCCCTACTGGCTGTGTGACCAGGGCTGTACAAAGCACTTAGTATTGGCACCCAAGTGTTGTTGGGTGGACAGCCTGGTGTTTGTAAGACAGTCCTGATTGTGGTCACCATTTTGAGTGCCCTGTTGATGTCAGTCTTCGAGGCCATAGGTCAGATTTTCAATAAGGAAGGTCTTTTCACTACTATGGTGTTCTAGTTTGCTTTTTCTATTGCTGTGATAAATTATTTCTTACTTATTTGTTTTTTTATAACTTACGCTCTGTCACAAAGGGAGCACAGGCAGGAAATTAATCAGGGCAGGGACCTGGAAGCAGGAACTGAAGCAGAGAACATTGAGGAACACTGCTTACAGTCTTGCTCTCCATAGCTTGCTCAGCCTTCTTTCTCATACAGTTTAGAACCACCTGCCTAGAAGTGGTACCGTCCCCAGTGGGCTGGGTCCTTCCATATCAGTTGTCAGTCAAAAAAATGTCCCATAGACTTGCCTCTAGGCTAGTCTGCAGAACAGAGGCATTTTCTCAGCGGAGGTCTCCTTTTCTCAGATGACCCTGGCTTGTGTCAGGTTGACTAAGGCACAAAAAAAAAAAAGCCACATGGAATTGGTTTTGTGGAAACTATTGGCCCTCCTGGTTCCTGTGTTGACCAGTATGACACTTCATGGGCCTCTTTCCTACATTTCGAGATCTATGTTTGAATCAACAATGTGGCTTCAGCCTGTATTCAGATGGAGTCAACTGGGAGGCAGAGCTAGGGTCAGGTTTCACGGGACCCTGCAGATAAAGTATGAAGTGGTAATCCTTTCCTACTGAAATGTTTAATAGCTTCTAAAATCATAGAAGCAAGAATACCACTGACAAATAAAATTCAGGACTCTCTAAATCTGTCACCCCAAAGTCAAAGCAACTCAACCAACTACAGTGCCTCTGTATTCCCTTCTTTTGTTTGCTTTCCTTAAGGCAGGGTCTCTGTGTATAGCCTTGAACTCTGTATGTCCCAGAACTTGCTCTGTAGGCCAGGGTGGCTTCAAACTCACAGAGATCTTCTTGCCTCTGCCTCCGGAGTGCTGGGATTAAGGTGTGCACCACCACTGCCTATGTCTTCCCTTATCAGTTGGTGTCTTTGCAGCTGAAACCTGAAATAACTCTCAGGGTTTTTTTTTTCAGACTTGAGGATATCTTAGAAATCTGGAGGGCTCTTTAGAATTCTTATTATATACCATGTCCCTTGTATTTCCCACATTCCCAATCCTCTGTATTTTCTTCCCTAGTATATCTTGTCTTCTCTTGTATTTTGAATTATTTTATTTTGGTTTTTCGAGACAGGGTTTCTCTGTGTAGCCCTGGTATTTTGAATTTTTAATTTTTCTTATTGTTAAGAAAGATCTTGCTATGTAGTCCAGGCCAACCTCGAATTGATGATCATCCTAGCTCAGCCTCCAAAGTTCTGGGATTACAGGCATGCCAGCTGCTTTGGGATTTTTGATGATGAGATTAGAGTCCTTAGAATCTGGCTTGCTAGCAATTTTTTTGAGACTCTACTTTAGAGTCTATTGCTCCAGTGAGGACCTGCCTTCAGTGTACATCATTTGTGCCACATTGGTTGTATGCAATGAACTTAGCTAAATGTGTAGCTCAGGTGTTCAGGGCACGAAGGTCACTGGGTGTGGGAACATCGCCCACAGTGAGACCCATCTATGGTAATGCTGTCCCTGTGTTCACTAGAGTCAAGGCCAGCACTGGTGAACAACCCAACTCTTCTAAGCATATCTTGTATGGAGTACTTTGTGCCAGGGACTCTGATTCTGACCCTGTCCCCTAGAGAAGGAGCACACATCTGTTTTATTTCAGTATGTGCTTTGAGCAAAAAATGGTCTGGAAATATTTAAGTGGTTCTTAAAAAACAACATCAATGAAAGTAAGTGAAAGAATTCACACATGGCCTATGAAACATAAAACATTCACACTCTTTAATTATTTATTAAAAATAAATAATTTATTTATTTGGGAAAAAGCTCATGGTTGATACTAGATAGATACTAGACCAGGGTTGGTGGTGGTAGGGTCAACATGCGCAAGACTTCTGTGGTCTTGTTCCCTTGCACAATCCAGTAGCTTTCCTTCCTTGTAGTTTTGATGACCAGAAATTTCTCTTCCTTTCCCGGCATTTCAGATATTCATCTTGAAGGAGGCTTAAAAGGTTCTGATTGGTTTGTGGTATAAGAGGAGTTTCTCTCAACATCTATCTGCTGTGATTTAGGACCAGCATCTCTTCTCTTTGACTTCCTGCTGTAAAAGCCTCCGAGTTACAGTAGGAGCTGCTCTACAAAGGGCAGGCTGTGGTCTGTGAGCCAGTTTGGAAACTACACTGTAACAACTACGTATATTTTGCAGGGCTGAGTATAGAAAGTAATAACACGCCTTGGGATTTCAAGGCCATTCTCTAGTTTGCAGAGGTAAAACTAGAGAGCACTCATTAGGGACTCACTGTGTGGGCTGTGTGTGTGTGTGTGTGTGTGTGTCACTGTGTGTGTCTGTCTGTCTCTGTGTGTGTCGCTGTGTGTGTGTCTATCAGTGTGTGTGTGTGTCACTGTGTGTGTCTGTCTGTCTCTGTGTGTGTCGCTGTGTGTGTGTCTATCAGTGTGTGTGTGTGTGTGTGTGTGTGTGTCTGTCAGTGTGTGTCTATGTGTCTGTGTGTGTGTCTCGCTATGTGTATTGCTGTGTGTGTATGTGTGTGTTTGTGTGTGTGTGTGTGCGTGTGCACACGAGTGTGTGTGTCCCAGCTTATGCAATGCAGTTGTAACCATCCTACTTTTCTAGACTAGCTGCTTTGGGATTTTTTGATTATGAGTTTAGAGTCCTTAGAATCTGGCTTGCTAGCAATTTATTTGAGACCCTACTTTAGAGTCTATTGCTCCAGTGAGGACCTACCTTCAGTGTGCATCATTTATCATTGCTTTGTAGAGGTTTAGGCCATCCCTTGACTACACAATAATCTTCCTATCAACACAATAAATGGCTACTTTAGCTTTCCCCCTTTTCCATCCTGAGCTGTCTGAGCTGAGGAGCAGCCCCACCATCTCTGGAAGTAACACAGCTCCCCAAGGAGCACTGGTGTGAGACCAGGAGACGAGTCTTAGCCTTGTCTCTGCTTCTATAGTGAATGCCCATTTCCTTCTGCTTCTCTTCAAAGAGAAGACGAGAGAAGAGAGAAAGAGATAGGAAGGAAGGACCACCTTCCCCTTCCCCTGTGTAAGGAAGCCATGTGAATGAGTCCTAGTTCCCCCTTTCCCAGGCCAAGGCCTACTTAAGTGAGGCTTATGGGAAGTTGTATTGGTGGGAAAGCCACAGGCCCAGCCTCACTGAAGGCAGCTTCTTCCCATGCTCAGCCCTACTGTGTTCCTAGTCTGGAACACGGGATGCTCTAGCATTTACATGTAAGTATGGGTGCCATTTCCTAGCTCTGAATTAAGTGTTATTCTTAGAGTTTTGAGACCCTTGACTCTTACACGATCTATATCAAGGATAGCTCCGCCGTCTTGTATACAGTTTTCCTAGCAACCAGATATTAAGGTTGCCAGTGAAACTGGTTCTGATTTCTCTCTTGTTTAATAACTGATTCTGAAGAATGAAGAAGGTAGGAATTTTCCAGAAGGCAGAGAGTAGGGCATGGGTTATGGATGGGACCATGATCAGACCCCTCTAGATGTTGCCACACAGAGAGGATCAGGGATGCCTTCCCCTGTGGAAGGACCTGAGGGTTGAAGGAGCTTTCTGAGTTCGAGGCCAGCCTGGTCTACAGCGTGAGTTCCAGGACAGTCAGGGCTACACAGAGAAATTCCCCTGTGTCGGGAAAAAAAAGAGAAGGATTATAGTGGCTCTTGAGGGAGACTATACAATCAAGTGCTCACAAGTAAAATTTAAAGTAATTTCTGTTGTTGAATCACGAAGGACAATGGAACAATTGTTTGAAAATGAATCATAAGAACACAGCCTCCTCATTCACCTGACTTTCTCATTTGGTGACACTCTAACATGGGTGATAATTATCACAGAGAAAGAGAATATTGATTCTTCCTCCACTCCCCCAACTCTTCTCTCTGTGCTCCATCTCCCTCTAATCTCCTATCACATCTCACACTCCTCCCCCTTTCTCCAGCCTCATCCCTACTCAATCTCATCCTCATCCATACCCTATTCCACCCTCTCTCCAGTCCTCTGCTGCCCGACTTTCCCTAGTCCTGTCCATCCCTTCCCTTCCCAATCCTTCCCCTGACCCTAGTCATCTTCCTTCCCCTTGCCTACTCAGTCCCTTCTCCCACCTCGGCCCCAGCCCTCTCTTCCACCTCATCCTCCACAATCCCCACTTCACCCAAGCCTCTCCCACACCCTAATTCTCTCTAGTCAATCCTCTTGTATCATTGGACTAAGGCAAAACAAAACAAAAAATAAAAAACAACCAACCACACAAAACAACAACAACAAAAAACCAAAACAAAATAAAACAAAAACAAAGCCCAATACTAATGTTGCAAACCCAATACTAATGTCACTTTCAAATGCATTGAGACTTAGAAACTAACTAAATTCATTTTTGTGTCTTTTTCAGAACAACAGTCACAGGCCTGGCTGGCTTATGTGAGGCTGTGGGAGTCTTTCCTTCTCCAGAGGATGAATCTGTGTCCTTTCAAATAGAAAGCACAGGGCTCCGCTTCCTCAGGAAAATCAGGCATCGTGCCACAGTCACATCGCTGCCCACTGCTCCCTGGTACATGGGTATTCTGTGCTTTCCTGGGGACACTCATTGCTTGTCCTGGTGACACCCCTTGACCTGCCTGTTCAACTAGGAGCAGAGAATTCGCTGCTTCTCTTACTGTTTGTGGTTCACCTTTGGAGGGAAACGGTTTATCATGGCAGGAAAGGTGTGGTAGTGGGAATTGCAGTCAGGATCTGTCACATCCAAGGTTCAGCAAGTAGAGAGCAGGGAATACTGGGCCACCTTGCTTTCTCCTCTTTCCTTTTGTTCAGTCAGGATCCCTGCCCATGGGGAGAGTACCGGTCCCATGGAAGGTGTCCCCCAGTTCCGGTCAAACTTCTCGGGAAACAACCTCATAGACACATCCCAAAGTGTCCCTTGTGAATGCTTTTGGTGTCTCCTAATGAAGTCAAGTTGACCATCCCAATCGCAGGTAGGAGGGACAAGTGGTCCGTGGAACATGTAACACACATGTGTGAAACGTTGTCTGTCAGTTTGAATGTCAATACATGTACACAGGTGGTCTTGCCCAGCAGAGGGCTGAAAAACACACCCCCACCCCCTGGAAAATATTCTACCAACATTCAGCATCAGGAAAAGCAGATACATAAAATAGTTGCTTTATGATTTTCTGGTAGTCTTTTGAAAGCGTTTGTCAACTAATATGGACTGTGTGGTACCGTGTATACTCCCACCCTGTTGATTTTGGAACTCTGTGCTGTAATTTTGAGCATGCACCAGCATGTGCCCCATAGGAAGCCCTGGTCCATTGGAAAGATGTGAACACTGGAGTTGAGATTAATGGTGCCTGTATTCTGGGCATAATAGCTTCACGTCTTTATATGCCAGAGCAGCGTCTGATGGTAAAAATGGCATGATGAAGGCTTAAAGTTCAGGTGCTTTCCAGCATGACACGGCATCGTTCCTAAGGATCCCTTGGATTATCTAGCTGCCGACAGCATAAGTATGGACCGTCCCTGGGAAAGCTAGGCTGTGAAAACTCTGTTATTTACCCAGTTGTGCTCAGAGGCCACAGCCAAGTGTTTTGAGTTTTTGACAGTGCCATCTCTGGGGTCCACACCTCCAGGCTGACCTGTTCCTAAAAGGCATCAAGGACAGGAATTGATGAGGGGCAGGAACTAGGTCTGCAACACCTTGGGGCTCTGCTGACTTCCTGTGGGTGGTTCAGTGCTTAGGGGTGCTAGTCACCTTTCTTGACTTCCGTTCCCACCTTGTTTACATTTTCTCTACAAACTCCTAACTAATCCCAAGGTTCTGCTTTTTAAAATCATTTAGGAATGGTGGACTGTGAAAAGGATTCAGTTCTTAAAGCAAGTGTCCTCTGAGTATAAGGACCTGGATATCAGGTCCCCCATAAGAAAAAAAAATGTTGGATGTGGTAACCCAGTATCATAATCCTAGCCCCAGGGAGGTGGAAACTTGTGGATTCCTCTGGCTAGCCAGCCTTCTGTACCTGGCTACTTTTGAACCAGTAAGAAACCCTATTTAAAAAACACCTGTGGTTGACCTCTGGTCTACAGGTATGGTGCGCCTGTACACACACACACACACACACACACACACACACACACACACACCATATAAATAGGTAATAAGCAGAGGTTAATATTGTGGCTATATAATAGACTACCTGAAAGACGTCCCCCCCCCACAAAGTGCAGCCATGATTAAAAATACAAACCTTCGGGGGATGGAAATGGAGCTTTGAATAGCGACCCCCCCCACCTGATTCAACAGTATCATCGCTGAACTTGCCAGGCATTCTTGTGCAAAATGCTAAATCTTCTGAATTTTATTGCATTCATTTATCTTTTATTTAGTGCATGTGTATACCTGTGTGTGCCTGTGTGTGTGTGTGTGTGTGTGTGTGTGTGCTCATGCCCATGCCCGACAGTGTATTTGTAGGTGTGCCTGCTAGTGTTTGTATATGTGTGTGTGCATGCACCAAGGTGTGTTTGCAGGTGAGAGAAGAACTTACAGAATTTGATTCCTTACTTCCTTGGCTTCTGGCTTCAGTTTGAACTTGGCTCCTTTAATTTCTGAGCCATCTCACCAGCCCAGTGTTAACCCTTTTAATCAATTCACTTAGAGGTGCAGAGCTCTAAGGAGGTCTAGCTCTTGCCACATGACCTACTTGAGAGAAACGACTCAGTTGTTATCATATTTGGTCTTTTACCATAGTATAATTTAATAGTTAAATATTGATGTTTTGATAGCCACAGGGCCACCTTGGGAACTTGAGGAGAGGTGACGGAGTTAGGGGATATAGATGACACAACACAAAATCGGTTTCCATTTTATTAAAAAAACAAAACAAAACCAAACAAAAATTTCCTGGAAGTCACAATCCTTGTGTTGAAATCATTATAGTTCGATATATCTTTTGACTGTAGGTCAGAACACAGTTGCATTTATTTACATTGTAGTCTTTAATATAATGAAAATAGTCACGTCTGATTGAACGTCTCCAGCTCTCATCCTTAACTATTTCATCACTAGCCTAGGACCAGATAAACTGTGCATGGTCTCCGAGCACTCCGAGAAGCCAACGAAGCAAAATGAAGTCTGCGTTTCCTAACAGAAGATGGGTTCCTTTAAAGTCATAGGGTTTTTTTCTCCCTTCCAATTTCCTTTGTATTTAAAGAGATATAAAGTGCTTAAAAAGAGTAGGGTAGGTAACTAGGGTCAGGAGGAAGGAAAGAGACCTATACAGAAGCAAACCAACAAACTACAAACAGAAAATTCCTGCGCTGCCCTGACGAGGCTTGTAAATATTCAGGGGACTCTGCAGGGGAAGTGAAGTCTTCACAGCCTGTCACTGCCACCATATTTCAGCACATGAAGAGTGAACCAAACTGCAAGTCCAAAAGTCCCGCATGCAAAAACCAACCAGAGCCCGTTCTTGTGACTGGTGGATCAGAAGGCAGTGAGGTCAGGGTTGTCCTCACTGTCCTGTCCTATCTCAGACTACGGGTGAGATGGGTCTATCCTTCAGTCAGCTCACGGGCCAGCCAAAGTGACATCATGGGCAAGCTCAAGAAGATACTGACTGTGGCATCACCCTTTACAACAGAAGCAGATAATTCCCCCTGGGGAGGAAAATTAAAGCCACCGGATTTTCCCTTTGCTCCTGGGGTTGGTGATGCCGGAGGCTGACGTATGACATCATGTCTGATTATTCCAGACTTGCAGATCCATTCTTTGTAGATTTAAAAAAAAAATCACAGATAATGTGTCACACAAAGAGCGTAAAAAAAAATGCTTCCCTACTCCCTGCTTTTAAACTGACACTTGCACTTGCTGGTTATGGTCTGCAAGTCACGGAAGTGCATGCCACAGAAGGTGACATACGTATTCCGGATATTCTGCAAACGAGAAAATTCTTCCTTCCACCTAAGGAGAGTTTTAAAGAACCCCGACCCCGGAATGGATGGAATGTAACTTCACAAATACAAAATTTATCTCAAGTTTTCTAAACATAATGGACATCCCACTATAAAAATAACACTCCCTCCCCACCCTCTCCCACCTTGAAATCTCTTCCTAATTATAAAATGGTACAATCATTTCCTTTTAGTAAGCCAAAAGCAGGGACTAAATTGATTCTGTACACATACAAAACACTTTATTTCACACCATTTACATTTGTGTGGAAGAAGTCCTTTTATTGATCTTCCTACTCGATTTCACGGGAGGAAGTGGAACTGAGGGAAAGCCACACAAACCAATGCTGATCACACACATCCCAGCTGGAGGCACCTTCCCAGACAGCGACACAACACAGCGACGTTTAAAAACCGGCCTGCTTTGAGGCCTCCTACAGCTCTTTAGCGTTCATGACATTCTCTCCTCATTTGATAAGTGCTGGCCAAATTCTCCACTATTGAAGGAATGGTACTGATGAACAAAGGAAGACCATTTGTTGAAGTGGAGACCTACTGCAAATTAATTTGCTAAAAGCATCATTCCAGCAGAGGGTGCTCTGCCCCTCGCAATAACATCCTACCGACGACACAGAGATAGCGACACAGTTTTGGATTGCTAAACCCATGCACTGGCTTTCAACTGCTCTGTCCCTAATAGGTGATAATTTGGTATTTACTTCAAAGAGCAGGATACACTACAGTGGGCTAGCTCTTACCTGAAAATTCTTTGGCTGTTTAAAATCTTTCACATTCTCAAAGAAAACTATTCTGAGTTCAATATGAGTGCTAGATTTGCCTGGAAGTTTTGGAGAAAAAGGGGTTAAACATGAAAGTTTAAAGATGGCATATCACTAAGGCCACAGTACATTATTTTTAGATTTGTGGATTTAGCAAGGCCTGGAAAAAATCGAAAAGCCCAAGGGATCCATCTTGACTTTTTTTTTTTGTGAGGACAACAGGAGACAATTCAGTTAGTTTACAGAAGAACATGTGTCCATTTGGGTGTTGATCAGTCTTTGGTTTATTTAGCACACACGGTCCTCACATTTTCTCCACTTCCCCAAGATCACTGCTGGCCAAAGGATGGCAAACCACAGAATTTCTACCCAGCACTGACGTTGGGTCACTCAGCTGTCTCTCCTGTCTCTGTAGATTTCCCCGTCTGCCTCTTTAGAACTCTTACAAGAAGCACATTCCCACACCATCATTATCCTCCTCCTCCTCCTCATCACCATCATCATCATCACCACCACCATCATCATCAGCATCAGCATCACCATCACCATCATCATCATCACCACCACCATCATCATCACCATCATCATCATCATCCTCATCATCATCACCATCATCATCGCCATCATCATCACCATCACCATCATCATCATCACCACCACCATCATCATCACCATCATCATCATCATCCTCATCATCATCACCATCATCATCGCCATCATCATCATCATCATCATCATCATCGCCATCATCATCATCACCATCATCATCATCATCACCATCATCATCATCATCGCCATCATCATCAGCATCAGCATCACCATCACCATCATCATCATCACCACCACCATCATCATCACCATCATCATCATCATCCTCATCATCATCACCATCATCATCGCCATCATCATCACCATCACCATCATCATCATCACCACCACCATCATCATCACCATCATCATCATCATCCTCATCATCATCACCATCATCATCGCCATCATCATCATCATCATCATCATCATCGCCATCATCATCATCACCATCATCATCATCATCACCATCATCATCATCATCGCCATCATCATCATCATCATCATCATCGCCATCATCATCATCACCATCATCATCATCATCATCATCACCATCATCATCATCGCCATCATCATCATCACCATCATCATCATCATCATCATCGCCATCATCACCATCACCATCATCATCCTCATCATCATCATCATCATCCCCATCATCATCATCATCATCACCATCATCATCATCATCAATGAACCTATATCAAGTAGCTAAAGAGCAAACGGCCCTGCAGTGAGATGGGCATCTGTAGTGTCACCAGGCTAGAGGATCTGGGCACTGGGGTTCATGAAAAGGCCACTTGATTTTGAAGGACATAGGACAGAGAGAGAGAGTGAGTGAGTGAGACAGACTCTCACAGAACAAGGAACTGCAGAAGATTGGACCTTCTTTGTTGAGAGCGTGATGTTCTTTCCTAAAAGTTTTGAAAGCTTTTATTTGGTAATTTTCATGGTGGTCAGCCAAGGATATGCATTCAGTGGACAACTAAATGCCATTAAGTTCTTAGGCTCTGCAACTCATTTCAGCACCATCTAAGCTTACACCAAGAATCTTAGGCAGACTGACGTCCTTTTTTTGGTTCTGGAAGCGTGGTAGTCCCAGGGATGTCTGGGCTGTAAAGGAAATGGCTACTGGGCACAGCCATTCTTAACAGGCTAAACCCTTGAATACCCACAGATGAAAATATCAAAGAAACAACAACAACATCAACTAATCTCTGGAGAGAGACTTGCTTCCATAGGCAGGATGTCACATACAATGTTGAAATAGCTAGGTGCCTCTGTTACTCCTCCCCACCTCCATCCCTGCCTTCACTCAGTGTTTCTCTATATAGCTGTCCTGGAACTTGCTTTATAGACCAGGCTGGCCTCAAGCTCACCGAGAACCAGCTGCCTGAATGCTGGGATCAAAGGTGTGCACCACCATTGCCTGACTGCCTCTGATACCTTTAGCATCTACTCTCTCTATACTATATCCATCCCTTGGGTGTGTGACTAGAACTGACATTGAAGGCCCTGCTAAACCTGAGGGACTTTGTTCAAATGCTGTCCTCATGAGGCATCAGCTCTTTAGAAGGACTAACCACACAGGAGGAAGCCGTTCTGAAAGTGACTTGAGGGAGCTCAAGGGCTCTTTTCCTCTCTCAGCCTTGGACAGAGCTGAACAGAAAGATGCTTGCCATTCACCAAGTAGAGATGGATGGTCACAAGCCTTAGAGAGCCTTTCTCGATAGGGCCACACAGATTCAGCCTGTGGTTCTCTACGCCTTTCCCATCTCTGAGTTCCACTGCTCTAGAACTGGGCAGCCCCAGGGAGGAAGAACTATGGGTTGAGGTAAATTCTCTTTGGCTAAGTGTCACACATGAGTCTTGGGATTAGTCATAGAAGTAATGTGTGTAAGTCTCATACATGAGTCTCAGGGTTAGTCATAAAAGTGAGGGTGTAATTTTATTTGAGCACCAAATCAACATGGTTGGTTGTCTTGTTTTTTCTTTTAAACAAACAACTGGTCAGAGAAGTAACAGTTGCCGATGACAGTTGATACTATGCTTAGGATGGTAATAAAGGCTATTTGAACCGCCATTAATTGTGAAATAAGAACATCCCTGGCTGTCTCCTTAGGTAACTTGGCTAAAGTCTGGTTTGCTTTTGGGGGGAAAAACTGAGGTAATCTTACCCTTTTTCTTCTGTCAGAGTCAGGAGCACTTGTAAGGATTCTGGAACATTTCTTGGACCGTGTCGCCCAGCTGGTAGCCACTAGGCACATGTGGCTATGGAAAGCTTGAACTATGGCTGCTAAAAAGGAAGATGTGTTGGGGATGTAAATGACAAAGCAGATTTAGAATAGGAAACAAAAAGTAGAGAAAAATATGTCCCTGACACTTTCTACATCATCTGCACATCAAAACCATAATATTAGGTTAAACTATTAAATTATTTTCACCGGTTTCTTTTTTTGCTTCTTAAGATGTGGCTAATGGGAGTTAAAAAAAATGCATGTGACTTGCGCTGTATTTCTGTTGGACAGAGTTGGTGCACCACTTGCTCCAGAAAAATGCGTGCCCGTAAATGCATATTCAGTGTGCATTCCTGGGCTGCACAGTCATGTGTGGCTTCCTGGGTCTTCAGGTCAGGATCTCCTCATTGTGGAAGCAGCAAGTCTACAGTAAGGGCTTTTCCAGTTTATGTCAAGAGGAAAACTTTCTCGTTAAACTTTCCTTTGCCATGAAGGCCACAGGGAAGCCCTTCAAAACTCTTTGGTAAACAGAAACTGTCAAAGGCTCAAGGAGTTTGCCACAGGGTCTCCTTGGAGTCAGATCCACAGGCCAAGGACGAATCTCTTGGGACCTTTACCACTCAGTTAGCATCCTGTAGGGTATCAGGTCAAGGGCTTGCTTATGTAATCAGAGTTTACCTGACCGCTGGCCAGAAAACACCCACCAGATCTCTTCCTGTCTGGTCATGCAATGTAATTTTGTATTTCTCTTTTTTTGAATTACGCTAATGTTATTAGACTAAATATCAAAATATTCTCCGTGACACAGCTATTTTACAACACAGATCCCCCTGGAGAAGTGCAAATGTGTGGTTCGAGACAGAGGGGACAGTGAGACTCATCTCAAACTTCATTTGAATGAATCTGGTTTAGCCCTCATTTTCTTCCTCACTACGAAGTATCTCAGTTCTTAGAGGCTGGCATTAATTATGGGATGTGCTAGACCTTAGACAGAGGTGAGTTTTCTGAAGCTTATATCATTTTCCTTGCCTTGCTCTCTACTCATGTACCATCGAATAGGAACATATCAAAAATAGAAAGAGAGAGAGAGAGAGAGAGAGAGAGAGAGAGAGGAGCAGTGGAGAATTCCATTGCCCTGGACTCAAAATTCCAGTGGGCAGCATGGACTTACAGCTCAACAAGCGCTGTTTGAAAGATATTAGTGTAATGAGGTGGAAAAACCCAAATCAAATACATAAATACAGCTCAGTGGGAAGAGCTTGCTTTCCTGGTTAATCCCTGCTCTGTATGACCTTGCCAACTGCTAGCAATGAGGAGGAGGAGGAGGAGGAGGAGGGGGAGGAGGAAGAGGAGGAGGAGGAGGAGGATTGTCCAGAGGGACACAGGAGGCCACCTCTACCTCTGGAATTGCTGCACGTGTCACAATACTGTCCACTTGAAAGACAGCACACTTTTGTTATTGTTTCAGACAAAAACAGAATAAAATCATAAACCACTTTATAGTACAGTAGGGTCTGATAGTCATTTGTTACTTTTTCCTTTTAATCTTATTTGATTCTTACAATCAGAAGACACTCAATTTAGCAATTTCCCATGATGCACATTTTGATTCAGACTTCTTCAGATCATACCTCATTCTCCTCTTGATACCTGGATGCTCTCAGGAAGACCTGAGATGCAAACTGTTAAGGACTTATTTAAATCTTTTCATGTAGGCTGGTGAGGGTTAACAGGACAGTTCCTGAAATAAGCTTACACCTGGATGCCAGTGACCTAAAAAATGATTGCATCTTTTCTATACCTTGTTCCCATGGAACTCATTTATGAAAGTGATAAACTGCTAAGGCCTTGGGGGAAATCAGAGAGTCAGGAATCTTCCCTACCCTGGGAAGATGGGGCATCAGTTTGTTTTTGTTTTTGTTTTGTTTTTTAACTAGGCTTATAGTTCCACGTACTCTGAACTTTGACATGGTGTCCTTTGGGGAATTCTGAGTTTTAGACCAAGATGCTCAAATCGGAGGACCTGAATTCCTCCCTGACAGTTCTCTCCTGCCAAGATGGCCCCTGACCGAGCACGGCAAGTGGAAACCTATGCAGTGGGGCCGAAAATAAAGCAACCAGCTCAGCACATCCAGAACTCAGTGTTGCTGTCTGGTAGCTGGGTTCACCAAGACCCACTTAGAGGAGGGGTTTAGACACGTGATAAACTCTGGCCTCCCACCGTGTCAGGGTGCTGAGGCAATCCTCCAAGCCATACACACGTCATCCTGATAACTCACGACGTGGTACAAACCAATCACGGGAGCAGCAACCAGACCTTCTAAACAAACCGCTGTACATGGGCTGGAGTGAATCAAAGGGGAAACCGAGGGACTGATGTAAACCGCACATCAACTTTAAAAAGCGATTGCCAAGGGAATGAAACCATCTTTTTCCAAGCAAGAGCAAGAAGACGGGAGAGGCGGAGTGGAGTGTTGAAGCTGGGAAGGTCTCCCTCCAGTCTGCCGCGCCTGCGCAGACACCAAGGAATCCAGCTTTCCACTTCCACATCAAGGCCACAGGCTGTTGCAGAGATGGGAACCCGTGTCCTGACTCTGGAGACTTTGGATATTGCTTTCATTACCGCCCTTGAACAGAGTGTTCTGGGGTTGCCATGGTGGTCTGTAGGCCGTGTATCCAGTCCAATCTTCCGAGCATGCTTCCTTCCTGTCCCCCTGGTTCCTATGTCTTCTTTTGTCCATTTCTACCATCTCAAGATTTCACCTCCTCGCAGTCTTGGTCAGTGGAAAGTTCTACATCAGACAGGCCCACTTCCAGTGCCATAATTAATGAGATGTCAGAATCACTGCTCACCGCTGGTTCCTGATCACCTGAAGGGGGGACAAGGCAAAGTTTCCGGTCAACACCAAGCTACATCTTTGGAAGCTTCCTTTTTTGGTATTATTGTTCCTAGAAGTTTTTCTCTTTTTAAGATCTAGTTTTTGTTCTTTGAAATTAAGCGTCTGATGTAGATTGTCACGAGAGCCTGCATGTGTGTATGTGCACACGAGTGCAGGTGCCTGGAGGCATTGGATCCCCTGGAGTGATGAGCGGTTGTGAGCTGCCCAGTTCAGATGCTGGGAACTGAACTTATGTCCTCTGGAAGAGTGGTATGCATTTTAAAACACTGAGCCGTATCTCCATCCCATCTACTAGCCCTTCTTTAAAAGTCTTACAAAAAAAATGGCTGTTCTGTAAAAACTCTAATTCAAATCTCACCTCAAAATAGCGCTCCAGATAAATTCTAAGTGGGTCAGAAATTTAAATGTGAGCCATCATGGTAGGAACCCACTATAGGTTGGCTATGGTGGCGGACGCTTGTAAGGTCAGCACCGCTGAGGTGGGGGCAGGAAGACTGAGTCTGAGGTCAGCCTGAGCTGCATGGTGAAGCCATGTCTCAAAAGAGGAAAACCAAAATAGCAAGAACCCAACAGTCCAGTGGTGCTAATGATGACTGCCAGCTGAACAGGATCCAGAATCTCCTAAGGGACAAACCCCTGTACATGTCTGGCTCGGGGCATCTGGACTGGGTTACAGAGGTAAGAAGACACACAGTGAATGTGGGTGACAACCTTTCCACCGGCTGGGTCTGGACTGAATGAAGGGGAGAATGTTACCCAAGCACCAGCGTTCATCTCTCTCAGCTTCCTAACTTCAGACCCAATGTGATTAGTTGCCTCAAACTCCTCCTGCATGGCTTTCTTGCCACGGTGGCTGCACGGCAAACTGTGGCCAGAGTAAGCCCTTCCTTCCTTGAGTTTGTTTGATCAGATATTTGATCTCAGCAATGAAAAAATAACAAATACAACACCTCAACAAGACTAATAGAAACAGCAAAAACAAATGGAGTGAGAGAGTATATTGTCTTAATTGCGATAATCAGTTTTAGTTGTCTACTTGACACAACCGGGCAGCCTCCTGGGAAGAGTCTCTGTGAGGGACTGTCTGCATCATCTTGGACCCTGGTTGTGTCTTTGGGAGATTATCTTGACTAAGTTAATTGTTAGTGGAGGTGAGAAGACCTGTCCGCCAGGGGTAAAGCTGTTCTCCAGCTGGGAATCCTAGACTGTGTAAGAGTGGGGGAAGAGGAATGAATACAAGCGTGAGTCCCTGCTTTGCTCTTGACAATGGATGCACGACAGCTGCTTCCTGTTCCTGCTGCCATGATTTCCCCACAATGACAGACTGTAACCAGGACTTCCAAGCTGAATGAAACACTTCTCCCCCAAGCTGCTTTCATCATTATATTTTATCAAGGAAACAGAAAAAAAGGGATAATGATGAAGTGTATTTCTTAGTTGTAAAATGTGTATCTAAGAGGGCAAGAAAAGTAATCAAGTAATTCATGGAACTGAGCTTAAATGTTAGAAAATGCTAAAATTATAATGTTGACGGCATATATTAGATGGGGGGACTTTCAAACACCACCCAGAGGGTTATACTGTTGGGTGTATGAATACACGCACACTGTGTGTGTACATGTGGAGGCAGGAGGTTAGCATCAGGTTATTTGACACAGGATCTCTGGAGCTTGCTGATTAAGCAAGAGTGGCTGGACAGCAGGCCCCAGGCGTCTTGTCTCTGTCCCCTGCACCCCTCCCCAATGTTGAGGTTGTAAGTGTAACCCACTGCCCATGGCTTCTAGGTAGACATGGCTAAGGATGAAACCCAGATTCCCAGGATTGCAGGCTCCTCAAACTCAGGATTGAGTTCTTATCACAACTAAAGCCTTTACGTCATTAAGAAGGATAATGCAATGAGAAGCAGGCACAGAAGAATGTAATACAGATACATTAGAAGTAGAAGTAAAATTGAAGTGTTTCCTTTTGCAAATGTAACTTCTTTTTTTGCAAACGTAATCGTTACTCTTTAAAAAAGATAATGTTGCAGTTAAAAGTATATTGAAATGGCCTTGTTGAAGTACTGCAAACAGAAATGTAAATCTTTTCAGTCTTTTAAAAATGATTAAAAATGAATCTTTTTAAATTGAGGCACACTACTTGTGTATCTTGGACATGGCACGTGATGGTAATCTAATATGTGTATGTAGTGCATGATAATCAAAGGTAATAAACGTTTCCATGTCTTCAAACGTTATCGTTTTTATATCTAGAGATTTTTATTACTTTACTCATTTTGAAATATATCACATATTGTTTTAACCAACACTTACCCCGGTCTATTTTAAGAAACCCAGAACTAATTTCTCCACTGTGACTACATAGCCCTTGTTAAAATTCCTTCCATCTCCTCTCCTCCTACCCTTCCCAGCCTCCAGAGACCATTATTCCACTTCGTTCTTCCATTAGAGTTATAAAATTTTCACCTAATAATTTTATTTCCAGAATGCTCTAAGATGCAATAATTAGTAGTGCAAAAAATATTCACTTAACCATTATTTCTGGATCATAACTTAGCAAGTAACAAAGTCCAATAACAGAAAATATCCAAAAAATATCACTTTTAAAGGGCGATGTTTTTATAACCACCTAAGAGAAGTTTCCCAAGAGTTCAGAGTTACATAAAGAGACACTTAATGGCATTTTCAGCATAACAATATACCAGAAATGAATTCAGAAGTACTCAAAGCTTGCTTGCTGCAAGGCTGATGTGAGACTGTTGTTATAATCAGAAGCAAGGAACTAGAAAGGTTAACACAAGGATGATGATGATGAGGAGGATGAAGATGATGATGATGATGAGGAGGAGGCATTCATGCTTAGGGGACTTTCTTTTTCCCTCCCTCCCTCCTTCCCTCCCTCCCTCCCTCCCTCATTCTCTCCCTCCCTCCCTTCTTTCCTTCCTTCCTTTCTCTCTTCCTCCCTCTCCTTCCCCTGATCTTTCTTTAAGACAAGGTCTCTGTAGCTTACGTTGACCGAGATTTAGGATTCATATTAGTATTTATATTGATATTCCTTTTAAGATATATTTTTTGGTTGTTTGTGTTTCAAAGCAGGGTTTCTCTGTATAGCCCTGGCTGTCCTGGAACTCACTCTGCAGACCAGGCTGGCCTCGAACTCAATAGATTCACACGCCTCTGCTTCCTGAGTGTTGGATTAAAGGTGTGTGCATTTTTTTTTTCTTTCTGGATCTATTTCCAAATACTCTAGAATGAGTATGGCTCCCGAATCCTTCAAGATGCTATGAGCTATTGTGCTAGCTGCTATGCATGCAAGAATGAGACAATGCAGGCTTCAAGGAGTTTCCTGCCCAGCAGGGAGACAGATAAGCAGAATGTTGGCTCTGTCGGACAATGGATCAGGTACAGGAGGAGCAGGGAGGAGGCTATGGAGCCATCTGCTGGGTCTGTAGGGTGCCATAGGGTGCTATGTTAAAACCGAGGCCTAAAGATAATATGTACTTTAGCCAGATGAGTTACATAGAACGATCTTTTAAGTAGTAGTCACAGTGTACACGGATGACTACAAATGATGCGGGCTGTTGTGGGCAGGCAGACATCAGACGATATTCAAATATGACTGGAATGCACACCCAAGCTAGGGAGTAGGCTGAGGGAGGCTCAGGATCTGCCTAAAGGCAGCCGTAATCAGAAAGTCTTATGCTTTCTATCACTCCACTGAAGAACCATGCAATTAAAAGACCAATAAAGATGTCTATGAAATGAAGACTGATGATAGTTATAATGCTTTTGCTTTGGCTGTTGCTGATATTTTTGCCATGTCGAGGACAGTTAAGGAAAATATATGCATTTAATAAAGAGCAGTGAATTTCTAAGATGCTTTAAAAAGGAGACAAAGAGAAATAGCAGAGCTGGGCCCTGAAGAACCAGTCTTAGAGAAATGAACTGTTCACACGGATAATCCCATGGAAGACTGAGCTCTGACACGTCTCAGATGCTAGCTCACAACTGCCAAGGGACTGCTGGGAAATACAAGTATTTAATATTTGAGGACAGTGCGGTCACCGAATTCTTTATCAAACTATCCATTCAACATGGAGTGAAGTTGGGTATTTGCCTCACACTTCACAACAGACTCCCTTACCAGCTGGCCACCAACATACATCTCCTTCTGCACCTAATTCCTCTGCTCTAGAACCATGTGCCCAGCATTCCTGACTGGGGAGACAGGGGAGGGCAGGGACTCACAGGTACAAACTGGGATGAGCGTTCCTTTGGAAGGGTGCTCCACCCGAGTTGTGCTCCCCATGCCTCTGTGACCACTGTGTCAAAGAGCGTTTGTTTCTCCCATGGGGAGGTCGCAGCAGGCACAGTCTCAGATCTACCAGGTTCCTCAGGGCTTGCTCTCTTTGTCCACAGACTTCGCTTCTGTCTTTTCTCTCCTTTACTCCAGACACGTCAGATTCCGTACTTAATTTAAAAAGTCTTTGTCATGGTTTTAGGAGAGAGTGGAAATAGCTTCACGTGTTTAGTCCATCCCTATACCCAGTGCTTTCATTAGGCACAGTGACAATGAGACAGACATCTAAAATGACACTGATGACAGCTGCTGTGTCAGCACCAGCCTGTGACCTCAGCAGCTGAGCGGTGGCAACAAGAGAATCAGGAGTTCAAGGTTATCATTGGCTACATAGTGAGCTCGAGGCAGGCCTGGGTTATAAGAGACCCTAGATAAAAATGGTCTGTTTGTCTGTCTGTCTGTCTATGTATCTATCTATAAGATTTAGAAATCTTGCTTCCTTTAGACAATATTCTAGTCTTAACTATTACCAATCACTTGTCCTACTTTGTGTGAGTCACCCTCATTCTCCAGACTTAATGTCTAATTGACCATTAAATAAGAATTTGGGCTGAATATATAGTCAATCTATATACAGTCCTATATTTCATATACTGTGGATTATCAATGAGTAGTTAGTAATAGAATTACTATTGAGAAGGAAGCAAGTTAAACTGTCAAATATATTCTTAACCTTTGTAATGACTTTTATTTTTCTCAATATAAAAGCTTATTGCGTATCTAGGAAACATGTGCGTGAATGGAGAAATCAGTTTCATCAGAGATGAAAATTCAGAAGAGGACAGTGACTATGCACCCTTATCATTCCAGGACTTGGGAGTCTGCAAAGAAAGGTCTAGAATCTGAGGCCAGACTGAGCTATTCTGTATCTAAAACCACCCAAACAATAGCAATGAAAGAGGAACTATACAAGGAATTGTACCCCATACCCTCCCTCCCTCTCTCCCTCCCTTCCCTCTCCTCCCTCCCTCTCCTCCCTCCCTCCCTCCCTCTCCTCCCTCCCTCCCTCTCCTCCCTCCCTCCCTCCCCTCCTTCCCTTCCTCTCTCCCCTCCTTCCCTCCCTCTCTCCCCTCCTTACCTCCTTCCTTTCCCTCCCCTCTCTCTCCCTCCCTCCCTCCCTCCCTCCCCTCCTTCCCTCCCTCCCCTCCTTCCCTCCCTCCCCTTCTTCCCTCCTTCTCCTTCTTCCCTCCCTCCCTCCCTCTCTCTCCCTCCCTCCCTCCCCTCCTTCCCTCCCTCCTTTCCCTCCTTCCCTTCCTCCCTCCTTCCCTCCCTCCCTCCCTTCTTCCCTCCCTCCCTCCCTCCCTCTATTTTGATCTTGAGCATCCCCTCAAAGGCTCAGATGTTAGAGGATTGATCCTCACCTTGGCCTTGCTGGAAGGTGGTTGAAACCTTTGAAGGGAGGGCAAGTGGAGGTGTTAGGCCTACAGGAGTGCAGCCTTGAAGCGGACTCTGAGTCCTTAGCTTCTTCAGCTCCTCTCCTTTGCTTCCAGGCCTCCTCTGTTGCACTCAGACTTCCCATGTTACACTGTGCTGCTGCTACAGGTCCAGAGCAACAGGGCCAAGCGATCATGGTCACCCAACCCTCCACATTAGGAGCCAAAATAAGCCTTTTCTCTTTTTGAAGTTGGTTTATCTCAGATATTTGTTACAATTACAGTAAGATACAATCAGTAGCTCTCTCCATCCCACTCCACACTTCCTTCCTTTTAAAACTAAAATTTTTATTTATTTTTGACAGGATTTTTCTACTTAGCCTAGGCTGGTCTTGACTCAGGATTCCCCTCTCAGGCAGCAAGGATTATAGGTAACACACCAGACTTTTAAGATCTTTATTCTTAATGGTGATTGGTCAATTCAGCCCATGTGTCTAGTTTTTCAACCCACAATTCCATAGCAAATCAACCAAACAGTTTATTATCGTAGATTGGTTTCATGACTTTTCTACGACTTTAGCCAAAAAGGGGTTACAAAGAAAGGGCCAACTCACTACAGTGCTACAAAGTCTGATCTCACCCACCCAGAGACAGAGATCACCCACCCAGGGACAGAGATCACCCACCTAGGAGCAGAGCTCGCCCACCTAGGGACAGAGGTCACCCACCTAGGGACAGAGATCACCTGCCCAGGGGCAGAGATCACCTGCCCAGGGGCAGAGCTCGCCCGCCCAGGGACAGAGCTCACCCACCTAGGGACAGAGCTCGCCCACTCAGGGACAGAGGTAGCTTTACTCCAGCCTCTGCAGCCTCGAGCACCCCAGATTTCATGCCTTCAAACACAGAAGTGTTTTCTAAACTGGAATGTGTGAACTAGATCTTTTAAAAGCCTGGAGGGTCATAGGGTTGCTGCACTTACGGGTTGCCAAATCAATGAAGATTAAATACTCATCTTACTAGCTCAAGGTAAATGTGGCCAGAAATCAACAAGAAACATTTGTGGAAAGAGGTTGGTTCAGATTTCCTGTTGTAACAGAGCATGGTTTTGCCATCATTTTCTACCTAAATTTTCTTTAGAAAAAGAGCTGAAGACTTTGGAAATCATTCTTTAGTATTTCTTATGTTTTAAGTTGAACTTAACAATTGAGGATACTCAGCTATCCACAACACAAACATGTATTGACTTTGCCTCTTCCCTTTGCAGAAAGCCCACAAAAACTAATGTAAAATATAGCCTATTTCATACAAACCTCTGATACCTCTGTCCTTTTCACTTTATAGATGAAAAATACTTCAAATCTGCAAGGCACAGAATTATATACGTCTTCTAAAGATGTGGAGGGATTTTAAGCAGGGAATAACATAATCCATTTAATATTTTAAGAGCTCACTTTTGCTGGTAACTAAAGGCAGGAAGAATCTGGTTAGGAGAGTATGACAGAAAAGCCAACGAAAGCGCCCTGTGCCCATGAGATAGAGGAAAGGGGAAAACCGAGTTGACAGGAAGGGTTAGCGATGGTCTGGAATCACGTCTCTTGAGTTGTGTTGAGTCAGAGAGCGTGGAAGGGAACGGTCTTAGAAGATGGAGAGTTTGGCTTCGAGCACACTGCGAGAGAGGTGTGTGGGACCTTCTAGGGAGATGTGGCAATGGCGTGTGTGTAAACGCTGTGTGGCTTACAGAAGTCCTGGCTTGTACTGAGGTTATGGCAACATGTAAGAGTGTCTAGAAAGAGACAGAGTGGGACGATCTCCCAGGAGCCCTAAAATCTAGAGGCAAGAACACAAACTGGTGTTCCTCGAGATGTTTTCTTTGGATGTACAATGCTTTTAAAAATCAAGATGTAACCCATCCCGTGGGCAAGCACCAGTTCGACGCTATTAATGATGATTGTTGTGCTTGCAGATCAGAGTACAGCATGGCTGTTCTCCGAGAGGCTCCACCCAGAAGCTGACTCAGACAGATGCAAGACACCCACAGTCAAACAGAGGATGGAGTTTGGGAACTCTTATGGAAGAATAGAAGGAAGGATTGCAGGCCTGAAGAGGATAGGAATTCCACAGGAAGACTAACAGAGTCAACTAACCTAGACTCTTAGGGGCTCTCAGAGACTGAACCCTGAACTAAAAGAACATACATGAGCTGGACCCAGGCCTCCCCGCATATCTATGTAGCAGATGTGCACCTTGGTCTTCATGCGGGTCCCGAACAACTGGAGCAGGGACTGTCCCTAAAGCTGTTGTCAGTCTATGGAATATGTTTTTCTAATTGGGCTGCCTTGTCTGGCCTCAGTGGGGAGGATGCGCCTAGCCTCACAGAGATTTGATGTACCAGGGTAGGGGAATACCCAGGGGACCCACCCTCTCAGAGTAGGAAGAGAAGGGGTTAGGGGGAAAGTATCTTAGGAGGTGACCAGGAAGTGGTCAGTGATCAGGATATAAAGTGAATAAGTAAAATAAATGAATGAATGAATGAATAAATAAATGAATTTAAAAAAATGAAATCACAAAAATTTCAGGAATATGAATGGACTTAAAATGTATTATATTAAGTAAGATCATACAATCTCAGAAAGAAAAAGAAAACTGTGTGTTCTCTCTTATGTGCAGAGTTTAGCCAATGATATATGTACATATGTAAATACCTGTACAGTGGGAACAGAATAACATGAAGAAAGAAAAGAGGAGCTGTTAGAGGCAAGGAAAGAGGCAGTCAATGACCAGATGCTAGGAGGATATGAAGCTGATTGCTTTTCTAGTTCTAAATCTCGTGGAATTTTTATTTTTGGTAATAGGTAAGTGCATAAAATATATTCTATGATAAAAATATAAAATAAAAAAATGAGCATTACCAATATTTAAAAGTTAGAATATTTTTACTTGTTTGCTTGTTTGTAATTTTTTTTTTTTTTTGAGACAGGATCTCACTATGTAGCCCTGGCTGTCCTGGAACTCACTCTGTAGACCCAGCTAGCCTTGAACTCTAACCTGCCTTTACCTCCCAAGTGCTGGAATTAAAAGTGTGTGTCACTATACCAGGTTAAAATTTAGGACATTTAATTACAAACTTAGCCCTGATTATTTTTCTTGGCTAAGTATGATCTGGTAACAGGTTCCTGCTTTTCTGGCAGAAGCCAGTAGAGGCTGAGCCAGGGCTGTCCCGGTAGACTCACAGGCCTTGGGTGGTCACACTCACCAATCAGTCTCATTTTCTGGTCCTCATTACTTGCCTGAGTCCATACGTGAGTCTGAAATCTCATATTCTAGGGGAAGGCACAGCAGTACAGAAGGCTAATCCCCGTGACATCCTAAAAGAGGGATCTTAGGGAGTTCATTCCCCGAGGTTACCTTCAATATGCTCCTTTGACCTTTCCTCTTCTTTACAGGTGAGATTCATAAACATTGACATGAGGTCCCATGTGACCAGGTCATAGGGTAAAGGAAACAGCGGTTCTCAAACCTCAGATACAGCCTCGACTCTGTTGATCATTCAATTAGACTGGGGATGCCACTTTAAATGGAGCTTTGTAGCCTAATGTATTGACTCCTGCTACTGACTTAGTAGATTTTCACATTTGATGCTAAGTACATCAGTATCATAACTGTGGTCAGACAAGACATTCTTAGTGGTGGGATTCATTAATTTCATATGGCCACAAATGATTAATATATTTGGTTTATCCCTTGCTTGATGTGGAAAATGTCAGGCTGACTTTTGCCGTGGGTTTGATGCTATTTTCTACTAATGGTGGCATGTTGAGAGCTAAAATTCCTTCCAACTTCACAATAGAAGAGAGATCTGGAGATCCCCGCCCTCCTTGTTGATATTGGCAGCAGGGTTCTCCGTTCTAAACCTCATGTTGAGAATTCAATGGCCTTTGGAATGGTCTTAAGTGGCAGGAACTTTGAGTTCATTAGGTCACAAGACTCTCCTGGTGAGTGGATTAGTATCATAATCAGGGGAGTGTGTCCCTCATGAAAGGACATGCTGGGCTCAATTTTTTCTCTGTGTCTTGGGCGTGTTCATTGGATATTCGACCACCATGTTAATAAGACACAGCAAGACAGCCCTCATCAGATGGAATTCCTTAGTCTTGGATTTCTCAGGGTCCAGAATCAGGAACTGAAGAAAAGCACATTGTTTATAATTGTTTCTGTCTCTGGCACTATGTTACAGTAGCAGGTGGTGAACTCCGAGTCCAGAACGTCTGACTTCTTTCCATCCAGTCTCTGACTCTGGGCCATGCTTACATTTGAGTGCCTTATTGCCTCCTCTAGAAATGGGGGACACCTGCAAAATGCTTGTAATTTAAATGAAATTGAAGTTACTTTTACAGTGCTTCATTATTTTTTTAAGTAACAAATGGTAATATTCGTGGTTACAGAGAACTTATTACATGCCAGGAAACACAATGAGTACTTTAGATAGATTCTACAATTTTGCACTCATAATTAATCTATGACGGAAGCATTATTTCCCCACCCATTATTAGATGAATTCTCAGTATGTGTCCCTGGCTGGCCTGGAAGTCCCAGAAAGCTTCCTGTCTTTATCTCCTGATATCTGAAATTACAGATGTATACCAACATTCCTGGATAGCATTTTTGTTTTTGATGCTAAAACCAAATCCTTAAAAGGTTAAAAATGCCCTATAATGCGTGGCAATTCTGGTTGGAGCAGGAATTGATGACCACTTTCTGTCTCCAGAATGTGCTTATCGTGAGGGTTAGTGGAATTGTAGGGGGCTTGAGAATTAAAAATTAGCCTCACACGTTTGTGATTATACATGCAGAGGCATTTCTTTCTGTTGTCTTTCAACAGGTCCCTGAAGAACCCACAGACAAGAATCAGGCAAGCGAGACACTCTGCTTCTCTGGTGCCTCAGAGAACATAGAACTGCAAACAGCTGTCTTTGTGTTTTGGAAATTATGTTTATGTGTATATATGTGTGTTTGAGTGTACATTGTGTGTGTGTGTGTGCACGCGCGCGCTCAGTACCTATAGAGGTCAGAAGACTTCCCCAAGATTTGTCTGTTGTGCGCTGCCTAGTGTGGGTGCTGGGAACCAAAGCCCATACCTCTGGAAGAGCAGCAGGCTTTCTGGGTGCAGGAGCCATCTCTCCAGCTCCATGATTTTAGATTTATTTATTTTATTTATATGAGTACACTGTAGCTGTAAGGCGGTGGTGACTGGAACCCCCAGGTGTCCTGACTCTCCAGCAGCTGGGAGACCCCATGCCAGGGCCTGTTCTGCAGTGCATTATTTCTCTCATGTACTTGGAAAACAAGGTTTCAAAGAATAAATGACATCTGTCCAATGCTAGTGATGCTTATTTTCTGGAATCTAGAACGTGTTTCCAATCAACCCTGCATGATACAAGAATACCGTCGATGGGACGGTTCATCCAGAAGGGCTGAATTACAATGCTGCCCTCCATTCAAAATGCCTCCCAGTGTGGAGGCTCCTTCAGGCAGCAGCGGGGCCTGTGTGTGTGTGTGTGTGTGTGTGTGTGTGTGTGTGTGTGTGTGTGTGTGTGTAATTCATTCTCTCTCTCTCTCTGATGTTTACACATGTGTGTTGTTATGTTCTTGGGCTGAGCACAGATGTTGACATTGGGTGTCTTCCTCTATCACGTCTCTACCTTATTTTGGAGACAGGTTATCTCTCTCAGGAAACCTGGAAGTTGCTGTTTCACCTGGCTGGCCAGGGAGCCTCCAGGATCCGCCTTTCTTTGACCCCTGTGCTGAGGTTTCAGTCATTCGCCATCACACCTGGCTTTTTACTGGGTGTTAGGACTCCAAACAGCTCCCATCCAGCCACCTTTCTAGTCCTCTCTGTCATAATCTTAGTGGGAAAGTCAACTGGACTTTAAATGCAGAGTGTCTGTTATACAGAAGTGAGTGCTTTTGCACCCTTTGGCTTGAATTCACTTTAAGGATTTCTCCAAATAGCTTTTGTTCTCTCAGAGGGTGTACCACAGTCTGACTCATCATGCCTAGTACATACCGGCTTCATCATGTGTGTCAGAGAAGCACACAAGATGATGTGTGCACCTTGGGAAGCAGCGAGGGATGCATACATGTTCTGTCTATTGTCTGCGCGCTGATAGAGCAGTTGGATTTCCCCAGGAGTGAATCATATGTTATGAATGAAGCCAACTCACCCAAAGTCGGGTACCTATGGGTAGAGATGGGACCTGACACCAGCCAGTGCTGTTGACGACAGTGCCATTTCGAGTGGCAAAACTTCTACATGGATTATATATCTGGCCAACTTGTTCTCCCAGCAATGCTGCACAACCACTGGGAGCCGCACGTTCCAGGCTTATAGTGCAAAACCACCCATTGGGTCTAACTTTATTCAGATACAACTGAAAATCTCACCTTCCGAATTCCTGTTGCAGGGTTCTGAGGATGCACAAAATGAGAGAGACTTTCCTAGTGTTCAGACAGGCAGGCTTCATGCAGTTTCTGCTTGGGCTGAAGTAGCTGAGGCCGGATTCCCTGAAGCTTGTACATTAACTTAGATCACGTGGGCAGGCCTTCGCCTTGCCGTGATCCCTCCCACACTGTTTTTCATTCTCTGTGAACTGACCAGCAAGAGAAGGAGTTCCTCCTTTTGACAATTAATTATGGTGTCTTTACCATGTGACAGAAGGACAGGTACAATTATAGTTTCTTCGGTTCTCTTTAGTCTTTGACAGGGCACAGAGTGAAATTTAGTGAGCGTTTCTGTTGTCAGTAGCTACATCACAATCCCTGACTAGTTATCAACCACAGAGGTACAACTTCAAGTATTAAATTCCAAGCATTTGGTGGATGGCCATTTCTCAGGACACGTGAACATGATGGGAACAAAGAGAACATGGGAAAGTTAAAGCTCAGAGGTGGCAGACTCATGGGCAGAATGATGTGGGTTTATTTCGCAACTATATAATAATGTCTATAGATCTCATTTGCCCAGCCATTAATATACTTAACTGCCCACTCATTCAACAGACATTTGTTGGATGTCACTAGGCATGCGACACTTTAGGTGAATGTTGTGGAGGATATAAATTTGGCCCTGCCTTAAAATTAAATATGACCCAGTAGAAGAAATTATATATATATATATATATATGTGTGTGTGTGTGTGTGTGTATGTATATACATATATATACCTTTATATATACATTTATATATAATAAATGATATATTGATATATAATATTGATATATAATATAACAATGTATGTACATACACACACACACACATATATTTAACACAAGAGAATGCACATTAAAGAATAGGTATAATTAAATATTAAAGAAGCAATTGGGAGGGTAACTTTTCAACTTCAACTAGATAACCAAGACGATTGATTCATGGAGTAGATTGGATATGAACCCGTAGTGAGGTTCTAAGAAGTATTGGGAAGTTTGGGGACAAAGACAAATGTCAGTTCTTTCAAGAGAATCACTACCACTCAAAGCAATCGGTAAATTTCAAGGCATATGAGTGTGCACGGCTTTGTTTATTTAGAAAAATATGACTACTGATAAGCTATGATCCATATATCGAGCATAGGTGCTTTACCCTTTTTGTCTTCTTTAGGGTCTCTTCTGTTTCATGGTGTGTGTGTGTGTTCTTAGCACATGCATGTGTGTGCGTGCACGCATGTGCTAAGAACTTGGGAACTACATTTCTCAGACTCCCTCACTAATCAGCTTTCTTTTAGCCAAGAGACTTGAAAGGCAGGAGGGCTAGGAAGGCTGATTCTAGTCCCTATGACTCAGGGTCAGAGGCAGCAGGACACTGACTTCCTTCCTCCTGGGCTGCACAGTTGGTGACAACCACAGCAGGAGAAGGATCTCCAGCAACAGTAAAGTGGATTCATGCCAAGCTTTGGGTAATACCCATTTCCTTCTTATTCTTCCAAAGATGTTTAAAACTCATTAATAATAAAGTTAAAAGTTTAAGACTTTATGTAAGTCAATCTTTCTTGAACACAATTTGTGTCTGGTAGTTTGCATATAGTTTTAGTTTAAAAAACCTTGTGTGTGTGTGATAAGCACTTTGCCTGCATGTATGTCTTTGCCCTGTGTGTGTACTCGATGCCCATGGAGGCTAGAAGAGGTCATCAGTTCCACCGGAAGCAGAGTGACAGACAGTTGTGAGCCACCAAGTGGATATTGTGAGTCAAACCCAGGTCCCCGGGAAGAGCAGCCAGTGCTCTTAACCACTGAGCCACCCTCCCACCTCCAGGCTAGAACATTCCAAGAGCAGATTAGCTTTGGTGGCTCTGACAGTGTACACTTGTTCAGCTTCCATTCATGTCCAGAGTCTTCAAAGCCCCAAACCCACCTTGAATATTTCTGTCTCTCCCACACATTTTCTCATGGCCCTTTACAGACAGCCCTCTCTTTCAACTTGACCTCAGGTAATACCTGATTTTAAAAAAATCATATCAGAGTCTTTTAATAATAATTGGCATTTGGGGCAAGGTCGTTCTCTGTGTGAGAGACAGTCTGAAAATCGCTGAGTGTTTTACAGCACTCTTGGTCTTTGCCCACTGACTGAGATTACTGCCTGCTGGGACAGTCAAAAATGTCTTCAGACATTGCCAAGTGTCCTCTGGGTGAAGTATCCACGTCCCCGCTGGAGAGTCATCGGTCAGCCTGTTTTCTATCTTATTTGTTTTAGCATAGACGGGGTTACCTTCTTTTTTATAAGGCCAAATGATATTACACTGAATCCACAGACACGTTCTTTGTCCATCCGTCCGTCCATGGATGATCACGCAAGTTACATCCACCTCTTAACCACTGTGAAGAGTGTGCTGTGTGATGAATATAGTGGTGCCCAGAGGGTTTTCTTGAGTTCTGTTTATGTGTTTGCATGTGTGGGCACACACATACGTGTGGATGAGTGTGCGTGTGTGTGTGTACATGCGTGTGCACATGTGGAAACAGAGACAGAAGGTGAGCATTATCTGGGATGGCGTTCCACTTTATCCACTGAGCCAGTGTTTCTCACTTGAACTCAGACTGCTCTGATATGGCGAGTGTAGGTAGCCAGCTTGCTCCAAGTGTCCTTGTGTCTGCCTTCTAAGTGCTGGGGTACAGGAGGACTGTCGTGCTCCCTTGGCATGCATGGGTTCCAGGATGTACACTCAGGTCCTCCCGTTTACACTCAAGCGCTTCACTAACTGAGAGGTCTCTCTCCCCATAACAGAATGGAATTTTGAGATTTTTGACTTCAGTTCTTTCAGATCCAGGCCCAGATATGAGAGAGCTGTAATTTAAACTTTCTAATTTAAGTTTTTGAGGTATCTCCATACACCTTTTCGTATTGTTGTACCAATTTACATTTCAACCACCGGTGTACCCTAGACAACAAACAACAACAGACTTTGACTGTGGCCCTCTTAATGGTTTACGGTGATTGTGCTATGGTGGTTTGATAGGCATTGCCCTGATAACGACTTAATGCTGAAGATCTATACAAATGCATGGCTGCTTGGAGACCTTCTTTGCAGAGCTGCCTATTCTGCACGGGAATGGTGCATAATATGCTCCCATATCGGGGAACTGGATTGAATAACATTTTGAAGATTTTTGCATGAATAAACATGAGGGAGACTGGCCGGAGGTATCCCTTCCTTGTGTTATCTCTGACTTTGGCATCAGGGTGAAGATGCCTCACTGACTTGGAAGTATGCTTTTCTCTCCAAATTTTTTGGGGGTTGGGGGGAAAAGTTTGAGAAGAAGGTCTATTATTTCCCCATTTTGAGAAACCTAGAATGATGTCCTACTTTCTTTGTTTTAGCTAATGTAGGCAATGGGAGAAGAAGGGCAGGCTGGGCTCAGACTGGGCAAGGATCTGAGTGCCAGGTTGAAACGCTACAACTTTATTTAATTTATATGGATGGCATTATGCTGCTGCTTCCAGAAGTATTTGCAGAGAATGAAGGCAGTGGTAGAACATTTGCTTAGCATGCATAAAGCCCTGGGTTTAATCTGGTACACACACACACACACACAAACACACACACACACAAACACACACACACACACATGCACACACACAAACACACACACACACGCACACACACACAAACACACACACACAAACGCACACACACACGCATGCACACGCACACACACACACACACACACACGCACACACACACTCCAGCAATGCTATGCCAGCTGCATTATTAATATATTTATTGTTGTACCATATTCGTTGGGAACCTACTTTCATCTTTCATGTGCAGCCCCCCTCCCCCGGGCTCTGTCTTAGCTAAGTAACATGCTGGCACAGGAGTGAAGCCTTCCCTTTCTAACCACGGCCCCGTTGTTTTCTCTAATGCTGTATTTCTTCACTGCTGTTGGAGGTAGGTCAATGTACCCACATTTCATAAAGCGATCTTTACCACATGACAGTCAGATACCCAGTCCTTGCCATCCTGTTATATGATAGTATAGTAAAGGAGCCAGAAGAAACTGGAGAGCTAGGCTCTGAAGGAACACAGGGTCTGGTTTAAGGTCCAGGTCTTAGGACACAGCAAAGAAGGATCCTTTATTTTGCTCTAGGAAGGGTTGGGAGGCGGGTGGACAGAAACAGGAAAATGCCCTCTTATTCAGTATGTTCAAAGACAAGGAAGTATTTAAACAGAAGATTCAAGAAATACAGAATCCTTGAAACATATATAAACAGATTACAAGCTACAGAGCTCCAGGCTACACTTGAGACTCAGTCGTGACATGCGTGTGTTTGGCTCTGTGCACAGGACTCACTTTACATCCACCTGCTCTACTGCCAAGGTCAATTTAAAATTGGAGGTATCTTAAATTTCTGACCATCCTGACTACCTGCTCCCTTCAGCAAAACACAGAGAAGCTGATTTAAAAGGAGACAGCAGATCTTTCGTATAGTAGATAGCTTGATCTCACTACCTCCTCTTAAAAATGCCCAGAGTCTGCCTTTGACAGGTTTGAAGAACAGTCCACAAATGGTACGTTTGGGGGACCTGGTGCAAGGGAAGGCCTCAAAGTGTAGCATAAAACTTGACTGTCTAAGTCTTAGTTACTGAAAAGAGGTGTCATGTTCTCTGTAGCACAGGTTGATGTCCCAATAAAAAACTCTGAAATTGTTGGGTGTGTTTTCCTGGAAAATGTAGATCCTACCTAAATATAATAGCAGTGCAGTGGGCAAGTCAGGAGTGTTATAACTATAACTTAGCCCATTCTTTCAGCTTACAACCATTTCTAGCTCTTGGCGTTTAGAGCAACAATAAGACTTTGAACTTGTCTTCAACATTTGCCCCTGCAGAGGTAGTTCTTGCCCACCTATTTAAGGTTAGAACTGAAGAAGCAAGTACACAGTAGCTAGGGAGTTCAGCCGTGTTAGGACCAGGAGGTGGGAGCTTTGCTCCAGGTCACATGGTCTTTCTCCATTGTGCCTTTGTAGGTACAGGTCAGCTCTCCTTGTCTATTGTGTCTTCTGCTTCTTGACTTTGTGACCAGGCTGATAAAGCTGAGGGCTCTGACATCTCTGGTGACTTCCTCACTCAGTCTAGTTAGTTAATACACAGAGCACAGACTCCCTTCAAGAGTGGCTATGGTAAAATGGAGGCTATCGTGGTGATAGCGGATCTGAAGCTGCACTTTATCTTAACCGTATTTACATGAGACAGGTTGCCCTCCTGATGCAAGGAAGCATCCCAGAAGTCACACGCACATGCTAGGCCAAAGGTTCAGTGGCTTAATGTTGGCCTTTTAATCACCTAACAGCCCTGTTGGCTTGGAATGCAGTCACAAACTTTCATAAATGTAAGAGTTTTCTTCTTCCCCTCAAAGGGTTGGTACACACGTTCCCATCTCCCCCCGCCCCCCGTCCTTAGGAATCATTACTGTCCTCCCTGAATGTGTCTCCACTGGTTTCAAAGACTGTCAAATCTTAGAGTTAGCATTTAAAAATAAAGACGATCATCTTGTGGGTTTCCCATATAAAATGGAGCTATTGCTTTATGAGATGTTTTCTTAGGCGTTTTCTGCCTCTTGAATCATTGTTGGGAGAGATGCCTCAGCAGGTAAAGGATTTTGCTACCAGTCCTGACTATCTGAGCTCCATCCTCAAGGTCTACATTCTTCTCTGGCCTCTACACATACCTTGTGTGACTCTCCCCACCTCTCCCTAAATGAATGTAAACGATTGTGGTGCCTGGCTAAATGCTTCATCAGGATTTGATGCTTTTAGAAGTCTCACAGTAACCAACTGTGTTTAGGAGGGGAGTGGAGACATTATAAACATTCCCAAGCTCTGGTAAGAGCACAAAAGGTAGAACCCAGTAAGTTTCCCATCAGCAAGCATGGGCTCTCATTTGCTCAGGTGAGCCCTTTGTGAGCGCCTGAGTTAAAAGGCCCCGGTCACTTGTCAACCCCTTTCTTGCATGGCCTTATCGTGACTTGATTTTGGTAGTCATAGCTTGACAATAGACTCTCTGCTTCTGTCCTGTTCAGTAGGATGAAGTTCCCACTAGCTGATGGACCGCCTTCACTACCCCAAATTCCCTGGCACGGAGTATGTCTCTTTCACCAGGCTTTAAACAAATTGTCATCAAATGATCATGCAAGCCTCCCCTTTAGCAAAGGGACAAGCCAGTGGAAATCCCTGAGAGTTCCCGTGGAAATTCAGCTTTGGTGGTATACCCTGCTCTAATCAAGCGCTCACAACTAAGACTTGACATAGATCCTTACAGTAGACTACAAACATATGTGTCTCTCTGTGTGTATCTACTGTTCTTGCAGATAAACACAGCAAAGAATAGTCACCGTTTTGTGTGTTACCTATAAAAATGAAAGCATGTCTTGTCTATTCTGAAACATGTTATTTGTTTTAAATCTGGTTCTACAAAATGAATCATATTGAATATTTAATCCTTAATAACTGCCAGTGACCAGCTCCTCTATCAAACAATATGTTTCTTTTGCTTTTTCATTTGTTTTTGGGTAGGTGCAGGATTTCACTTTACTGCCTGCTGGCCTGGGCTTCACTTACTATATAGCTCAGGCTGGCACCAAACAGACAATTCTCCTGCCTCAGCCTTCCAAGTACTGAGATTACAGTCATGAGCCACCATGCCTGATGGACTTACTACATTTTATGTGTTTGTTTCCCAACAGAATCCACACTATTTGTAATTTGTATTGTTAAAAGATAATGTATATGATATGCCCACATTGAAACTGTATCCTCTGTCCATGCCGAAAGGAAAAGTATGGGCCCCCAAGGACCCCCAAGACCAAGTTCTCAGACCAAGTTCTTATCACAAAAGATAATTATTTGCCCCAGAGGGACAGAGGGCAGGGATAAAGGACAAAGACAGGAGACAGAGGAAGAAGAAGAAGGAGAAAGGGAAGGGGAGGAAGGAGAGGAGAGAAAAGGGGCAAGGGATGGGGGAGGGGTATTTGTCTTAGAGGGGGACAGAGGACTGCCTCTGGGTAGAGAGCACGCAGATGTGGCAGAGAGGAATATGGTAGTTTATAAAAGTTCAAGGGGGAAACCCTGTGTTAGGATGAGATGTTTAATTTTAATTGGGCATGGTTAACTAGGTGAGCTAAAATGGCGCTTTTGATTGCTGGTCTTCAATACTTTGATAGCTGGACCTTGGCCTACCAGGTCCACTGCTCACCTTGCTTGAGCCAGGTAGGGTCCCTCCCTATGCTGTGCACTTGTTGGAATCATATCCCTTGTACATGCCATGTCCACGGTAGAACTGTATCCCCTAGTGTGATGTACCGCGAGGCTGGGCCTTTAAGAGATCATTCCACTTTGATACAATTGGTGCCTTATCAAAAACATAAGAGACTTGATTACATGCTCTCGCTCAGCCACGCGAGGGAGGAGCCAGAAGGCCAGAGTCAGAACACACAGACACTGGGATCTTGGAGATCCCAGCTTCTAGAATTAGGAGAAGTCAATATTTGGTGTTAACCCACCCAGCCTGTGGCACCTCGTGACATCAGCCTGAGTGGGCTCACACAATGTGGCTTTTCCGCTGGGGTTTCAGGGTCTCCACAGAGGCTAGCGTTCCTCCTTCCTTTGCTTTTAGAGCTTCTCAGAAAGCGCATCGGGAGGAGTCTGGCAGAGCAGCATCTAGATGCTACTGTGTGCTTTATTTTTCTAGAAAATAAATGCCAAGTTAATAAAAGAAACGAAGGAGGTAAAGTGCCATTCTATATCCTGGGTCCCCTGAGACTAATTATTACAATAATAGCTGCCCATCTGTTAGGATCTGTCATTGTAGCCTGTGCCATAGCTGGGGACAGAAAAGGAAGGGCAGGCAACTTGCAGTACCTGTACAAAACGGTAGAGTTAGAGGCCAATAAATAATCAACTGTTCAACTTCTTAGCCACTGGGGAATGCAAATTAAAGCTGATTTAAGATTTTATCTCACCCTATTCGAAATGGCCATCATCAAGAAAGCCAATGAAAAATGCTGGCTAAGATGAGAGAGAGGAGCCCTTTACATCTGAGGTAGGATTGCAAGGAAAGCGTTGCGGTTGCTCTGGAAGCAGATCTGAACCTCCTCCACATGGGACAGCTGAGCCCTGCGTGGATATCCACGTACACTCCAACAGAGACGGTTGGACATCCGTGCTTATTAAAGCTCTATTCACAGCAGTAAAGACATGGACCCAGCCCAGTCACCTATCAACAGACAAATGGACAAAGAGATGCGGACACAAATAGGACTTCACACAGCCAGTTTTCTTATCTTTTCTTTTGCCAGTCCCGTTTGGTTTTGTCCTCATTCTCTGGGCTATCCAGGGGTGAGCTCCCTCTCAAGGCTGGACCATTCACTGCTTGACCACTCCCACAATTTCTGAGCCACACCCCACCTCTGGCGCATCTTGTAGGCAGGACAAATTGTAGGTTGAAGGTCGTGTGGCTCCTACTGGGTTGCCTCATCCAGCCTTAAGGCGAGGGAAGGTGCTGAATCTTCCTGCAACTTGATAAGCCAAGTTTACTTAATATTCATGGGAGGCCTGACTTTTTCTGAAGAGAAATGGAGGAGGAGTGGATGGGGAGGGGCAGAGGGGAGGTGCAGGGGAGGGACTGGGAGGAGAGGAGGAAGGGGAAACTGAGGTTAGACTGCAAAAAATTATAATGATAGTAATATTAATAAAAATGTAAATACCCAGGGATCTTCAGAGTTACTCGCTGTGAGGGAGTTGGGAGGCAAAGCATGGGATGATGATGATGATGATGATGAGGAGGAGGAGGAGGAGGAGGAGGAGGACAGTAGCTAGAATAAATTTCTCTGATCCCATTGGCTCCTGCCCCATGTTCCTTGGTATTTAGCACGGTAGCCTACAGAGGCAAATGACTAATTTAATGCAGTGCTGAATCTTTGTTAGATCCATCTGTCAAACCACTTCATTTGCTTTCACTAATCAGATCTTCATTTCCTCGGCTAATCTGATCTCTATTTCCTGGAGAGACAAAACAAAACAATGCAAGCGACGACTCAGGATGCTTTGCTCTCAGTTGATGCGACAGGAAGGAGGGGACCAGTCCGGGCTGGCGACTCTTCGCAGATGCATTAGCTTAAAAGCAGCAACAAAGAGTTAAAGCTTTTTCTTTCTTTTTCTTCACTACAGCTCAACTCTGCACAGGGGATTGATTTTAGGACTCCCCAAGGACACTGATGTCCTAGAGTGCTGTTATATAAAACCCCGGAGTACTTCATAAATCAGGAGCAATCCTCTTGCATAGTTAGAATAATCTCTGGATTATAATGACACACTACAGACGACGTGTAAACGGTTATCCTGGATTGTTGAGGGAATATCGACAACAGAAAATGCCTCTGTGTGTGGAGCACAGATAGAGCTTTTCCCCTTAAAAACTTTCCATTCAGGTTTGGCTGAAGTCATGAACATAGAACATGAGGACATAAGATAAACCAGTTATGCCGGGTTTAATTTTGCCGTACAAAACTCAAATGAGGGAATATGGGATGAAGGCTCAGCTGGTAAAAAGCTTGCCTTGAACACACAGGGCTTTAGTTTGATCCTCAGAACGCACGTACAAAAGCCGTGTGTGGTGGTGTGTGCTTACATGTCCCCTGCCTGCTTGGTAAGCACCTGGACAGTGAGAGACTGCCTCAACAACCATGGAGAACAGTTCCTGAATAAAAGTACCCAAGGTTGTCTTCTGTGTTCCCCGCAACCCACCGCATGCATGAACACATTTGTACACAGCCCAAAAGAATGGTTACGGCTAATTCTTGTTTTCCATCCCGTTGCAATTGGCACTACGCTAACTCTGTCTCTACTGAGTGTTCTGGGGACCCCCACATGGCTTGTTTTCTTGGCCCTAATTCTGTTCCACTGAAAAGGGGTATACAGGAAGTGGCATCCTACACTTTAAAGTCAACGAGTGGTTTTGCACACCATGATTCCCTTCCCTGAAGAGCCCTTGTAATCCCCAAACTCTATGCATCAGAATAAGAGGACTGCTTCATTTTCAATTTGAACATCCCAAACTCTCAGAGAGCAGGGGTTTATTTGGCACACGTTAGCCTCCATCCCCAGTGCTATACAAATAAGAGAAATCCAATGATTAGCACTTGCATGGTGGGATAACTGAAGAAGACTATCTGGACCAATTATGCAGACTTGCTAAAGCCTGATGCTGGAAGGGGACTTGGTCTTTTAAATTCAGTACCATGCGGTGTACATAACACAAGGCATGGTGGCAAACATGCTAGACAGTGAGATCCAGACACGCCAGAAGCCTTGGAGGTTTACCAGTTGACAGGTTTATGGGGACAGGAAACATCTTCCTGCTCTTTCTACCTCTGCTGCCTTGATAGGTACTTTCCTGTTTCTCTAATGACCTCAGGTTCCTGCTCCGTGTATCCCTAAGGCAGGACCGCCTGCATGGAATTCTGTCCTCTGTAGCTGGCTGCTCTGGCGGTGAGTGTCCCAAGAGTGGGGCTTAAGATGGAAAAGGTTTCTGGGAAATGTCCCCCTGTGTCCATGTGCTCGAGGCTCTTCCCCACTTTCTTTTCTATTAGTTTCAGTGTGTCTGGTGTTATGTGGAGGTCCTTGATCCTCTGGGACTTGAGCTCTGGATCGATCTGCTTTCTTCTACATGCTGACCTCCAGTTGACCCAGCACCATTTGTTGAAAAGGCTATCTTTTTCCCACTGGATGGTTTTAGCTCCTTTGCCAAAGATCAAGTGACCATAGGTGTGTGGGTTCATTTCTAGGTCTTTAATTCTATTCCATTGGTCTATCTGCCTGTCACTGTACCAATACTATACAGTTTTGTTTTGTTTTTTTTTTTAATCACAATTGCTCTGTAAGTATAGCTTGAGGTCAGGGATGGTAATTCTGCCAGTTCTTTTAATTGTTGAGAATAGTTTTCGATATCCTGGGTTTTTTGTTATTCCAAATGAATCTGAAAATTGCTCTTTCTAACTATGAAGAATAGAGTTGGAATTTTGATGGGGATTACACTGAGTCTGTATATTGCTTTCAGCAAGATGGCCATTTTTACTATATTAATTCAACCAATCTATGAGCATGGGAGATCTTTCCATCTTCTGAGATCTTTTTCAATTTCTTTCTTCAGAAACTTGAAGTTCTTGTCATACAGATATTTCCCTTTCTTAATTAGAGTCACACTAAGGTATTTTACATTATTTGTGACTATTGTGAAGGGTGTTGGTTCCCTAATTTCTTTCTTAACCTGTTTATCCTTTCAGTAGAGGAAGGCCATTGATTTGTTTGAGTTAATTTTATATCCAGCCACTTTGCTGAAGTTATTTATCAGGTTTAGGAGTTCTCTGGTAAATATCTGGGGTCACTTAAGTATACTATCATGCTATCTGCAAATAGTGATAGTTTGACTTCTTCCTTTCCAATTTGTATCACTTTGACCTTCTTTTGTTGTCTAATTGCTCTGGCTAGGACTTCGAGTACTATATTGAACAGGTATGGAGAGAGTGGGCAGCCTTAAGAATTGACAAATGGGACCTCATAAAATTGCAAAGCTTCTGTAAGGCAAAGGACACTGTCAATAGGACAAAATGGCAACCAACAGATTGGGAAAAGATCTTTACCAATCTTACATCTGATAGAGAACTAATATCCAATATATACAAAGAACTCAAGAAGTTAGACTCCAGAGAACGAAATAACCCTATTAAAAATGGGATACAGAGCTAAACAAAGAATTCTCAACTGAGGAATCTCAAATGACTGAGAAGCACCTAAAGAAATGTTCAACATCTTTAGTCATCAGGGAAATGCAAATCAAAACAACCCTGAGATTCCACCTCACACTAGTCAGAATGGCTAAGATCAAAACTCAGGTGACAGCAGATGCTGGCGAGGATGTAGAGAAAGAGGAACACTCCTCCATTGCTAGTGGGATTGCAAGCTGGTACAACCACTCTGGAAATCAGTTTGTCGGTTCCTCAGAAAATTAGACATAGTACTACCTGAGGACCCAGCTATACCACTCCTGGGTATATACCTGGAAGATGCTATAACATGTAATAAGGACACATGCTCCACTATGTTCATAGCAACCTTATTTATAATATCCAGAAGCTGGAAAGAACCCAGATGTACCTCAACAGAGGAATGAATACAGAAAATGTGGTACATTAACATAATGGAGTACTACTCAGCTATGAAAAACAATGACTTCATGAAATTCTTAGGCAAATGGATGGAACTAGAAAATATAATCCTGAGTGAGGTAACCCAATCACAAATGAACACAGATGGTATGCACTCACTGATAAGTGGATATTAGCCCAGAAGCTAGCAATACCCAAGATATAATTCACAGACCACATGAAACTCAAGAAGAAGGAAGACCAAAGCATGGAAGAAAATATCCATGGGAGGAGATACAGATACAAAGTGTGGAGCAGAGACTGAAGGAAAGACCACCCAGAGACTGCCCCACCTGAGGATCCATCCCACACACAGTCACCAAACCCAATCACTGTTGTGGATGCCAACAAGTGCTTGCTGACAGGAGCCTGACATAGCTGTCTCCTGAGAGGCTCTGCCAGTGCCTGACAAATACAGAGGTGGATGCTCTCAGACAACCATTGGTCTGAGCACAGAGTCCCCAATGGAGGACCTAGAGAAAGGACCCAAGGAGTTGAAGGGGTTTGCAGCACCATAGGAGGAACAACAATATGAACCAACCAGTTCCCCCAGAGCTCCCAGGGGCTAAACCACCAACCAAAGAGTACACATGAGGGACCCAAAGCTCCAGCCACATATGTAGCAGAGGATGGCCTTGTTGGACATCAATGAGAGGAGAGGCCCTTGGTCCTGTAAAGTCTTGTTGCCCCAGTGTAGAGGAATGCCAGGTCAGGGAAGCAGGAGTGGGTGGGTTAGTGAGCAGGGGGAGGGGGGCCGGGGTTAGGGGGTTTTCGGAGGGGAAAAAGGGGATAACATTTGAAATGTAAATAAAGGAAGTAATAAAAAAAGATGAAAAAGGTGAGACGCTGACAAGGTCTGTTGGGCAGGCGAGTTGCCAGGAAGGGAAGACTACATGAGGGATGCGCGAAGGAGCAGTTCCCAATATTCTGCGAGGAAAACTCAGGACGGAAGCATTCTTTCTCAGTGGATCTCAAGGCCAAGGCCAACCCTCTGGACAAGCCTCCTGGGAGTTCGTGGAATTTATCACAGGGGCTATGGTCTTAGTATTCCCTCGCCCAGCCAAAGAGCTGTGGTCCTTCTTTCTCCAAACTCCTCTGTACACAGAGCCTGTAGCAGATCCGACCAATTTTTAAGTAACCGCGCTTGGCAGAGTGACGTCTCCTCAGTACACATCTGGGCTACATCTGTCAGAATCTGCATTCCTTCACAGGAGTGCCAATCTCATCCCAGCTCGTAAATATTAGACCAAATCACCCACCTCTTGGCGAGATGGCTTTTTACAGATCAACGGCACCAACTTCCAGATTAGCTTCCCTGAAGACGCCTTAGATATTTTAAGAGTGTCTCATTATTGCTTTTCCCTCCAGACTCTTGAGAGGTTTTATGAGCTTTCAGGAACAGAAAGCTGTTTTGAGATGTGCATGGATTATAAACTTTAATTTTGCAGGATTTATGCTGCTACTATTTGGCGCGATTACTGGTAGAAGTGAGTGTTTTTCTGTTTCCTTTTCTCATTTTAACTTCAAAATATATGGAGCAGCACCAACAACAACGTCGGCAACAACAACCCTTAAGTGTTTATTTTGGAAAGAGCCCGGCCGCCTTTATTCCTGCTCCTGTGTTTCCCGGTAGAATACAATCAATACATACTCTGAACTTAACGTTTTTTGACAGCTCAGCAGACGTAAGCATTCCCAGTGTCACCGACGGAAGTATTTTATCGCTTACAGATGTTACCCTGCTATCTTCAGGGTTTTTTACTTTTTCTGCTTGCACCTAGTTTATTTTACTGTGTCACAAAGGAATGTCTGCCTTTGTTTTTCCAAATGTTTCCTGCACCCGAAGGATGCTTTGCCAATGACAGCAAGTACGGTACAGAATGGTCGAAAAGCCACAGCCACCTGGAGCTCATGAAGTGTGTGACTGGTAGCCGGGGGCGTGAGGCTCCAGGATACTGAGGAAGCATCTTTAGTTCAGGAGGCACTTGGGGAGCAGATCCCTGTACCCCAGAGGAAGCTGCTGATTTGGCAAATGGAAGCTTGGGCCTTTGAGTATTTCACAGACTTTCTAAGCCAGCAGAGTGAAGGATCACGCTACCTTTGGCTTTCTTTCAGTGCCCCTAAGAGAAAATATCTCAGTAGCAGGTCAGAGGGCCAGAGCAGCACAGAGCTGATGGGACTCCTGGGGCTTTTGCCTCAGTACTTTGTGAGTCCAGCACCAGAGGTAAGTGTGGTTTCTATCTGACAGCTATGGAGTGGAAGATGGATTTAGACATACTATTTCTTGAAGGAGAGGATGCATGTTTAGACACTCAGTTGACTCTGGAACAAGATAAGTATATTCTAAGCATGTGTATGTAATAACAGCAGTCCCTAGGCTGAGTGTGTATGTACGGCATAGCAGATCCTAAGCACAGGTGTCTGAGCTCATCAGATTCTTAGCATAGGTACATAGAGGGAAAGTTCCAGCCATATACCTTAGAAACAGAAACTGCATTGACTCTAGAGAAGATTCACTGTACACATTATAGGAACCATAGGTCATAGGCACATGTGTTCTTAACCATATCTATTCAAGATAGAAAACTACAAAGAAATAGGTCCTACCGTTAGGATCCCATTCTAAGTATCAAATTCTCAGACTGTATATAACATGTAGAGAGAAACTGGATCTCAGTATGTAGCCCAGGCTGGCCTAGGGTTCAGTATATAACCCAGGGTAGCCTAGAGTTCACTATGTAGCCAAGGCTGGCCTAGAGCTCACTATGCAACCAAGGCTAGTCTTAGACTGGCTGTTATCTTTCTGTCCCTACTTCCCAAGTGCTGGGATCCAGCATGTATTTTCTCTCTCCTATCTTTGGTACACTAGGAAGACCATGTTAGCAACTAGGTTAATGTTCTTAATTTTGGCTGCCTTGAATCCAAAGAAACCGGAAAGTATAACCTTGATGTCTCGTTTTCTTTTAGTAGTTAAGTTGCTAAATTTACTTCCCCAAAGCTCTAATTTTCTTACTAAGAATACCAATTTTTTTTAAAAAAATATTTTTTAGACTTATTTTATTAGTTGATGTGTATTGGTGTTTTGCCTGCATGTTATATCTGTGCCTTGCATGTATGTCTGTGCCTGAGGCCATAGACGGCATCAGACCTAATGGGCCTGGAGTTTCAGATGGTTGTGCCCATCGAGTGGGTGCTGGGAATCAAACCTGGGTCCTCTGCAAGAGCAGCTTGTACTCTTAACCACTGAGCCATCTCTCCACCCCATTGGAGAGCCGATTTACATTCTTTCAATCACTCTTTGCTCTGTTGGTTTAACAATTCATCACAGTATCTAAGGTGCTTAATGTATTTTCTCTGTTCAAAGCACTGCCTTTTTCTAGTATAATTCAAGAATTAGTAATTACACTCCCTGAGCAAGTGGATGTAACCCGTGAGCTGCTTGTCAGGCCCATAAGTTCTCCACAGCAGAGGAGTAACGTCCACAATAAAAGAATCAATAGCTTCCTATTTCCCAGAGCAATACTGTCTGCCAAAATTAGCCTCCACCAGCAACGCCAGTGAGGGATGACAAGAGGGAAAACTACCTGTATTATCCACAATTATTCTTTGGGCATTTGGAATGTCTGTTTCAAGGATACAATGAAAAGGTCTAGAAAACAAATATACAAAGTTACACTATTTTTTTTTGTATGTTCTTAAAGCTTAAATGAAGAGAAACACAGTGCTCAGTGGCTGAAGAGACTGCTCTATTCTAATGCCCCTTTGTGAAGTTAGCATCAGAGTAGTTATGATAAAGAATATGTTAGCAGATGTGGGTTAAGAGGTTGTTCTTTGGCCAGGAATTCTGGGGCAAGTAGCATCTGATTCCAAACCCTCATTTTAGAAAACATCACTTAGAAAGTGCAATAATGGTTTAGATGTTGTCTCCAAAGGTTCATAGTTTGGTCCCCAGGATAGTGATTTTGGGAGGTGATTGGAAAACCTTTAAGATGTGGGCCCAGTAGGGCATCCTTAGGTCACTTAGAGTTGGGTTCTCAGGAGGGACTGTGAAGTCTCACTGTTTCCCTGTTTGATTCTGTGTTCTCCCTTCTCACTCAGGTTCCTGCCATGTAGCTAACATGTGGAGCATGGTGGGGTCCCTTGTAAGAACATCAGCTATGCTGTTTGGACTTTCCCTTCCTTTATAAAGTTAGCCAGTCTTAGACATTTCAGTATAGAATGAAAGATGAAAATATAGATGAAAAATGGACATTCTCCATTTGCCCTTCAAGGTGTGTGTAGTTCAGAAAACTCATCCCATTTACAGCCTGGGTGGGTTTCAGATGTCACGCAAGGAACGCTAGATAGCAGAATGAACCTGAGTTTGTAGATAGTGACTTAAGCATGCACACTCCAGCCTGGAGGGTTTATCCAATAAGCTTCCCTTCCCAGACATTCCTCCCTGTAAAAGGTATTTAATCTCAGGCCTACCCTGAGAAAAGGGGGTATGGTTTTACACATCCATTTTCCACCATGACAATAAACCATTTAAAATCATGGACTATCTCTTTTCACCAAGATTCTCCATGGAGAGCAATGAAGAAGGCCTTTACCTACAGAGCCTAATCTCCCAAAGAAGGCCTCTCTGCACTCCCAGCCACAACTGCCACCAAGCCTGCAAGCTAAGGACAATCATCTCTGCTGGTACAAGCTGGAGTTCCCCTCCCCACACACCCCTGACCCCAAACCCCAAGCCAGACACTGTCCCCAGCCCATGGGCCTCAGCAGTGCCTAGATGTCCAAGAGTCTGAGAACCCCACAGCCCAGCCTCGTCGGAGGCCGAGGGACCCCCTAACCAGCTCTGGCTTTCCCGCATTTCAGACTATGCTTCCCCACCCCTGGGGCAGTGTTTCAGCGCTTTCCTACAGCCCAGCACCCACCCTGTTGGCGGTGTGCAGTCAAACTCCCTGCATTCCACCTCCCCAAGTGGCTGTGCCCAATGGCAGAGCGGACTGGGGCCCACAACCCTACAGTTAGGGGCATGGACTGTTGTTTCTGGTGCATCTGAAGTATAGTTCCTCAGGCACAAAAGATTGAGCACAGGACTAGAGGTGCAGCTCAGCCGTAGGGTGTTTGCCCAGTATGTGTAAGGTCTTGGGTTCAGACCCCGGGGAAGAAAGAGAAGGACATTTAAAGATTAAAACAGTATGTAAAGTTCTCTGCAAGATCCTGAGCACATGGTATTTACTCAACACTGTGACTCTCTCTACTTCTCTTTATACAACAAGAATAAACTAAAAAAAGAAAAATGCTTACCATGGACCAAGTGGCCTCACATATTTTCATGACATACAGAAAATACACTTATTACTTCCCCTTCCCCCCCCCCCCCAGATAAGCAAAAGAAAGGACGAGCTGTTTGCCCAAAGTTGTGCAAGCAGTAGGTAGCTGGGCTGAGCCTTGAGTAAGCCTTGTGACCAAGAGCTTCTTGGCAGAGGGATACATTAGGGACAGGTGACTTCAGTCCATTTCCCTGCTGTCCAGTAAAAGCCACACTGAACTTTCTTAGTGTCCTTTAGATTTCACCCCATTTCCAGAGGCCTGGTCAGATGAAATAGTTCTGTCATGAGGCTTGGTTGATCCCTAAAACCAGAGACAGCTTTTACAGATGTTAGCGAGTCTCTAGGTCCGAGGATGAAACAAGATGATATGCAAATTGGATTTTGGAGTTCTGACTCCGATGAGCTACAGTTTCTTTTCCAGAAGTAATCTTGAGTCACAACCAGGCATTTCAGTTATCCTTGCTGGGACGTGTCTAACGACAGTGATACAAAAGTTTAAGGTCCTGGGTAATGTGTGCTTGTGTGTGAGCAGACAAGCTATCTGTGTGTGTGTATATCTATATTCATATATCTTATATGTCAGTCCTGTGTCTGTATAAGTACTGTTTTAGGCATATGTGTCTATTATGTAGTATGCACACACAAGCATGTGCATATATAGATTGTATATATATGCATTCATATTTTTGTGTATTGGTATATGTTCACATACATTTCTACGAATGCATATGTATGTATATCTTCTGTCTATTCACCTTACTGTGTAAATTATGTGCTAACTTTATAACAAGGATGATATTTTCCTTAATTCACTGTTTCTGCATTACGTTTGACTTGTCAAATCTAACTTTCTCATTAACTGCTTATTTAAATAACAGTGGCAGTGGTATGACATTATATTCCCTAAAAAATACATTCCACTGTTCTTTCCACACCGCAGGTGCTTGAGAGCAGTTGTGACTCTTTTGCACTGACAGCTCAGGTCGGGGGCATAAATCTTTATTTATAGAAACAAACAGTTTGTTTATTAATTTTTCAATGGGATTTCAGCCTATAAATCTACTAATTGTTCTCCCTACTGTGCTTGATAGTTACCAGGGAGGGCTCGAGCTTCATGCTTCGTTATAGCCTCTAGGAGCACACGCTGTTTCCCTGCAGGGTTTCACCCATTGCTTCATTTAATGAGCTATAGCAGGAAAATTCAAAACATGGCCTTCTGAGAGACATCCGTCACTGAGTGTGAAGGTAGTTCTGCTGCCTGACACTGTCCCTAAATCTAGGGTTGCAAATTCACGTAGAAAACATGGTTTGTCTCAGGAGAGCAGCCATGACTCTGTGGGAATCAACTGTTGCCATGAGGAAAGAATGCAAGTCTCCCAGAGTTCCCAGGTTGGGACTCAGGTTCATTTGCAAACCCTGTCATATTTATATGTTGGCTCCCAGCAGAGCTGCAGTAAGAGAATTTGGATCAGCAAAACCAACTTACCTGCACAGTGGCTGGAATTCATAATGGCTTTGGATGATGAGCCAATGGAGTGGTTACTGGTATATGTATGTATATGTGCACATTTGGGTACATTTGGTGTATATTTGTGCACATTTGTACATGTGTGAATGAGTGTGTGCAAGGGCATTAGGGAATTGGGCTTAACTCTCCCTTTGAATCCTGGTATACACTCTAAGGGAAGCTTTTGGACTATGGAAGTCTGTCTCCACTCATCCCGACATTCCCAGACATGTCTAGACTAGAGAACAGGTATTCCAACTGATAAAATCACACAAGGGCCCTGCATAGATATGGGGAGGGGAGTTTGGTTAAATCACTAGAGCATGATCTATTTTCATTTCTCTAGAAGTGTTCTGTGAAATTTTCTCATCCCAATAGGAGGCAAAATTTCAGTTAAGGACCACCACAGAGGAATCTGGTGAATTAGATCTTTTTAGAGGTCTCATTGTTTCTTCTATGTGTGTGTGTGAACTTGTTTGCTCTAAATTTGGAGATGTATATCAATGGCCATTTTTAACCTTTTTCTTTTTTTGAGTTGTCCTCTGAAATTCAGCTTATTACAGCAAAAAACAAGACCCAGTAGATTTGAACTGACTGGTAAATCCATAAATCAGCTGTCCTAAGTCATTGTGCTCAAAGAACCGCCTGAGCTCACGGGTCAAGCTCCTGTCTATTAAATATGTCTGAACATCACTCCGCTCCAGATATGAAACAGAAGACGTCGTCTGTTTTCTCAGTGCATGCACAATGCCATAGGCGGAGACTTCCACATCTGACAAGCCATATGCAGGCACCCTGAAAACATTGTACTAGGCTCTGTGGGAACACAACATATAAAAACCATAAAGGCATTTCATGGCTAGACATGGATCCTTTTCCAAAGATACCATTTTATGTATTTGCAAACAGCCTTTCAAAATCTGAATAAAAAAAATCTGAAATTCGGAATATGTGACTCCCAAGCCTTTCAGATTTGGGCTACTCAAGCCATATAGAGAGAGCTCTGCATGGAGAGGGCCTTCTGGATAACCTAGGAACTGACTCTAATGGGTTGCTGATTGATTGGTGGGCTGAGCAATGATAACTCTGATGACCTGAAAGGTTTCACTGCAGGTGATGCTACGAGGAAGGCGGTATTTTAAATGACCTCATGCTCTTAAGGACTGTAGTTAATGTCTCTGTAGTTCTTCATGATCAATTAGCGAAAAGATAAGTCACTACAAGCACGCCTGAGGTTCTCTCTAGAGCAAATGCAATTCTGAGCAAGATGGGGTGACATCAGTTCTCAATGCTATGAGCAAAAGATTGAGAATCTAGCTTATAGATATTAGGCCTTGGGGAAACATGAATGGTCTATCAAGAAATTTCAGGGATGGGGGAGATGGCTCAGTGAGTAAGAGTGCTTGATATGTAATCATAAGGACCTGAGTTTTAATCCCAAATACCCACATAAAAACCTGGGTGTGGCCCTGTCCCTGTCAGCAACCCCGGCTCTTCGAGATGTAGGGACAGGAGGGTGACTGGGGCTTGGTGGCTCCCAGCCTAGGTCCAGGCTCAGTGAGAAACCCTTCATCAAGGGAAGAAGTCAAGTCAAAGATTGATAGAGTAGGACATCTGGCATCCTCCACATCCGTACACATGTGTGCATGTACCACACACACACAAACACATGCGTGCACGCACATGCACATGGACACACATACCCCATGGACACACACACCCCATGGACACACACATGCACACAACAGCAGCAGCAGCAGCAACAACAACAACAACAAAAGCCATGAAGTTAATGCAATGGCAAATTATCTCTTGGTGGGTCACCTTTACATTCTGGATTAATTTCTGGATTAATATAAAGCATTAAGAGTCACGCTGACAATTCAAAACAAGACCAAAAAGCTTCGGGAAGTGGCTTCTGAGCATTTGGTCGCATGGCGTTTCTAAGGAGCTTGCAGAAATTTATGTGTAGTCAGGAGCCTTTCTCCAGGGCAACTCCCCAGCTGCTGCCTCTGCCCCTTCAAGTCTCACCACGGCTCGTCCTCCCGTCTCTGCCGTGCAGTGTGCACCACATCAGTGACTATAAATAATAAATCACCAGTCCATTGTCACAAGGCATTAGTCACCCTCCTCCTTGCTTCTGACTTGGGACTAGTTTGTCCTTGTATACCCCTGTCTCATGAGACATAGGGTCATAGTGTTATTGCACAGGACTTAGATATAGGGATATGTGCTTGAGCTTAAGTGCCCCCAGGAGACAGATTTAATTTTTTGATTAGCAGGCAAAATACATCGTATGTACCATAATACAATCTCCCTCATCTTCAGTTACTACTGTTGGTTACCCTAAATTCACTATATCCAGCCGGAAGTGGAACAAGCCTTTAATTTCAGCAGTTGAGAGGCAGAGGCAGGAAGATCTCTATGAGTTCAAGGCCAGCCTGGTCTACAGAGCAAGTTGCAGACAGCTAGGGATACACAAAGAGAAATACTGCCTTAAAAACCAAACAAAAACCCTCAAATTTACTGTATCCATCCACCCTTCTACCCACACATCATCCATCCATCAATCATTTGTATCTATCATCCACTCATTATCTACCCATTCATCCACCCATACATATATGCATTCATTCAATATGTATTAATCTAACTGTATGACATAAACTCTCTTGGCATTTGGAGCATAAAAACAAACCTTTCCTGTAAGCAGAGGCTACCAGAAAGAGCCAGGCTGCAGCTTGGACCAAGGGCAACTGTCCTGCAGTTTCTGCTGCCTCTGCTCACAGTCTCTGCCACTGTTCACTTTACACGAAGATGGACAGATGATGGATGTCGCAGAGATCCTCTGTAAACATAAAAAGGTGGTCTGGAGGGAGCGGAGGGCACAGCTCCTGCTGGGTTGCATCGGAGGCGCTGGAAGGAGAAGAATCTTGGGATTGAGGAGGCAAGTTCTTGAGACGGGAAGTGAGGGTCAAAGCCCTCCTGAGCTGCAGATGCTGCCTATAAACAGATACAGGCCTGCAAATGTTCTCAAGGACTATCTGTTGGTGTAATTGCCCAAGAGAAAAGAGGGTACATGACTTGCCTCAGGTCACAGCAATAACCAGAGACCAAACCAGGAATAAGGCTCAATTTCCTGCCTCAGACTAATAGTCTTCCATTGGTATCTGTTAGCATAAGTAGCTCCTAGAATGTCATCATCGGTTGACTTTTTCCCTCTGTAATTCTGTGACTTACTGAACCCCCAGTCTCTGCACTGTTAGAGCCAACCTCATCCAAAAGGCCTCCTCAGCTGATCCTGCTTCTTTCTCGCTCTCTGAATGACAGAACTTTGGCATGATTTGACAATTGAAACGCAAATAGGAATGTGATGTGATGTGTGTGTGTGTGTGTGTGTGTGTGTGTGTGTGTATGTTATAATGTGTATACCTGGTGCTATTGGGACACCCAGGAAGCATGGATCTGCCTGCATGTATGTGATGTATGTATGTGTGTGTGTGCGCATGCATGTGTATGTTGTAATGTGTATACCTGGTGCTGTTGGGACACCCAGGAAACATGAGCCTGCCTGCATGTTTTCCAGCCAGTCCCAGCAGGCTGCTGACTTCCTGCTCAGGGTAACAGTTTTGTAAAAGTACAACTCTGCTCCTTGGCCCTGTCTCCAGTTTGCTCTGGTAACAGCTGCAGAACCATGAGGCAGCCTGAGGAATTAACCAAATTAGAGATGATGCTGTCCATGAGCAGCTCAGAACACCTGAGACAATCAATCACTCAAATCCCAGAAACAAATGGGTTTTATCTCTCTGCACAATCTCTCCAGAGGATAGATTTCTTCTGGGAGGATCTTGTGTCAGATCTAGGCACTGAGCTTCAAGTGGCAATCTGTGGTTGAAAAGGATTAATTTTTTTCTCGGACTATTTGTGAATCTGCAGATTGTCAGTTTTTCCAGGCAGAAGCAGCAGACACACAAGACTGGAAGACCCTGGGAGTCTGGCCCCAGTAGACTGTCTGAGATTGGCAAGTGTTTTTAATTGAGGAGGAATGTTGTCATGGAAAGCCCCGTGGATTGAGGGCTGGACAGTCTCCATCTGGGTGCACTTGATGATAAAGGCATGTGCTGGCTGCAAGGCTCCTGCTCTACACCACAGCTGTGCCTCTGCTGAGATTGTCACCGAGCTGGAGAGCTGAGGAGCAAGGGCTGATACTTCTCTAGGGACCTGACGCACGGAGATTTGGAGACTTGTCTGGATGGGAGTCTGCAGCTGCAGACACTTCATTGTCAGCAGTGTAGTCCACCGCGGCTTGCCGGTTTCCTGGTGTGGAGCTGGTCCTGGTTCTTCATCTGAGGCGAGCTGATTCTTTTGTGTGCCACAATGGAACATACACAAAAATTAAAGTGCTCATCTTGACGCAGAAAATGTGTATCTTGTGGACACCGAGGGCAATCAGCTCATGGCATTTTAATCCGTAGCGGAGGACGGCTACTCTGACATTTCTGGTTTTAATGCCAGGGAGAAAGCAGCTGCAGCTACTCACGCTGGCGGCTCCATCGTACAAATGGCGTGCTTCATTTCCATGTGTTTACTTCTGAGCACTCACATATATCTTATTCTCACACAGAGCCTGAAAAGGCTACTTTCCAAAGGCAGTGAAGTAGATTTGCATATCTGAAACATAATGTGATGAGATGTGCAGAGTTCAAAGTCAGGCTCCCTGGGGAAAGTCCATATTATGCCCCTGACTCTTGTGTTTATGTTCAACTTGAGGTCAAAGCAGGCCCTGGGACATTTACAGTGCTGATAATTACAAGTAATTTATCAAGTAGTCATTAAAAAAAATCATGGGACGTCAAAAAAATGGAAGTGAATGTCACTAGGAAACGACAAAAAAAAACCAACAAAAAGATACTTTTCAGTGTGAAGAGTCCCTTAGAGAGCAGTCTGTTGAATTTTAACCTGGATCAGAGATAGGGAATCATTTCAGAGAGAAACATTTACTCTGCACAAAGTAAATGTTTGGAAGTTTTGTCCATAATTAGTTTGAGGCTCGTGTCTCTGGAGGATCTGGGATGGTCCCTGTGACAGTAGCCAGAGTTGATGAGACACAGTCACTTTAAATACTACGGTTCTTATGTTCAGCAATGACTTCCCCCTTCTGCGTGCAGTCCGGAAAGTATGAATGGTACACACATGCGTGTGTGCATATAATACACACGTGAGGGTGGCAGGCGTGTGCAAATGTCTATTCTCCGTCAAACGACTCACTTTTTAAATGAGCAGTTTCACAGTCGACATCAGTAAATATGCAGCTCACAAAGAGTATTACCACACCCAGACATTTCTTTTGTGAGACTATTCCTGTCTCAGTTTCTCCCAAAATGATGTTGGTAGCAAGGAAGCAGGAGAGAAAGGCTGGGAGATCCATTAGCGGGTCAGACACTCACTGTGCACAGTGAGGACCCGAGATTGAGTGTGTGTGAAAAGCTGGACACGGCGGCTCACCTCATTAATCCGAATGCTCCTATGGAAAGCTGGAGCTGGAGACACGGAAGCTCATAGGACAGCTATCCTGCCTGTCACACAGAAAGGCAACTAACAGTGAGACCTGCCTCAAGGAAGGTAAAAGGAGCCCACAAATGTGGACGGCCTTCGGCCTCCAGAGGCACACCGTACACCTGCATTTACACTCTGTCTCAGAGGAGCTCCTGAAAGGGCGAGAGGCCACAGGAAACACTGGTTACCGACTGACATTGGCGCGAACATGACTCAGAGACCCTCGAGAGTAATCAACTCGGATCCATCTCTTGGAGTTGGAATGGAAAGGACACAGAAGAAAAACAAATATTTTTCTTTTGATTTGGGTCTGAATCTGTTATTTGTCAAGTAAGGAGATAGACCATGTGTGGGTCTTCTGGAATACTCACCAGGGGGCAGGGAGGGGTGGGGCGGGGTGGGGCAGGGAGGGGTGGGGCGGGGTGGGGCAGGGAGGGGTGGGGCGGGGTGGGGCAGGGAGGGGTGGGGCGGGGCAGAGAGGGGTGGGGTGGGGCAGTCTACTCAAGCCATGCATTTTACTCATCAGTAAAACAGAAATAAAAATACATCCTGAAGTTGTCACAGGTCCTGTGTAGTTAATGGACTAAGGCTGACAGGAAGTTAGCAAAGGACATTTTCCAGAGGAAACCCACTTCACCTTTTATTTTAGTCGTCTGAGTTCCGTTAGTCTCTGCACCCACTCACACATATTGCTTCTGTAAGGCCTGAAAGGCAGCACTTCTGGTCATGCCAAGTGCTTTTCAGCCTGTGCTGGTCATCTGAGATCGTATGCGTCTGCCTATCTCTGTTCTCCGCTCCGGCTGAGGCAGGCTGGTAAGTGGATCGCAGTCCTTAGGCAGCCTCTGCAGCACATCATTATCACAGGCCTTTGCAGTGGTTCAAAGGGGAAGGAAGGGAGCAGACTGTGGAGCCAACATCCCTTGGAAAACTAAGAGGAAGGTTTCAGAATTTCCTGGGGGCGATGCCAACTGGAGCTTGAGGGATTTGGGAAGGTGCAGGAGTCTCCTTCTTCGATTCTCTAGCTCCTCTCTGGAGTCTCCAAACACATGGGGATGATTGTTTAGCTGTGTTTCCCTTTGTTCCTAAGACACCTTTTCCCTCGGAGGAAGCAAACCCAACCATAGGCAGCCAGTGCCTGGGAGCAAGAGACAAAGGTTTTGGCAGGATCAGGCCTGCGGTAGAGCACAGGGAGGGGCCTCTGGACGCCCTCCACAGGACTTAAAATGAGGTCCAGGGGAAAGAAAGTGCTATGGACTGCTGTGCCAAGATGACAAAAAAAAAAAAAAAGTCGATTGGGAGCACTGAGAATCGATTAATGGAGAATGCCCCCTCCCCCAGTCGCAAGTCAGGCACTTTGTGACTTTGTTTTACTTTCTCCCCCCCTTTTTTTCTGGGAGCTGCCATCTTTTGTGGCAATCACCCTGCCAGGTGGTGACGGGACCTAGCACAGCGCACCAGCTCTGTCTGCTGAGGGAAAGGGAGGCAGGAATGACAGTGCCAATAAGGCCGAGCTAGGTTTGGAACTTTTAGGATCTTTGAAGAAGCAAGAGGTGAATCACTCTACCGAATGGGAAGTGAGTCACCCAGGGTGCGCTCCCTGACTCTGCCCTGTGTACCATCTGAGTGTATGTGAACAACCATAGCTTGGTTTGAATTCCGGATACACCTGCCACTGGTGTATGGACATTGGTCAATTCCATTCATCTCTCAGGAGCTCTACATTCGCATCAGGGAAAGAAAGATAAGAATAATATTTGCCTCACAAGACTGGTGGGAACAACTGCATGAAACAGGCTTCAAAGAGTGCTGGCTATGGATTTGTTAACTGCTGCTAGTTCTTGATTTTCTGTAATTCTCTGGGTTGTGTAAGGACGGAGAGCATAGTTTGATACCCAGGTCTCCATTTGACTGTCTGCTTGTGATTTACAGCAGTACGGGCCCCATCTGCTTGCTTTTGCTTGTTCTAGGGATTGAACTTGGGGCCACATACATGGCCCTCTACACTGAACCCCAAGCATGAAGCTCTGAGCCCGAAGTGTCAGACAGCACGGCGGAGCTGATGAAAATAGAGTGATGAGAACTGCAATCAGCATGCCTTTAGCAGCAGGGTTATGTTTGCTCACTCACTGATCTGTTTGAAGAGGACACTTGAAAACTAGAAAATCTGTATGGAGAATTCTCCCCTTAAGGCATCTAGAGTGTCATTTTTTTTTGTTTGCCTATTTCTGTTAAATCCACATAAATAAAACAAATCTGAAGGAGATGGCCTAGGAGAAGGTTTTGTAGGCAACATTCAATTTCTACGCTGAGAAATGAATGTCTCCAAGCACACTCATATTGCCTGTCAATCTTCTGACATGGGCATTGCTCCTTTGCACCCACCCGCTCTTTATTTTGCCTTTACCAAAGCTTGCTTCTGAAACAAGGCATTTTTTTTTCCCTCTCATTGTGAACGGAAGGTCCCTGCTTCAAGCCTACATTAAACACCTTTACCACACCGGCATTCACTAGATATCTAACAGTGGCCGCTTTGATCTGCCCACTCCGATTATTTTACTCACAGAGCTCAAGGGCTGTGGAACACATGGCTACAGACTATACTTTCCTATTTTGTTTTGGATGGATTTTAGCCCACAGATGCATGTATATCTATTTCATTTTGAGTGATTATTTAACCACATTAAATATAAATGCTTTGTCGTTTGTCTCCTGGTCTTAGTTGAGGTCTGCGACAAACATATAACCAAATTAAGGAGTTTCCAAATTAAGGAGTCCAATAATTGATATATTGTCTTTGGTCAATCAAACAATTGTTCTACTGCAAAGAGAATGAACCCTTTTGTTCTTCTTATGGACTTTAAAAATATGCCCATGGCTTCCATGTTTTTGGTCTCCTGGCAATGTTCTATCAGACTTTCCTATGCTTTTCTGTAAGTCTGTTAGTGCCTAGATGTCTGATGGTAACAGCAAGTGCCCAATAATAGAAAAACCATGAAACCCTACTTGCATATTGCAGAGAAAACTTATTGCAGCCTGGGTCAGATAGCCTGCAGCTTTCTTATAGCAAAAACTAAAAGCTTATTGTGATTTAAAACAAGAACAATACCTGGTAGCGGTGACTCACGCCTTTAATCCCATCGCTTTGGAGGCAAAGGTAGGGAGATCTCTGAGTTCAAGGCCAGCCTGGTCTACAGAGCAGAGTTCTATGACAGCTAGGGCCACACAGAGAACCCTTGTCTTGAAAAACAAAACTAGGGCTGGAGAGATGGCTCAGCAGTTAAGAGCACTGACTGCTCTTCTGGAGGTCCTGAGTTCAAATCCCAGCAACCACATGGTGGCTTACAACCATCTGTAATGGGATCGGATGCCCTCTTCTGAGGTGTCTGAAGATAGCTACAGTGTACTTACATATAATAAATAAATAAATCTTTAAAAAAAGAAAGAAAACCAAAACTAACCAATAAATCAAACTAACAACCCACATAACAAACAAACAAACACAAACAAATAAACACAAACATCAACAACTAACCTTCAAGGTTCTTCTTTTACATTACTGAGAGTTTTTGTCTACATGCTACAGAATGCTAAGCCCCTGGGCTGGAGAGATGGCTCAGTGGTTAAGAGCACTGACTGCTCTTCCAAAGGTCCTGAGTTCAAATCCCAGCAGCCACATGGTGGCTCACAACCATCCATAATGAGATCTGATGCCCTCTTCTGGTGTGTCTGAAGACAGCTACAGTGTACTTACATAAAATAAATAAATAAATCTTTAAAAAAAATACACAAAGAACAATACTTAAAAAAAAAAAAAGCCGGGCGGTGGTGGCACACGCCTTTAATCCCAGCACTTGGGATGCAGAGGCAGGAGGATTTCTGAGTTCGAGGCCAGCCTGGTCTACAAAGTGAGTTCCAGGACAGCCAGGGCTACACAGAGAAACCCTGTCTCGAAACAAAACAAAACAAAACAAAAAGGGATGGTGAGATGGCTCAGCGGTTAAGAGCGCCAACTGCTCTTCCGAAGGTCCTGAGTTCAATTCCCAGCAACCACTTGGTGGCTCACAACCATCTGTAATGAGATCTGACACCCTCTTCTGGTGCGTCTGAAGACAGCTACAGTGTACTTATATATAATAAATAAATCTTTAAAAAAAATATATAAGCTAAGCCCCTCCTTGCACAGGACTACTAAGCACTTCTAATGTGGCTGTCCTAAAGCCAAACACACAGCATGTGTGGACTATACCCCACATTCTGAAGATTGATTACAATAAAAAAGAATGTAAAGTATTTTGGATGTATTTGGTAAAATAACATGTACTATTCAAATGATTGCTACCCACTGACATTTTTGTACTATGGTACTAGACAAATCACATCATATGCATGACTGCCATGACATCAGTTTGTGACAGTTCTATGAAAATAGAGGGATCAGATGAGACTTTAAGGAATCTCAGCCTTTAAGGAATCTCAAGTGTCTACCGCTCAGTGCTTCTATCTGAGATCCTTACACCCAGGAAAATCAAGTTTTTGGAATTATAATTCCTCTTTGTCAAACAAAAAAGAAAAAAAAAAGAAAAATCAGTGCTGACGGCAATCTTCCAATAGTTTAGATTATATAGCTAATCAGAAAAATTCCCAGTCTTTATATCTTAGTATGAGACTTACAAATCTCTAAAATGGAGCTTGACTTCAACGGAAAAAAGCCCAAGATGGTTCAATTTGCTTTTCTACCTTTCCATAGTGAACATATTGCTTCTATCAAGAGAAAGAAATACCCTTTATTTAAAACCACGTTATCCACCCACTCTTCTCTCACTTTAAACCTAACTCAGCTAATTTGTACACTGATTTTCTTAGAACTCCCAAGGCTTTTATCTCTTACTATATTTGACTAAATAGTAGGTACTTTAGATTTCAGCTTCAAACCCAGTGTGCATACAGATATTTAAATATGTCTATGACAACCACTAGCAAACAGCACAGGATGTAGTAACCATGTGTGCAGGAGAAGGGGAGTGGGATAGCCAGCAAGCTTCTAGAAATGTTCATCTAAATGGGTGTTGGAAACATTAGCACGTACTTGCAGTCCAAGTCACCGTGGAGATCCATGGATTGATATTCGAGACCTCAGATATTTGAGGCTAGCGTAGGCAACATAATAGGATCTTAATGAAATAAAGTCAAGTCACTAAAATAAAGATGTGCCGTGTACAAGTGAGTCCCCCAGCAATGGGAACCTGCACCCAGATCAGACTGGCTTCTGTTGATACAGTCATACCCGAGAGGCTCAGGGCCCTCCCAGAAACAATGTGTGTGGGGGCTGTATTTCAGCCAGCCACTTGTTTCTCTTACCTGCCCTCTGATGTCAGAAGGCTGGCTGCCCTTCTCCTGCCTGGGGGAAGGTTCGGTGGCAGAAAGTTTAGGCAATTGTTTACATTGCATCAGCATCCAGGAAACAGAGAGCAATGGATGCTAATGTTGAGTTCTCTGCTTCCTTTTTATTTAGTATAAGACCCAAACCCATGGCATGATGCCACCCAAAGTTCAAAGGTCTTCCCACACCAATTAACTTAATGTAGACAGTGTTTAACAGGTGTGCCCAGAGACTAACCTAACCTAGATAGTCCTTTACTGTCCTGTCTACAGGCTTGTCTTCGGTAACTGCAAATTCTGTCAAGTTGACACTATCAACCATCACACAATCATATTCTTTATTTGTTCTCCAATCCCTGTGTGGCAATAACTATGTTGGTGATGGTATCTTGAAACACAGTACTTACTGTTAGTTGTAAAGATAGCTTCTCCCTCCCGAGGAGCAGGCTCTGGGTCCTGGACCACTTGCAGGGCCCCCACTGTCCGTACAGCAGGGTCCAGAGTGACTGAGCTTTCATTGACCGTTGTGTCGCTGGCTCCTGTGATTTGATTGGTTGGTGGGCCTCCTAGAGAGCCCTCGAAATCAATGGGCAAGTCATCCATGCAGTCAGCATTGGGCTGAGGGGAACAGAGAAGGATCTCTCTTAGAACACAGCCTCATTTTAGAGATGAAATGCCTACATCCTAAGTACTTTGAATTTAAAATTAAGCTCATTGTTTTATTGTTTTGTTTTTCAGCCACTTTATTTAAAAACTGTTTGTATGTAGTTTCATTGTCATGAAATGATCTCAAATTTCCTTTCCAAGAGTTCCTTTCAGATATAAGAATAAGGATTTAAACTCAAGTGTTTCTACATTTCTATATTTAAACAACTAGTTAGGAGGAATACATGATCTTGGTTTGTAATGATAAAACTAGGACTTCCTCTTATATAGAATTTATTCTTCCACACAGGATGGAGCTGGCAGCCTGCTAATTATCATCAGTCTCAAGCATTGTTTACAAACATCATATGAAAGTAGGCGGAGAAGAATCTTACTCACTGGGAATTATACGGTAATATCACATACACACACACACACACACACACACACACACACACGCACGCACGCACGCACTCACGCACGCACGCGCGCGCGCGGTGAAGCTGTGTTTAAAAAAAGTAAGACAAAATCAACCGTAGAAAACTATTTCTAAGCATTTAACATGGTACTAATCACACTTAGACACATCCTTTACTCTGCTTCTTCTCCAGCTCTGTCTCTTTTCCTGTTAGAGGCTCCTGCCTTCAACATGCAGCCTTAGCTGCCTGTAACTTGCTATGTAGATTTTGTTGTCTGTCGGTTTGTTTGTTTTGAATGCTGACTTCTTTGTCAATGAAGGATGATAATTCCATGATGTCTTGCCTCAGAGTCTGTAGAGGATGACATCTACGTCCAAGTGAAGGGCATTCCAGGTTTGCATTGAATAAGCACCACAGTGATAGTGCTCTATTCCCAGGCTTTTAAAAGCAGAGCCTTGTAAGTCACGGGCATGTGCGAAACACAGAGAGAGATCTGCAGTGCTGTGTGTGGGTTGTCTCTTGGGAATCATACTTTCGCTTGCAACTGTCATTCGGGAGCAGCAACCATCCCACAGTTCCTCAAAGCCAGCTTATATCTCTTCTCTGTTCTCTTGTCCCTTGGCTTTTGGTATCTCCATCAAAGTGAGCCAATGTATCAATACTCAGCTTGTCAGAAGGCAGTTTATTGAATGACCAAGTCACTGTTCGCTAAAGGGGTCAATTTTGGTTTTGAATGAGAACAATCATTCTCATCAACATTTCTCCGCACTCTTGGCCTCTCCATCTTCAGGTGGTTTCTTTTCTCCTACATGTTCTCTCTCACCTGAGGCCCCCCCAAGTAGCAACAACAGTAATCACAACACCTACAACAAAACAACATCATCAACAAACACATCAATCACAACTTCAACAACCACAACATCTACAGCAAGAACCACATCATCGTCAACAACCACAACACCTACAGCTACATCCACAATAACATCAATAGCCACAACATCAACCTCCACAACAAGAATATCAATAACACCATCAACAGCCACATCTACCATCACCATAGCCACAGCAAAACAACCACAACAGAGGCCGGAGTCTTCTCTCTGTGCCAAGAACAGGGTATATGAGTCAGCATGACGAGACACACTGTACAGCCCAGCCCAGCTTCTTACTCCGATCTCACCATCAACCTTTGGAAAAGAAAGCACACACATGTTCCTTTCACTCAGTGTTTCATCTTCTACTGTCCCTTTGCTCGGATGACATTTGCCTACCATCTTCCTGTTTCCATCCTAAGGTTTCAAACTGACCCCTGGTCTCCCTTAAGCTAATCTTCCTTAAATCCCCAGTGTTACCATTTCTAAGGAGAGTTTCCCCCCAGGTAGAGATCCTGTGGTGCCTCCTGTGGTTTGGGGTGTGGGTTAGAATAGTGGCCTATGTCCGGCCACCACAGAGCTGCTCATGGAGGTAGACTTGGGAAGTTTGACTGCATGCACCCCATGTTGCTGGACTGCTGGATGGGTGTTGGGTTGTGAGAAGCAGCAGAACCCCACTCCAGGGGTAGGGGAGTGCAGTCTGAGATCCCTGCAGAACTGTAGGACCACACGGAGGCTGAGGATGGCAGGTTCTACCTCTTGGACACCACAGATGCAGCTGGATGCCATGGAAGAGCTGAGAACAAAGCCCTTGGGGCTGGCTCTAGCCCGGGGCCGAAGGGAAAAGGGGAGCTGGCTGGTTCCTGGGGGGAGGAGAGAGTCCTTGGCTTGTTCTGCTTGGCTTGGTGGAAACTGTGTCTGGAAGCGCAGAGAGGCCTCCTGCCTGAGATTAGACTCTGCTCTTTAGAGGAAGACCTACTCTGTTGTTCCCCATGGCAGGTCTGATGAGAAGAGGCTGTCCATGGTTTTAAAGCATTTATTGTCATGGCGGAGAGTTGTGATGAGTGAAACTGTACCCCACTTTCTCAGGGTGGGCCTGAGGTTAAATACCTTTTGCAAGGAGAAGTGTCTGGGAAGGAGAGCTTAATTGGCTAAGCCCTTCAGGCCTTTAGGTACCTTGTTAAAATGGAGATCTGTCTTGAGGCTATGTAATCTGTGGTCACATCTACCTGTGCAGGGGCTTCCATCTCTTGCAGAGTTATCTGCTGGGTCTCCGGGGTTTAAACCTAGCTTGACAAGAAAACAGGCTGCCTTTTACGGTCCCACATTGGGGGTCATTTGTTAACATGCACAGTTCACAAGTATCCCAATGAGCAGTATCCACATCATCTTGGTTTTGCTTCCCAGGATTACACATCATGGCACAATGATTAGATGATGAGTAAATATCCATTTGAGTATTTTATGTGCTTCTCAGATTTCTGTTCTCAAAACTTGGGCATGTTAGAATCTTGCCAGCATCAATGACAGAAAGGTTTGAGAAAATACTTTAGGAACTATAAAGTTTTGTGCAAAACTGAGATATGCTATGTAAAGGTGGTTATTAAACAACACACTTAAGGGCATTAGGTAGAAGAGATTTCACTAGGAGCAGACAGTGCTAATCACTTTCACAAACACAAACAGACCAATGCATTGGTATGCAACAACTTGTTTGAGCTTTGAAATTGTGATCCTGTTTGTTGACATTGGTGGTTCTTTTTTTTTTTTTTACATGCCCCAGCTTTGGTACACTGTTTTTCTTTAAAAAGTTCTTACTTTGTGGGTTGGGAGAAACTCTGCTCTGTTCTTCAGAGAAAAGGGAGCAGAGATACTTAGTGGATCAATCAACATTAGCAGATTTGACAGCCTTGGCTTGGAAGTTACAGGTAACAGATCAACCTTCTAGAACCTCCCAATTTATATTCAATATACATAGATAACCAGAAAATTTTCTACCTTTTGAAAAAAAAAGCCATAATCATACTGTTTAAAGACCACACCCAAGGCAATCTGCTAACAAACTCTCCAGGTACTGAAAATCAAGGTAGCATTGAAAAACTCCTCAGATAAGTCAGTGGCCAATAATTTAAAAGCTTGTGACTGTACTAGCTCCATATAGTTTTCTGTTCAATGGTGGTTAGAGTCCTATTCACATCTGGAGAACATGCATTGAGCTAAAAAACAAAAATACAAAGAAATATAGTACACCTAAACCACCTGGATTTGAACAGTCAAATGAGTGAAAATCACAACTAAGTCATACATGAGTTGATACTCTTCCAAGGACAGGTGGGATGTAATCCATAAGTACGATTTTGTGACTGATAGCATTCAAGACTCTGAAGGGCTCCAGTTCTTCAAATGTACTCAGCGTAGTCAAGGATACAGAGGTGAAGGACCAATAGGCATCAGTGTACAGAGATGGGCTCTTCCCAATGGTCCTTATATAAGAAACCCCTAGTGCAGTATGGTGGTGATTACCTGTAGTCCCAGGGATCCTTGGGAGTCTGAGGCAGGAGGATCACAACTTTAAGACTAGTCTGAGTTACCTAATGATAATCTGTCTGAAGAAGACAAGACTAAGCTAAAATAAACTAATTTAGAATATAGGGAAAAAAATAAGACTATTTCCTAAAAGTGCCTTAAAGAGCGTTAGTGTAAGAAATGTTTCCTGATTCACACAGCTTTGTGCTGGTTTAGTCATGTGCAAAGTCTAAGAATGAAACAAATGATCACATTGGTGCACTTTAGGCAGAGCACTCTGATAGTCCATATGATGGAGCCCTGATTTCCTCCCAGATCCTGAATCTTCACCAGGGCAAAAGAGAGCCCTGGAACCAGAAGGGCAGCCACATGCCTTGATGCTTCTCCAGTAGCCTCACGGCACATGTGCCTTGTTCTTCACGGGGACGTTCTGTTCTGTGGGCTGCGTGTGGATGTGTCATGTTCTTCAGCAGGCTTATCCTTGGCAAAGCCCAAAGATGCTACTGGTGTTTATTTTTCTGGGAGCTGAGTATGCTAAGTCAGATCTAACAGACTTGTTCAGCATCGGACTTTTAGCCAGAGTGTCCAACTGCTAACAATTAAAACGTTATTTAGTTTGGAAGTAAGCCAAAAGGCTACTCAGTATTTCTATTTTAGAAATAATTAACATCAATATTTGGAATCCAATAAGAAGTAGCTTCTGGAGAAATTATACTTCCATGGGGGTTAAAATCTGGAGTCAAATATTCAGCATAAATTTTAAGTCCAGAGCAAGGGTTGTTTTTTTTTTCATGCCTGTCCTGACCAAAGGGAGCTGGGCTGACATGAAGGCGGAGTCACAGGGAGTGTGAGATGATGCACTGCACGTATGCATACATGCAACACACTTATGTAAGTAAACATGTATGAGCACATACATGTCAACTCACAATGCACACATGAAAGAACATAATGCACACATGTCAGCACACACTCATATACATGCAGGCCAAACATGCATGCACATAAGGGCACACATGCATGTGAGGAAAAGTGAGCACATGCATGCATGCATGCGTGCAAGTGAGAGACTAGAGTTAGACAGATTCCCCTGTAGGCAGACAGCTGGAGAGAAGTGGTATGGCTAGGTAAAAAACTGTACAGCTTTTGAACAGCTAGTTCCTTTTGTGTTTTCCCTCAGTACTTCATGGATTTGGTGACCCGGCTTGTTTCCTGTCCTCATCAGCCCAGAGAGGACACAACCCAGCAGATGGTGTCTCACCAGCTACCACTCGTGGTGTTTAGTTGGTACAGTCCTGGGAAAGGCTTTTCCTGTAGCATCTTGCGGCTGGCTTCTGTCTCCCACCAGCCCCCACTGATGGACTCTCCAGACCGGTACATTATCACATGACAGTTGTGGACCAATCAGCTATCTTGTCTGTCTTCAAACTGACCAATCCTAAAGCAGGGGGGGGGGGCGCGGCGGGGGGCGGAGGAGAGACTCTTCAGGAGGTTTAAAACTCCCAGTCCTGTGGAAGAGACTGGATTTTTGGTTTTCCGAGTCTCCCTCTGCTGCGCGGCGCAAGGCGTCCTTTTCTCTGAATCTCCACCCTCAATAAACACCTTCCTTCAGCAGCTGATTCTGTCTGTGCTGCTCGACATTTCTCTGTTGTCACCTCTTGTGCATCAAAAATTTCCAGCCTTGTGTTTCTTTAACTGGCAGAGAAGACGAACCCCATCAAGACCATAAGCACACAGTGTCATATGCAATAATACACACGCACATGCGCACATTCATGCGCATACACATATACAAGCAAACGCATCCACGCATCCATGCATGTCGGGACGTTGTCCTACAGAACCCTCTGTTAGCCTAATTAGTCCTTTGGCGTGCAAGAACACTTTGTTATGTGATCTGGCCCTCATTCTTTAGTGACTTCCTGAGCCATTACCATTCTCTTTATTCTTTGTCAATAGGAGTGGCAAGAGACAGGTGGCAGCAAGGTGGGGGAGGGGTGGGCAGGCTTGAGCTGGTTTTTTGTGTTCGGTTAGGAGGTTCTTTTTAGTCTGGGCCTGTGTTTCTTCATGTCTCCCTGTGTATTTCTTGGACTTGGTGGCCTGGCATGTTTCCTGTCCTTATATACCCAGAGAGGATGACACCTAGTAGTTGGTGTTCACTTGATATAATCCTAGGAAAGGCTTTCTCTGGAGCGTCAAGCCAACTGGCAGGATTCTGACCCTGGGAAGAGTCACTAAACGTCAGGAAACACATGACTTTGAGGAGCAGCTTGATGTTAGGGTTGGATCTAAGTGGCTCTCATTTCCTCTTTGCTCAAAGTCTCTGGAGATGTGAGTTTAGCGGACGCTTTGAATTGCAGGCTTGGTCTTGGTCCTCTTCTTCCATTGGATAGGGGTGATGGGGGCGGGGCGGGGAAGGGGGAGGAAAAGCTTCTCCAGAATGCTTGGTGATCAGGAGGCAGCAAGCATTCAAACTGAGGCAAGTAGATCTCCTTGAAAACATTCATGTATGGTAGCCAAAGAGACCCTTGGTGTTTACCAGACTCACTGTACCTCACCCAGCCCTGAGGAGATGCCTATGAGCTGTGCAACAGTGCCTTTCTTGCCTCCGGTAAATGGTTGACATGGTGTGTTCAGAGTGAGCTGACTGGGCAAATGATGGACACGGTGTGATCAAAGTGAGCAAAGATGAGGGGATGGGTGTTCAAACAGTTCACTGCATGGTGGCAACAAGGGGATGTGGAAAACCCAGGTAAGAGTCTTTGTTCCTGCTTTGGGGGCAACGGGAAAAGACAGAGACAACGAGACTATAGACTATACTGTGCTTACCGGGATCCCTAGGGCCTTAAGAATGTTCATCTTGCACATGGGGCAGGTGCGATGGTCTAGAAGCCAGGGGTCAACACAGGACTTGTGGAAAAGATGCCTGGAATGAGAACCATACATCTTAGAGCAGGTAACTGAGGTACTCCCTAGACTGTCCACGGTCCCTCCACTAATGCACGGCAGAGCTAGGGCTCCTGCCCCAAAGTATTCCCTTGTGCGAATTGACCTCAAATCTGCCCAGATCGCAAGAGTGTCCCATAAGGTTTGCAGCTGACTCTTCCAAGGTTTTTTAAAAGGGTGAAGGGTGTAAAACCAGGGATCTCCCCTTCCTCGGTGGCAAGAATGCAAGGGGAAAACTCTCCTGTAGGATGACTTGTAAAGGCTTGTGCCCCACCCCAAAGTTTCTTTGCTGCAATCAGAAGATAAAGTTAATGCTGATTCCCATTTGCATTTGGGAGTTCAACACAGAAGGGCAGAGGAGCTCCTGGAAACATTTAGTAAAACAAAGGTCATTTTAAGCTGCTTTGGTGGCCTGTTGGTAGTCAAGTCAGAAGACAGACAGAGACTGTGGTTTCACTGTGGGTGACATAACTGTCTGTAAAGTGTGTTGTCAGTCTCAAGTGTCAGTTACTTATCAGCCTGGTGTGGGAAGTTTGCCTATCAAGACATTGTCCTATCTGAACGTCCAACCTGGCTCAGGAGCTAGCTTGGAGACTCCATGGGCTGTGCACATCAGAGGCTTTCTCACTCCAAAGACTCCCTCTGAGTAGAAGATGCTAGCACTTCCTGCCTGGATCAAGAGCAGCTAGAACTTTCTGTTTTCAGTGGGGAGGCTTGTTCAGAACACCCCGTCCCTGTGTGGATCTTTTCAGTTCCATAAAAAAGTGAACCATCTAACTAGAAAGGTTCCCGCAGAAGAACTGAGAATCCGAGGATGATTAAGGAGTCCATGGGAAAGGACCAGAGCTGAGAGAGCTCAGCTGATGATGCTTTGGCTGTACAAGCTAGACAATCCAAGTTGGATTCCCCAGGCATATGTCAAAAGCCAGGCCTGGTAGCCTGTGCTTGTCACCCTGACACCCACTGGTAAACACAGCTGGATACCCTACGGATGCACTGCTTGGAATCTTGATTTCACACATTCACTGTTTTGCTGAGGGTACATGATGACATTTGTGTTCAACACTTAGAATGAGTGCTGAGGATGTCGGTGACCTGGCTCCTCTTCTAAGACAGAGGCTGATAAAATAAATGTCTAAAACAAAACCAAACGTAAGGAGATTACTTGTCGAAAATTACCAGATGAGTACACAGAGTTTGGGGGTGGGGCTTCCAACTGCAAGACTGAGCAGAACTTATGTACAAGGAAATGCTGAGGAGATGACCAGACTGAGGTGGTAGCCACCCTACACATGAAGGGGAGAGAAGATAAACGCTCTTGGCAGAATGAAGGGCGAAAGCAAAATGGCTCTTAGAGCACCCCATGCTGGGAAGCTGGCCAGTTGCACCACAGTACCACGAGAAGACAGAGCTCCCTATAGGTTTCACTGTTAGTAGAAGCAATCAATACCTGAGTTGAGTGAAGGTGCTCCTTGCCCCTTCCCCAGAGCAATGTTGACTTCCTCAGGTTCAGAATCCATACTGAGCATCTAAGATTCTTGTCTAAACCATCTTGTGTTGCTCCTGGGAGAAGCCAGCCATTTTGGTCCCTTTGACTATTTCTGGGTGGCAGATCTGTCATGTGTTTTCTGCACATACGTGGGAGACCCAGTAGCAGCAGGGACAGCCGTACGCCCTTCTTAACGCTTAGACAAGTTGCTTAATGTCCTCAGCCATCTTTGAAATGGGGGATCTGTCACTCAAGCATGGAAGGCCTGACCCTCGACTCCATGGGAGCCACCAGTTACTTCTCACAGTATCACTCATCACACGTCTCTCCTCAGCAACGCTATGCTGCCCGGTTGTTCAATCAACACTGATTCAGTTACTGTTGTGAAGATGTGGGTAGATAATCCTCTCATCTAGGTGGATCTTATCCAAGCACTTGAAGGGTCTCAACAACACTAAGTTTTCCCAGAGAAGATATCCTGCCTTGGAATCTGAAGCATCAACTCCTGCCCAAAAGTGTGCAGCTGAAGGCCTGACCTGGAGAGAAACTTCAGACCTGCTAGCACTACAACCGGACAGTCCAAATCCTTGAAATCTCCCTCCATCTCTTTTCTTTATGTCCGCCTTGGTCTCCCTGTCTTGCTGTCATTTGTCTCTGTGTCTCTCCCATTGGATCTGTTCCTTTGTAGATCCCTTACCAGCACATCTTTCAATAAGTGCACAAGTTCCATGAGAACCAAGTCCTCATTTACTTCCCATCACAGCACCCTTGGTATTGATAACAGTTCCTGACAGAGCTGATGATCATAAAACATTTGCTGTGTGAGTGTGTATTTATTTATCAAAGGACCCAACCCTCTTCCCCACCTGCACATAACTATCAACTCGATTCCCCGGCCCCTTTCTTATCTCCTCGGCCTCATTTGTTTGCTTGCTTTGCTTCCTTCCTTCCCTCGGCTTCTGTCCCTCCCTCCCTCCCTCCCTCCTTCCCTCTCTCCCTCCCTCCCTCCTTCCTTCCTTCCCTCCCTTCATTCCTTCTTCCTTTCCTCCTCCTCTCTTTTTATATTGCGATTCCCCGATTTTCCGTCGATCACCTCATGCCTTTTCTCATTACTGCAGGAGCATCTAAGCATCTTCCCATGCTGTCAGGCTCTCTCCGAGAACAGATCTCCATCCTACTCACTGCTGCCAGATTTATCATCTAAAAACAGGGCCCTTGTTATGTCACTCCCTTCTATTCTGTTCTGGACTGGGACTGGGTACACAGACACATGACTAAGGCAAGGCACCTCCCTTCACAGAAGTACCACAGTTCCCTTGCGGGTCCTTCTTATATACAGTGGAAAAGCCATTGAGAGTTCATACTCTGAGACTGGAGGTTCTTCTCTCATTTCAATTTTAGGAAATCATCTCAGAACTCCAAGACTCAGTTATAATCAGTAACATTTTATTTTATGGGAATGTAGTATGTAGTTTTTAAGGGAAAGTCTTTCTCTCTCCCCCCCCCCATTCAGCAGCATCTCTCTCTCTCTCTCTCTCTCTCTCTCTCTCTCTCTTTCTCTCTCTCTCTCTTTCTCTCTCTCTCTCTTTGTGTGTGTGTGTGTGAGAGAGAGAGAGAGAGAGAGAGAGAGAGAGAGAGAGAGACAGATAGACAGAGAGAGAGACAGAGAAAGAGAAAGAGAGAGAAGGACACAGACAGACACACAGGCAGAGACAGTCAGTCAGACAGACAGACAGACAGACAGACAGAAAAATGCAGAGACAGACACAGACCAACAGACACAGAAAGAGGTGGAAAGAGACAGACACAAAGAGAGGCAGAGAGAGACACAGACACACAGAGAGAGGCAGAGACAGACAGACAGACAGAAAGATGCAGAAAGACAGACACAGACAGACACACACAGAGAGGCAGAGAGAGAGAGGCATACAGACAGACACACAGAGAGAGGCAGAGACAGACAGACACACAGAGAGACAGACAGACACAGAGAGAGACAGACAAATAGACACACACAGAGCAAAAGAAAGAGAGTGAGCATGCGAGAGAAACAAAGGGAGAGAAAGCTTTAAGTTGTCATAGCACACATCTATAAGCTCAGCAATCAGGAAACCAATGCAGAAGAATCATTAGTTCAAAGCCAGTCTGTGCTACATATAAAGATATTGTCTAAGATAAAAACCCCAAAATAAAAAATGAACTCCATGCAAACACAACAAAACATAAGTGCTAGGATTCCTTAACTGTAAATCATCAATGATCCCATTAATACAGTTTTCTCTGCTTCCTGAGCTTGGCTGCAGTGTGACCAGTCAGCTTCCTACAGGCCCCACATCTTCCTCACCACGATGACTGTGTCACCCTGGAACCGTAAGCCATCATAAACCCTTCCTCCGAGTTGTGGGGGTATTTTATCACAACAACGGAATAGTAATGAAGACCGCGAGGGATACAGAACTACACAGTGCTATTGGGCTGTGAGTAGGTCCGCACGGCGCTTAGTAGCCGTGATAGACCAGGTCACGCTCATCCCACACCCAGTGCTTTCTGTTGTTTACCCACTCTGCCTGATTTCCTGCCCAGTTAGATGATGATTCTGTCCTCCCTGGAGAAGAAAGGCCATTCTCCTTTTTCTTCCTCATGTTCTTTTAGAGACTCCTGGTGCAAGCTGTTTCATCCTCTTTAGTGATAGGCTCATTATAAACTATGAGACCCTTAGAATCCCATTCTCTGGGGCAACATCAGCTCCTTACAAGGATAGCCAGAGCTTCCACGGGCAGCTGAGATGTCACTTTGGAGTGTCTGAGTCATATCGTCAAAGTTGTCAACGATGTGAGAGTGAAATTTAAGAGAGTTTGTGCCACTGACAATGTCTATCACTTCCTGTGTTCTAGGCACGCCACACACATAATTGATCCACAACCATTCCTTCAGGTAAAAACCGTTGGTGATCTTTGGAGGAGGAAGACTGAAGTCAAGCCTCCGTGAGCTGGAAAAATGCAGGGCTGGCACATGAACCACGGCAAACCCTGACCTCAAATCAGTGCGTGGCCTGACTCTACATTCAGCTCCTCTCCTCTGGCCACAGGGGTGGAGGTCTTCACATTTCTGTTATTTCCTTGAATGGCTTTATGCTCTTGCTTCAAGTGCTTGTTTTCTTTGAACCTCAGATTTCCACCTATAGAATGAGGATAATATCATCAAGAGTCTTAGCATCTCAACATTGTCCTTCCAGTGGCCAAATGACCCTCTTGAAGTTACAAGGGAAAGCCACAAGCTATCTTAGTGGCAGCTACAGGTATGTGACTGATACTGGATGTATAGCTATGAAGAATGAATTGAGAAAAGGCTTCTGAGTCAACTCAGCTGCCTGCTGTGTCAGCAGAACCCTTGGAAGACAGTGAGAAATCTTGGTTGTGGAGAGTAGACTCTTTTGTTAGTGCAGCAAAGCCTAGTGTACCCTGACTAGTAAAGTATCGAAGAAAAGAGCGGTTGGTCTAATTACATGCTTCTTTGCATAGCGCTTACATGACGTGTTCAATGAGTAAGTGATATGAGCTATTAAGTCACGTGTCTAGTGACATTAATAGACACAGGTAAAATTGCAATGGAGCTCAGAGAGTGGAACTGTTACATTGTAGAATTTATGAACTTGTCGGGTATCATAGGGTCTCTTGTCTAGCTTAAAGAATGGGGGGATTTGAAAGGTAGAGACAAGAAAAAAGAACACCAAAGAGAAGGAAATTGTTGGGGTGAGGGTAAAGGGGCAGTGTTACACGTGCATGGGAAATCTAGGTTAGTTGAACTGTAGAATAATTTAAACACTAACCTGGTAAGTGAAGTTGGAAAGGATGGACCAGGGCAGGATTATGAAATAGAGTGAATGGGTTGGCAGGTAAACAAGAGGCCAGCCAGGAGAAAAAGCACAGACATACACTCTATGTTTCCTCATTCCCCACGCTAAGTTCCTCGCCACCAGGGGAGGAAAGGAAGGAGTGTGGTGGTTTGAATGCTTGGCCCAGGGAGTGGTACTATTAGGAGATGTGGCCTTGTTGGAGGAAGTATGTCATTTTAAATGTGGGCTTTGAGACCCTTCTCCTAACTCCCTGCAAACCAGTCGTCTCCTGTTTGCCTCCAGAACAAGATGCATAAGTTCTAGCTTCTCCCACACCATGCTATGCCTGCCTGACACTGCCATGCTACTGCTTTGATGATAATGGACATAACCTCTGAAGCTGTAAGCCAGTCCCAATTAAATGTCTTTTATAAGAGTTGCCTTGGTCATGGTGTCTCTTCATAGAAGTAAAATCCTAAGACAGAGAGAGGGGAAGAGAAAAAAGGAGCAAGAGATGGATGAAGGGAAAGGTGGAAGAGAGAGAGGGGGAAGAGAAGATGATAGGGAGAGTAGAGAGAGGAAGGGAGAAAGGAGAAGAGAGGAAGAGAGGAGGGAGAGAGATTCAGAAAATAGAGAGACAGGGAAGGGGGTAGGTTAAGAGAGAGGAGAAAGAGAACAAGATTTTTGAGGGTGGGCAGGTTTGCTCTGGTTTTCGTGGGGTCTTAGGTGTTTGGTTTAGAGTAATTGGGTATCGGATGTAGATATTTTTTAGCCAAAGCAAAGGTATTTTTCACCACCCCCTCTGTCCCTGAACAGAGCAGGACTGAGCTGGGGGATGTGTCATGTTCACAGCCAGGGGTGCAGTAGAGGGAGCATGGACTTGGAGGAGAAAACCTCCTGAGGCTCTGAATGACCAAAGAAAAACTTCAAGTTTTCCTTTAGTGAACTCCAGAGGCCATTGTGGTACTTGCCATGTATATACTAGAGGCGCTTATGAGGTATAGATTAGAGACTAATGTACAAGGGATTTGTAAAGTGTAGAATGCTTCTCAGAATTTAACTACTCTAATAACTGTTTATTTTACTCAGCTCTCTCTCTCTCTCTCTCTCTCTCTCTCTCTCTCTCTCTCTCCCTCTCCCTCTCCCTCTCCCTCTCCCTCTCCCTCTCCCTCTCCCTCTCCCCCTCCCCCTCCCCCCCCCGTGGTGTTTAAACAGCACTGAAGAAAACCCAAGAAAATTAAAAGTAAAACAATGCTAGGTTGGCTCTTCTTATGACTAACCTTTTTAAATTCCAGTAGCAGACTCTGACACTTTGAGAACACAAGTTGGGAGGTAACTGCAGGGCCCCTGATTTAAGTTAGAGGAAGGCTCTGTCCTTAGAACTTGACCCTGGTCTAATTATATCATTTGGCTGGAGCAGCGAAGCTGGCTGGCAGTCATCTTGTGTGTCTTGTTGATTAATGTGACCAGGGATGGGGACACTTGAATGCCATATTTAATGGGGTTACTATAGTGCAGGATCTCGTTCTTAAGTTAACCTTTGTTTTGTTGTAGACAATACAAGTGAGCACATTGAGGTCTCCCAGCCTGGTTTCCTTTTTTCATGCTTATTACCCTTCTTCCCTTCCTTAAATGATGTGTAGCCATTGGCTTTTACTGAAGCTATCACATACACATCTGAAGTAGTCAGAGAAAGATGATTAAAAAATGCCACTTGCAAAGCTTCTGTTTGTATGTAATCTGGTTTTGATCACTGTATAAAGTTTATGGGAGAGCTATGGAATAAGTTTAAAGTCATGCCTTTTACATACACAGTGGCCTTTAGGTGTGAGCACATTATGTGCCCAGCACCCAGGTACACAGGCACATCACTCTGTCTCCACAGGAAGTCCTTTCCTGCTCATCGTCAGCAACCACATTCTGCCACCCAACTGTCAATCTGACCTTTGTCCCTAGAGAGTGGTTTTCCTTGTTATTATTTCATGCATAGAGAATTATAAATTAGATATTTTTTCCCTGGGATAACTTGTGCTCAGAATAATGTTTCTCCAATTAATCTGTACCTCGCTGAATATCAGCAGCTTCTTTTGATTGCTACAAAGAATTCCACTGGATAGATGACCCAAATTTGTTAGATGATTTTCTTATAGTTAAAAGTATCGCTGTTTTCATATTCTGACCAGTAGTCACATGAAAGTCTGCTTATGAATATATGCAGTCTTTGTCCTTGGGTATTTGAGACAGGGTTTCCCACTGAACCTGCCTAGACTAGAGGAACTCCTGGACTTCATTCTTGCCTCTGCCCTCCCAGTGCCAGGGCTGCACTCTGTCTGTCTAGCGCTCTGTCTGTCTGTCTGTTTAACTTTTTTACTTCTTTTAAATGTGCCGCTGGAAATCCCAGCTTAGCTTTTCATGATTGAGAGGCAAATGCTTTACCTGCTGAGCTATTTCTCCAACCTTTGAAAGACACACATTTTACAACGTAACTTTTAAAACTCCACCAATCAAAAAGCATCATAAAAATTAAATGCATTCAGGTGAGAAAAAGCATTCTTTACACCAAATTAAAAAATGTTAGAACTAGTTAACATGTTTATCAATTTTAGATCACAGGTCCCTTTCTAGTCTAACAACTCAAATTAGAAAACACCATCCAGTCGGGCGGTGGTGGTGCACGCCTTTAATCCCAGCACTTGGGAGGCAGAGGCAGGAGGATTTCTGAGTTCGAGGCCAGTCTGGTCTACAGAGTGAGTTCCAGGACAGCCAGGACTACACAGAGAAACCCTGTCTCGAAAAACCAAAAACCAAAAAAAAAAAAAAAAACCAAAAAACCACCATCCAGTCAACATCAACTTACAGAAGCTATAAAATTATGTTAGGGAAAGGTAATATCTCAGAGAAATAAGTCAAAACAGGAATTAAAGTTATCCTAATATTTGCCTATCAGAAGAGAGACATGCTTTATAAAGTACAACTTGGTGGTTCCAGTGGGCACTAATGAAACACCCTGTCCCATACTGCTAGTGAGTTGTTAATCATTACTATCTTCCAAGAAAGTGATTTGAGAAAACTTCTCAAGATACTTCTACATCACTCTGGACCCAATAAATCAACTTTAAAGAGTATATCCTATGACTAAATTTAGAACCTCGAACTCTATGATTTCAGAATGATGAAATATTGGAAGCAAATTAAATGCTGAGCAATTGACTTAAATGAATCCAAAGAGTGCACTCTCATGCTATCACCTACCTATTTTTAAGTAATTACTTTCTTTTTTTAAAGATTTATTTATTTATTATATATATGAGTACACTATAGCTGTCTTCAGACACACCAGAAGAAGGCATTGGATATATTTACAGATGGTTGTGAGCCACCATATGGTTGCTGGGAATTGAACTCAGGACCTCTGGAAGAGAAGTCGGTGCTCTTAGCTGCTGAGCCATCTCAAGTAATTTCTAATGTTACAAAGAAGTACTTACTTTTTAATGGTAACTGAGACATTAGAGTTACAACAGTTGATACTGTTGATTATATAGCATTTAAAGTATGCATGCAAGATGCAGTGAACATGTTATAAAATCAATTATATCTAATATGTGTTAGTTCTATGAGTAAGGTTATTCTCTTCATTAGTTTTAATATATACATATTTTTTTCTATTCTCAACAATTTTCTAAGTGAGCCATGGGACCCTTGAAAGTTATGCTTTAAAAAACAAAACAAAGCAAAACACACCTGGACTGGTAAGGTAGCAGAAAGAGAGAATGGATTATCACAAGCTGTGTGCCACTGCACATGCATATGGCCCCTGCCCTAGCTACAAGCAATACATGAATGAATATAAGCAATTTGAATAGCTATAAGTAAATAACCATAAACAGAATGCTCTATAATCTAATTTTCATAACAAGAACATAAGAATAAGTCAAATCTGATGGATATAATTCATAACTATCAATATTTTAAAGACTTAATTTTAAATATATGTTTGTGTGTGTGTGGGGGGGGGGATATATGCACATGAGTGTAGGTAACCTTGGAAACCAGAGACTATGGGTGATCCTGGAACTGGGGTTGCAGAAGGTTGTGAACTGCCAGACATAGGTGCTGGGGACTAAACTTGGGTCCTCTACAAGGCCAGTATGTACTCTTAACCACAGAGCCATTTCTACAGGCCTAGCCATGATATTCTTCCAAACAAAGCAACATAGAAGATATCTATTTCCGACCAGGACTATGCATGAGGGAGAGAGGGGTAAACTTAGGTCAGGCTGCTCCTGCCTGGCTGCAAATGCTCCTTCGTCTCCTACCTTAGGAGCTCCGGAGCTCCTAAGCAGAACCTCGGCCACTCACAGCATTTTATAACAGTCTCTTGTTGTAAGGATCTTGACTTTCCTGTTCTTATGGACGGTTAGTGCCTTAGACTTATGGTTAGACTGGCCCAAGGGTTTAAAATGTTAAGGGCAGTTCTGTTTTGAATGTTTGAATCATTCGCTTGTGATTCTTCCAATTATCAAACATTAAAGGATTTTTCTTTTTACACCAGGCCACACATTTTTCATGTTAGAGTATTTATTGTGCTCATGTGCCTGCTATGTACGTACATAGCATGAGTGAGGGACCCTCCTGCCCTAAATAGGCGTCTGTACTGGAATGGTAGAATCTAACCTGATTTTATCTTTTACTATCATCTGGGATCCGTGGCGTGAATGACAGTGTGTGAGGACAGTGGGTGGACTCTGTTATGCATTTATTTGTTTGTGTGTATATGTGGTGTGCATGCATGTAGATGTCTTTGTGTGTGTGTGTGTGTGTGTGTGTGTGTGTGTGTGTATGTACTCAAGTTTGGCACTGGTAACTTTCTCAGTTGCTCACCATTTAGTCACTGAGGCAGGGTCTCTCAGTTGAACCCAGAGTTTGCTGATGCTAATGCGGCAAACCAGTCTACTCTCTGCTTTCGAAAGGCTGGACTTAGAGCTGGGCCATCACGGGCCATCATTTCTTCTTGACTTTTATGTCAGTTTTTGGATCTGAGACCCCACTTTCCTGCTTGTGTGGTATGCGATTTACATCTCTCCGCCCCAAGTGGGTAGTTTATAAAGCTTGGTTGGAAGCAGCTATTGAGGCCAGGTAAACTTTTGAGACATGCTGAACAAATCTTATAGAAGGCTTGTCCGTCACACACACTGTTCAGGAGAATTTTTGGTGTAGGTACTGTGTTTTCTCTCACAAGAATTAAGGAAATCTTATGACTTCAATTTTAAGGGTATTTGGGTTATAGCCCCAAATCACACAGAAACCTCCAGGTGTGGGGTGTGGAATTTTTGAGTGGTAGCTGAGTTTCAAAGGATCCAGGGTTTCAGTGTGGTAGAGGACCCAGTTCTCCCAGTGGGTGGTGGTGATGGTTGAATAATGATGTAGATGAGCTTAGCACCATTCAAGTATACACCAGGTGCTTTAATTAGACACTGCTGTGGCCAGACACCATGACCAAGACAACTCTTATAAAGACAACATGGAATTGAGGCTGGCTTAAAGGTTCAGAGGTTCAGTCCATGATCATTAAGGCGGGAACATGGCAGCATCCAGGCAGGCATGGTGCATGAGGAGCTGAGAGTTCTACATCTTATTCTAAAAGCTGCTAGCAGAATACTGACTTACAGGCAGCTAGGATGAGGGTCTTAAGCCCACATCCAGCGCCATGCCTACTCCAGAAGGGCCACACCTACTCCAACAGGGCCATACCTTCTAATAGTGCCACTCCTTATGCAGAGCATATACAAACCATCACACCAGGAAATGACCAGAAGGTAAAGTGTATGGTATAAAGATTTTCCAAACAAGCCAAGAAATACATTCCAGGATTGCCTTCTCTACCGGATGACATGACTTGGGGAAAAGTGGCATCTGTCTCACTGAGAAGTGCCAGAAGCCCCGAAACTCTGCTCCTGCAGGGACAACGTGAGAACACGGCACTCAGGACACACATCCCCCACTCTTCCGGATTAGCTGCGGCATCGCATGTCAATCAGCAGAACACTTCCTGACTGTAGTAAGTCCAGGACACCTTGCTTGTTGCTAATCTTCTTCATCTTTACCCCCCTCTTTTCAATATAAAGATCTCTTTACCATTCATAAAACTGATGCTTAGAGTCTCCAGGGAACACTGTTTATAAGCCATAGATACAGAGAGTTATTTGTGAATAACATGGAAGTCAGAGGACATCACCCAAGATATCAGCTTGAGGTGCATAAAGTTTTACTTAGGAATCAGACTCTGGGGATCATAAGTCAGTGGGTCACATTGTTTCTATAGAGAGAGACAAGCAGGTCCATGTGGGAACCTGTCTTTCTGCATCTTCCGTGGGGGATGGGGTGGGGGTGGAATGTGATTGTGAACACCTCCCTAATGGATTATGAAGAAATAAGTTCAAGAGAATGGGGTGCATTCATGGCTTACCTCAGTGGAAAATTCCTGCCAGGCTATGACAGGCTTTTGAAGTAAAAGCTCTTTCTACAAAACCCTTGGCATCCCAAGGCTTTTGGGGTGATTTATGCAAGCAAGAGTTCAATTAACATCTGGTTATTGCTTCAGAGTCCAAAGGAAGGTCAAAACGAGCCGCAAATAACTTAGTACTCTTTCTGGAAAATTCTTACAATGATTAGGAAGAAGAACAGGGCATTGGAGATGTTGACATCAGTATTCCCAACTTGCAAAAATGAGGATGACAAGGCAAGGGGAAGAAACACGAGAAAATGACAGTGGTTCTTACCTGCGTGCAGGAACTATGCAGGTATTTACATATTTTACTCTATAAAACATTTCTGCAATGAGGGTATCTGAGATAATCAAATCTGGATTAAAAATATGAAGAGATATTGGAGCTGGAGAGATTGCTCAGTGGTTAAAGGCACTGCTGTTCTTGTGGAAGACCCAGGTTCGGTTCCCAGCATCCACATGGGGTTAACAAATGACTCCAGTTCCAGGGGATCTGACACTCTCTTCTGGTTTCTATGGCAACTGCATGAATGTGGTGCACAGACATACATGTAGGCAAGATACTCATATATATGTCAAGTAAAAGTAAATAAATATTTTTCTTTTTTTATTAAAAATAAATCTTAATAAGGGAAAAAATAAACCAAAGGGATGTTTTCTTTTTCTCCTCCTCCTCTTCCTCATTGTTACTATTATTATTATTATTATTTTTTTTTTTTTACAAAATCTTTCTTAAATCCATGGTGTGTGGTATTTGCAGAATTTGGTCATTGTGGACACTCACATCATGCTGTTTCCTGACTATCCACTGGAATTCCTGTTTCTCTCAAGATCACTCCACATTTCATCCCATATGTGGTATCTCCTACTGTTCCTACTTTACGGTGTTTGCTGTTCTAAAGCTGTTGCTCATGTATGACAAGCTCATCACAAGGTCCACTTATTACCCGGATGCTTTTGAGGTTGTCCCCAGCTGTGGAGGAGACTGCCAGATTAAAGGAAAACACAATAATGCCCCCACCAGATGGTGATAAATTAGAGATTGGAAAGAATTTTATAGGGACACTGGCAAGAAAAACATATTGTTTTGCCTTTTACAAATGTGGACTTCTGGTCCACCTAAGGAATACTCATTCTTCTTGTAATTTTGTGTCTTTGAACGAAGACAGATTAGTGGGATGAAAGAGATAACCACTGGGAAATAGAGGAGGAAGGTTATAGGTTAAAAGAAGCAGAGAGCATTATTCATTTTCTGGACAGGAGAAGACAATGAAGCTCAATACAGTGCTTCAGGAAGACATGTTCTGCGGCTAAGAATCATAACCACATGCTCTAGTCCAAGTCACAAGCCCACCCTAGAATGTAGCATTGTGCACATCTTGATGTGTGTATGACATAGCAAAACCAGTGTTTCCTGGAAAATGCCTTAGTGGTGAATTGGGATCAAATCCAAGGCACAAAGGTTAGAAGTGTCTGTAGCCAACTGGCTGAGCAAGCCACTGCGTGTTGTCCCTCACATCAATGGAGCCTTGTGTTCATGTGTTAGGGGAGAACTGGATGAAGAAAGGGCGAGGGGAAAGAAAGGGCTGGCGTGGATGTATGTGACATCACTTTGATAATTACCACGATGACAGATGAAAAAGGAAGCTTTATTCATTTACCATAACTTATGTAGAATTCTCAGACAGAGAAGACAATAGCACACTTTTGAAACTATCGTGGTGTAAGTGCACACATGGATAATTGGAAAGGCACCCAAACAGTGGTGACACATGCAGTCTTCATGGATTGTGAGGCCACAGAATGAAGTATTCAAGAAGAGTCATATTAAACAATGGAATAATTTTGAAGTAGCTTTTACTTCAAGGACATACAAACAATTCCATGGATGAATAATAACCCTGGGAAAACTAGGAGAGGGAGTCTATTATACTCATAGGAGCAAAGGTTCAATAACACTCCAGAGGAAATGATGGAGCAAAGAAGCAAGCACCACTCTGTCTGATTGATAGCATCCATTAGCACACCCTGCCTTCCAGTAGCCAGCAACAGCCATAAAAGTGCCTTGATTTTAAAACCAGCATGGAAAACACACGAGCACTAGAGAGTACTCAAGTGTGGCAAGTGTAAGTCTGAGAATGATGGGTAATACTAGGTGCGTTCTGTCATTTAAAGCAGGGTCTACATACAATAAGAGAGTAAGGCAGTTGAAGACTAAAGAATCAATGTGTGACCCCGCCCCTCCTCCCAAGGTTCGTAGACCATCATGGAAGAGGAGGTGGAAAGATTGTAAGGGACAGTGGTCAGGGAAGGCAGGAGAGAAGCCTCGGAAGGCATGTTTCTGGACGTGACAGGACCACTGATTCACGAATGCCAGCCACGGTTGCCTGCGCAAGGGCGCATGGGATCAAGCCAGTCAGCCCTCCACATGGTGGGAGGGGCTTGGGAGCATCCAACACTAACTGAGGAGCTACGGGCAACCAATGGCTCCTGGGGAAAGGAGAGTCCGTTTTCTTTAAGGGTTTAGTTCTTAGTGGGCCAGCGACATTCCAGTGGATGGTTCACACTCATGAGTGTACGCACAGTAGAAGTTGGGCTTGGCGAGTTGTGAAGCAAAAGACAAAGAAAAGGTGGACACGGAGTGGGAAGGGGCGGGAAGCGTGATGGGTCCTGGAAGAGTCAGGGGAGGCGAATATGATCGAAGCACACTGCGTGTAGAGATATGAAATTCTCAAAGAATGAGCACAAGTATAATATTGGAAAGATCGGTGCGTGCGCTTGGAAACAAAACTATAGAAAAGCAGAAACCTGAAGCCAGTCTGAGTGGCCTAGGGTGAGTAAGGCTAATATCAATAAAGCTGAGCTTCCATAGGGTTTATTTGTTTTTAATGGTAAGCAGTAAAATACTAGTTTTTCATTAATATTAAAAATACTACAGAGGAGATCTTCATTAATAAGAAAAAATAGAATCCGTTAAAGAAATGTAACTTGTCATCCGTAGACACTGAAAGTCTATGGAAAACCACATCACAGTTGGGCAACCTCAAGCCTCCAGCAGTTTCACGTAGATCCGCAACATTTAGTTATGATGAAGCTTTAGATGAATAAATTACTGTATATAGTAAGAGCGGGAAAGCAAATGAAATGGTATACTTCTTGAAAACAGACCTTGTTCATTACACTGGGGTGTCAGAAAAAAAAAAGCAGACATTTAATTGGTCATGGGCATCCGTTAGCAGGGACCTTATGAAACTTGGGATTTGTAGGAAGAGGAGTAAAGGAAACATCTGACCTGTTTCTCACACTGACACTCCAAACCCCTAAAGTAAGATATGAGCCGAGGGGTCCCTGTCGTCCTCACACTGGTACACCTTGAAAGCCATTCCGGCAATCACTGCCTGTGCGCTGTATGATGTCTAGAAAGAATGTAATTATGAGTCAGTCAGGGGGACAGCTCGGTGGATGAGGGGGCTTGCCGTCAAGCCTGATGACCTGAGTTCCAGTCCCAGGACCCTCATGGCAGAAGGAAAGAGCTGATTCCCAGAAACTATCCTCTGACCTCCACACTCCTGCTGTGACTCCTGTGCCACCCCTCAAATAAGTAAATAAATAAATAAATAATACATGCATTAAGAATATACTCAGAATGAGTGACTTCACACACGAGTGAGTGTGTTCAACTGCTGAGTGTCAATGTGACCCCATTTGTGGTTCCACTTAAGGACAGTCAGATGCCTGTAAACTGAGGCAACTTACCCACGCTTGCAGGTTCTGCGTGGGGAGCCTTCCCACTCCCACTTTCCCAGCAGCCAACTGCTGTGAGTGTTCCAAGAAGGATCTCTTGAGAGATGGCTGAGTTCTGTCTGAGCATCCCGTCTTTTTACTCATTATCTTGGTCGCTTCTTCCTCTTGAGATTATTAAACCAATTCCGTGGATGCTGTTTTATTCCATTTGTATTTCTAATAAACAGTTCTAAAATTTGTATTGTTTGGTGGAAGGCAATAGATGGTGCACATCTTTATGTTATACTCTTTTCTGCTTCATATACTTTTAAACCCAAGACTTTTGCAAGCCATTTTCTCTATGTGAAGTACCTTTCATTGAGTCAATTATGTTTTTATTTTTAGGACACTTGCGCAGGTGCAACTAAAAAAGGCTTTTCTGTGAAAGCGGTGGCTCTTACACAACTCTAACTTAACTTGATTTAATTAGGATGTTCAAAGAAAATGCCAGGGACTGTAACAGGAAAGTGGGAGTGGGAAGGCTTAGACTTAGAGAGAAAAGTTAAAGTGATTGGAACATCTTTCTTTTTTTTGGGGTGGGGGGAGGGTTGGGGGCAGTTTTCCCAAGTGTACCTGCTAGAATGTTCCTTCGGATTCTAGAATTCTGTGGGAATTGGACCCATTCTCTTTTTATTGGTAAAACATAAGGTAAATGGAATACGCCTCTGGCTACCTGTTCCCTGCTGGCCATACTCAGATCGCTGAGTGTCCTGGCCAGTCACAGCATCTTCTTTAGACATTGCTGTTTTAGTTGAAATAGCGCCGATAAAAGTCAGAAGTGATTCTGAGCATTACAGAGAGGGGGCCGCCTACACACACACACACACACACACACACACACACACACAGACAGCGTTGGACGGCTGCTGTCTTGTCTGCCTTTCATGCAGGGGGGATAAGAAAGGGTTCTGTTTTCATGTGGTCGTATGTTTTTCAGGAACAGAGGTGTTTTGCTTGTTTGCAATGTGGTCACAGAGGCTCCGTCCCCTGCGCACTAGAGCAGGCAACCCCACTACTCACCGGCAGGGCAGGATCCTGACCACGTCGTTGGGCTTGTACCCTTCTATGCAGACTGCACAGTTGTCAAAATCGGACTCTGTCTCCTGCGACAGAAGAAGCAGGAGGGCCAACTTTAGCTTCCAAACTGAACAAACACTGTCGAGGAGGAGAGCTCGCCTGGTCCGGCCTCTCAGCAGCCGACCCCGGTCTGCTTCATCAATAATTCGCCGACTGGCTTAGTTTTCACCCCTTCAAACCATCACTTGTTTCCACTCGGAGAGCTTTTGTGAGGGAAATGGCATTCCCATGCGCTGTTCCTAAAATGCTGTAAATCGCTTTCCTCATTTTAGCAGGATGACTTATAGTCTACTCAGTCCCCTGGCATCTAAAGTGTATATTAAATGTAAATAAAAATAAGAGTTTCGATTTTTTTTCCTTTATGCAATCCTAAAAGTGGCACCTCATGGCTTATATATGCCATCATGCTGGTACATTTTGCTCTCTAATTGAGTGAGGGCAAGACACTGACGAAAATATGTGCCTTTTCTAAATTTGGTTTGTGTAGGTGTTCATGTGAGGGCACCTGGGTGTGCATCAGAGTTGCTCTCAGACCTTGTTTATTTATTTTTGAGATGGAGTCTCTCACTGAACCCGATGTTCCCCTGCTTGGCTGGCCTGACTGGTCAGCCAGTCTCCTCCTGACCACAACAAGCAAGCCTCACCACATCTCACTTTGATACGAGTGTTGGGGATCAATCTCAGCCAAGGCAAGCAGTTTACCAATGGAGCCATTGTCCCAAGGCCCTGGTTATCCTTTTAAATGAAGAGTCTCTTATTAATCTCAGCAAAATTCTCATGTTATTTAAAATGACGGCATATAACTTGTGAGAAAAATCAGTTATTCAGAGTAGAGATAGCACCTGATGTGCGTGTTGAGTCCATTCCTGATCACCGGGGGTGGGGGTGGGGAGTGCTGAGCCCGCACACTGTCATCCATCGCTGAGCTATCTTAGACCCACAGTCGTGGGCTGTTGGCCTTTTCACCCCTCCTGGGGGGGTGTGTGAGACCGCCTTTGGCTTCACGCCATTATGTTACAGCGATACACTTTGGGGCTCTAAGTCTTAAGAGTTCAGAAGAGATAAATATCATTTATGCATTTATACTTTAAACTTATTTGGCGAGCACAGCTCAGCATGGAAACCCAACCTCTTTCCAAGGACTTTTGGGAAAACTTTCACGGGACATATTCAGAGTAATCACTTGAAATAGGGCTAGCAAACACCGATTGAAATATTGAACTTTTGTTTCCTGTTTTTTTTTTTTCTCATTTTATATCGACTGCTAGGAAGCTTCAGCTGAAACTTAAGACCCATTTTTGTCACGTGTTTCAAGGGACACCTTTATGTGTTCGCCTCAGCCACACTTGGTTTATTTATTTATTTTTTCTGAGACAGGGTCTAGGCAATCCTGGCTAGTCTGGAACTCACTCTGTAGACCAGGCTGGTGGGAACACCCAGAAATTCACCGCCTGTGCTTCTGAGTGTTGGGATTAAGGACATAAGCTTCCACAGCTGGCCTCTCACACGCCTTTTGACGCGTGTATCTATTGCATATGATGCTGGATTTTACTATGACATTTTGGCACATGTGTATCCCACACACCTCAGGTTTATTTACTTCCCACCATCTCCCCTTCCTCCCACTCTTTGCAGGGCTCCTCTTCTTTTTCTTAAGCAGGGACCCTTCTACTTCCAAGTCCTTTTTCAAAGTCTATATTCTGAATATGAGAGAAAATGTGGCATAGTCATCTTTCTGCACCTTGCTTCTCATGATGCATATAATAGTTTCATCTATTATCCTGGAAATGATGTATTGTCATTCTTCTTAATGTCTCAATAACACTCCACCTAGTATATATATCACATTTTCTTAATCCACTCATTTGTTGATGGGCGCTGACATGGACTGTACAGTTTGGCTATTGTCCAACACTTAACTTCATAATTTCTCATATTTTGTTGCCAATAAACTGCGTGTATCTTCTAAACACTATGTTTAATAAAAGCAGTTTAAGTGTTTGATATGTATGGATAATAGATTTACATCTATCTCCCCTTCCCCTTCCTCTCTGTCTTCTACTTTGCAGAGAGTTCCTTGAATACATCCTCACCAAAGGAAAGGGCCTCTCACCTTGTCACCCTTCCTGATGGTCCTGACCTGGAGCTTGCTGATGGCTTTCTTGGCTGCATCTCCCAGTCGGCGCTGAAAAATAGAAAGCCACCCGTTAACGACAAAGATGTGTGATTCCTGTCTTCCCTTCTTACAGCCTGTCATAAACTGGAGCAGCTGAAGTCATGCACACACGGCATGAATGTCATGGGCAATGGGTGGAAGACATAGAGCCTGGGCATTTGCATGGCCCTCGCAAACACTGTTGGATAGAGTTCCTTGTTCCAGGTTTTAGGCTCATGTGACAGAGTTAGCATATGAAATAGAAACTTCCTAGCGTAACTTCGGTTTGGGATTTATCTGTACAGATGGGCAATTAGCAAAAGCCAAAGCATTTCCCAGCTTGTTGAAAGAGCTGTTCAGTGTGTGACAGGAGAGAACAGTCCTCCTTTTTTGCTATCAATGCCTTGTGCTTGCATGGGTCTTTCTGTTTGCTCATCTAGACCGAGCGATGCAGCCTGCCGTCTACTACTCCATTGTCTTCTCCCATTGAGTATGCTCTACATAGAGTAAGGGGATGGCTCAGTATGTAAAGCTGTTGCCAGGTAGGCGTGGGGATCTGAGTAGAGAGTCCTAGGACCCCTGTAAATGCTGCTGTAGCATCCCAAGTGTGTAGCCCTAGAGCTAGAGAGTGGAGACAGGTGGATAGCTGGGACTTTCTGGGAAGTCAGTCTAGCCAATCAGTAAGTTCAGAGAAGAGAAAGAGAGATCGACAAAGAAATGTGTGTTTACTCATACATAAGTGTGCACGCACTCACATGAACATGTACATTTAACACACACACACACACAGAATTTAGAATTTAGGTTAGCAAATAATTACAGAACACATGTCTGGAGAATCATTAACACCCATGTCAAGAAATAATGCATCATACCTCGATATTGCATAGAGAAAGTTGCTGTCCTGATGAGGCTGCCCTGCAATGGTAAGACAGTGGGAGAAGGGCGTGGGAATTAACTTGGTTGAGGAAAAATGGTCAGTCTCTGTGTGTTCTGCACAACTTTGCATTACTCTTAAAATGTCTATCCTGCAATAGATACAGTTGCCACAGGGAAATGTATTTGAAGGATTCAAATTAACATGGAATTTGTCTTTTCTGATAATGATGATGGTGGTGGTGGTGGTGGTGGTGGTGGTGGTGGTGGTGGTGATGGTGGTGATGATGATGATGGACTTTCTTTACATCTTTTAGCAAGATCCTTTATTGCACATCCCAATAGTGCCTCACAGGGCAAGGCACCACTGCAGTCCAGTATTTGTTTTCATGACAAATGTGTTACATTTTTAACATAAGCCCCTTAAAAGTCTACTTGTGTCTATTTTTGTACTTCATTGTTGCCCCAGCATATACAGTAGAATTGCCTTCATTAATTGGCATCCGATTACTTAACACACACATGCGTATATATACACACAAATTTTTATTTTATCCTTTTGCTTTCTACTATGTAGCTTGGGCTGGTTTTGAACTCAAAATCTACTCATAGTTTCTGTAGATAAAATGGTACTGAAAAATAATTCCCCCCAGAATGCGCTATCCAGTGCAGCATATCTAGAATTATTTCCACAAATGATGAGTAAAAAGAACAACAGACTTTTTTTTTTAAAGCATGGAAACAACCTGAGAAATCTAACGAGGAAATGGGAAAATTATAAAGGAGTCATGATGATACGTGCTGTAAGGTAGCAAAATTGAGGAACTAACCTAGTAAAGCTGCCAATCCTGACCAGTAGCTATTGTATACTGGAAAAAAAGAAAGCATTGACATTATTTTGTTCTCAGGAGTAAATACCACAAGTCTGCAGGACCTTACATTTAAAATAAGACATCTGAACCCCAGAAAGAGAGATGCTGGCTATCTTTCTTTCTATTTTAAAAATTGCCTAAATTATTATATATCTATCTCTATCTGTCTGTCTGTCTATCTATCTATCTATCTATCTATCATCTATCACTCAATCACTTAGTTTTAAATTTTTAACTTCCAATCAGTGAGTGGATAATTAAATAGAGAATAGTATTTTCAAACAATTGCCACAGGTCATTCTAGCCTTCAGCTAGACTATAAGTAATCTATCCTCCTTCCTCTTTCTTCTCCTCCTCTGTCACTTTGCTGTGCCAGGATCTCCCGAGGGACCCCAGGTTGGCAGGAAATTCCCACTATCCCTATCGTCTTCCTGACTGCAGAGATTAGAGGCATGTTCCCATGTACTACCACGTCTGGCTAAAAGTAATATTTTCAAAACTGTATTTTACTTAAAACATTTTTTTAGGAAATCACATATGCCCTTAAACATGTGCATGTAAGATAAGTTAGAAAAAAATGTCTTTAAATTTTTGACTGTTTCATTTTACTTTTGTCTACATCTACATAAAAATTGGAGAGCTTCATTTGTGGTCCTGGAGTTTGAACCCAGAGTCTTATGCACATCAGGCAGGCACAGTACTACTGAGCAAAGTCTTTGACCAATGTTTGAGACATTTCCTTTCTTCATGAGAGGAGGCTCTTTCTGTGCTCTTTAAAAGGACATTGCAAGCTGCCTTTCCAACAAACAAACAAACAAACAAACAAACAAAAAACCAAAGTAAAATTAAAATCCGTGCAGGAAATGAGAAGCAAGCTGATGGTAAGGTACCTGGGATCACAACCAACGAGACAGCTCAGGTTGGGGAATGAGAAAGACAGGCTCCGTTCCTGGCAGTTGTATGTGCTCAGTCTAGAGGGCAAAAGTGGCTTCCTGAAGGAAAAATCACGTAGGAGGTGGGCTCCCTAAATCCCAGGACTAACCACCTGAGAGACAGCGAGCTAGAGATGGAGCAGTCAAGGACTTGAGGCCATGGAAGCCTTCCCTCCGGGAAGTCTTGAGAAATCACATGGTTCTCAAAGGTGTGGCAGCAACTGAGAGGCTACTTTGGCAGACACTTGGAGGTTAACTGAAAGTGAGGTAGAGCTTAGCAGGTCTGCTTTCATTAGCATGTCTGACACTATTACTACTTTAAACCTTTGGGTCATTTCCTGAACAGTTTGCACATAGGTACCTTAATTACTTAAAAAAATTCATTCATCTGAAGCTGGTAGCCCTTCCCCTTTAAGGACAAGGCCACCAAGATAAAGAGCCACTAGGATCTGGAGTTGGAAAGATGGCTCCGTGAATAAAGTGCTTGAAAGGCCTGAGTGTGGATCCTGGACACTTAGGTAAAAAGCTGGGTGTGGTGAGCACACCTCCAATTGTAGTGGGGTAGAGTGGGGGAGGGGAAGGTTCAGGGGGAGGCAGGATTCCTGGCAGGCAATCTGGCTGAAATTCAAAGTCCAGGTCAGTCTCTGGCTTCTATATGTGTTTACAAATGCAAAGACACACTACATGGATGGACTTTGCTCTCCAAGAGCCACAAAGATTGACAGAGATATCATGCATACATCATCAACAGCTTTCGAGCCTTTACAACATCCAATCCTGGACTGGACTCTGGGATTGGAGCCTGTCTATCTCTAGTGAGTTCCCTAAACTGGCTGAGAACAGTAAACCTTGGACAATGAGCTTGCTCCGGAAAACAAAGAGCTTATCTCCAAACAGGAACTGAATTGACCCCTGAGTGGTGAGGACTTTAACTTCCCCAGAGAAACAGTTCTGAGGTGATGACTGACCAAAGCCCACTTGGACCAAGATGTGTAACTCCCTATATGTTTCTTACCCCTTCAGCTGTAGTCTTGGAGTCTGTCCTCTGGAAGACAGGTAAAAGGGTTCGACTGCCCCACCCCCACCGCCACCCTGCCAACCTCTGTTTTGTTTGTTTACTTAATGTACCCATGTTGAGTAGATTCCTTCCCTGGCCTTCCTGGTGATCTTCTGCTGGATTTCTAGGTAAGTGTCTGGATTTGATAAGCTAAATCTCCCCAATGTCAGGTTCCCTATGGCTTTGGGACTCTGGTAGTAAAGGACATATTTCATCCAATTGTTCTGAGAAATATGCTATCATAGATTCATCACTCTTCAAACCAGTTGCATTTTTTCTTTAAACCAGGATCACTCTGAACATTTCAATAGATAATACCTCTTATGAGGAGGAGAAGGAGGAGGGGGAGGAGGAGGAGGAAGAGGAGGAGGAAGAGGAGGAGGAGGAGGAGGAGGAGGAGGAGGAGGAGGAGGAGAGCACCATTGTAGTAATGTTGCAGGAAAGATATGATGACCAGCCCAAACTGGCAGGGGCAGAACAGACAGTGCAGACTCCAGGGCACAGAAAACTCAATTTCTGAGACATATATTATACACCATATACTGATTAGGTAGCCAGGTAGTGTGAGTTTTTTGTTTGTTTGTTTTTGTACATGGAGTAATACAATAATGGGGGAAGCACAATAAAATGCATCCGTTTGCCTTTTATATATATATGCCAATGTTTATTTGTGTGTGAACATCTATGTGGGTATACCGTAAGATACCACAATTTCTGATGGTCTCTCATTGTTCTACATCCTGCCAACTAGACTAGTCAGGCCAACCAGTGAGGCCCGGGACCTGCCCACTTCTGCTGCCCCAGCATTGGGACTGTAACCATGTACCAGCATGTTGGGCTTGTTTACTTTTTAAATGTGGGTTCTGGAACTGGATCTCAGGTCTTTCTGGTTCCAAGGCAAGCCTTTCATAGACTGTGATTCCCTTAGTCTTTTTATTGCTTTTCAAGAGACATGAAAAATCACACAGAGAAAAAAAAGGAGCCCTGCTTTCAATATTCTGAAAAAATACACTTTTAAAACTAGTATTTGGGATTTCCAAAATGCAAATTAGATGACAAGTACAACCTCTTCAAGTTACTCACACTCCACCACCAAGCCATACCGCTAGGCCCCAAAGCATAAACTATTTTGTTTATTGAGACAGCATGTCAACACGAAGCCCTGGCTGGCCTGGAACTCAGTGTGTAGACTCAGACTCTGAGTGCTGGGATTAAAGGCACGTGCCACTATCCAGCCTGGACATGAAAATTGTTCCTCTGCTGGCGATACTATTGGGAGATACTGAGATCCACAAGGCGGCTGATGTGTGTCCTCATGGCATCTATTGATGAGTTCATAGTCACCCTAAATATTTAGGGAACACTTTTGCTGTAGTCGATGATCAAACCCATGAAGATAACAGCATGTATATTTAATATACGGTGTTATATAGAAATGGAAAAATAACTTCTGTGTTTCCAGTCTAACATGGCTATTAATTTCAATGTAATGAACTGGATGCAGGGGCATATCTTGTCTGCTCTCTCTTTATGTGCTTTCCTCTTGCTGTCTAGCATTCTCTTTCTCTCTCTCTGTCTCTCTCTGTCTCTGTCTCTCTGTCTCTGTCTGTCTCTGCCTCTCTCTCTCTCTCTCTCTCTCTCTCTCTCTCTCTCTCTCTCTCTCTATCTCTCTTGATCTGCTTTTATAGACAGGGTTTTTCTGTGTAGCCCTGACTGTCCTGAAACTTGCTCTGTAGACCAGGCTGTCCTTGAACTCACAGAAATCCACCTGCCTCTGCCTCCTGAGTGCTGGAATTAAAGGCACACACCATCACCACCTGGCCTCTTTCTCTTATTCTCTTGTCACTTCATGGTTGCCATGAAGCAAGCTGCTTTCTCTACCACACGTTCCTGTTCCCACGATGTTTTACTTGTGACAGATTCATAGCATTGGAGCAAGCCAACCATGGCTTGAAACCCGTGAAACTCCGAGGTAAAACATCTTCCCTCCATCTTCATCATCTTCTTAGGTATTCTGTCATAGCAAGGAGGAGACACAAAGTGACCGAGACAAGCCTCTTGTGCCTTGGAGTTCATCTCTTTTGCCTTCGGTTTGTTGGTTTCTTTGGTTTTTCATCTTGGTGGTCCTGAAGACTGGGTCCATGACACCACATGTGCTAAGCAGATACTCTGCCATCCAGCTACATCCTTGACTTCGAGTTTTCAACGGAACCAAGCACAAAGTGGGAAGCAGCTACTCTCAGCCCCTGTGTTTCATGAAGTCGGAATAGAGAGAGCACATGTTGGGACCTGTGGTCTATCAAGAAACACAAGTTTTCTTTTGTGATTCTCAGTTAAAGAAATGATGCTGGGAGACTTGGGGACCACTGTAGACAGACTGAAGAGTCACGGTGGCGTATACCATCCTTCTATGTCAGGGGCATCCCCTGCCCCGTGTTGGTGTGACTGGTATGCTTATGGATGTTTTCTAGCACAAGTAATTTCAAATTCTGCTTTTTAGTAAAGACTGTCAAGAGCAGGGCATGCTGGTAATTAGATTTATCCATCAACTTGCTCTATATGGGTTAAAAAAAATCAAGGTTATTATGGATTTTTTTTGACTGTCGTGAAGATAAATTGCCTTATGGAAAATAAGGATGAACTATGTATTAAAAGAAAAAAGTCCTATAAGTGTCTACAAGGTTGTTATGTGATTACACACCCCATCAAACTCAAGGTACTAAAATGGTGATCTTCTAAATATTTAGGAAATATTTAGGGGAAAATTCGATACTTTCCTCTTGGTTTCCATAGATTTAGAATTGTAGGGAAGGGGAGAACAGGTGCATGACACTCAGATGTAGAACTTAGGATGGCAAGACTCGGTGCTGGGCTCAGAAGACCGTACCCACACGCATGGCTTGTTCTTTGATGTGCTCAGTTCTTTGGCCCAAAGGACACTTGAAGGCCCCAGAAACAGTTTCAGAAGTAAAGCTTCACGTGGAACTTTTTCTGTTCCCCTGTAATAGGTCATAGAAGTTGCAATTCCTTTTCTCCGAGGTGAGTCATGGGGCGAGAGTTCGCCTTGCACAAAAGCCCAATAAACACGAAACCTGCAAAGGTCACATTTGCTCCTCTTCCCTGAAAGCCTTCACTTCTTAGAAGTCTGGCTTTACACAGGAGAAAGGAATGCAACACAGGAACAAGTCCAGGGAAAATCTGAGCAGGTTGGCACCGTTGTCCTCACCCAGCCCACCCCCAGGTGGTTGTACTGTTTGCTCGGTTACACTTCTGTGTGGCTCTCCATTCTTCATTGACCCTAAGGACAATGATGGACATTATCCCCCAGGTCCTTTGGCCTTCCATGGAAGACCAATGCAATTTGATGATGTCTAGTTGATATATTGAGTTCTTTAACTTTTCTTACATTAGTGTTGTGCTGGTCATGGTCTTTATGATGAGTGAGGAAAGACACTGCTCTACATCATGGTAACAGCATCAATAGTGGAGAGACTGGGAAGACACTAAGTTATATTTGCATAGGCCAGGCTAAGGACTCAGACAGACCTCTTGTCCTGAGTACCCACTCTTCAGGTGAGCCCCATGCTTCTAGTGATTAAACTGATGCTTCCCACACTCCTATATCCATCTCTGACTCCTCTCCTGAGATGCAGACTCTTAGTGAAAAACCTCCCAGGGTATTTCTTCTCCAATAACTGATAAGCTTCTAAATTTAATGTTGCCAAATACAGTGCTCAAACCAACCCCACTGGGCCTCTTGTGCCTTCTCCACTTGTAGTAGATGTTTGAAATTGAGCCAATTACGCCCTCGATTCCTGTTTCTCCTGAACATATTGTAGCTGTATGACTTCTGAACCAAAGTGGATCCCTCTTGAGAACACACCGAGAGTTAATAATTAGATGGTGTGATATTGTGGCATATAATAAGAAACACACATTTTGTTCTTTACATTTTGTTCTTTGTCTTAGTTCCTCTTGAGAGATCACTGAATACCTGTGATTTAATGAGAGTGGCAGTATGAACCAGTCCTGTTATTCAAAACAAGCACCTTGCAGTAGCCCCTGGCTTTGTATTAATAAGGTGGCTTTCATAAAGTCCCTAAAGATGGGGCTGGCCACCTCAGAACTTTGTGGTTACAGGTGTGGGATGTGTAGACCCTACCCTCACGTGTGCTCTGAGAGAAGCACTGCCTGCTGATGCTCTTAAATACAAGCTCTGTGCAGGCAAGAGATCTTGACTGTGTAGTGTGTTGGAAATAAACCTGTTCTCTCTGTCTCTGTCTGTCTGTCTGTCTGTCTGTCTGTCTGTCTCTCTCTCTCTCTCTCAGAAGAGAGGCTAAAGGTTGAGTCTATCACCAATGGACAATGACTTAATCCATGACTACTAATCCCACATAGGTAATAAAACCTCCTTGCATCCCCAAACAGGGCTCAAGAGAACTCCCAGTTTGCTGAGCATGTGGAAGCTGTCCCTCTCAGACAGGGTAACAAAGTTCTATATCCTGTCTTCCATACTGAGCGTTCTGTCCCTCTCACCGGGCTGTCTCCAAGCTGTAAGTTTTAGAATGAACAGATAAACATTAAGCCAAGAACTTGCCAATGTATACTCTGTCATCCAGAGGAAAAAGTATGTATCCTAGAACTGACACACATCTAGAATAGGGCAGTCCTATGGGACTCCTTTACCTTGGGGGTCTGACTTTATTGTCATCTAGGAAAATATTGGTCTGTCTGGTTTGGGATGTTCTGGGCTCTGTGAGCACATGATTTTTATCTACCCGGTTAAAGTCTCATAACTTAGATAATTGTTTATATGAGTACACTACACACCAGAAGAGGGCATCGGATCCCATTACAGATGGTTGTGAGCCACCATGTGGTTGCTGGGAATTGAACTCAGGACCTCTGGAAGAGCAGTCAGTGTTCTTAACCACTGAGCCATCTCTCCAGTCCTCATTGTTATTATTTTTTTACTCTGCCTATACAATATTGTTCGAAATTTTTAAAGTGCCCTGTGAAATATTAGTTTGTAACACAAAACAAAACAAAAAAACCAAACAAACAAAAATCCAAAATCCAACTAGATTTTTTCCTCTACAGTGACATTTTTAAAAATGTGTTTTTGTTTCCAGGGAGGGCCTTGGTGTCTGTTTTGCTTTGAGGCCATGCTGTGCACCTTCCTTTTCTTGTAATTCTACAGAAAAGTGGGAAAGACAATCCCATTTTGTTTCAAACTATGTCTTAAGAACTAAAAGCCGCATATCCAGACTTATATGTATAAGAAACAAGCTTTCACACTTAAATGCTATTTTCCAAGAATTCTTTTCTCTGTCCATTAAAAATGACTGTAGTGACATCCTTCTGATAATGCCCCATATTTCTTTCATTTTTTGAGGCAGGATTGATTTCGAGACAGGATTTCTCTGTGTAGCCCTGGCTGTCCTGGAACTCATTTTGTAGACCAGGCTGGCCTCGAACTCAGAACTTCTCCTGCCTCTGCCTCCCAAGTGCTGGGATTAAAGGCGTGCGCCACCACTGCCCAGCTCCCATATTTCTTGTTTAGTTCTCATAGCAGGACCCCAGGCCTGGCAGACTATCACGCTGCCCTTACATTTGAGGAAACCTGGGTCTGGGCAGGACAAACAGCTCATGCAAGTTCATTTTGCTGGGTATCATTAAATGTTTGAGCCATTCTGATTCCCAAGCCAGTGCCTTCAGCTACCACCCTGTTTCAGGAGGCACAGCACAGTAGCTGAGTCTCTTCCCTACTCTCCTTTGTAGATCTTAACCTCTGCATCTCCATCTAAAAGGCCTTGCTGTGAATACCCAGGGAACCTCACTCCATGGGCAGCAGCTCTGGCATGGCCACCTCTGTGTACAATGCAGCAGGAGAAGCATCATTATTGTGTATAATGCTGAGGATTTTTATTTTAAAATGATAAACTCCAAGAAGTCCGGTGGACACCTACAACAGGCTAATTCCAGCCCAGTCCTTCTTCAAATACCTCATGGCAGAATGTTTCCCGATGTGAAATGAACTCCTTTCCTCTTTTATCCTAGGCTGTGATCCTATAAAGAACCAAAGGTTCACTTCTTCTGGAGGCCAGTGATGCCTTAATAAAAATAAAGGATGTAAGTCAACTTGCAGCTTTTGTAGATACAGCTCGCACAGCTGTGACATTCTGTTCAGCAGAGTGGAACACTGTCTATCAAAAGATATTTTTTTTCCCCTAAGTTCTTATTCCATCCCTAAAAAGGGCTAAAAATATAGCATTTACATTGATCAGAAAACAGGGCTAACTTTTAACATGGTCTCATCACCAAGGGATCTTGGTGACAGCATGCTGTAATTTAAGGGAAGTTAACAAATATTTCGCAGAGCATGCATGAACCTAGATGGACATGGGTGCTCTATGTATCTGCAGAAGCCAGAGTGATCGAGACGATTATCCAACCAACTCAAGGCTTATCTAGTTCACAGCTTAAAGTTTCATTCTTGCTTTAAGCACCTACTGACTGCTTAGATTATCCAAGGGCATTACACCATGTGTTTTTATTTACGACTGTCTAATTAGCTGATGGCTATCTTTTGAATAACCAATGTATGAACATTTACTTTATATGGAACCTCACAGGAGCCAGCGGAACCCACTCATGCTCATCCCCTTGTGTCTAACTGGTATTAGAAGCACCACTGTTGCAGAATATTTAGTGGGAACACAGAACTGAACTTGCCCATGGTCATCCAGCAACCAACAGGACTGTAAGAAGGGATGCTACGCCCCAGGAACCACTATCAATAATCAAATATCCAGTCTTGACCAAAAGTTGGGCTAAGTTGACATCTACAAAATTATATGTTTTGTAACAGGAGAAAATATCTCGATCTATAAAACTGAATGGAAAATAATATGGTGGAAAATTACTTTTAAAATCTCATTAAATTGGGAATATTCCCTTAAACACTATGGGAAGAGAGGATCTCTCGTCATGCCAGTCTCGTTTATTCAGACCGTATTAGATACGCCAGTGAAATCAAAGAGGATGCTTAAAATTAGAAACAATTAAGCCTGTACATAATGATTACACACCGGTGAACAGCGCATGAAGGCTGTGTCAGACTGACAGTGATGATTTAAGAGTGCTCCTGGAGACTAAGGAGTCAAGAGACAAGGAAAAACACAACTGTACCTATTGAGGAGATTCAACATCACAGTTATGAGCTTCTCCTAAGTGATCCTAGAAGTGTGAAAGCGGTTATAACACAAACAGAGAAGATGACGTGACAGAGACGACCAGGAGGGACAGATGGAAGGTGTGCAGTAGCGCTGGGGTTCTTGAAATGAGATGGTGCTGGAGTAGGAAGTCCTGGAGAGAACGCTGAAACAGGATCAGTGTAATGGGGTCGTTATTAAAGGAGATTACACTGTAGGAGAGGCAAGGGTGATTATCAATAAACGCGGGATATGGGCGTGGCAGGCCATCCTAGGAAATGTTGCACCTCGGCTTCATTCTTTATAATGAAAAGCTTGGTAAGACTTAATTAGAAAGGGAAGTAAAACGAGGTAGATGAAGAGAGAATGTCTTTCTAAAGTTTTGGCTGATTGTACCAGCTCCAGTGATATATTCAAAACTGGATTGACTCGGTTACTTAACAACAGCAGCAAATCTTCATGACTCCAAGCACTGCAGATAGAGTCAAAGATGATGGTGATCTGGGAGAATGCAATCCCACATTTATAAAAACCTGCTTAATTTCCTTGACCGATAAGCACTTGATACACACCAATAAGAAAGTTTCCAATAGCTCAGCTGAAGAAACCTCAGGTCACAGAAGCAGGTACTTAACAGAAACTCTGTATTTTGCACTGCACTTGAAAATGTTTTAGCTTTATTTATAATTTTACAAGAGTGATGCCATATCTGGTAATGTAGCATGGAGGGGGGCTCTTTGCTTAGGATGTGCAAGGTCATGGTTTCAATCCCCGCATCACGGAATAAAGCAAAACAGAAAGAGTGACACTATTCATTGAATCACAATAAAAAGCTGTGACATCCCTTCGTAAGGATATAGAAAGCTGCTTTTTTCTTTCAATTTGTGTATGTGTGTCTATATCTCTGTCTCTCTGTCTCTTGAGTGTGTGTGTGTGTGTGTGTGTGTGTGTGTGTGTGTGCACATACACATGTGCTTGTCCTGAGAGGTGCATTCTGCTTTGTGGGAGTCAGTTCTCTCCATGTGGATTCTAGGGATTAAATTCAGGTTATCAGGTTTGGAGTCAAGTACCTTTGCCTTGACTTAATGTTGCCAGCAAACTACTTTTAAATATTGTTGGTTAAATTACAAATTGGTTCAATAGTTTTTGGAAGACAGAATTGCAGTCATTATAGTTTAAATACATATAGTCTTAGCAGTTAAACTTCCAGGATTTACTTCATAGATATATTAAAAAGTGTGCCAAATATCATATATATGTGTGTATGTGTGTATGCATGTCTTACTTGAAAACATGTTCAGTGATGAATTTAATTAATGATTATAAATATGGATTAATAAATACAACATATGAAGGCAGTGAAGTGCTAGGTGCTTTTGAGGCTGTTTGATTTTGTGTTGCAATGAGTTAATCTCCATGATCATTAATCTCCAATATGAAGAGGGAAAGATACAGAGTTGAGTATGCTCTCACTCTGTTTAAAACATGTTTATATATATGTAAGCATGTATATATGCATATATATGCATTTAGACATGTGTAAAATATCCCAAGAAGATACTTTATGGAGTAGAAGTACCCAGTTAGTGCTCACATGGAAGGAAATTGTTTTTCTTTCCATCCCATTGTGCAACATCCACATTGTATACGATGTATATATGTTCAAAAATTAACTACTTTAAAACAGCTTTTTTGAAAAATAAAAATCTCACTCTGCTCCCCTTAGGTTCCCAAGGTGGCAATCCTGGTCCTTTTGGAGTCAGGTTGTCACCATCAGTCTCCCCTTCTCCATCCACCCCATTTCTGCTTAAAGAAGCAACTGCTTAACATGATCAGTGGGTGGGAGTGGGGATAACTCATCATCACCTTAAATGACAACATCAGCAGAACATCAGAATTCAAACGCACAAGCACAACAGAAGTTGGCCTGTGGGGGGCGGAGTCGGAAGACGCTTGTAATCTCATCCTGTGACTTGTGAAGGACAAAGTTTATACCATGACACGTGTGGTTTGCACTGAGTCTACAGGGCCATGCTTTTCTTAATGAGCTACTCACCTGGTTCCTGTCCCTGGCATTTGCATACCGAAACCTCTGGATATAATAAAAGACCAGCCATGCCAGAGAAATGATCATCAGGACAATGAAGGAGATGGAGACAAACACAACCGACGTGCGGCTCACATATTTTTGCAGGTTCCGGGTGCCGATGGTGATGTACATGGTGACGGTGATGTTCCTTTCCAGCAGACTCACTATCTCCTTCCCTTTGGGCTCAGGAATCATTATAGCCACGATGTCTTCCACACCTGTGGCGAGAGGGGCGAGGAAGCGGGCAATGAGGGTTGGGTGAGGGGAGGTAAGCAGAATGAAAGGTTTGGGAGGGCACCGTCTAAGTGATGGCACCACTTCCTGTTAGCCAGGGCTATGCCATTTTGTAAAGTGCCATCGTTTTGATTGATAGTTCCCCAAACTACAGTAATTTGATCTTGAGGATTAAAAGTCACTTTATGCCTTTCCCATTACCATCACTGATCCAGAAACAGACTGACTCAAACATGTATTAAGGACTGCCATCAAGCACAGGATATAGAACCCCCCATTTCCTCTAAGGATCCCCAAGCACTTCGAAGAGCGCCTGCCATGTAGGCTGTCTGATTCATGGTGTTAATACCTCTGCTAAGAAAATTTTCTTACTCCAAAGTGCAACCTGACTCAATGTTCCCCTTGGATCCCAAATCTAACAAAACCTTTCACATCTAGGAATCTTATTCAAAGCTGAAACACCTAACATCCCCCACTGTTTTACACAGACACACATATACACAGACACACATATACACACACACACACATACACACACACACCATTATACAGACACACACCACAGACACACATACATACCAAACATACATACCACACATACACACCACACACACAATCACACACATACACACACCCCTCATGCACATACACACACCACACACATACCACACCACACCACATGTACACACACACACACACACACACACACACACACACACACAGCCTAAGTTGAAATTCTACTGTCTAAGGTGCTGCTCTGAATCTGGTCAGAGTGGATCCTTCCATAGATTCTCCCGGAAAGAAGAAAAGGAGTTTCCACTCCACGGCAATGAGTCAAATGCCCAGCTCCCTGCCACCAACCACAGTGCTCGCTCCCTTTCCCCTTGTTATGAACTCTGTAAACACTCAATTACAGATCCCCAAGTACCATATTTTAAAGGAATTTTCACAGACACACATACACATACCCACATGCACACAAGAGTGAGAACCCAAGCAAACAAAGGCAGGTATTCTTAAAGAGCTCCAACAGGATTGTCTAACTGATACACTGGTCTCAGAGTTATTTTCTGCTTATTTTACTCAAGCTAATGGAAACAGCTATGTGATCTCATGCCAAGCCTAGAGAAGATAAAGTTAGCTGACTCTTGGACAATGTCACCGCTTTGTCATATACTTCCACCACAGTGCCTTATGATCACACAGCTTGAAGGAAGAGGCTCTTTCCTTGGACCTCAGCCATATGGGTCACTGCCCTATGTCATGACACTGTGTGAGAGGTATGTCTAAGGCAGTTGTTCTAAGAACTTCTGCACACGGTCTTTTCAATACTCATATGACACCAGATTAAAAGAAGCCAACCCAACCTGTCACTGTGGCTGACACATGGATTAGAATCCCACAGTTCAATCTGCAGGGAAAGCTGTAAACTGACTGATCTACACAGCCCCACTTCCAGGTGGAAATATCCTGTCACCTGAGGTGATTAAATGAAGGGGAACCCGTTTACTATTTAGTATGTTGTAGATTCAGGAAAAAACTGAAACCCCGCTATAGATGATACTCACTGGCTGTAGCCAGGCAGCAAGTTGGGACTGTATTACTACTCGGCTATGCTGAACCAGATTGCATGCACGTGTGTGTGTGTGTGTGTGTGTGTGTGTGTGTGTGTGTGTGTGTGCCTGTGTGTGTATTGGGCACAGAGGGATTGGCTGTGTTATAAGTCTCTTTGACTCTGCTCTCTGGTCTCCCGTATTCCTGACAGTGTTTCACTTGGACCGATTCAACACTTTAAAATTCAACACATTTATTTCTCACTATGAAACATTCGTCAAAAAGCCCCAACCACCCACGGACGCACAGAAGCAGACTAGACATGGCTTATGTACTTTAAATCTTCCTAGAATTGTTGCATTGATGTTGTAAGACCATCAAGCACCAGTGAACGCTCAACTTTCTTTCTGAAAAAAGACAGCATATTCAACAAATGGTGCTGGCTTAAGCGGCAGTCGGCATGTAGAAGAATGTAAATTGACGCATTCTTATCTCCTTGTACAAAGGTCAAGTTTAAGTGGATCAAAAACCTCCACATAAAACCAGATACGCTGAATCTATTAGAAGAGAAATTGGGAAAGCGCCTTGAACACATTGGCACAGGGGAAAATTTCCTGAACAGAACACCAATGGCCCAGGTCCACTATAGACAAATGGGATCTCATAAAATTGAAAAGCTTCTGTAAGGCAAAGGACACTATCATCAGGACAAAACTGCAACCTACAGATTGGGAAAAGATCTTTACCAACCCTACATCCAATAGAGGGCTAATATCCAATATATACAAAGATCTCAAGAAGTTAGACTCCAGAGAATCTAATTAACCCTATTAAAAATGGGGTACAGAGCTAAACAAAGAATTCTCAACTGAGGAATCTTGAATAGTCGAGAAGCACCTTTGTCATCAGGGAAATGCAAATCAAAACAACCCTGAGATTCCACCTCACACCAGTCAGAATGGCTAAGATCAAAATCTCAGGTGACAGCAGATGCTGGCAAGGATGTGGAGAAAGAGGAACACTCCTCCATTGCTGGTGGGATTACAAGCTGGTAAAACTATTCTGGAAATCAGTTTGAGGGATCCTCAGAACCTGAGGACCCAGCTATACCACTCCTGGGCATAAACCCAGAAGATGCTCCAACATGTAATAAGGACACATGTTCCACTATGTTCATAGCAGACTTATTTATAATAACCAGAACCTGGAAAGAATCCAGATGTCCTTCAACAGAGGCATGGATACAGAAAATGTGGTACATTTACACAATGGAGTACTACTCAGCTATTAAAAACAATGATTTCATGAAATTCATAGGCAAATAGATCTAACTAGAAAATATCATCCTGAGTCAGGTAGCACAGTCACAAGAGAATACACATGGTATGTACTCAATGATAAGTGGATATTAGCAAAAAAGCTTGGAATAACTATGGTACAACTTACAGACCATATGAGCTCAAGAAGAAGGAAAACCAAAGTGTGGATGCTTCAGTCCTACTTAGAAGGAGGAACAAAATAATCCCATGAGGTAGAGGGAGGGGGGGACTTTGGAGGAAGAGAGGAGGGGCAGAAGAAAAACAGGGGGCAGGATCAGGTGTGGGAGGAGATGGGGGAAGATCAGGAAATTGAACAGAGGTGTGCAGCAATGGGGGATGGGGACTTGAGGGTAGCCAAGAGAAAGTCACAGATGCCAGGAAAACAGGAGGCTCCCAGGACCCAACAAGGATAACATTAGCTGAAATACCCAACAAAAGGGAGAGAGAGCCTGTAGAGACCATATCCAGAGGTTAGGCACAGACCCCAGTTGAGGGATGGGGCTTCCCACCCTTCTCAAAAATTTAACCTAGAATTGCTCCTGTCTAAAGGAAATACAGGGACAGAAAGTGGAGCAGTGCCTGAAGGAAAGGCCGTCCAGAGACTGCCATACTTGGGATCCATATGCAGCCACCAAATTCAGTCACTATTGCTGATGCCAAGGAATGCTTGCTGACAGGAGCCTGATAAAGATGTCTCTTGAGAGGCTCTGCCAGAGCCTTACCGACGCAGATTGGATGCTTCCAGCCAACCATTGGACTGAGCAAGGGGACCCCAATGGAGGAGTTAGGGGAAGGACTGAAGGAGCTGAAGGGGTTTGCAGCCCCTTAGGAAGAACAACAATATCAACAAATCAGCTCCCCCCCCCTCACTAGAACTCCCAGGGATTAAACCACCAACCAAAGAATACACATGGAGGGACCCATCCAGCTGCATACGTAGCAGAAGATGACCTTATCTGGCATCAATGGGAGGGGAGGCCCTTGGTCTTGTGAAGACTTGATGCCCCAGCATAGGGGAGATGCTAAGGTGGTGAGGTGGGTGGGAGCACCCTCATAGAAGTAGGGGGAGGGGGTAGGCGAGGGGGTTTGTGGAGGAGAAAACTGGGAAGGATGAGAACATTTGAAATGTATATAAATAAAATAACCAATAAAAATAGAAAAAAATAATAAAAAAAGAAATTCTCGAAGCTGATGGTTTGAGTTTGAACCTGGCAGAATTTACCCACAGTCTGGTAGCCCCTTCCCATGTGTGTTTGTTCTGGCTAATGGCTACATATTGGCTGGGGTTTTATGAGGGATTAAGGCCGCTCCCAGGGTTTGGCTCTACAGAAATATGATCTTCTTTGTACTCAGGACTAAACTGACCTGGGCGAGGGGTTCATCCCAGAGCTGCGGTTATTTTAGAGAGATGTGAGTGCTGGAGAGAGGGTCACGATTTTCTAGTTTATATTCCCTAGGCATGCTTATTTAAAGCTCTAGATTAGAGATTTGGAGAGACAGGATGTGGGGGTAAATTAAGAGGCTTGCCACGCCCAGGTAAGAACAAATTTATATTTTAATAGCCAAATTAATATATCCCTTATAATGCTTCCAGTTTTGATACTTTGGTTTAAAAGGTTTGTTCTCATTCAAGATCACAGAACTACTCATTTAAAAAACAGCTTTTCTAAGCCATATAGTTTTACTTCCCAGATTTATATCTTTAGCAATCAAATGTGGTTTGGTAACAAACACAGTAGTTATTCAGCTCTTTTAATGGATAAACAGAAAGGATGGAGATTAGTGTGTGATTTAGCTCCCTCCTAAATTCTCGGCTTTATTTTGTACCCTGTGTTTTCTGTGAGGCTGACCTACTTTTTGCTGAACCTGCCCCAGGCTTTTAGTCTTAAAGCTTTTAACCTGTTTCCTACCTGGAGGCCTGAACGCCCTGGCGCTATTCGCCCTGCCTCTGGCCTACAGTTTTCCTATTAGGACTCATGCTTGAGAGGCCATAGAGCGTGGTCATTAAGGCTTGCTCTCTAGAGACAGACAGTGCACTTTAATCCATGCGGCACTTTAGAAATAGGCACTGAAAGTTTTGGATGCTGCAAAGCTCTAAATTATTCATTATCTTTTTCCAGGGATCTGAGAAAACATTTTCTCTTTCTGCAGGGTAAGGTATAATTAACAATTTTAAACTGTTTGTTTTAAACCTAAGTGCATAGTGACTGCTTATTGTCTCAAACTGTGGGGACTTCAGGACATACAACATCCTCTGAAAAGGAGAAAAACATACTTGGTAATGGGGCCGGTCTATTCATCTGGACAGGAATCTTACTCATTTCTGAGATTTTTAATAACTTAGGGATGGTAATGAAGAAAAGGATTAGATTCTCAAAGTATTTCTCTTTGTACTCCATGTACAGTAGAGTTATCCTGGGGATATGAATTTATCATAATGGGAAAAGTAATTGAAAACTGGATGCCTAGGGACTTGAGAGAATGCTTAGTGGTTAAGAACACTTGCTGCTTTTTCTAGAGGACCTGAGTTCAATTCCCGGCACCCACATAAGGGCCTCACCGTTGCTTACAATTCCAGTTCCAAGGGATCTGATGTGTTTTCTGATCTTTGTGGGCTTTTGAATGAATGCACACATTGCACATAAATTCACGCAGGCATACAAATAAATAATAAAAATAAAGTAAATTGGGTGTCTAAGGTATCTCAAGACAGAACAAAGCAAGCAAGCAAGCAAACAATCAAAAGAACCCCAAACTAGTACAGAGTTAACTGCAGTTGGATGAAGTATTCTGATAAGTGCACAAAATCCAGGTAGAGAAGCTGTTGAAGGACCTAATTTGTTTGAAGAAGACATGCCCTGGTGTGATCAATCACACTCTTCCCAGATCATTACTTCATCCCAGATGTCTACCTCAGCAGAAGTTTAACTGTGGATATACGAGAGCCAGGAAGGGAGAGGAGTTGGTGGGGTGTGGTAGGGCTTGCTGAGCAACCACAGACACAGTCCCCGGGTTAACTGCCGCCCTACTGATATACTTTATATCTATGTGACACACGGACACGGGCCACAGAAGTGACATACACAGAGAGCAGATTTTGTATGGATAAAACCCACACAGACCCAACTATTTGGGTAATTTTATGTTTACTGTGATACCATGCCAAATGCCTCCTCAGTAAAACTGCCTCAGCCTAACAACCTTGTTAGGCTGTCCCCAATGTACCTCAGGCTTTTGGAGTGGTAAGTGATTGCTATTACGTGATCCCTGTGTATTCTGGAAAACCTCTTCAGTTAAAGATGATAACGTGTGACCAGGACAGACAGCGCTCAATTGACAGAAGCACCACGTATTTTAGCGTTTTCTCTGTCTATGACAGCACGCGGCAGCCACGGTCTCGTTTGATAATCTGTGTGTGCATCAGGAATCCAAAGCTTATCAAGCCTGAGAGTGTTTAATGATGAGAAAGCCTCTGCTCACAGCCTCGAGTCAGGCTGTTTAATCATTGCATTAGTGAGAGCTCTAGGACACCAGCAGAGTGCAAAGCATTGCCTAGAGCTCGCTGTCTTCCTCCCTATGCGCCTTGGGTGGTGTGAACATTTCTATATCCCCCATCTCCCCAATCTGTGCTTTAGTCTGTCTTCTTCTTTGCTCTCTAGGATTTAGGCAACTATAATAAAAGCACTCAGTATTCACTTGTAAGTATTTTCTACTTATACACTTAAAATAGTTCATTTAAAAGATGTAGTCAGCTTCTGATTGCTGTCAATTCTCAAGTGGGATGCCTGTGAAATGACATTAGAACAGCAAAGTACCACATAAACTCAAGGTTATTACTACTTTCTGCACCAATCAACATTTTTGATATACACAAACATGGAACTTCAAGCTCTCCCCAAATAGAATCCAGCAGTACATTAAGACAATATTCATGCCCATGTTATTCAGAAATGAGAATGATTTAATGTCAGAAAAAAACATTGTGATAATTTTTAGAACATTAATAAGTTAAAGGAATGAAGCATGCCTATCTTGCAGAGCTTGCTATCTGTCTGTAGTATTTAGCTGGGCACATGCTGGCAGTAAAAATGTTAATATCAAGACTCTCTTGCAGCTAGATGCTGCCGCATGCTAACTATTTGGCAACAGAGGTGTGAATGGAAATGATGCTTCCACATCAGGGTCTTACTCTATCAGGGAAAGGAAGAATGGTAACCATGACTATGTCTACTTTTTAGTAAAACGTAAGATTCAAGTGAACATGCAAAATGAGGTTTCACACACACCCTCCTCCATGAGAAGCTAAGGAGAAAGTAGTTTATGCATTTCAATAGTGGACACCATGAAACTACTAAGAATAAACTAAATAAGCATTGGTGCTAAATGAAGAGAACCATGCAATAAAGTTCCTCTGAAAGAAATAAAAAAAATCCAAGAGAACAGATGTCATGTAAAACCCAAGCATTGCTTATTTAGTACTGTATAGTCTATATCAAGCGTGTGGTGATTTTTAATTAGCTATTGGTAGTTATGATTCTGTTGCTTTCATAGCATGGTCAAGGAGCAGTCTCTTGAAATTGATCATCCTTTGGGGGAAAAGGGTTCTGGTTACTGGTGTTGTCTTATATATTTATGTTACATTATGAAAATAGGGAACTGAATGGCATAGTTAACTATACTTGGACATCACAAAACTTTATATGTACCAGTTTTAAAAAATACATTTATATTTCTATGACAGTTATAACATGCAGAGGGACATATAACCACAACACACTGAAGATACTGAAACAGTCAATCGTTACCTAAGAATACCAACAATTCTCTGTCATCTTTCTCTTTGCTAACTCCTAAGAACTATATAAAAATTATATATTAAAATTATAAAGACAAATATGTCTATAATTTATATATAAATATATGTCTTTTTAATTTTGTCATTTCTGGAATATCATGTAAATGGAACCACATATATCTAACTCTTTTAGAATAGTTTTCTTTTACTTAGCATAATGCCTTTACCACTCACCCAAATTTATACCCTTTCATTCTTGAGTAGAATTTCATAGCACAGGCTGTGATAAACCACAGCTCATTCAACCACTAGTCGATTGATAGACATAGGTTTACTGTCAGTTTTGGGCTCTTGTGAGTAAAGCTGCTATAAACATTTGTGTAGATATTTTATGTGAATGTAAATTTTCATTTCTCTAGGATTGAAGCCAAGGACTTGCCACTCCTAGGGTATATGGTTGAGCACTTGAGTTTTTATAAACTTTTGCAGATTGACTCGCAGACTTTGCATTCTACCAGCAGTTCTTAATTTTCTCCGTTTGTGCCATGCTGTCTAGACTTGGATATTGTTGCTAATTTTTATTTCAGCCATTCTCAGCTGCACGGCTGAACCTCAAGTTAAGCCTTTACACTTGTCCTTTTCCTGGCTAATTTGTGAGCTTCTGGATTCCCTTTCTGTTGCTGAGACAAAACACCTGCATAAAGCCATTTAAGAGAAATGGTTTACTCAGGAGCACATCATGGTACGTTTCAGTCCATGGTCTATTTCTATTTTTTTATTGAAAAAGGAAGTAAAAACATTTTATGATAAAATTGAAGATTTCCATGGAGAATGTTTCTGACAAAACTGAAGAAATATATAGAAAAACACATTAAGATTGACAATTTTCATGGAAAATTAAAGAGTAAAATAGTAGACATAAAAACATTGCTAAATTAATTGAAAAAGAAAGTGGAAACATTTTATGACAGAATTGAAGATTTACATGGAAAATATTTCTGATAAAACTGTAGAAAAATATAAAATAACCTGTTAAAATTGAAGATTACACCAGACTTCTCACCTGAGACGATGAAAGCTGGAAGATCCTGGGCAGATCTCATATAGACCCTAAGAGAGCACAAATGACAGCCCAAACTACTATACCCAGCAAAACTTCCAATTACCATAATGGAGAAAACAAGATATTCCATGATAAAACCAAATTTACACAATATCTTTCCACAAATCCAGCCCTACAAAGGATAATAGATAGAAAACACCAACACAAGGAGGGAAACTATACCCTAGAAAAAGCAAGAAAGTAATCTCCTTGCAACAAACCCAGAAGAAAGTAATCACACAAACATAAAAAATAACATCAAAAATAACAGGAAACAACAATCACTATTCCTTAGTATCTTATAACATCAATGGACTCAATTCCCCAACAAAAAAAAAATAGACTGATGAACCACCAGACTGCTTTCCAGAGTGGTTGTACCAGCTTGCAATCCCACCAGCAGTGGAGTAGTGTTCCTCTTTCTCCACATCCTCGTCAACAACTGCTGTCTCCTATGTTTTTGATCTTAGCCATTCTGACTGGTGTGAATCTCAGGGTTGTTTTGATTTGCATTTCCCTAATGACTAAGGATGATGAACATCTCTTTAGGTGCTTCTCAGCCATTAGATATTCTTCAGGTGAGAACTCTTTGTTTAGCACACTCCTGGAGGATCCGGCTATACCACTCCTGGGCATATACCCAGAGGCTTTACCTGCATGCAATAAGGACACATGCTCCACTATGTTCATAGCAGCCTTATTTATAATAGCCAGAAGCTGGAAAGAACCCAGATGTCCCTCAACGGAGGAATGGATTCAGAAGATGTGGTATAGTTACACAATGGAATACTACTCTGCAATTAAAAACAATGAACTCACGAAATTCCTAAGCAAATGGTCAGAACTTGAAAATATCATCCTTAGTGAGGTAACCCAATCACAAAAGAACACACATCGTATACAGTCACTAATAAGGGGATATTAACCCAGAATCTCAGAATATCCAAGACGCAATTCACATATCAATAGATTTCCGAGAAGATGGAAGGAGAGACCCCTGGTCCTGGAAAGACTGGATGTAGGGGAATGCCAGGACAGAGAAGAGAGAGGGGGTTGAATGGGGAAAAGAGGGAGGGAAGGGGGCTTATGGGACTTTCGGGGAGGGAGGAAACGGGAAAGGGGAAATCATTTGGAATGTAAATAAAATAACATAGAAAATAAAAAAAAAAGGAAAAAAAAATAGACTAACCGAAATATTTTTCATGCAAATCTTCAATTTTATCAGAAAATGTTTGTAATTCCTCTTTCTATCAATTTAGCAATGTTTTTTTTTTAATGTCAGTCCATGGTCTATTGGCTCTTATTATTTTGTGACTGTCATATACGTCATTCATGACAGAGGCATGGGAAGGAGAACAGGAACTTAAAAGGGATTAAGACACAGAGAGAGGTAGAGAGCTAATGTTCAAGTTACCCACAGAGCATGTCTCCAATGGCCAAAATTTCTCCATGAGTCGTCAGCTCTGAAAGGCCTTACCACTGCCCAAATACTGCCGCACACGGATGATCAGACCTCGGGGGACACTTAGGACCCAAGCTGCAAATGTTTCTCAGGCTGAGATTTCAGTTCACTGGTTCCTCTTCAGCAATATCATTTTCACATCTTAACATATTTACTGTGCTCTTTCCTCAAATTCTTGTATTTCTCATACTAAATATTTCTCATCAGTTCCCTTCCACAGCGCTTCCAGCACTTTCTGTACAACACTGTCCGTCGCTCAGTGCTCATGGCTCATCTATCAAACCATTTCTCCTGAGGGGTACGAACGCAGCCTGTCCTGTCCCGCCATTAATAATGTCAGCAGCTGTCTCCTGAACTTGCTTTTGAGTTCATGTCCTCCCACCTACTTTGTCTGGGGGAAAATCCCGGTCAGAGGCCTTGGCTTAATGGCTGCAGAAAATTTAAAAAGGAAGAAAAGTTTAGCTGGCTCTGTCCAGGCACGAATGAGAAATGTCTCTTCCTTCGCTAGTGATGTGCTAGTGATTGTGTTCTGTCAGATGGTCCTTGTTAGCTTTTACTTGAAGTACTGCTGAACTCCAGGCTTCCTACACCCTCCCCACTTTTTTTTTAAAGGTAGACCATATAGCTGTAAATGGTTATGACTGTCTGATACCATCCAATCCAGCCTAATTTCATATTCTTATTCCTGATTCCTTCTATCCTTAGAAAGTCTGGTCAGTAATTGCCCCCCCCCCCCCCCCCCCCCCCCCCGCCCAGTCTCTTCCTGGAATGGTCCCTTCACCTCTTTCCAGGAAGCATTTCCTCGCATGGGCTCAGCTTGCTCTCTGAATTGCGGTTAAGCGAAGTCTAAAAGAGAACTTAAATGTATGTTTGTTAAACCCCGCTCTTCACGCTGCAGGGTCAGGAGAGGGTTTGGTGGACAAGCTTCCTTCAGGCCTGCATCCCTCGGATGTCACAGCAGTCACTTCCCAAACTATCTTGAAATTTCTTCTACTGGATTTAGATTCCCATCCCCCTCCCCTTGCCTCCCTCTGCCAAGGTCTTGTTTATGTTTTTTCTGTCATTGCTTTAACTTTGAGTTTAACTTGGCCTGGAATTCCAGTTTTAACAGAGTCAGCCCACTCCGAGCATTGCCCTGGCAGCTGTGTGCCCTCCCCCCATACCTGCCACACCACTCCTTCCTTCTGATCCTCTTCAGACCTGTTTTCCATGTTTCCTCTTTACCTGCGTCCCCGTTAGAGACTCGACTAGTGCTGCTGAAGCGTTCCAAATGCCACTTCCCGTCTTTCCATCTCTCTCTGCTCAGTGATGTCCTCTGTTGCCCATCAGGCCCCACTTGGCTTCTCTCCTTACCCAGAGCTTTCACACACCACACTTAGAAACTCTTTGCAAAACACCATCCACTCTTTCGCTCTTCTGTTTAGCCACAGAATGCCCCCCCCATGCCCCCTCACCCCATCCCCTGCCGCCAACCCCACCTTTTCTAGGCCTCTCCATCACTGTGTGAAGGAAGTAGAGACAAAGGGGTCAGAAGTCATCAGCTTCCATTGAAGTGCAAGACCACCATGCTCAAATGAGCACTGTATATTGTCCTGTTCCACTCCACTGACTTTTCTCCCTTCTTCCAAATGATGACTTCATACCTCATGTCTCCTTGACAACCTCCCACACCCCTTCCCACCCACCTTCTCAATTACTGATCTTAACCACAAGAGTTCTTGAAGAAAAGTAGCTAGCAGCAGGAAATACTCTGTCCCATTATGAAATGAGGTAATTCACATTGAACCACCTGGTGTAGGACTCACCATAGAAAAGCAACTAAGTACATGTTAACTTTTATTGATACCATTACCTCGACAGTGCAAACATACAAACCAGTCAGCCCTCCTCCACCACCTTCCTTTTGTTCCAGTACACATCCCTTGTGCTGAGGTGGCCACATCCTACCAGTGTGATGAACCCCACCTGTCACCACATCTGGCTGAGGTGTAGATTGGGCACACAGAAAGTTTGAGTTATGGGGAAAGTATAACTTGGTCCCCACACCTGCACAAGTGTCCCTCTGGTCTTAAATGAGGACTTATGTGAGGCTAAGGTGTGGTACTTAGAACTGCTAGGGACAAAGGAAACCAGGACTTCCCTAAAGGACGAGAGACACAAACCAGGCTGGAAACAGCTGACATCCAGATTCAGCCATGATTGAGCTGAATCTGCAGAAGGCTCTGGACTTCTCTCTTGTCACTTCCATTTAACATAATCACTCGATGGCAAATCCCCAAATTCTGAAAACCATACAAACCTGCGTTCCACCATGTAGGCTCTGAAGCTCAAAATATTTTCATCACATTTCTAAGTGTTCTCTTACTCAATTTTCTCTCAATTAAATTACACAGCATTTGCAATAGAGTTTGCCTCTATTGTCTTCATAAATTTAGAAAAGAATGTCTATATTCAGCTACATTATGGACATCTGCCTGGTACGTATACTCAAAACCATCTTAGACTTTAAGAGTGGCCCTCCCACACAGCTTCCGGTGGTCTCCTGTCTTTCCTACCCCAGGGAGATGTTTCTACTGTCTCGAACCAGACATCTTTCACGTAGTCTGTGCATTTTCTTACATTGGGGGGAAGGGAGAGAGGATATTGCACAGAACAAACTCTTAGTTGTGATAGTAAATATACTTTCTGCTATGAAATTTTAAATTTAAGGCAGGACTAATTGAGAATTAAAACTTTATTAGTTAGGAGCCGAACTGGTTAGTTTTTAGTACAAACCAGTTAATAGGATTTCTCCAGAAGATCTCTAAGTTCAAAACAAGAATGTTTCTGGTTTATTAGATAAACACCAGTCAGCCTGGACCTTCCCAGGTCTTCCTGTACCATGGAAGTACATTTTAATCCTTGCCATGGGATTTATCATCACAATCAATAGCAGCCAACTTTTGTGAGGTCAGAGAATCTCTAAGGGAGCTGCTGATCATGGCCTGTTTTACTTTTCTTGGAATGCCTGTCATAACTTAACCAACTCATACTGTACTACATTTTTCAAAAAACTTTCACAGTTATTTCTTTTGTCAAGTTTATGGAATTTTCTATGAATTTATCTGAGACACAAGGGGAAGTTTTAAGTACAAACTGAAGCAGTATGAGCTCCATCTGTAGCATTTTTCTTGGGGTATGATCAGCAAATCAGACTCACAAATAACTTTTTTTTTCTAGTTTTTAGAACAATGTTGATACAATAGGATTGAGGTCGAAATGGAATAAATTACAGAGTACTGTTTGGTTTTATACTGTGCAGTATCAATTAGATTCACTGTTATCACAGCAAGTAAGCTTAAGAATCTTCTGCTCATCTATAAAACATTTTACATTTGAGTTTTGGTTTAAGCAAGGCTTAGTATCTGTAAATCTCTCTTAGGGACACATTAATGGAATCATCAGACAGGAGATGATGAGGGACTAAAATTCTCCAGCATGTTTTTTTTTCCCTAAAAATCTTAAGAGAAAATTAAATAGAATCATTTGGTATAACATTTAGCTGGGTGAATCTCCAAGATTTGTTAAACTTTCAGTAACCTTATAATGGAAGGTTCACTGTAGCTCATGACTTTAATAGTCAATGCGCTCAGTCCAGAATGTTGACTGGAGAAAACAATGGACAATTCAGATGAAGAAACTCAAATTTGCACGATCAGTAAATAAAAACTATTATTACATTATTTGCATTTTTACATAATAAGTGTTTAAGGCATAACAGATAGTGTGAACCCTGCATTTAGAGTCAAAGGCACATGGTAAGAAGCATATTATATTGAATGCTACTGGTGGGGAAACGAACATAGATTTATGGACAGCTTATAACTCCTGGATCCTATAAGGACCCTCCTGTCAGTAATCGACAAGGAAACCCAGACTAGGCAAGTCACTCTGTGGAAAGGATCCCCTAAAGCTCCCATGTTCTATGGTCCATGATGCTGTCAGGGAGTTGTGGCATCTTTAAGAGATGGGGCATGGTTGAAAGACTTCTGTCACATAGGGACACAGCCATGAGGGCAGTACTGCACTCCAGGGTTTCTTTCAGTTTCTTCTCTGCTCCCCCGCCAATGTAACTCCCACATGATGTACTGCCCTGATATAAACTCTAAAGCAATGAGTTTATCTGGCTATGGACAGAGATCTCCAAAATTGTGAGCCAGGCAAACTTGTATTTGTATAAACTGATAATCTCAGATATTATATTGCAGTCATGAAAAGCTAACACAAGACATTTCTGGAGCATCAAAGGGTTGACTCCCACCCACATTAATCAATGAAAGGAAATTCTAAGGCAGATACATATAAAATTCATCTTCAAGGTCAAAGATTAACACAACAGGGCTAGTAATTAACAGCCAAGTTCATGTTACTCTCTTGAGGTTTTTGAAAAAAAAAAGTATACACTTTAGTCAGACACCATTACAGGATCAAAGGAGACATGGGTTTACTTTTTGCATTATTTATAAGTACTAGGAAAACATTATCTATCCCCCATTAGATTACCTCTAACAGACCACAGCAAGGACTTACCATGGCAACTAAAAGCACTCATTATCCTGACTGTAATGATTCTGTAGACATGATGTGCTGTAACTGTAGTGTTGCATAGGCCAGGAAGATTGGTGACCTGCCTCTTGAACATTTTGTTTATTTGTCAGTGAACTGGAATTCCCTATTTACTGTCTGGTTATAAAATGTCTCATTACCTGATCCATCTGTTTCTTTTTAGTATTCAACAAATTGCCTTTGAAACATAAAAGCAAGAATTCCCTTATTCGAGAGCCACATTGGGAAATCCCTCTTTGAAATTCGCTTTTGTTACTTTGATTTCTGGAAAGTGGGAATCTCCAAAGTGTTCTCTGTGATAAGATGACATGAACTATGAGCTCAGCAATATTAGGACTAGCCATTGGAATGAGAGAGCATAATGAAGCCTCAACGAACAGTAGATAGGCTTCCTCAGTTCCGAAACAGTGAAAAAGCTGTACAGGCTTTGACCTGATGGGTAAGTAGTGGGGACTGGATATGGAGAGCCTTGCTCTGCATTGGCTTTTGACTCCTACATACATGATTGGTCCCCACATCTCCTTGGTCTTTACTCTCCCTACCAGTAGTTTTCAGGGAGAGAGTACTTACTGGTAATTCACTTAGGTCCTCAGGTTTAATATGGGAGACAGTTGGGCAACAAGCCCACACTGTGTAACATGCCTAATTTCCATGTTCTTTTGGTATATTGTACACTGTAAGTCAGTGTCTAGTGCATCTGGTCTATTACCCTTCTATAAACCCCATGTATGCTTTTCAGTACATACTGTTCTTATTTTCAACTGCCATTGCCTGGATTTCATTGACCAAATAACTTTTCTTGACCAGTGAGGGGTAAGCACTGAATTATTGCCTCTGGTATACATTCATAATGACTGAGGAAACGCTGTACAAACCCCACAGCCTCCTCCCAGGGCTGGAATAGCTCTGTGCACATTTTCTACATAATTTTGCCAACTTTCCAAGTGGCATTTAGCTTCATTCCACACAGGAGGCTGCTGGATAGCATGCCGTTTATGGGCACCCTTCTTTCCATGTCTATGGAGCCAAACAGGAGTTTCCTGGAACTACCTTTCATGCAAACAGTTGGGATCCAAATCCTCATCTTGGTTCTCTCTTTGCAGGCACCGGAACTTTCTAAAAATGATGCCCCCATGTCTTCTTTCTTCACGGCTTTCTGATGTCACTAATATGAGCTGTAGTGGCTTGTGCCTCAGCAATACTTCTGTGTTTCTTACCCATGATCCTTTAATTTTTAATTGATTCATAAATAGAAAAAAATTATCTACAATGTGCAATACATAATCAGTACCTGTGTATATGTGTTCACAAGTAATTCAGCACAATGTACGATAAGATCAAAAAATATGTAAATAGGAATTTTGTCCATATTTTTTATTTAAAAGGAGACTCATTCCTTACAAGTGTCTTATGTTTTAGCTCCTGTGCCATTTCTCGGAACGTAAATGTGGTCATGTAGAGTTTGTGGCTGGAGACTCCAGTCTCTCCTGCTTCTGACTTGAAGAGAGAATAGTTTTGAACACTGAACAGGTGCTGTGCATTGATGTTCCTGGCTGGGGAGTCCAGTAGGGCACACTGTGCCAGTTCTCAATAGCTGCCTGTGGTTGGCATCTGCACCTCAGCAACATGGGCCAGGGAAATGAATCTTTCTATCTTCAGTTCTGATAATTTGATCTTAAATTAAAACGTTTACTAGGGTCAGTTATCAGAAAGTTTTTAAAGTGGGTTTGAAACAATCTTAGTATTTGAATTTACTTCTCATTAACCCTGATTTTCATGAAATCGAAATTTAAATAAATTTTTTCTTAATGAAGGAAAAGGTAGGCTTCTAAGTCTCCGTGGAATGCTTTAAAATGCAAAACAAAATGGGAATTCGAAGGCCAAGTATTTTTAAAGACTCCATGGATATTTAGATATTTGAAATGAATTTCTTTTTTTTGAGAAAATATTGAAATGACTTCCGGGTATAGTGGATTACATAAATCATACTCAATTTAATGTTTCCTGTTTCTCTATTTTTCTATTACAAAACCTGTGACTGCTGGAAAGGTCTGATATTGAACATGCAGCTTACATCATATTGCCTTTGGAAAGTATCGATCAGACACACACTAAAGGATGCGCATTTGCTAGTCCAGTGACATAGTTGCTACTGTGTGAAAGGGTCGAGGCAAGAGATTAACACCCATCTTCTTCAAGAGTTGACATTTTAAGATAACAGCACCATCTTGGTAACAATATTGTAAGGCCTAGTGAAAGGTAAAGACTATGCAACCTCTCACGCATGCAGCTGCCCTTTGGGTGACTATTGAAATGACTTCCAGGTATAAATTACAGAAAGTGAGTTCAGAAGCCTTTGACACCCTCTAAAAGGCAAAGCTTACAAACTCCCTTCTGCTTGAAAGTGGAAGGGACACTGTCCTGTCAGCCTTTTTGGAATGGGAATAGAAAGACAGAATGGAGAACTTAGGTGCTGGGGTGGGGTTCGTTGTCGAAGATGTCAATTATTTCTTCATTGTACAAGAAAAGAAAACAAGACCTGGACTAGTTTAGTGGCTACGTCAAGACATAACCCTGCTTTGCTCTCCTTCAACCGAAGAAGAGAGAAAACAACAGGTCTAGGCCATTTCTTTTTTATACATCTTCCAGCTCTCGGAAGCTTCAAAGCTTGTGTTTTACACTTGCTGTCCATGTTCTGCCACCAACTCTCCTTCACAGATCCCCACATAGTTGCTTCCACATTTCTGTAAAATTTGGTGAACTAATATTTTTTGATAAATCATATATATATACATACATACATATATATGTATATACACACACACACACACACACATATATATATATATATGAAGTGTTTCTCTGTGTAGCCCTGGTTGTCCCGGAACTTGTTCTGTAGACTGGGCTAGCCTCAAACCCAGAGATTTGCCTGCCTCTTAAATGCTTGGATTGAAGGCATATGCTAAACTTTATTATTAAAAATATTGCAAAAAGAAAACCCCCCAAAACCAGATAGAAATTAACCAGATGCAAAGACTGCACGACTCCATGAACTGCTATAAGCAAGCTGTGGAGCCTCATATGGAAAGTTGTTCTTTCACGTTAAACTTTACACTTTCTACGTACATGTTGCTCCCATGGATTAAGTCTTAATGATACTCATTTCTGCCATCCTCAACTTGTTTCTCGTACCTCACTGGATGGATCAGTGTTAATTCAATGCAAACCCAATGCCCTGTTCACCATAGTGACATTTGACAAACGGTTACCTGTTCTTTGGTTCTCCTAGAGTTGATAACTCCGCATTTTTTTTTTATTTGCCTGGCTTCTAATATTTCCATGGTTTCTCCTCTCAAATCTGCTGTATCTCGGCCATATGTTCATCAAATAATTTTTCTACATTTTTCAAACATACTGGTTGCATTTTATCTCTTCCCTTCCCTTCTTTTCCATCCTCTCCTCTCCTCTCCTCCCCTCCCCCCTCCTCTTCCCCTCCCCTCCCCCTCCCCTCCCCTCCCCTCCCCTCCCCTCATCCTCCTCTCCTCCCCTCCCCTTTCCCTTCCCCCTCCCTCCCCTCCCCCTCCCCTCCCTTCCCCTCCCCTCATCCTCCTGTCCTCCTCTCTCTCCTCCCCTCCCCCTCCCTTTTCCTCCCCTCTTCTCTCCTTTCCTCTCTTCTCCTCTCCCCACATCCTTTCTAACCCTCATTGCCATTAGTTCCTGCATGGCTTTACTCCCCTCAATTTCAGGAGAAGACTATCATCCAGGGACTTATGTAGGAATGTAGAGAGGAGATTTCACTCCCCTAAATCAGCTTTAAACCGTGTTTTATTACTGTCTCACAGAAAGCATCAAATGCCAGGATAATAGTAATGTTAATACCACAAATATCTAAACATTCCAGATACTGAACATTTGAATTGGTATTTGTGTGAGTTACTTTTCTGTTGCTGTGATAAAATACCATGAGCAAAACCATCTCAAGGAAGAATTTAGTTTTGTTTATGGTTTCGAAGAGCTAGATAGCCACACTGGTGGGTAAAATGGAAACTTAAGGGAAAGTCTGTTGGAACATTTAGCTGAAGAGGATACAGGTATGAAAGGCTAAGACAGACTTGTGAAGGAATGTTTAGCTGAAGCAGACACAGAATAAAAGATGTTCTGCTAAAGCAAGCATATGAAAGGGCACGTGATAAAGAATTCTTCACTAACAACATACATGTATTGGTCTGCCTTACATCATGTAGCTGAGCTGCATTTGTTGGGACTCCGTAGAGAGAAATGCACAGAAAACTTCTGGTGGTGTGCTGCAGTTTCTTACTGCTTCATCGAACTCAGGCTGATTGTCAGAGTGACGTCAGCTGAGACAGACGCATGTGCTGAGGCAAGACACGTGGAGGACACGAGATGTTCCTGCTGGCCTTAGTCCCTCCTGCTGACTCATGCCAAGGCTGAGGCCTGGCTGTCTCTGCTAGGTCATGCCACTGCTGAGGAATCCTGTTTACTGTCCCAACTCTACTGAAAGGGACTGCTGCTGTATAAGTGAAGTGTTTGCCAGTGGATTAAGCTGCCATTACCTGCTAACCCGTGAACTGAACTGAACTGCTGATTTCCAGACAACACAGATGGGAGTTGCTCCAAAGAACCTTTCTAAACGGGTCCACTCCCTCTCCAACCCCCATCCCTGAATCCTTTCCTTTCCATTACCTCTGGTGGGTGGTGGGCTACAAAGGAGTGTAAGAACCATCATTAAAAGCAGGCTTTGAAAAAAATTGAAGTTACAGGTGGGCAAGACATGACATTAGAAACAGGAAGCTGAAGATGTCATTCTAACCACACACCAGAAGCAGAGAGCACAAGCAATGAGAGGAGTGAGGTCACTAACTCTCAGCCCACCCCCCAGTGACATCCTTCCTCCAGCAAGTCTCCACCTCCTCAGAGTTCCATAGTTTTCCAAAACAGCACCACAGTCTGGGGACCAGGTGCTCAAATGCATGTATCTCTGAGGTGGGGGGGGGGGGCATTTCTCATTCAAACCAAAACAGTAGCTTTTCTAAATATATGAAATAGACCAAAAAAGTCCTTATTTGAAATTTTTTTTTTTTGGAAGGCTTGGATTGCCTGTCCAACAGATGTGGCCACAAGTTGTAGTGATTTAATCCTCTTGGAGAAGCTCATGCCTGAGTCTTCCAAGGTAGTATAAGGACTGGAATACACATGTGTTAATGTTTTGAGACATTTCCCTGACAATTCTGTTGTTAATTAATAACTAGCCCATCACTGAAGGAAAATTTGGGCTGCAACATGTTTGCACCAGGGTCATGGAAGTTGAGCTGGAATCTGAAGTCAGGACTTCATTATTGTTGTCATGGTGATTTTCCCCTTATGCTCTGCCAAAGGAAATCCCAGCCAATGCTAAGCGGACCTCAGGTTTCTGATGTGGGTGGAGCTAGGAAGAGCTGCTGTAGATCAGAGGGAGTATTTTCCTAAGAGCCAACCCAGGAATGGCTGCTGGGTCTACCCTCTTCAGTTTATGAAGAGACGAGGCTGAGGCCTGGGAAACGGTCCAAGACAAAGGCAGGGTGGGCCGTAGACTGCAAGTAGTTTAAAAACATCCAGGGCAATGGAAACCACAGATTCCTAACAGATAAATTATGACTTTACAGATGGATGCTATCACTTACACAAACTATACTTCCTGGAGGGGACAGAAGTGATTTACATAGCCACGTCAATAATAATTCTAATTACTGGATATGTATCTTTGTAATATTATAAGAACTGAACATGAGCTGCTCGTTTTTGTCATGGCCACTGCTTTCCCTTCTGTGAAGCCCTGAAATACAACAAATTTGAGCACCGAATCACAGTCCTGTTATCTTCACCACCTGAAATATGATTTTTTTAACGACTCGCTAATTATTTGTAGTTTGACAGTACCTCATGTGAGCTAGGGGCCGCTGGTGACAATTACATGGGCTCTGGAAAGCCTCAACCAGCCACAGGGAACAGAGAGAAGTTTTAGTTTTGTTCAGAGAGAGATTTGTTCTGCTGAAGCCCTATGCTTCTGTCTGGTATGGAAATTGACGGCGGCGGCTGGTAACCAGAGGGAGGGGCTGCTGCTTCCCTCCCTCAGGTCTGTTTGGTCACCTCTCGGAATGTTCTAGGTTGGAGATGGGCTAGTCAGTGCAGCAGTGGTTCTTTTCCCTTCTCGCAATGGTGAGCAAGCTCAGAGTCTTAGGCTCTGCCACCCAGCTACAGCCCCAGCCTCAGAAAAGCCATCCCGTGTGCTGTGTCTTAGAGCTTGTGGTCTGACCCGTTCATTCACATCCATCCTGGGCAGACCTGGGAGCTAAAACTCTCTGTCTTCAACTGAAGGCTTTCTGCAAGTCGACTCCCAGGACCAGGCACAGCGTTTATTGTCTGATACTAATTGTTTCCATCTGCTCGTTCTTGTAATAACCACTGCCTCCCCTTTTGTGAAGTCCTGAAATAGAACGAATTTCTATTTTTCTTTACCTCCCTGACCACTTTCATTTGAGAAAAATACTTCACAAATATTAATTTCTAAAAGCTCAAAACCAGGCTAACAAATTAAAACCATAAAAGTTCATTTCCTTTCTAGAAATATACACTGTGGTGTATCAGAACTTCAATCTTTAATATGATCCTGACTAAGGCAAAAGATAGTTAACTATCTGGTTGTTGAGTAACAGACAATTTTTTTTTCCAAATCTGAACAAACATATCCTTACTGAAATTTGAGAAGAAGAATAACTTAAGTAGAAATAATACTAAATATAAATACAGAGGACAGTAAAACACATGTTTGCTCTCTTCCTTGGTATAATTACAGAATAATTATTCAGATTTTAGAGAGACTTGAATCAAGTTAATAATCTGGTCTTTAGTTCAAATTCCAATTCAGTCTTTCAAGAACTGAAATTCTTAAAGTCATCCAAATCCCTTTGGAAAATCTGCAGTCACATGACCCTGCCTCTTGCTTGGAGGAAGGTACATGACCGACAATGTCTGGGAAGCTCTGTAGATTCTCTGGTTCTCTCTCTCATGGGCCCTCTTGAATTTCCTCACTTAAACCTCCAGTGTGTTTTCCTGAACTATTCCTCAGCCCTCAGCGTCTCTATCAGAAAAATAGAAAGTCTTTCACAAGCTGGCTAGGGAAAGTCATATGAAGAGACCCCAATAAGTTTAGACTGCCTTTGGGGTAGGAGCCACAAGAAGGGTATTGGTGTTTGTTTGCTTGTTTGTTTGAGACAGAGTCTCTCTATGTAGCCTTGGTGGTCCTGGAGTTCACTATGTGACCAGGTTGACTTGAACTCACAGAGATCTCCCCGCCTCTGCCTCCTTGAGTGCTGGAACTAAATGTTTGTGCCACCGTGTTGAGATGAAGTGTGGTTCCTTAAAAAAAATGACTAAATTTATTACTTATTATGTGCACACCTAGTGCAAAAGGGATCCCTCACGCATTGTGTGAAGGTGTCAGACACGAGGATCTGTGAGAATAGTGAACCATCTCTCTAACTCTCCCGCCCTCATAGGATGGTCTTACTGTGACTTATTGCTTTTGCTCCTGTGAGAAGAAGAGGCCCACAGAATGATACAGCCAAGGGGGCACCATATACGAATGCATCAAGGAAACCCACAAACTATTATCTTTCTGCATTCGAAGTTCAGAGTACGAAACAAGCCGTACTAACTAAAGGGCAGGCAGGACAATGCTTTTCTGTGAAGCTCTGATGGAGATTGTTTTTCTGGATTTCCAGCTCCCAGACGTGGCCTACGTGCCTCAACTTGGAGTCATATTACTGTTTCCTTTTTCCTATTTCATTCTCTCACTCTCTCTGACTTCTCATCTCCCTTTTATAGGAATTCTTATAATTACAAGATCATCTCAAGTTCTAACTTCGTCGTATCCACGAAGTACCTTTGACCACGACAAGTACTGCATTTAAGCTGCCGTCACTGTGGCCACTGTCAAGGGTGTGGCGGTGGGGTATATTTTTGGACAAAAATTTCACAGGAGTGGGTGCAGCCTTCCAGATCTCCCCGACCACAGCGAAGCCCCCTCGTTTCCCCAGCTTTAGAAGTGGACTGACTGTGTGGATGGGAGACTAAGATTATGATTTTCCTAAGGTCTACTTGGATTGGCACAGACTGGCCACGGCCAAGAACTGATTTCTGAAACACTCAGCCTTTATTCCTCAGTGCTGAGATGAAGAACTATTTCCTTGATTCCTTCTCCCTCCAAAGGAGATGATTCCAGTGTACAGCCAGTATTCAGCCATGAGTATGCTCTTGGGTAAAGAATTCTAAGAAAGGCAGACACATATCATAAACCCTGCCCAGGAAGGACCACGGGCCTGGTCCGCTCTGGCATAAACCAAGGTTATCTGTGTGGATACTGCTGGCATAACAGTTATGAGTTGCCTCGTTAGACCTAAAAGTAGCCACTACCAGCATCTGATGGAGCGAGAGCTTTCAAACAATTACCTCCTCCGTCTCAGCTACCCCAAGGCCTTCATAACCACAGCAGGGCACACACACACACACACACACACACACGTTTCCTACCCCTCTGAAAGAAACGCCTGGAAAAGCACACACACACACACACACACACACACACACACACACGTTTCCTACCCCTCTGAAAGAAACGCCTGGAAAAGCACCACACACACACACACACACACACACACACACACACACACACACACACACACGTTTCCTACCCCTCTGAAAGAAAGGCCTGGAAAGGCCAGAGCCGAGAGGAAATTCAAGAGGCCAGGCAAATCCTGAAGCCACACCCACTCCCTGCACAGGCCACAGTGCTCTCTGCTGAGCTCCTTGCAGGATTTGCAAGGGATCCAGACTGAAAGCTGCAGCTACATCACCACCCCCCCCCACACACACACTAAGAGGGATGAGGGTGTCTGCTAGACAAAGGCCAAGGCTGCTGCCACAGGACTGGATGCTAGAGCCCGGAGCCATTGTGTGCATGACAGACAGCGAAGAGCACAGGACCATGGCAAGGGTGATACTGATTAGGAGGCTTATTTATGAAAACATATTGATAGTCACACACACACACACACATACACACACATACACACACACACACCCCATTGCCTATTGAACCAGCCCTAATGATCTGCAGCCAGAGGGTAATATCAAAGGGTGACCTTATTGTGGTAGCTGGACACAGGACAAAACCACACTTAAAAAGAGATCAAGGCCAATAGTTCTGAGAGTAAGGAAATCTCACCAATGAAACAATAAGGAAAGGTTCCACACACCCCTCTTCTTTGGCAAAAGGCAGGTGCTGCCTTTGTAAGGCTCAGCAGAGGGGCAAACAGGAACATTTATTATTCAAAGTTGCTCTCTGGTTTGGCAGGGACCTAACAGAATGGAATCATTTCTCCATCAGTCTGAATCTCTTTACCAAATACTTTATTTCTCCCACTTAAGAGGAATTGCAGTATTATGTGCCACAGTGGAAAAAAACCCTTGATGATTAGGAATGTCTAAAGCCCCCTAACCCTTCTACTTCATAGCTGCACCTGGACATCTCAGAGAGACAATCACTGCATCTGCCAGTCCAGAAGGTCTATGAGGGAAGAATTCATGGATGTCAAAGTCACCCCAGAAATACCTGAAAGGCAAAACCATATTAAGAAGTGGCTAGGGAGTCTCAGAGTCAGGCTACTTGGTGCCGGGTAGCAAATGCTCATTGCGGGCCCAAACCAGGAACAAAAGGGGCATCAATAAAGACATCAGCAGGGGAAATACCTGCGGGGGGGGGGGTGGAGATGAGTTTGAACTGATGGTAACGGGGCAGTGAGAATGTTCCAGAATGAGAGAATGTGAGTGAGACACAGAGGCAGTGAAGTTGCACGCTTCCCCACTTGCCGGAAACCCATCTCTTCGCAACAGGCATTCACGCAGACTCCTCCTTTCCAGATGCACTGGGGACGTGGAAACTTCTATCCTGTACAGGTGCATATGACTTTCTACAGAGCAACCCTACTCTTAGCAACTGACAACCACAGAGGCGCATGCGTGTGTGTGTGTGTGTGTGTGTGTGTGTGTGTGTGTGTGTGTAGTAAGACTCATGCCAGTCCTTGCTGCAGCTCAGTTCATGCTTTTGTTAGGGGTATAATCTAAACTCTAGAACTACTTGAGAGGCTAGTGGTGGCAGATTGTTCAGACAGTCATAGCATATCCACAGGGAGAGATTTCACAGACTTTGTCAAACAGGCAACACCACCAGCTCAGTGTGAATGGATATTGGCTATAATTGTCCCTGTCCTCACAGTATGCCCCCTTGAATCCCACATCACCTTTGCATATTACTCATTCATTTAAAAACTACCTTAAGAGGCCAGAGAGATGGCTCCAGATGGCTCCGCAGTTAAGAGCACACCATGATCCTGGGGTTTTGTTCCTGGCACCCACAAGTCAGGGCTGTTGTTAAGGTTTGGTCTGTTGCTATGTATTGCCAAATACAGGTCCTGGTTGCCCCAAGGATGAGGAGATTCTCACAAAACCCCAAGTGATGCTATGTAATTTCTCGCGCCCCACCCCCATCCCCGGACCCGCGAAATTATCCCTGATTGGTGAATGCCTACAGCCAATAGCTGGGTAGAAGAGAAGAAGGTGGGGTTTCAGTGACCAGGTTTGGGGTCTTCAGCAAGACCAGAAGTGAGGAAAGAGAGAGAAGGTAGAGAGAGGAGAAGGAGCCTTGGGCGGGGTAGGAGGTGAGGGGGGGGGTGAGAGGGGTGGAGGGTGAGTCAAGAGAACATGGCGATGAGGACTGGCCAATCAGAGTTAAGAGTCGCCCAGATGAAACATGACAAGTTGGGATTATTGGCAGGGAAGTAGAGAGAATAACCATACAGGGTAGACAGCTGCCCAGCTCTAATGCCATTAAGGTTTATTATAAATGTAAAGGTTTATGTCTTTTATCCGGGAACGGAACAATCTAAGGTTGGGTAGAAACCTCCAATTAAGATTAAATATTTACTACAGCAGCCTGTGACTCCAGCTCCAGGGATCTGCCCTCTTCTGGCCTCAATGGACACCTGCACTTTTGTGCCACACAACTCCCTATAATCCAAATACACAGAAGTTTGAAAAAAATACTTTAAATGTGTTTTCTGCTGACCAGGTAGCTTCAAAGACTCCAGAAAAAAATTAGTCTCTGACTTCTACGTAAGAAGTACCACACATAAAGCTCTCTGTGAATCCTCCCTGTTGAGGTGGATTCAGGAAGCTATCAGTGCAAAACAAATCTCCCTAGCTCAAGATCCTATGAGCTTTATAGGGTGTTGGGTTCTGTAATAGAAAACAAGTCACCCATCTCTGGTATTATGTATGTTGTCATGCAGCCTGAGGAGACATGACTATGGAGAAGGCTAGTCCTCTAGCCAGGGGTCAGCTGAGCTCTGGGAGAGGGCTAACCGCCCTGACCTGCAGAGGGGGGTACTGTTAAGTCAGACTGACAGGTACGTAGAAGAAGAGGCCAGGGATCCGCCGACTTGAGCAGACTTGTCTCAGGAACATCTCTCTGCTTCTCGCAGCTCATGGATGTGGGGTCCATGACACACAGAAAACGCAGGCACTGCCAAGGCAGCTTCCAAAAATAGTGTGGCTTCATACTTGTGAGCTATAAACAGCAACTTGTAAGTAGGAGTTCCCACTCCGCGAGAGAGCTACTTCAGCTTGCAAACCAGTATCTGCCACTGCCACAGAGTTCACTTACTGTCCTCAAGGTAGGCACGGCACGTATCCACTGGGAGTACTCGGAAATCTCGGCCCTTTAAGGAAAAGCAGTGAAAACACAATCTGTCTCACCCACAGACAAGGGTGTTGCAGTTGCCCCGGGGAGAGAGGCGGGGCTAGGCAAACATTCACCCCCGAAGAAGTATGTGATTGTCTGATGAGCAGACCCAAGACCCCAGACGGCACAGACCCACCCAGACATGCTGTGGTCTCGGGCATTAAACACTGTCTTAATGAAACTGTAGGGTGTGGCTGTGGAAAGCCCATCTGAATAAACCACCTTGCCTGTGTTCAACCTCATTCTGGTTCTGTTTACCACGTGCTTTTATGAACAGTGTGTTAGGATATTTTATTTCTATCACTTCATATTTGAGAAAGACACATCATCTGTGAGAACATTAAGGGAATAGACAGATGTGAACACACAGTCCACTTTACTAATGAGAAAGATTATCCTTTACGGCTGCCCTGTACTCACCCTGCACAATCGACTGCTGTAGGTCATGTACTTCCTCGGCTTCCAAATTGATAGATCGTGATGAAAACTGCATCGCTGGATCTAGACAGCCCGTGTTCGGGTCTTACTCCTCTCGCTTAAGGCCTCCTTGTTTTCCTGTTAGCTTGGTCATCTGCTTCCTCTCTCTCCTGCTTTGATGAGGTGAGCATGGTGGATTTGTTCCTAGGGAAACCTGTTCCCTCCTGAACATTTTCAATCCTGACAGTCTTTTCTTATCTTATGTGCATAGGATTTCTTCACTGGCTACAGTATTTTTAAAATTACATTTACTCATTTGTGTGTATGTGTGTGCCCGTATGTGCTTGTGCGCATGCTGTGGCAAACATTTGGAAGTCAGAGCACAACTTGTGGGAGTGAGCTCTCTGTGTCTACCACATAGGTCCAGGGAATTGAACTCAGGCTGTCAGGCTTAGCAGCAGTAGGTGCCTTTACTTGCTGAGCTGTGTTAGTTTTGATTATAATTTTTAATCTTGAAAAATCTGCAGAACTCCGAATGGAAGTGTTTTCCCCTTTGAATCATCACCGTATTCTCAAAGAACATAAAGACATGGTTTACCAACAAAATATATTATGTTTGAAAAATAACAAGTTAACATATTGGCAATGGACTAACTACTCCCTCAGAAGATGAAAAGAAAAGGCAATAAAGTTTTCATGTATAAATCAACAGATAATGGAATAGACATCAATGTCCAGATGTGTCCAGTGTCCAGATGTGTCCAGATGTGTTCAGTGCTTCTTTTGATTCCAAAATTCTGACTTGGTTCTTGCCTTACTCTAATCTCAAGACAAAGGAAAGTCAAATATGTTGCTGAAAATCTTATTTTTGTTTTTTCCCTTGAGACAGGATTTTTCTGTGTAACATCCCTGACTATGTTAGAGCCCCCTCTGTAGATCAGTCTGGCCTCAAAATCACAGAGATCTGCCTGCCTGTGCTTCCTGAGTGTTGGAATTAAAGGCATGTGTCACCACCACCACCCTGCTAAAATCTTATTTTTCAATGTAAATTTTGTTTGAATGGTCAAAAGAATTTTATTTGGATAAATGTTTACCCTTTGGGTTTTCTTCTTTTTAATTTGCTAGAACCACAAATAGCATCACATGTAAATAATATAAAATATATTTAGAATGACAAGAGAGGGCAACTTCAGTTGAGTTTTCAGGACACAGAGTGTAATAAATACTAAGGAATGACTCGCATAGTGGCCTTTAATGTTGCTACCCAGGCAAAGAACTACAGAGCATCCCGATTTTATTTATATTTCAATAATGATGCTAAATAAATATCTGAGATGCAGACTCACCCATTAAGGTACGAGTCATATATTTCCCATATCTGTGTCCATTAAGTTTATGCTGAACTGTCTTTCCTGCTCATGCCAATACTTGTACAAAGCCAGCACACCCTTGAACGTCTATTTGGAAAAAATGCAGAACGAACTAAATTCTGTGTTGTAGCATCAAAGCTGACTCTCCCAGCATCTGTTCTTGTCTCTCCCTTTCGCGTAGTTTAATTTAGACCCTCCCTTCCAGCATTTTGTTAGACCATTTCAGACTTCTCATATGTCCCAAATTCTGGCTCATGATTACGGCACGTGCTCCTTGGCTCTCTCAATTCCTAAATCTCCCGTTCAGTCATTGGTAGAGATTTGCATCTCCCACTTTTTAGTTGTACAAGAAGATGAAGACAAAGCCTACATTCAGGCAGTTTTGTTTGCTTCTTCATTTGCTTTTTAGAGTTTCCCATTGATTGTTTTTCCGCCTTTCACCACCTGACTTTTTAACAAAATGCAAATGTACAGACTTGTTATTTGTGTTAGCAATAAGCACAGGTGTTGGTTTGTTTAGTGGAGGAAATAGAGAAGAAGTGGGAGAGACGAAATGCTCCAATCTGCTCTGTTTCAGTTAGGACGGGTTCCCTAAAACTCAAACATTTTACTCCTTAGCTGTTCAAAATCTAAAGTGCATCTTCTTTATGATGAGGGTTGACTTGATGAAGGTCGAATTCCCACTGACCTCTTCTCAAAGCAAAACTTGCAGAGATCAAAGAAGGGCCGAGGGTTGTGATGAAACTGACAGAAGGAGCCATCACCTCTCCAGCTAAATTCCTGGGACTTTGTGGATCATCTTCATACAGTGTATGCTTCTGACATTCTCCAAACAAGGGGAACAACTGGCAAGAAGTGAAAATGCATCTGACCAAATTTATCTGGGCACACAAAATAAGGCATGAATGTATAAGGTGGGGAGATGGCTCTGATAATGATGTTTGTGTTGTTGTTAAAAAAATCAGGAGGTTTTAAGGGCATAGAATTAAATTCTAAGAATGACGTTAACAACTTAAATCTCTCCTGATTTTATAAAATAATATTTATGCATGCTGTTGCCAAAGAGGAGTGTAAGCAGTGTAGAATGCAGTCTTGTGCACCTTTCTGTTGTTAAATTTACTCATTCCACACAACACTGTGTGTGTGTGTGTGTGTGTGTGCGCTCGCGTGTGCATGTGCATTTCTATCTGTCTTACATTTACAATAATGACCAACAGAGCAACTAAAACTTGTTCCTGGCTTGAGTTCCCATTTTAGGTTGGGGACTATAATGTTTGGGCCTGATTAATTTCATTACAGTTAAAGTGGTAGTCAAAGCAGAATACTTACTGAGGTAGAATTTTGAGCTTTAGGAAAGATTCTCAGTCAGGGTTCTCTTTGTGACCCCTCCCCCACCCCCCCCACCCCACCCCACCCCCATGCCTGTGTCAACAGAGTGTGCACACAGCTTGTTCATGATGAAGCGCCCACCAGATCAGGTTATCTGACTCCTATCTTAGCTCCATCAACATCCTCTCATCCTAAGAACAGATCTATGATGTCAACCCTTATCCATCTGCCTTCCTTACCTCCTTTCTCTTCTCAGTCTCAAGCTGTGCCAGGCTAAACCATTAAGAGCCTGGGTGAAAATCATGTGGTTATATAAACACTCCCTATTTCTGTCTTATGAAAACACTTCCCCGTGAGTTATTCAATATGCTTCTCGCATCAGACGAACTATGTCCCTCCTGGGATTGCACTGAAAATGTTCCTATTTAATCTACCCCACCCCCAACCATGACAAATTGCTAAACTTTTCATTCAGGGCTGCTACAAAGCCCCAGGAAATAGGAATTGGATTTCAACAAGGTGCGTAACTATTAGTCAAGGTAGAGGCAGCTGTAATGTGGTGGGGTGAAGTGAAGAGTTGAGCTCCTGTTTCAGCTCTGTCTCCCGGATGAGTTCCCTACCCTCATGGATCCACCATCTTCTCAATAGGAAAAGTCAGCTTCAGTGATCTCAACAGAGTTTTCTTAGGTGCTATGTCTCTGTTAGGCTCAGTAGGAGAACTTCCACACCAAGAGGAAACATTGCTTGCAGGAATCACAGCATACTTGGTGTTCTGCTGCACTGGGTAGCCTGACCTACAAAGTGAGAGTCCATCTCCAAAATGCAAGAGCTGGGACGAAGCTCAGTGGTAGAGCACTTGCCTAGGTAGCATGGACTCAGTGCTAGAAGCAAAGCCTACCACTGCCAGAAAGACTGATGAGTTGAAAGAATCAGGTCTTTCATCACCACACTACAGCCAGTGTAACTGGGGAGACAGCAGAACCTGTCTCTACACAAAATTACTTACCACGTAGTGTGCCAACTCTGAAAGTGGTTAGGACTGGATTCTGAAAAGGGAGGCAAGGAGAAGCTATGGGAATATTTACAAGAGGCAAAGCACAGTATATTATCACCCTTCAGGAAGGCACGGGTACACGGTGAGAATCTCTTAGGAAAGGTGAAAGAGGGGAGAGCAGAGTCCGCCTGTGGCCACGTTTAATCCACCCTGAAGTGGATTGATCTGATGCTGCTTGTATTCTAATGCTAAATACTGGTTCCTCAAGATTTGGTTGATTCTCACATACTCAAATGACCCCATGTGGACTTTCTTCCGAATGTAACTGCTTGATAAAAGGCTAGAGCTTGTGATTGAACAGTAGAGGGAGAAAGGTGGGACTGGAGGTTGGAGAGAGAAAAAAGAGAAGAGGAGGAAGCCACCATGGGCCAGAACCACATATAGCCCTAGATCTGTCAATCTAATTTATAATCATATGGCTTATAAATAAAATATCTGGATTGCATTTTTTATACAGGCTTATTAGGATTAAAATTCTAATTGCACATACTGCCAGGACCAACCCCCTGATGAAATCCTCGGATGGACTGACAGGTAGGGCATGAGAAGGTGGAGAAGGGAGGGGACTTGCTTCTCAATTTTCCCATCTTCCAATTCCACTTTGGTCACATTTTCTACACTCTAACCCTTCACGTTTACTCATGAACCCCAAAATCCTGAAACCCCTGGGAAGAGGAGCGAGGTCATAGAGATGTCTGTTTATCAAGGGGAACCTCAGGACTGCATGGTTTTCTATATCAGAGAGAGGTGGGTCCTAAGAGAAGCCCAGGTGATGGCAAGGATTTACTTCTTCCTCATCCAACACTCCACTCCCACAATGCTCTCCTTTTCAGCTCTTCCTTCCTTCCTTTTGGTTTGAGAAGCCTTTGAATTGGCCCATTGGAATCCTACTGACAGTTTAGGTTTCAGAATAGCCTGCAGACACCACCCAGAGGGAAAGGATGACTCTCACATGAGCAGAAGGAGGAGTCAAGGAGTTGTGACCATAAGCCAGTTTGGATTCTGAGTTTAGCTTCTCTGGGAGACACACCCAGGACAGTGATTCTGGGCTCTCCTCAGTTCCTTTACTCAGCAAGTATCTACTGGGCATTTACAGTGTGCTGAGCTCTGTCTGGTGTGGATGACAACAGTGAGGAAAATATGTGTGTGGTCCCAATTTCCATGGTGCTTAAAGTTTAATGGGAGTGTCAGATATTGACTTAAAGAAACCTCTACTAGTAAATATAAAATTGGAGACTGTGATAACTAATTATAAAAAGTAAGATCTGTAAGAAGGCTTTCTGGAAGGTTCTGAAGACTGAGTAGGAAATGTCTCAGCAGAGGAGAGGTGGGAGGCAGAGGGAGAATGAAGAGGCAGGCAGCTGTAACACCTTGAACTTTAAAGTCAAGTCTATAATTTTCTACTTTCTCTTATCCAAATGTCACTAATAGAATTATGTCTGAAAATACTCTAAAGCTGCCATTGTTGGCGAGAACACTGTGGTAAGATCAGAGCCTGAAGATCCAGGTGAGCATGGAGACAGAATTCTGTTCTCTTTTCTTTCCTCTTTTCTCTTTGAGATGAATTCTCACAGGGCAGCCCAGGCTGACCTTGTATTGATCATCCTCCTTCTCCAGACTGCTGTGTGCTGGGATTTCAGGTTGGCACCATAGAAGCATGATTCTGATCAGTGATCCTTTGGGTCACAAGTGCTGTATCTTGTCACATCTCTCTTTGTGTTTTGTAGCTACAGAATCACTCTTGATGGAATGTGGTTCTAAAAAGCTGTCTTGAGCACATGCGGGTTTCAAGAGTTGCTGTATTTGTAATGTGAACATTATTCCTACTTGTTTAAAAAATATTTTCAACCTGGTTGTTTCTATAGAGCCTCAGAAAAGTATACTCTGCTTGTCTTTATCCAGACCTGATGTACTAACAGATCAATGATTCTAGCAGACTATTCTCTTGAAAAATAAATCTCAAGGGAAGGATGTGTGTGTGTGTGTGTGTGTGTGTGTCCACACATGTGTGTACATGTGTGCAGAGGGCAGAGACCAGTCTCAGTTATTATTTGTTAAAATCATCCACCCGTATATTTTTTTTTAAAGATTATTTATTTATTATGTGAGTACACTGTAGCTGTCTTCAGACACACACCAGAAGAGGGCATCCAATCTCATTACAGATGGTTGTGAGCCACCATGTGGTTGCTGGGATTTGAACTCAGAACCTCTGGAAGAGCAGTCAGTGCTCTTAACCACTGAGCCATCTCTCCAGCCCCCACCCGTATATTTTAAACAGAGTGTCTCACTGGGATCTGGAATTTGTCAACTGTGCTAAGCTGCTGGTCAGTGAGCCCTGGGGACTTTCTTTTCTCTTTGTCCCTAGTGCTGAGATTATAAACACTAGCCACCTGGCTGGCCTTTCATGTGGATGTCGGAGAGCAATCTCAGTTCACCATGCTTCCATGGCACATACTTGACCATCTCCTTAGCCTGCATGAGTGAGGGACTTCTGTTCCAACAAACAGAATGATCAAAGGCTCCCTGGCTAAAAAAAAACCCAAAAACGTTACCATGTTGTTGTTTGGCAAGTGTTGAATGGAAATAGGTAGATTAAGAAGAAATCAATGGACCACGAATGGTCTATGAGGCTTGAGGGAGGAACAGGAGCAAGAATGGGATGGCTATTTCTCACAAAGCCATTCTCTGAGTTAAAGATCATCGGAGAAACCGAAATTTTTAAGGAAGACTTTAGCCATGCTGAATCTACAGTGGCATTGAGAATTCAAGTAGGGTTTGTGGAAATGTTCCTAAGGCGAGAGGTGAACTCCAAGCTGCCTGAATAAAGACAACACTCAAAAGAGAGGTGTGGTTGGGACTGAAGGGACTGAAGGTAGGGGAGGATGCGGTGCTGGGAATCCCATCCCCAGTGCTGATCCAATGAGAAGAGCCTGCAGGAGACTCAGAAAATGTGTACCTTAGAGACCGGAGGACCAGCGGGTGCAGCCTGCGCTGCAATGAGGGCTGCTGAGAGAGGCGATGGCTCTTCAGCCTGAGTGGGCACTGAAAGCGAGGCTAGAGCCCAGATAGCATGCAAATATTTGGAATCTGTTTACTGAAGGGCAGGGAAACCTCTGAGAAATGTGATTACCCCACATGGCTGCAACCAAGCTTCTTTCCCATTTACTTCAGTGAGATTTAAATGTTCTGAGTAGACAGGATGTTTTTGTATGCTTGGGGTGTGTGTGTGTGTGTGTGTGTGTGTGTGTGTGTAGATGTTGGCGTGAGCTTATGGGGTGCATACATGCACGCACATGCTAATATACATTTGTGTGTAGAGGCTACAGGTCAACACTGATATCTTTTTTGGTTGCTCTCCACTATAATTTTTTTTTTTGAGACAGGGTTTCTCTGTGTAGCCCTGACTGTCCTGGAACTTACTCTGTAGACAAGGCTGGCCTCCGACTTAATAGAGATCTGCCTGCCTCTGCTTTCTGAGTACTGGGATTAAAGATGTGCACCACTATGCCCGACCCTATGTAGAATACTTCATGTTCTGGTACTTAGTGTTTCAGCCACTGAGTCGAGTGCAGCTGCCCAGGGACGGGAGTGATATTTGATAATTCTGCCTTATGTTGAAATAAAGGTGAGATCAGGCTGCACTGTGGTTCCTTCTGTGTTTCCAGTGTATGGGTGTGAATCACTGGAGCTAGACTATAAAAAGAAGCAATGAAAATTTATTAGTTTTAATTCCTTTATAACCTCAGGAACTTGGTGTATTATATTAAAAACCAAAAAGTTATAAATGCAAAATGAGCCAAGACTGGGAATATTGCTGTGCCTTTAGGAGCTAGAACTGCTTTTCCCCAGTAGGGATTAACTTTCTGAGACATCTGTGGATTTTTTCTTGATGTCTCTATTTTAGAACAACACTGTTACTAATACATTATAAATTCATATATATGTATATATGTGTAAATATACACACACACACACATATATATATATATATATTCCTTTTAGGAGAACTGTAGTTAAATTTAGTAAAATTAGTAAATTTTTTTTTGCTAATGTCATAACCGCTTTTTAATACTTAAAAAAGGTAAGCATTCTTGACAATTTACTCCTGATATAGAATAATATTGTCTCATTCATTAGGTGACTCTTGACAATTTTAGTAATCCCAATAATGTTGGGCATCTGCAAGGCAGCCAGATGTACTCTTCATACGTCCAGCTTTTCTTATCTTAAAACAAACTGAGATATTGAAGGCAAACATCCCAATTATTTCAACAAATTAAAGTGCTAAATGCTTCCTTTGGTCAAAGGCAGTTTGTGTCCTGCTCGCTGGCGTAGCAGGAATAACAGAAAGAAGTGGCTGCTAGCATCAACCTCTCTGCCTCACACCTCCACACCTTCCCGTGGGTGAATGTTGTGCATGAGTTCTGTGTGAGCTTCAAATTTAACTTGGTTCATATGGACCTCTTTCCTTTGAGGGTTGAGAAACTGTAACTCAAGATAGGACTCAGCTGGGAACTTGAGAATGCCTTTTCCATTAAGGTGCCAGAGGGCTGACAGCATAAGTTTTAGGAGAGTCACTAGTCAGTGTAAGCCTGGCTGACGGTAGATGTGGTCCTCTTTCCACTATCCTAGTCTGCCTCTAAGAGATCAAGTTGCAAAGCTAAGAATTGCATGAATTATTGAACAGAAATTCCTAATAAGTAGTTTGAGAAGCTCCTTAAATTTCAGAAGATAGGTTGATAAAAATGATTTCCATGCCAATGCCACAGTGTAGGCCAAATAATTGGTGTGCTTGCCTTGGTGAACGACAGCTCTTATCTCTTAAATGTCTTTGTGTATGTGAATTAACATAATAACATCTTCATCTTGGTACTAAGGCGACTTGATATTTTGTTTCCTAGTGCTTGATAGCTTAGAATGCAGGGTGTGTGTGTGTGTGTGTGTGTGTGTGTGTGTGTGTGTTCAATAGGATTAACGGAAGTATGCTCATTGTAACCTGCCCATTTTAACATACCTTCCTACTTTCCCATGGAGTGACACCTCACTAGTGTCATGTGGTCCCACTGAGAGATAAAGAATCACCACCTGCATTCTTATCGCCAAACAATAGGTATCCCTGCATGAAGGGCTCTTTAAATTTTTGTGAACCTGAATTTCACCTCTTGCTCAAGTAAAAGTCTTGAAGACGGAAGAGTCTTGGCGAAGACCCTGAGTGAGGCAAATCACTTCCGCAAGTGGTGAAAGGCACCCAGTTCAAGCTGAACAAATTGCGGTGGGACTCAGCCATCGTGGCTGGATCCCAGGTACACTGAGCTAGAAGTTCCTTTACTCATCAGACAGGCTCCCACCCTGTCATAAGCTAAACATACTCAGTAGCTGTTTGCTTTGGAGTTTTGGGCCTTGCATTACTACATAAGAAGTACATTTCATCGAGTCATTGCAAGTCCTATTAGCACCATTTCAAAGTTTGTGTTTTTATATATCCTTACCCATTGCCCACGCCATTTGCTAACTATAGATTGGCGCTCTTGTTTTTCATTGACTTGTAGCTCTTTAGAATATACAAGCTTTTTTGGCCATGTATAGTGTGTGTATCTTGTCATAGGCGGCTCTTCCCTCTCAATAGTCTCTTAAATCCAGAGTCTCAGATCAACTCTGCACAGTTACACTTTTCACAGTTGATGTTGTTTACCTCCTACTGAGTAAATCTTTATCTAAGGTCACGAGGATAGTTATCTAGACTCTTGTTTCCTAGAAAAAAAAAATCACTCATTTAGCTTTTGTTTTCAAATTTTTCATCTCTGAAATTAATGTTTTTTTACATGACACAAATCAAGGTTCAGGGTCTTTTCCTTCATATGGCTGTCTAGTGTGGTTAACTCCATCCCTTTAGAATTACCCCTCCCTCTCCCTGCACTGTGGTTCAGAGTGACCCCATATATTCTGGTCTGATTTTGGACTCTCCTCACTGCACCACAGTCATAGTATCTGTCTATTTCTGCATCAACACTGTTAACAACAACGATGCCTTGATTCTTACATGGTGCAACACTATAGAAAGCCATGTGACGAGGTCCTGTAGAGCTCAGCCCAACTCATGTCGATGGGTGACTTCAGACGAGTAGTCCGCTGTGCTATGTCCAGGATGTCCTCTTTCTCTTGAGTTTGCAAGGCCTTTTCGTGCACATTACTGTGGTTTAAATCATAAGCCTTAGAGTTGCATTGCCCGAATTCATGTTCTGGGCCTTATCAGTTGCTCTCCAGAGACTTTGGAGAGCCTACTGTGATTCATGTGGACAAAATGTTTAGTGGGCCTCCTTGACATTTATCGCTTTCATTGCAGACTGGGAGGAAAGAGTAGATGACACTCATTTGCAGAATTTTCCATGTCCAATCACATTAGGACAGTGCAAGGCCTGTGATTGGACAGGACAGGGAGGCAGAACTAGGAGTTGGAGGGACAGAGGTTGTGGGGGAAGGAGGAAGAGGACAAAGAGGAGGAGGAGGAGGAGGAGGAGGAGGAATGGAGACAGACGTGATGTTATCTAAAGGTTAGAATATTGGGATAAAGCTTTTATTATTATCAATTGGCTCTGAAATTACTTCATTGGCATCTTGTAATTATGATTTTAAATATACATAATTCTAATTGGCTAACTAATCAAGCATTAAGAGTCATACTTCTACTGGGTGATTGGGGAGTGAGCTGGCAGACTGTGGGATGTGGGGGGCGTTGTGTGGAAGGAAGTGAGACCCCCCCACCCCCACCTCCTGAGAGTTGGCTGAGCAGGGGCTGGAAAGTGGGCGCTGGCAGATCATGTGTGTGGGCCTAACCCAAGGAGAGTTTAAGGGTCCATTGGCAGGCTAGCAGGAGCCTGTTGGCCTGGTGTGAGGTCTGCGGATCGCCATTGCCATGCCGGCACTATAGTCTTTTTAAATATTTCCCGCAACACTCATCTATAAGGATGACATTTTTCCAAGGCTGATGAGATGGACCATTTGAGAACAGTCCCTGGAAATGTAGTGAGGATTTAGAAGTACCAATTATTACTAATTTTTCTATCTGGAAAAAAAGGTCATCCCAGTTTACAATGGACTACCTTCATGAAATTTTATCCAGGAGAAGAGGAAAAACATACTGAATCTTCACCCCTCTTGTTCTAACTTTAATCCTCTATTAAACTGTGCTGATAATTGTGGACTGTGCTGCAGGTGTTTGCCAGGCTACTTAGATTGCAGACATCTCCTGTATAGAAATCTGTCCTTGCTGCGTGTCTCTCTAGATGCTTGTCCCTCTCACGTTCAATCATGGTGGTTCTGTGTGTGGCAGCAAATCACCCCTAGAAACTGTGAGGCATACATGGATAATTCTGCTTGATGGGCTTGCTTTCTGAGTAAGAAGCAAAGCACCTGAATTGACCCTAGATGCCAACAATCAATAGAGGAGCCCTTTCTTCCCCAGAGTTTTATTTTCTGTGGTTTCAGCTACCTGTAGTTAACTACAGTCCCCAAACATATGAAATAAAAAATTCTAGAAAGAAATGGCTCATGGGTTTGAAATACTAATATTTTATTCCAGTTCATTCTCATAGTTCCTTTTAGTATTAGTATTTATTTCTTAATGTACCTAACTTATCAATTAAACTTAATCAAGTAGATTTCTGTCTAGAGGGCAAAATAATATACACAGAAGTTAGGACTAGCTGTGATCAGACATCCCTTCTGGTTCTTAGGACCAAACATGGATAAGGGGGACCACTGTAGATTTTCTTAGTAAGCCAATAGCCCGGCAACCAGCAACTGAGCTAAATTTAGGAACATGACTCAAATACTGGCATGAAGATTCAGGGCCAGACTAGAGCAACTAATTGGGGTGCCATATACCCTTTTAATGAAAGCTCGAGGTTAATGTGATTTTCCAAACTCAATTTTAAAAGCAGGAACTGCCTCGGGCTACTAACACATCTAAATGTTTTAACAGGAGACATAGAGTTTTATATGTTGGGCTGAGGCTTGAGTTTGTGGCTAGGAAGTCTGGGGCCTCAATACCCGGCAAAGGACCACCTTCTGCCCAATGTTTTTATTTATTGACTCTTGTATCCGTCCGGTTACAGTTTCATGTCCCCAGGGAAAAGCACAAGTGATACACAGGGACAGTTATCCATGGGACACTAAGGCAACGAAGTAGATTTCATCTTCCTACCTTTCTTGAGATGGAGATGTCAGGAGAGAGGCTTGAATTTAGGAGTTTTAGCTTCTTTGTGTTCAAGACTAGTTTCTGGTGGTGGCCTATGGCTTCTCTATTTTTCCCAACCCAGACTTTGAGGGACCTTCATGAACCTGTGTGGACAGACCAAGCACCACCAAAAGCTGTCTTTGGGATCTGGAGGTTGTCACAGAGACAACCCAGTCCAGCCTCTAGATAATGTCCATGGCCAAGAGGGCTGCCTGGGCCTTGGACATGTTGGCTTGAATGAAAAGGGAAGAGATATGGATTCTATGCAGACTCCTGTCTTTCCTTGTGGAGAGGAGCATGCCTTTCAGGTCTAAGCAGCTTCTCTAGAGTCTGAAGCCCAGCTTGGCTCTGAGTGACATTGATGTTTCTAAGAGATTCTTTTTGTATAACCAAAGGATGATTTTATCTTAGGGCACTTAAAAAATCTGTATTTGTATGTGCCCTTTGCATTCCTAACTATGTTTTATAGTATTAAAGTCTTAAAGCCACTCTTGCCCACCAAATTTATTTGTCCCTGTTGTTAATTCTGAAAACTGAGGACTTAGTATCATCTGTCTGCCGTGCTAATTCATAAGAAAAGGGAGCCGAGTGTGGCTTTCATAAAGAGTCATGCTGCACTGGCCCACGGTGGCCCACGGTGGGCCTGCCATCTGTGAGGATTCTCCAGAAAGTCCCTTTCATGACTGCTGAGCTCCGAGGGTGACCTCCCTTCAGACCCTTACCCTGAAGGGTTCTAACGCTACCTCAGAAGTGTGACTTCTAGAACTTATTGTGAGGTATGAAAGCATAGTCTCTAGGGAAGGAAAAACGGCTGTGTATCTACACATGAGACGCTGCGCTCATCCAGGCTAGCGCTGACTGATGTGGACATGGGGCAGACCACAAAGTTCTGAGAGTGTCGGGATGAAACAGAAGCAGTCATTGATGTAAAAGGTCCTGGTGCAGTGCCAAGATGTGCAACCTATGTGCAACCCTTCTGGGTCTTCCTGCTGCAAGAACCTCCTCAGCTTTTGCAATCACCGCCCAGATAGAAGCCTCATAAGTGGGATTGAAAGTGGCTTTCTTCTACCCAGTGAGCATAGCACTCAGTGTTAGAACAGAGAGCACCCACCCAGATCCAGACTCGCACAGGCAAACATCTCCTTAGAGTGAAGGGAATTCTGGATGCTTATCCTGGGATGCACAGACCAGTTCCGGAGAACAGAGGACCCTTTTGATGAAAAATTGAGCTTCAAGATTTCATCACGTTCTTAGAGTTTTAGCTGCACTTGTGGTTAACCCCATCCTTGATGAGTACAGCTTGTCTTTAGAAATCATTTCCCTAATCACTTCCAATCATATTGAAATTATTTTGAATAATCCCAGGCAGCTGCTCCTTTTCAGACCTACGCCAGCAGCCTCAGGCTAAGCCCATCCCTAAGCCCCCAAGGTCCTGGGCAGGTGCCCGGAGGCTGCTGACAAAGGGCTCTACCGTCTCAAGCTGCTTGCTTGCACTGCTGCAGGTTGGCAGTTCTGTTTTTAAGTCTGGCTGCTGGCTAAGAGAGGAAAATAATAGTCTCTTACACTTCGTACTACTGCAACATTCTGAGCGTCTGTATCTCCATCTCATCTTCTCTGTCTTCCTCCTATGCGTATGTCTGAGTGTCTGAGTGTCTGTGTGTCTGTGTGCGAGGGCTGAGGAGACAGCTCATCCACTAACTGTTCTGTCTCTCAAGAATGATAAACCGAGCTCAATCTTCAGAACACATATTTGTTTTCTATTTTTTAAAGCTAGGTACTGTGTGTTAGGGTTCTGTCTAAGCTCCACCCCACCATTACCTGGCAACAGCTAGGTATGCCCCGCCCCACAGTTACCTGGCAACAGCCAGGTAGGCCTAGCCTCCTATAAAAAGGGGCTGCTTGCCCCTCCTCTTCCTCTTATTCCTCCCGCTCTTGCTCTCTTGCTCCTCTCAGCCTCTCTCTTGCCCCCTCTTGGGCTCTCCTCCCCTCCCCCCTCCCTCTACATGGTCATGGCCGGCCTCTACTTCTCTACCCTCTACTCTCTCTGCCTTTCTCTGCCTCCACTAATCCATTAACTCCCATTCTCTGCCCTAAATAAACTCTACTCTATATCATGTCTGGTCCCTTGGGAGAAGGGATGCCTTGGCATGGGCCCGCGGGGCACCCCCTTCCCCCACACTGCCATATACCAGTCTCTCTAAACCTCCTTCTCTTTTTATGATCATAACATTGGCGAGCCAGGAAGGAGGATCATAAGGGCACCGTGTGAGGATCAACGCTGTGGCATATTTGTAGTCCCAGTGCCGGGGAGAATGGAGACAAGAGGATTCCTTGGGTTCTTTGAGCAATGTAGGTTTATCTACTTGGTGAGTTCTAGGCCAGAGGGAGACTGTCTCAAAAAATAAATCTAGGTGGGAGCCAGCAAGAAGGTTCAGAGGACTTGTCCCCAACATTGGTGACCTGAGTTTGATCCCTAGAAATAACATGATATAAGGAGATAACAGATACCCACTAGTCATTCTCTGACTTCAGTAGTCAGGGTATACACAGGTGCATGCACACACAGAGAAACACAAACACAGACACAGACATAGGCATGCACACACACACACACACACACACACACACACACACACACACACACAATTAATTCAAAGTGTAAAAACAGCAAAAAAAAAAAGGATGATGGAACCCAAGGAATGACAGCTGAGATTCTCCTCTGATCTACACAAAAACATGTGCGAGTGTGCGCACGCGCGCGCGTGTGCACACACACACACACACACAAGTTATACATACTAACGTAAAGGTGCATGTCACATCAGAGCTGACACACGTGTGCAAAGCACTTCAACAACTTTTGTTTATCTTAGATGCTATTACTTCTTGACTAAAGGAAGGAAATCTGCTCAGGGCTGCACATTGCAAGACCTGCCAGTGTTATATTTAAGGGAGACTGTTCAGGGACATGTCAATTCCTGCTGTGTTTGCAGTAACTCACGGGAGCTTCTAATTGAGAAATACTCCTGGCTGAGCGTTGACTCAGAATCTCTGAGTTAAACCTAAGCAGAAGTCTTGAGCACAGGGAGATCACATTTACATCTGAAGGTTCCTACAACCATGGAAAGTACAAGAATGTGACTAGAGTTTCTGGATTCTTAACTCATGGTGAGTCCTGAGGGTGGTACTGGCAACTACTGCTAAGCTTGGACTAAGCTGTGAATGCTGGAAACAAGAGATAATTACTCTAGTTAGGTTTTTGGAAAAACATGTAAGAAGCTGTTGAAAAGTTTTTCACTTATTAATGTGGAAGCTAAAGGTTCCATGTGGTGTGGTTTGCCTCAGCTCACAGAGGTGCTGAAAACTGGCCAGTGTGTTGCTAGACTTTTGTTTGATTGTCAGCATCTCCTTCCCTTCCTATGAATATTTCTTTATATCTTTCAGCACCCTCCCTTCCTCTACTCCAGCCTCTGAGGAGCTGTACTGCCTGCCACCATAATCCTCCCATTCTCCGGCACAAGAGAAACACCTCAAACCTTAACCTCATCATCCTTGCTTCCAACACCATCTGTGTGACCTCTTCACTACTGACTTCCTCCTCTCTTCTCAGTGTCTGCCCACTGTAAAGTGATCTTCTTGTGACTATTGTGTTCCCCGTGCATCCTATTTTCTGCTTCTGTGGTGACAGGTCAACATCTGCTGTTGGCTCGACTCCTACCCCACCACTCAAGTTTCTTCTCAGGAGTGAAAACACAACCCAACTTCTGAATCTCTGGTACATTTCTGAGCTTTCATTCTGCTTGTTAGCTGTAAAGTTGGGAGACAATTGACTTTTGCTGGAACTTTCCTTGTCATCATTGGTCTTGTCTATGGGATTTCCTGTTTCTTCCCCAACCTCCGCTTCCTCTTCAAATTGCCTTATTCACACATTCATTCCACTGTGGTCCTTCTTTCTCCTCCTTTGAAAATCTGCTCCACCAGAGCCTCAAGAGTGCCAGAAGTAAACTGCACTTTCCTGTTCCATAGCCAGCGTAACCCCGGAGGTCAGAGCATCTCACCAAACAAAGAAATACTAGAAACCATTTAGATGATCTCTCTGCCTGGTATATGAATCCTGTCTATGAAGTCAACATTCTCATATACCAACTCTATTTGCAAGGAACCATAGCACAGCTATGTACTGAGATCTAGTGCATTCTCTTTGAAGTCTTGCTGGACGTCTCTACATGTTAGAATTCTCAAATGGAACTCACCTTCTTTCTCTGAAGCAAATTTATTTCCTCACACTCCTATTTCTTCCAACGGCATCAATCACTGCCATTTTACAGGCTTAAGATCTTACTGTCATCAAGGGCCTATTTATTCTTAATTACTAGAATATATTAGGACAGTTTCATTACACATCAAAACTGAATGGGAAATGCAGTATCCCCACATGCTCTCCCCGTCAACAAACTCTTCCAGAGTTCTTTCCCCATTGTCTATCCATCAACATGAAACATCAGCGAGTGTATTTCTAGCTGGCAAACCTACCCTGGCAGGCCATTACCAACCTAAGTCCACCATTCTTCTTTGAATTTCCTATTGGTCTTGTGCATCCTAATCTTTCTGATGCATGGGTGATGGCATATGACTGTCTCTGTGGGGTTATTGTACTTTCAAGCCCCTAAGATCTTGTGTCTCTGCCTCTTCTATTCTTCTACTCACTCCTCTGACATCTTTATGTCTCCATGGGTTACTACTTCCAGAATGGTCAGACACTTGGATTCATAATACTTTATACTCATCAAGAAATAATTTCAGCCATTTGTGGCTGATACCTTTCTATTCTATGTACTCATGTTTAAACTATTTTTATCTTGGTAGATAAAAAACATTTCTTTGGAAATGTCAAGTAAATGTAATGGCACTGTAATTGTAAATGGTAGACACTCAAGCTGAATACATCACTTTGATTCCAAAATACATTTATCTGGCTTCTTCTCAAGTCTGTCCTCCCAAAGTTCTATATAATGCTGCTCTTGCAGGTTTCCCTGGTGCTGTTTATATTCTGATGTGAATTCTGATTCCTCAAGAGGGGCTGCCCATGAGGAGGAGGAGTAGATCACTCAGGTGATCTCATGTGAACCTTCTCCACATTCTAACTGACTAAAGAAAGGCTACATTCTGTGATTGGACAATGGAATGGAAAGGTGGGACTAGAGGTCTTGGAGAGTTGGGGCAGTAGGAGAGAGGATGGAGGAAGAGGAAATGAAAGTCAATATGGAGTGAAACCACATGTCCAGGAGAAGTTGCAAATAGTAAGGGGTCTCCTAGCTGGGGAGTAGGTTAGTATAGTGACAGATCTGTCCAGTCTAGACATATAATAACTTGGTCATGTGGCTTTTTTATATAGGCTTATTGGGGTAAGACCCAAAGAGGGTCTTAGAATCCAACTAACCTGAGATAAAAGTTCCCCCTCCCCGACCAGTATAAACAGCTAGGGCTGCACTCTAAAACTGCAGAAGTGCCTAAATTAAATTCTGAGTGGGTCTGAGGGGTCTACAGTGAAGAGTCTACAGATACTGAGAAGCTCTCTCACCAATCCCCAAGCAAACCTCAGCAACCAGAAGCAGCACTCTAGCCCATTCTTGAATTTAGGCAGCACCAGCATCCAACATGGTTGGGTTTCCCTGAGCTTAAAGAAGGATCAAGGACCCTGGGTTACAACCACCTGTGAAATAACTTTCTTAAAGGCACAATAGGCTGATCCAAGTATCTCTTCCCAAGCAGCCTTCCCATTCTTGCTTCCCCATATCCCCCATGTCTAAACAGGACACTGCTCTACCACATGAGAGCTGAGATTATATATATATATGTATACATATATATAATTTTAAAACACTTAAAGATGAAAAACAATAAATAACTTCTGCATTTTGTGGGATGATATTTCTAATGGTTTGACAGGGATAGATTTAAAGGAAATTGACATGTTGTCAATCATCATTATTACAATGGTTACTATCTTGGTTTATCATGTTTTCTCAAAGAACAGGGATCTAAATAAAAATGTACAAGCCTTAGAAAAGGGATTAGAGGACCTAAAGGTACAGGATTTTATTGGTCAAGATAGGTGATAAAGAAGAGAAAAGGAAGGGTAGAAATCCCTGAGTCTAAGCTCTCTGTTTCCTCTCTGTCCAAAGTTACAACAATTACAAGTTACCCATTAAAATGACAACATATCTATAATTCATAAAATAGCTAGAGTTATCCACTCCAACCTAAGGGACTGGGACTATGACCTTCTTTTGCTTGCTTTTAGCTGAATTGGGGTGAAGAATTCCTTTCTGGGGAACAAGCTACCCTAGATTAAAGGTATTGACTTAATTATTTTTCCCAGTTTATCTTGGTTATTTTTATGAACATTCCTTCTTCTTCTTCCTTGAGTATTATCATCATGCTTAACAATCTTTGACCCAAAGACTAGATTTAGGAAACTACCAAGAACCAGATCTTTATTTTAAAAGAATTTTAATGAGAGAATTCTAAAACAAAATATAGTGTTTAAAATGATTTTCCCCTTAGAGATTTTATTTTTAATGACTGAAATGATAAACACCCCAAATCAAAGTTTCTATGAAAAATGACATGCTCTTGCTAATTTTTCTACTTTTCTCTGAACTTGTGTAGCCCAGGCTAGCCTTGAACTTTATATGTAGTCAAGGATGACCCTGGGATTACAGGTGTGCATTACCATGCACAGTTTATACAGTGTCGGGAATCAAACCCAGGACTTACTTGCTACATGCCTGGGAGACCGTCTACCAACTGAATTATTGTAGATCATGTTTTAGTTCAGATTGGTGGTTCCGAGAGTGCTGTAATGACAGCTTCGTTGAGCTGTTTAAAGGATTTGAAATGTATGCTGAACTTTTGTTATCATTCCTGAGGAGGATGAGTCTCCTGCCCTCCACTGCCAGCCTGCAACATATGTTTAAGGACTAAACTGAGATTTAAATAGCTGTAGTCTGGAAGTGCTTGTGGAAACCTCCCCACATTTTCAAGTCTGCTTTGAGCAAACAATGTTCATGCATGAATGCTAAGCACTTCAAGAAGGCTCCTGAACAACAGATATTTCAGTGATCAAGGGTTCCAGAAGTCAGGTTGATTCTTTGTGTCTCTGACAGAACCTATCACGCTTATAGAGAAGGCCTCTTTAAAACATGGAGATGATAGTTTGGCCTTTTAAGGTTGCTTTCTAACTTTGGCCTGTAGGTCAACATTAGCCCACTGAACCCTCAAGTCGCTTCCAAGTTCACCTGTTCCACAAACATTACTTTTTTTTAACTTCTCTTCTTTTTCATTTGTGTAGATGTTTGTATGTATGTACATGTGTAGGGATGGATGTGCATGTGTGTATATGTTGAGGTCAGAGGTCCATGTTTGGTATCTTCCTCAATCTCGCTTCACAGTATGTTGTGAGATAAGTTTTCTTATTAAGCCTGGATTTGGCTAACTTAGATGGCCAGTGAACCCCAGGAATTCTCCACCCCATAGGAACAGACTCTTTTTTAATATGGATTCTAGATATCTAGAATGCTAGTCCTTACTTGATCATATCTGACTTTGAGCCCACATGTAATCATATCCCCAGTCCATTTTTTTAAAAATAGTCATGTCAGAGTATTGATTATTTAGCCCATTAATCCACAAAGCCCTCTTCTCTCATTTTGGTCACTGTATTTTTTTTTTACAGTTTTATTTCATCTTATTGATCCATGATTAAAAAAAATCCTTCATGCATAACTTTTATAGTTTATTTTAAATTGTGTTAGGCTTTCCTGCTCTATTATCTATAGCATACTTTCATGGATCTTTGGTCACTGGGAATATGTTAAGACGTTTTCTCTTTAGGTAGGATCCCACTCTACATCCCGAGGCAGAACACCATTACTGTTACATGAACAGGGCACCAGCTTGAGAGGAGTGAGGATGGTTGAGTCCAGCTTCCTCTATGCCAAGCAAGACTAGGTCCCAGGAGTCTAGGTCACCAGATCCTCTCAGAAGCATAGTTCTGAGAGTTTGGACATCACTGGAGAACATGGTTCCTATGCGTGGTATGTTTGTAATGCCTCTTCTTATTGCCTAATAATACCTAAAGGTGGTGTACACTCTTTATCCCAATCTTCCAAAGCAGCAGCATAGGGCAAAGGTAAGCCAGGCATCTAGGTCCTATGGATGACCACACCCTTCCGACATCCTCAGCTCACTCAGTGACTCTCAGACTAAAGAGTCCACATGTCCCTTCATGATATGTTTCTCTCAGCAGATCTTCACAATGGAGGCTCTTTCATTTGGTTACACTGAAGAGCAACCAAAGCTGAGAATAAGAACTGGACTAGACAGGCCTTTTATACTGAAGGAGAAACAGACATAGTAGTTCAGCATGTCAAAGACTCCAGGAGCTGATTAGTCCCTCAAGTGCTGGGAACATACTTTCCTTTGGGCTGTCAATTAAGGATGAGAAGCCTTAGTCTGGAACACAACTTAATTAAACAAAACAAAACAAAATAAAAAAAACAAACAAAGCCCATTAACTGTGGGAGTTTTTAGTCAAGGAATAGGCACCACCAGCAGATTGGAATGTGCTCAGATGATGCATTAAGATGAAGGTGGAATATGGATGAACCAAGTTAGCAGATATTTGGGAAAACTCACAATACAGACACAAATAAAAAGATAAAAATAAAAGGAACACAATCTCCACCTAGCTGTTAGAGTAGGGAGCCTGAGTAGGCATTGGTCGAGGAAAGATTCTTTTTTGGTCAGGGCATCAAATAGTAAAAACCATTCCTGACTCTCAGCATGGTTGTACACTCCAGCAAAAGGCTTGTCTCTGACAAATGCCACTGAATAGCATTGGAACACATGGGTCGGAGGTCACAGAGGGAAAGAAGCACAGTCATTAAATCTGCACGTGGCTGTCGGGACCTTTTGTTTCTATGACTAATGAATTTGGGGAATGGAGAATTCCTTGCCTGCAAAATGGAGCTAAACATAAGGATTGAAGAAGAACATCTGATAAATGTTACAGACAATTCACTTCAGAGGCAGCTTCCCTTTCCACAAGCTTCAGCTATTGGGTCCATATTCCTGTCTCCTCATTACATGCCCTGGGCACAGACATGTCCCCTTTCCCTAGGGAGAAGGAAATCCGGCTGTCCATAATGTCCAAGGCCACAGCCTTTTGGTGCCTCCTTTCTTCCTCATGTCCTGTTCCTGGTCTTTCTTTGTTCCCTTGTGCCTCTCTGCTCCAGGTCTCTGGAATCGATAACTCTGAACGTGGGAGAGGTACGTATGATACTAATGATTTCGTGCAATTGTCAAGACTCAGAGGGGAAGTGCTGAGGCTGAAGCCGAGCTGTGCAGCTCACTCACGAACTGCTCCTTGCAACCAGCGAGCAGGAGACTCAGAGCTGTGATTCTTTGTCCATTCCTAGCTGAGCAGAAGGCCGTGCCACCAACATCGCAGTGACAGTCACAATGGCAACTACTAAGATTCGGAAAGTGTGTGAAGAAGACATTGGCTACGACTTTCAGAAATAAGGGGTGATGGGAAAGGACTTCTTTACCCAAGCACAAAGGGTCACGGGGACCTTCAGCTGGCGCAGGATATCGGACCAAGATGTGCAGTCCCTTAGCAGGATGCTTGCTCAGTCAGGGTGTTGGATACTAGTTCTTGGGAAGCCCCGGCTCTTCCAGCCTGTGTTCATTTTTTTTTTATCTTGGTGTTTCTCTCCCTCCACCCAACATCCCACTTATAGAAAGAACATATGTACTTTGTTAGCGGGTTGCTGGGGAATGTAGAGAGTGACAAGGGACAACTGAGCGCCCTAGAAATGTCACATCACTGACTTCCTGGCTACAAAGATCTGGGGGCACAGTGTTTGGTGCTGCCTTTGCTGGTTGTAACTAGCTCCTCAACCTGAGGATGATTCAGTGACCAAGCCCGTTCCAAAGGCCTGCGAATAAACAGATATTCTGAGAGAGCAGGTGGCATCTTCCTCTCCTAGCACGTTCTGACTACCCACATGGTGAGCAAGTGAGTGGAGTCTTAGAGAAGGAGGCTGGTAGAAATACTACGGAAAAGCACATCATACTCCAAACCTACCTCCATTGTTCATAAAGTGCGACACTTTCCTAAAGACGAGTGCTAAAGGTGCCGGTCATTCTGCTGTTAAATGTGTTCAGCCTTTCCTTCAGATCCTCTTCGTCTATATTTGTTGCGATGCAGTCAACTAAATTCTCATCTCTCACCTCACCTTCCCACAGATGTGAGATTACCAATGGGAAGTCCTCGCAGATACCGTGGGACCCCCACCATCTACTGAGTTTTAGAATAATTACAATTAGTCATTATTCTGCCTTGACTTATTTATTTAATCAGCATTTATTGTATACTTACTGTGCTGGCCAAAAGGGGTAGAGGAGACAGAGAGAGAATTAAAATTTTTCTAGCAGACATACAAAAAAAAAGGGGGGTTGAATTAACTTCCATGTCTTACTTGACTATTATATATATATAAAAATATATATACAATATATATATAAATATATATACAATATGTATAATATATATTTATATATATATATAAATATATAATTATCTGCAAACATTACTGGGATACTTTATGCCATTTTAATGGCTCAGTCTGCATTCTGCATTTCAAGTCCTTGATATCTTCAGAGAGCTAATGGGTTCCAGGACAGAGACTGTGTCTGTATACACACAGAACAATTAAAAACATTCCCCACTCTATGCTTGTGGTCCTTAATTACAGAGCAAATGAAAAATCTGCATACTGGGTTGGAATTAGCTAATAAACTACTTAACAGGCCAGACTGCCTCAGGAAATTCTGGTAAGAAAAAGAGAGTCTCCAAAATATATAGCCCTGAAATGAGATCATGAAAGAAGTTGGGAAAAAAAAACTGTTGTAAAGAACAAAGAACACAAAGGAGAAAAGCAAAACAATCAAACAAAACCAGAGAGTGGAGAACTAGCGAGCAAATAGCACTTGAAATATTGAGTACAGTCATTTGTCTAAGGGAGGAAAGATCCCAAATATGAATAACCACCTTCAGTAATTTGGATCCAATGTGAAGATTCATGAACTGGAAGAAAATGACCTGCAGTTCCACCACTAGGTAAACCCTCATTTATGGATTGTGTAAGCGTTTTGTGGCCAAGATTTGCAGTGTTTTCAATGAAAGACAGCTTGTTAATTTTTTAAATAACCATCAATTATTTAAAATAAGTACAATTGTCCTGGTGGTGTAGCTTAGCTGTTTCCAGAGGGGCCCTGCCAATGCCTGACAAATACAGAGGGGCATACTTTCAGCCAACCATTGAACTGAGCACAGGGTCCCCAACAGAGGAGCTAGAGAAAGGACCTAAGGAGCTGAAGAGGTTTGCAACCCCATAGGAGGGACAATAATATGAACCAACCAGTATCCCCAGAGCTCCCAGGGACTTAATCAAAAACCAAAGAGTACACATGGGGAGACCCATGACTCTAGCCACATGGGTAGCAGAGGATGGCCTGGTTGGACATCAATGAGAGGAGAGGCCTTTGGACCTGTGAAAGCTCATTGCCCCATGGTAGGGGAATGCCAGGTCAGGGAAGCAGGAGTGAGTGGGTTAGTGAGCAGGGGGAGTGGGGATGGGATAGGGGGTTTTCAGAGGGGAAATGAGAAAAGGGGATAACATTTGAAATGTAAATAAAGAAAATATCTAATAAAAAAGAAGTTACTTATTCTATTAAAAAAAGGTTGAAATACTTTTTCAATGTTTAAAACCCAGAGAAAGGGGAAAAAAGAGCTACTACTGAATGAGTCCTTCCACATTCAATATGATAATAGTCACTGTCTACTGCAAGGTAGGTCCTTGGTAGGGCTTTGGTTTAGGAGGCTGCAATCCTTCTTCTTAGCAGTTGGTCAGCTTTGGGAAGTAAGGTCAGCAGAGATAAAGGAGAAGATGAATCCCATGACTGTGGTAAGCGCAGGCCACAGGCAGACTTCCTTTAACTTCGGAGTGACTGATTCCAAAGACGTGGGGCTACCTTCTCAATTCCAGGCCCAAAAGATCTGACAGGAACACACAAGGGATACATATATACAAAGCGAAACATTCATACATATAAAATAAATCCAGAATACGATAATAATAACAACAAGGTAGGTGTCTCCCAAGGAAGGATATCTGAAGTTGACCTCTAGTCTCCACAAACAGACAAATGCCCAGCTGCAAACATATGTCTACACACATACCCATGCACTCACGTAATTCTGAACCAACCTTGATCCATTCAAGTGCAGATTTAATGTAGAGTAAATCTGGCAGGAAGTCAAAGCTAGACTGTGATTGATGACATCTCTCAGGGCTGAGCTGATCCTGTTACTGATGGAATCACTATCAAAATCTCACTTTGCTTCGTGCATATATGGTATTGGGACGAGCTGGAACTAACCCCCTTGCCCCGTGTAGAATTAATCATATTTTTGGGTGCAGCACTAGACAACAGTCCCATTCAGATGTACAAATGTCAGGAGGGAACAAAGACTGGTGGGCTTTTAACATTTGACATTCGTTAAGAGGCAGTGGCTGAAATTAGTTAGCATTCCTGGTGATTAATCTCCACTATGTGTGACCACAAGAGATGCCCAGTCACTTAGCCAGCTCTTTCCTTGGCTTCTGCTGAAGGACGAGGCATGTTTCTAAAACCGTTGGTTTAGTCTTAGTCATTTAATAGCTGTATTTTGCCAACAGCTTGAGAGTTTAACAGAGACAGAGAGAAAGGGGGGGAGGGAGGGAGGGAGGGAGGGAGAGAGAGAGAGGAGAGAGAGAGAGAGAGAGAGAGAGAGAGAGAGAGAGAGAGAGAGAGAGAGAGAGAGAGAGAGAGAGAGAGAGCCCGTTTCCTGCTGGAAAATTCTGGAAGTTTGCCATAAGTGTTATAGACATTGCTCCATTGCTCTTAGGAAATTCCAGCTTTATGGAATGAGGCAAATGGAGTATGAATTTCACTGTCAGTAGGGAATGTTGAAGAAAAAAGAAAAATGAAGTGAGCTGCTTGGTTCTATGCTGTCAACTTCTTTGGTCGTATGAAGGCTGTAAGGTTTAGCTTATTTCCAGGCACCAACTGTTGCTTGTTTGAGGTTTAAATGTGAGTTTCAGCATTAGGAGTACAGAGCGAATGAAGTATTTCTTGACTTTGACACATTTATACGGTCCTCAAGGGTAATTGTGTCGTCTTGTTTACATTCTTGCTTTCTAATAGTAAAATCACTATTATTTCCAATTAAAACCCTATCCTGTCAGCAAACTCCATGTTCTAAGAGGTGATCAACTATTTGGGGGCTTTCTTTGCTACAGTGATCTTAATTTCAGAAATATCTAGAAATGAGCAATCACAAATATCAGTAATATTCACCCAAGCCAGCAGTATTTGTTAGAATTACTACATCGTGGCTGGGAGATAACTTGATTGATAACTTGATTGATAAGCAGATGACTTGATTCCCAGCATCCATGGGCAAAGCTGGATGTAGCAGCCTGTAATCCCACTGCTGGTGAGCTAGAGATAGGGGATTCTGGAGCTAGCAGATCAGCTAGCCTTTGCCATCAGAGTTCCAGACAAAGTGAGAGAGCCTGTCTCAGAAAATAGGGTAGTCCCTTATATAGGAAGACACGTGTTATCAACCTCTAGTCTCTACATGCATGTGAATACACACGCACACTCGTGTGAACATGTATGCATGCTTACCCACCACATGCAAATGTGCACCGCTCATTAATGATTATTTCTTTTCTTGGCCATAAGAAGCAGGTGATTCTAAGAATGGATGACCTAAATATTTTCCACAGCTATTCTTGCAAGGACCCATGACCTACCTGCATTTTAATGGAGAGGTTGACTATATATAATGTGTGAACACATTGATATTCTCTGTGATGGAAAATTATGTAGAAACCACAGAAAACACATATCTTTTTTAGTGAAGGAAGCATTTCCCCTGGATTGCATGCTAGTTAAGGAATATGCTATTTCCTTGGTTTTTCACAGAAAATAGACTTCTATCACATGACATCCATGCAACTTCCTGACTGCACTCCTCCGCTGGGGTGGTTGATATTTTTGTTATGCACCATGAAGGGCTTCATAGTATAAATCAGAAATTCTCTGTAACACTTAAGTTCAAGCCTACTGGGTCAAACAAATTCTTTAGCATACCAACTCCAACCCTGGATAAACTTGTAGGCTCCTTAAATCAGAGTAGCTGTTAGAACTTACCGCATGGGTATACTAAGCAATAAGGATTAAGCTGCTTCTTAATAAAGTGTGTTAGTGTAAAAGGAAGTTGATAACTCTCCTTGCCATTATCATTACTGTTTTAAGAGAAGTTGGATATCTTTATGAAACAATTGACTCTGACGATACCTCCCCCAGGCAGAGGACATCATTGGTTATGCCAAGCAAACAATTTCTTTATACACCATGGTACCAAATGTCCAGAATTGAAGCAAGTTCTCAAAGAGGTCTCTGCAGTAGCAGAGGATCATCGCACCATTGTTCACAACATTCGAGTTGTAAAATTAACTATGGGTAGCCAAACGCCTCACACACAGAGGAAGGAATATTAAGTGAAAATGATCCAGCCTTCCAAAGGAGGGATATGCTTTCCTGTCATTACAGAATAGATGAAACGTGGAGTGAGGTCATCCAGTTATAAGATAAACACAGCATACAAAATAATTAAGTGACAAGGACAGAAATGAGAATGGTGGAGTAGCATTGGGGGCTGGGGGTGGAGGAAGGTTGGGTTGATGTTCAACCAGGATAGAGATTCAGTTGAAGAGTGGAAGCTCAGATGGAGAGTTCTAGTCCAAATAACTCAGGATTCTCTGCCTCCCAGGATTCTGGAAAGTGACATTCAAGAGGTTATAGGTCCTCTTGGTGTGTGCCAGCATGTGAGGCTGCAGGTCAAAGCTCCATTGTGCTGCTAGCCAGCTCAATTTCACAAAACTTCAATGCCATGAGCAGACGAATGCTCATACGGCCCCAGCAAAAGGCTAAGGAATGCTTAGTGGAGCCACAAAGGAAAGGACTCAAGTGATCAATGCTCTTAATAGCAGTGGAGAAATGTGTATGTGCTCCTAAGTGCTGAAGAGGTAAATTAATATGTGTTAATAATATTAACCAAATATTAGTGATGTTTCAGGAGACATATTAGTCATAAGAACACAGCACCAAGAGGCAGGGACCCTCATGAAGTACTCTGCCCATCTACAGTGATACCCTTTGTCCATTCAGCTCCTTTATGTGCCCAGGAGTTGCAGATCCACAGAACACTCACTCATCACGTAGCATAGGTGACATTTGGTGATGTGCAGGCAAGTGTAGAGTCAGGAAATCGACCTTGTCAACCATTAGGATTAAACTGACGTGTTTGGTGTAAACCAGTGAACAGTTTCCCAAGATGTTTTCATGGCATCATTTTTCAATTTAATAAATATCCTTTAGTGCTTGCTAGAGTGTAAGTCCTTATGTCAATCACTGGGGCCAGGCCTGGGGGAATGAGGAAAGTTAAAGAGGACAGCACCCTTGGCAGTCCAAGAGAAGAGCTGGAGCTTTGAGGCTATGTTTGAATAACATCCAGAATGATTAGGAAGGAGGAACTGAGAGGCAGAACGACAGGGCATTTGGGGCTGACAGAGTCGTAAATCTGTACAAGAACATACAGGATGTGCATGCGGAGGCTTCTAAAAATATCCATAGTACAGGCATGAGGAGCAAGGAAAATATAGCCGCGCTTTCCACCCTAGGGAGATTCAGTTTAAAGTTTGCATGCAGGGCTGTGTCTGACTTATCCCACTGCTGCACTATTTGTTGTCTCTGGCATACAGCAAGTGCTTGCAAATTTTATCGAATGACAAAGCCAGAGATGAGGGGACTATGACAGCCGAGGGAGAGGTCCCAGCTGTCTGAAAATACCAGACTCAGCACTTGGACTTTATCTTTCATATGGTAAATAAAACAAAACAAAGCAAAACATACTTCAGCACACTAAGCCCCTTTTGAAAGTGATGTTAGCTCTATGTTCAACAGCTCTCTAGAGGCTTTGGACAATGAAGATGTCAGATCCCCTGGAATAGGAGTTACAGACAGGTATGACTTGCCTGTGGTTGCTGGGGATTGAACCAGGGTCCCCTGGAAGTACAGTTAGTGCTCTTAACAGCTAACCCATCTCCAGCCCAGCCACTTTTCTTTAATTCTTTATCTGACTTCCAGGTTCCATGGTTTTGACTCAGAGCTTACTAGAGACTCATCATTTCTCATTATTTTTATTTATTCTAGTCTTTATCTGAGCATAAGAAGTGATATTTATAGTGGTTGACTACTACTATATAGACTTTTTGCAGGAAGGAACCCTGAATTCTATTTGCCCTTAAAAACCATTTAAAATTTTTGTGTGTGTGTGTGTGTGTGTGTGTGTACATGTGTGGATATATGAGAATGTGTGTGTGTTCATGTGTATGAATGTGTGTCTGTGTGTGTACATGTGGTTATATAGGAGTGTGCCTGTGTGTCTGCGTGTCTGTGTGCATATGTGTGTGTACATGTGTGTGTGTATGTGTGTATGTATGTGCATGTATGTGGAGTACACTGCCAGGAGAGGTTGCCGGTTGCTGTGGGTAAGGAGTTATCGTGATTGTGAGCTGCCCAGTGTAGGTGCTAGGAACCAAACACGTGCAGAAAGTGCTCTTGCCTGCTGAGGCCTCTCTGCCGCTCCTTCTGTTTCGTTTTTAAATGTGACATTCCGTTTACATCCCAGCCTTTTTTTTCTTTTTAAGTAAGATCACTTATTCTTAGCATCTCCCTTTCTCCCTTAGCTTTTTCTAAAGCATGAAATCTAGCACCCACAAAATCACTTTATGCTCATCCCAAAGGCCATTGTAAGAGAAATCATCTTATTTTTTTTTAAAAAAAAATGATGCATTGTTATACTTTTATAAAACCACTGTCTGGTATTTGCTGAGAAAACCCTTATTTCAATGTGCAGATTATCTAGCAACAACAAGAAGAATCCATTTCATGGATGAGGTCAAGAAACACAGAGTTGGGTAAAAACTTTAAAAGCCCCCACTTTCTTCTAAAGGAAACAAAACAAAACAAAACAGCTCAAACCAATTTGGAATTTTCAAATTGCTTTGAAGGCACTAGTCCCAGTTTCCCAATAAAATAATGCCATTTATTTTGCAGTTTTTATCATGTAAACAGAAGCCTGAATCATTTTTGTAATAAACTGTTGGACCAAAAAAGAATTTTTCCCAAGATAGAAAGCTAAGACGCAGCATGCCAAAGACTGAATTATTCCCAGCTGTGAAAGTAGATTTCATCTTTGCTGGGAATGCTGGGAGAAGCTGATCTGTGCCACAGTACGACACTGAAAAGACAGTGAGTAATTAGCAATTAGCAATACAAGTCAGTCAGCAAGCATCATGTGCATGCAGAGACTTAAACATGGTTGGAAAAAACGTTTCAATTTCCATACAATGTGCCTAGTCTAAGAGAAATCACACTTTGAAAGTGAACAGATAATCACGTGTACTACATATGATGATAGCAATATTTTTTATGAAGTTGAAGTAATTAAAGTTTGTAGAAAGAGTCGGTGATAGGAAAACATTCATGGCAGATGCCTCACCATAAACAAATAAACAAACAAACATATACATATATTTATTTTTTTCACTCAGTGGTTCCTAACAATACCACCAGCAGCATGTGTCTGGTTGAGGATTTTGCATTTTAATGGTAATTTTTGGCATCATTATCCAAAATATTCACCATATTAACCTGTTTAGTAATTGTGGTACTATTAGAAACATTCATTTACATAAAAAGTTATTCAAGCACCTTCTATGATATGCAAAGCCTACACTGAAAAATCTGAATGCAGTTGCCTGTGGGTCAAGAGTGAAGTTGAGCTATTCAAACCAAGAACTAACTTAACAATTCTGAGTGTTGTAAGTACACATTCCAGGAATATTTTTGTTAGATAATGTAACAGGGCTAAGATGGAAACAGAATGCACATTGAGAACTCTGAAGTGGGCAACAGTGAAGGAGGGGTCCAAGAGCAGGAGAGAAAGGCGAGAGGTGGGAGTGGGGGAACTAGAGACACAGAGGAGGAAGAGGGGCAGCGAGAATCATGTAAGTCAAGAGGTCTTACCCAGGTAGATAAAAATCATGTGCTCACAGAACCCTGAGTGTCCCAAACCACAGACAAATACTTTCCTAGATGAAATTGTAATAATTTGAAACTATGGCGTCATCAATAAAAAGTAAACACATAATTTCCAAAAAATAAGAGGGTATAACTCCAGTGAGACTCATGGAAGATATGCTAGGCTTCTTCAACACTCAATAAAATTCATCCATCAACAACAACAGAGCACAGGAGAAACATCGGAACACATATGTAATACATATGCATGCAATATAATTAATGGATTATATATTATTTATATATACATATTATATAAATAATATATTACATGCAATGTAAATAATGGATTGTAGATGACAGCCACAAGTAAACATTTTAAGTGCAATTCACAGCAGTGGTTCCAAATATAAAATACTAGAAAATCCACCAATATGATTACACTGAAAATATTTCAGAGATTTTTAAAGATGATTCAGTTGAATGGAGACATAGACCATATTCATGTTTGCATAATGGAATACTGTTAAGGATGCATTGATCAGCCATTTTCCAGATGTTGTCATTAGCACCTCACATGTTACTGTGAGAGTAACAGTCAGTAACACTGAGCGGTGTTTGCTTTGCTTAGGTGTGTGTGCTGATCAAAAGGTCACACCTGGAGAGTTAGGTCTTGCATAAAATGTGAAATGTGTTTACTCAAAGAATGAAATTGGTTCAGACAAATAGAATTCCCTTAAACACACTTAATAAAGGCAAATCAATACCCCCAGACAGATGTGAGTACGTACGTGAGTGTATGTACTGATGTGGAAGCTAAATATCGACACCTGCTGTCTTCCTCTATCACTTTCCAGAGCATCTTTTAGACAGTCTCCAGACCAGGAGCTCAGGTTTCGCCCAGGGTGAAGCCCTAGGGATTAACCTGTGTTTGCTTTCCCCAGGACTGGGATTACAGACACACACAGATGGTCCAAACTTAAGTTCCTATGCTTGTGTATCAGGTCACCTCACTACTTTCCAGGTCTCTTTATTTTGTCACCTTCCCTCTCTTAGCCTAGTCATAGAGGAAATCCAATATTCTCTCAAAAACTGACTCTACTAAAAAGTTCAACCACTCCAAGTTGCTTCTTCGTCCTTTGTGGCTTGTCTGCAACAACAAGCAAGATCAGCTGGAAGAACACCAGTTGACTTTGTCACGGTAACTCCTGAGTTTTCACTATACTCTGAAGAGACCAAGTCCTAAAAAGCACTTGGAAAACAAAAGTAACTGGCAGGAGTCAGCAGTGCCCAGTGGAAAATCAATAGGAGACCACATAAACGGCATGGTGAATAAACACAGAGTCTGTTGGCCATAGTCTCTGTTCCTTGCATCCCACATTTCCAGTTCCCTTTCTGATATTTATATGTTCATTTGCTTCCCTATACCCTTCCACCTTTGTAATCTGGGGATGGTGGCAGTAGCTTTCTTTTCTCCACTCTCACCATCAATAAACACATAGACACAAGTCACCTTTAGGGAAGTGTTTTAAGGCCCTCCTGCCTTGTCTTCAGTATATCTTCTAGGTAACCTGGCAGAGGGGATAAATGTTTCATGGAAACTTGAAAGAAATATTTAACAATTTCTCTCACATATCCAGCAATCCAGTCATTTATGGGAGATTCTTTATGTTACTTTGGACAATACAATCTGAATATTAGCATGGAAGGGAAAAATTGAGAATACTTTATTTATGGGCAGTAATCCAATAAATAATTAACATAGGGCTATTTGGGAAGGAAAAGTGCAAATGTTTCCAAGAGATGGGTAGTTAGTTAGTTGACAAAGAAGAGTACAGTTTATAAGTCTAGAAGTGTGTGTGAAGGAGAGGGATGGGCCACATGGACCTGCCATTTGGCAGAGAAGAATCCATACATTGACTCCTACAAATGGCTGAGTCAAAACTTTTGTTTGAAAAGGCTCAGAAATAATTGGAAGAGAATGCCCAGATCTCGGTATAACCTGCCAAAGTCACGTGATACTTCAGTGCTAGCGTCTTGTCTAGAGAAGTTGTATGGATGGAGACTAAATATACGTAGACACACTCTTCTAACAAATACACTGTTGGCTTTGAATTCAGCTTGAAGTTTTTATTCTTTGCCATGATTTGAATGTGTCCAGCAGTTTCTGTCTTAAAAATTCAGTCCCTGCCCAATGTTGAGCGGTGTGACTGATCCCTCTTCCCTTACTGGTGGCTTCACTACATTACTGAGGGAAGGCAAGAGGGATCCTTAGAAAGGAGCTCAGCACCTGCCCCTTGTCATGTACACGTACTGTTGCTTTCCCACCATTCACCATGAGTTGACACAGCAAGAAGACCCTTACCTTGCAAGGCTCCCTGCCTTTGGATATCTCTGTTTCCAGAACCTTAAGAAAAAAAATCTTTTCTTTATCAATTACTTAGTCTCTGGTATTGTGTTATAGTAGATGAAGCAGTCTTAGGGAGGTGTTGTAAATATTAAGTGAAACACAATATATAAAGAACCTAAGTACTTAATAAATGTTAGCTGTGTTGAGCCTTCCTGTTCCTTGCAGATACCCATAACACTATCAGTGTGCCATGGGGAGGCAGAGATGATTCATTTAGGGATCTGACATGAGATGTAGCCCACGGATCCCCAGTATTATTTTTACTTTTGCATCTACATTCACTTGGAAGATGACCTCTTTGTCTCTCTTCCATAACACAAGAGATATGAGTACCAATTAAACCACTGGGATTTCTGGATTAAAAAATGTGGTCAGTGACCCACTCAGCCATCAGTCATCCTAGGAAACTGGTTTGCTTTGGTTGTGGCTGTAAAACCTGTACAACAAAATGAATTGCCTGGCAAGGTATGTTGCATTAGTGACACCTTTATTTTGGGGTAACCAACAGCTGTGTGATTGGACTTAAAGCCATCTCAGTAGGAGGGAATTAATGTCCGGCACTATAACCCTAATCAAGTTCTCAAGACTGAGAGGCATAGACTCTACTTTCTTGTATCAATATAACTTCTAATATCATTTTAAATACTTACTCCTTATACCCATATAGATGGTTGTAGCTCTCACCCCTCATCAACAAAGTTTCTTTTTGCAGCAGATGGAGACTATCACAGAGATCTACAACTTGTCAAAATGCAGAGAAGAAATGAGCCTGAGATCCCAGCTCCAACCAATACCTCGATGACATAACGCCTACACCCAAGGTTCCAGGGGAAACACACAAAAAATGGGGTAGAAAGATTGTAAGAACCTAAGGACCTAGACACTTGCTGGGAGACAGTGGCCTCTAGACACGATAGAGAAGTTGCACCAATGAGATCTTAACAATACAAAGGTGTAAAAAAAAAAGGAGTTGCATAATGATAGCACCAGTTGACAGGCCAACATATACAGAAGGAATTTCACAAGCTCCACCGCCCCAGATGAAGAATTATAGGCAATCAATGGGCGCAGAATAAGGGAGAAACAATTTTCTCCAGAAATGAGGAGTTCCCTAATAGGTTATCTAATCCTCAGAGGTCAGCCCTAAATCCACACACATACTTGAAATACTAAATGGAGTCAGCTGGTGTGTGTATGTGTGTGTGTATGTGTGTGTGTGTGTGTGTGTGTGTGTGTGTGTGTGTGTTTAAAGAAGAGATCATGATTTTGAGAGTGAGTAAGGGGATATGGGAGAATTTGAAAGAGAAGAGAGGCATGAGAATGATATAAATACACTCTGCATATATGAAATACTCTAAAGAAATTAAAAATATAAACAGTCTCCGTGTGAACTCAAGCCGAAATAAAGAATAAATTAAAGAAAAACTATGTCTGTGATTTGGCAGGAAACCCACAGAGAAGGGGAAACTGCAGGTGACAAATAGAAATCGGAAACACTTTTAAATCTACAGAAACGTTGAAATTATGGTTCAAAGATGGGATCAGTGCACGAGGTCATCAGTTAGGAAACATAAACTTGGCCTAATGAATGGCGGGTGGTAAGGCCTGTCCCTCTCCGAACCCAGGAGAGGGCTGGGGCAACAAATGTTGGCATTTCTGCCTCCTACCTAAATAGATGTGAAGGCTCCTGTCTAAAATAAACATCTCCTTTCCTACTCTTCACGTCCATGACTGGCCTACAGTCCACTCTGCAGCTGCCAAAGCTAGTGGCTGTTATGCAAACTTGCTATTAGAGCATTCTAGGAAACACACAACCACAGTCTGGGCGGAAGCTGTGAGGTAAGCTCTGCTTCCACACAACTGTTCTTTACTGACACCCACCAGGGCCAAAACGGATGCTCAGGCTCCTGAGTCACTGACTCCACGTCTTCGGAGGAGTCCCAAACTGCCGATGGCTTCCGTGGCTTCCAAACATCTGCGCTGCTTGGGTCCCGTGACCATTCCTTTGCTTCATTTTACCTTTGCCAGCTAAAGAGTGAGTCAGACCAAAAGGCAAGCCGTTTGTGTAGAGAGATTATCTTGTGTGCTGTATGGATGCATCACCCGTCAATTAAAAGGTCTCTGGCCTATAGCTTAGGCAGGAAATAGGAGGTGGGACATCCAAGAGGAGAAAGAATTCTGGGATAGAGCCAGGTGGGAGATTCATTCAGGAAGATGTGATGAGACAGACAGATGGTACCTGAGCACAGGTAACCAACCAGCCATGTGTCAGAACGTAGGTCAATGTGGGTTAGTCTAGTCAAAGCAGAGCCTAGCTATATGGCCAAGGTATTTGTAAATATATTTTGAACCCGAGTCTTATTTCTGGGAGCCTGGGACTGATGGAGAACCGACCCTAACTTCTACATCATTGTATTTATTTTCCACTACCTTTATCTCACAGGCTACACAGTTACTGCTAGATAGCAACGTGTCATCCATGCTGGGCCTGGGAGAGAGGAATGATGGTCGTTATCCATTAGAAACACATAAGAGGATATGAAGAGTACCTTGAGGTTCCCTGTATCTAAATTACGTTTCTGAAACACTACCTTAGACTCCAATAAAGAAAACATCCCGTGCCATTAAAAGCAAAGTAAGAAAGTATGTGCTTAAATTTGGTTTCAACGATCAGTGTAGACTTTCTGGAGCTTATGTGAAGACTCTCTCTCCCTCCCCCATCTCTCTTATGTGTACATGTATGTACATATGTGGTCTCTTCAAATTTAATATGTTGCAGCTTGTCTATATCTAAAAAATTAGAAACACATGGAAGACAGTCTGTCATTCGTGCCAGCTTTTCTATACGTTAAAATGTTGTGACATATTCTGAAGGAATGTGTCACAAGTGTCTCAGTCTTTCTCACTGCGCAGATTCTGGTCCTCCCTTGCACCAGCCTCCATTAACAGGTTTCATATGCGGCACGGAAAGCCAGAGGCTGTTCCTCCAGATGAAGAATCTGGTCTTTCATAAGCACACGTTCCTGGAACTGATCAAAGACTGATGTGCAAACACATGGTGAGTCACAGGATAAACTTTCATCAGAAACAAATAAATTCAAGTAATCCACCAGAATGTATTTATTATAAATCATTTACCTCGAGGAACAGAAACTAAGGGATACACAAATAATTTAAATATCTACACTCAAGCATTCACACATAAAATACAATTAACACAGGGCAAAATACCAGCAACTTTGTGTGTGTGTGTGTGTGTGTGTGTGTTTGTACATAAGTGTGAGTGCATTTCTATGAGCATGCAGAGCCCAGAGGTTCTTGCCAGTATCTTCCTCAAATGCTCTCCATCTTATTTTTTTAAGGCAGGATCTCTCACTGGACCTATGGCTCAGTGATTCTGCTAAACTGGCCAGCTAGTTCAAAAGATGCTCCAGTCTGCTTCTTCATCACTGTGATCACAGGCACATCCTACAGTGCCTGCCTTTTCTATGTGGGTGTTGGGATTCAAACTCAGGTCCTTAGATTTGCACTTTACCAACTGAGCTACAACCCCAGATACCCACTATCTTTTTTTTATATAGTTTACTAAGTTCTGGAAACACACACACACACACACACACACACACACACACACACACACCACACTTTATATTTTAAGAAAAGCCCCATTTCACTTGCTTAAACAAACTATGCAGTTATGAAATATTTAAACTGGCCTGGATCTTTTCATCATCCCATATCCTCTATCTGTGGCAATTTCTAGCACCCAGCAGCTTACTTTGCATCCTGGAATAAACTCTTAAACATTTCTTTTCATAGCTTCTTTACTCCTTGGCCTCTTAACTGGAAAAAAGGTACCAATAGCCACAGTTATCTAGCAAGATTATAATGAAGAATAAGAAATTTGCCAGTGTATGCTGTCTCCTGTTTCTTTTTGGCGGCACTCAGGGCTATGAATTTTCCTCTTAGCACTGCTTTCATTGTGTCCCATAAATTAGGGTATGTTGTGCCTTCATTTTCATTAACTTTCAAAAAGTCTTTGATTTCTTTCTTTATTTCCACCTTGACCAAGTTATCATTGAGTAGAGCATTGTTCAGCCTCCATGTGTATGTGGGTTTTCTTTTGTTTTTGTTGCCATTGAAGACCACCCTTATTCCATAGTGATCTGATAGGAGGCATGGGATTATTTCTATCTTCTTGTATCTGTTGAGGTCTGATTTGTGACCAATTATATGGTCAATTTTGGAGAAGGTACCATGAGGAGCTGAGAAGAAGGTGTATTCTTTAGCTCTAGGATGAAATGTTCTATATATATCAGTTAGTTCCATTTGGTCCAAGGCTTCAATTAGATTCACTGTGTCCCTGTTTAGTTTCTGCTTTCCTGAACGATCCATTTCAGAGAGCGGGGTGTTGAAGTCACCCACTATTATTGTGTGCGGTGCGATGTGTGCTTTGAGTTTTAGTAAAGTTTCTTTTACGAATGAGGGTGCCCTTGCATTTGGAGCATAGATATTCAGAATTGAGAGTTCTTGATGGTGGATTTTTCCCTTGATCAGTATGTAGTGTCCTTCTGTGTCTTTTTTGATGACTTTAGGTTGAAAATCAATTTTATCCGATATTAGGATGGCTACTCCACCTCGTTTCTTGGGGCCATTTGCTTGTAAAATTGTTTTCCAGCCTTTTACTCTGAGGTAGTGTTTGTCTTTGACACTGAGGTGCGTTTCCTGCATGCAGCAAAATGCTGGGTCCTGTTTACGTATCCAGTCTGCTAGTCTATGTCTTTTAATTGGGGAATTGAGACCATTGATATTAAGAGAGATTAAGGCATAGTGATTATTGCCATCTGCCATTCTTGACGCTATCTTTATGTTTGAGTGGTTATCTACTTTTGGGTTTGATTCAAGAAGGTTATTATCTCATTTTTTCCAGGGTGTTGTTTCTCTCCCTGTATTGGAGGTTTCCACCTATTATCCGTTGCAGGGCTGGATTTGTGGAAAGTGCTGGTGGAATTGCAGGCTGGTACAACCACTCTGGAAAGCAGTCTGGCGGTTCCTCAGAAAACTGGGCATGACACTCCCGGAGGATCCGGCTATACCACTCCTGGGCATATACCCAGAGACTTTACCTGCATGCAATAAGGACACATGCTCCACTATATTCATAGCAGCCTTATTTATAATAGCCAGAAGCTGGAAAGAACCCAGATGTCCCTCAATGGAGGAATGGATTCAGAAGATGTGGTATATTTACACAATGGAATACTACTCTGCAATTAAAAACAATGAATTCACGAAATTCCTAGGCAAATGGTCAGAACTTGAAAATATCATCCTTAGTGAGGTAACCCAATCACAAAAGAACACACATGGTATGCAGTCACTGATAAGGGGATATTGACCCAGAATCTCGGAATACCCTAGACACAATCAGCATATCAATAGATTTCTAAAAAGATGGAAGGAGAGACCCCTGGTCCTGGAAAGACTGGATGTAGGGGAACGCCAGGACAGAGAAACGAGAGGGGGTTGAATGGAGAAAAGAGGGAGGGAAGGGGGCTTATGGGACTTTCGGGGAGGGAGGAAACGGGAAAGGGGAAGTGATTTGGAATGTAAATTAAAAAAATAAAATAAAATAAATTAAAAAAAAAAGAAAAGAAATTTGCCAGGCAGTGGTGGCTCATACCTTTAATCCGAGCACTCAGGAGGCAGAGGCAGGGGGATTTCTGAGTTCAAGGCCAGCCTGGCTTACTAAGCAAGTTCCAGGACAGCCAGGGGAGATGGCCTTAACCCACACAACACTCGTGTGCACCGTGAGGACCTGGGTTCAGATCCTTAGCATTCACACGAAAGCCAGATTTGGTGGCTGTACACCTGTAATCCCAGTACTGAGGGTGGGTCAGAGATGTGGCTGTCCAGAGCTCTCTGGCCAGCTAGGTTAGCTTAGTGAGTGTACACATACAAAGGAACACACAAACATGCACACCACATACATACACACACATGACCAAATAAGTGAAAATGTTTTACCTATTATTTATCAAATATGGCGAGCTCTCAAAACAGTACTATTCCCGTAAAATGCTAGGTATTTGTTCCCCTGTACACTTAATGCTATTGAGATTTTGGAGCCATTTAACGTGTTTCCTGCTGCAGAGTAATGTGGATACATCCTCTGAGGTGAGCTGAAAACCTTCTGGTCATCTTTGCACTCCTCTAACAAAATACTGAGATGCTAAACTTAGAATAGAATAATTTTCTTTAGCTGACAGTTTGGGGGTTCTAGTCCAAGACAGGGTGTGTCTTCTGCTTTATGATGGGGTGCTTGTCTTTGAACTTGTCACTCTGGAATCTTGGTGGGGTTGCAGGATGACAAGTGAGCAGCATGTGGCAGGGTAAAGTACTCAGCGTGGGACTAGGAAGCCAAAAGAAAGGGGAGAAAGGGCCAGGTACCCACAATCCCCTTCGACAACTTGAGGTCACTGACTGAGTATCTCCCATAGTGCCCACCTACGTGTCCAACAATATCCAACATCGACATTTTGAGGACCAACTCTTTGAAAAACTGTCACCCTCTGGGGGAAAGCTGACATCCAGCTACAGCGCTGTCCCTGTCAATAAACAACCAAGGAATCAGCATGCTGCATGCACACACCAAAGTTCAACCTGCAGCAAAGTACAATGCGGCCGCCCTGCCAAAGGATGACACTGGAGTACCAACCCAAGCCGGTATGCCAAATTCAAGCAAGTTTAAATAAATAGATGCAAAATTAATAATAAAACCCAGATCCTTCAAACAAGGGAATGGAATGACGCGGTGGATCGTAAGGCAGGGCATGCCCTCGAGGCCACGTGGAGTGGCTTCCGTGGGGGACACAAAAAGTACATACAAATTGGTGGGGGCAATGGCGAACAATTATTTATCGAGTCAAGAGTGTGAAGCACGCGCGCGCGTTCGGTTCCCTGGCTGTCGCAGACCTACAGAAAAGGTTTGAGGACGAGAGAAGATTGGCTCTGAGGGTGAACAGAGATGAAGCTGTGAACAGTAACACAGAAAACCGGAGGACCGATCTCATCCCACTGCCTCTGCAGAGCGGTCCTTTAAAACGCCCTGTTCTCTCTCCAGTGAAAGATGCGCTGAAGTTCTCACGTCACACCGAAAGCCTCTCAGCTGCCCCCTGAAGCTCCCGAGATGGCCCATATCTGTTCCCACCTTTCTTTCCTCACTCAAAAAGAAAAAAAAATCCAACCAAACAAACAAAAACAAAACAAAAACAAAAACAAAAACAAACCCTGCACATTTGCTGTGAAAACCGCAAAATGACATCGAAGGGAAATATTTCACATGGATAAAACTACCTTGAATTCCCAAGGCCAACATAATTCCTTTCCTTCCTACGATTTTCTGTCTTTTCTCTGGCCATCCATCCACAGACCTGTCGAGTTAAGATGGCTGAGCACATGCATTCTGTTACCTGCTCGGTTTGCTTTACCCAGGGTCAGCATTCCCCTCAGGTTCCTATCACCATTAACTCGCACATCTATCACAGTCTGTCAGTGTTGCCTATTTACTGACACGTCAGTCCATGGTTTCTCCATTACAGAAAGTGTCCCAGTGGGCATAATTTTGTTCATGAGTTTTATTTGTGTTTTAGATGGTGGTGGACTCTTTCCTCAGGATACACCTCAAAGAGTGACATGACAAGCTATAAGAAATGTAAACTTCTTCCCCTAGCCGTCTATGATGGGGCAATACAGACATTACATATATGAAGGCCTGGGGGGACTGCGAATGTGCAACCACAGACACTTGCCCTGGAGAGTGAGTTTTACTAAGTCACACTTCAGTTCTAAAGATAACCCATGACTTCAGAAATATTTAAGCACACTAGAAAACTGGGTCTTTTGCTGAATATCAAGGCAAATCTTTTCCCCTTAATTCTTCTTATAAGGTTAATGTGGATACATGGCCCAGGAGGGACGTGGCGGGGGATCTACAGGTCTGTAAATCAAATAAACAAGAACCATGCAGCACTGAGAAATGTGAGCGAGGCACAGCCCCGAGCCATTAGGCGGTAATGCAATAAAGGTTGAGGTGAGTTACACATCAAATTAAAGCCATATATCACAGGCTCTGCCGAGGAACTGCTAAATCAAAGGTGGTAGTTGAGAACAAGGCTAGAGTTAAAACGTGCAGCACTACTGAGGAGCTGAGAGCAGAGACCGGGGGCTGTGCTCAACACACGGTGTAGACCGTGTTAAGATAAAGACAAAAACTCTCAGGGATAATTACAAAGTTTTGCTTCATGCAGGCAATGTAAAATAAAGAATGGTTCATTTTTACCTCAGCTCCCTGAGACTACAGACTCCACTCTGAGTGTACTGAGACAGTAACTCACCATCAGGCTCCCATATGCATCCTGGGATGCCTGAGAATAGAAATGAGCACATGCAGAATGAAAGCAAGGAGCACCCCGCCCTTGGCTGTCCCCCCTCTCCCCCGCCCCCCGGCAGCCTGGGTGACCGGCAGCTCCCTTAGACACACAGCAGTTTCTTCTGATGCGCTGTGAAAATCAGCCTCCATCTGGCTTCTGTGTGTCACAACCAGTCATAGCTCAGGAACCTGGTGTCTTAAGATTTTATATTAAACTGGTCTAAGGGAGATTGTATTACTAAAGTTCTGTTATAACATACAGTTCTGATATACATATGTACTATGTAATTGTATATTAAATTATGTACATAAAATATAGTTTTATGTACACAATTACACGTGTCTTATGTGATACATAATACATACATACATACATAAATACATACATCACAGTGGTGATTTATGCTGTGAAGGGGCTGCTGAGTAGGAAACATCTAGAACTAACAGGATGTGGAAGTTTTCAGAGCCGCAAGCTTGAAAGAGCTATTTCCCTGGGAGCCACACTGTAGTGGGAGAGGGAGGCAGAGGCAGAGTCAAGGTTGCAGGGTCCAGCCTCGGGTTTCCAGATTCAGCTTGAGATGGCAAATGGCCTGAATGGTCCAAATCATCAAGTCCCACTGGCAAGCAAAGGAGCATTCTCACAGAGGGCAGCAGGGTGAGTGGGGTGGGTCCGGGGGTTGAGAGGGGGGTGGTAAGTGCAGCCAAACCTGATGACTTGAGTTCAATCTTTGGGACCCACAGTGTGGAAGGAGAGAATCAAGCCCTGTAAATTGTTCTCTGAACACCACATAAGTAAGTAAATGCAATTTAAAAAATCACTATAGAGATCTTTTCCCACAGCAGATGCTGGTGAGGATGTAGAGAAAGGGGAACACTCCTCCATTGCTGATGGGATTGCAAGCTGGTAAATCCACTTTGGAAAACAATCTGGTTGTTCCTTCAAAAATTGGAACTAGTTCTACCCGAAGACCTGCTATACCACTACTGGCATATACTCAAAAGACGCTCCAGCATATAACAAGGACACATGCTCCATTATGCTCATAGCAGCCTTATTTATAATAACCAGAAGCTAGAAACAACCCAGATGTCCCACAATGGAAGAATGGATACAGAAAATGTGGTACATTTACACAATGGAGTACTACTCAGATATTAAAAATAATGACTTCATGAAATTCGCAAGCAAATGGATGGAACTAGAATATATCATCCTGAGTAAGGTAACCCAGACACAAAACAATACGCATGGAATGTTCTCACTGATAAGGGGATATTAGCCCCAAAGCTCAGAATACCCAAGATGCAAGTCACCAACCATATGAAACTGAAGAAGAAGGAAAGACAAAGTCTGAGTGCTTCAATCCTATTTAGAAAGGAGAACAAAATAATCACAGGAGGCAGAGGGAGAGAGGGACCTGGGAGGGAGAGAGGAGGGGGAGGGAACAAGAGGGGGCAGGATCAGGTATGCGGGGACAGGAGAGAAGTACAGAGGGTCAGGAAATTCAATAGGAATATGTAGCAGTGGAAGGTGGGGGAACTGGGGGTAGCTGCTAGAAAGTACCAGACACCAGGGATGGGAGAGGCTCCCAGGACCCAACGGGGATGACATTAGCTAAAATACCCAACAAAGGGGCAAGAGAACCTATAGAGATCATCTCCAGTAGATAGGCCCCCAGTTGAGGAACAGGACCACCCACCCATCTCAAAATTTTTAACCCAGAACTGTCCCTGTCTAAAGGAAATGCAGGGACAAAAAAAATGGAGCAGAGACTGAAAGAAAGGGCATCCTGAGATTGCCCCACCTAAAGATCCATACCATCTGCAGACACCAAACCCAGACACTATTGCCGATGCCAAGAAGTGCTTGTTGATAGGAGTTTAGTATAGCTGTCCCCTGAGAGGCTCTACCAGCACCTGACTAAGACAGATGCAGGTGCTCACAGCCTCCCATTGAACTGATCCTGGAGACCCCAATGGAGGAGTTAGGGGAAGGACTGAAGGAGCTGAGGGGGATGGTAGCCCCATAGGAAGAACAATATCAACTAACTGTACACCCCAGAGCTCCCAGGGACTAAACCAGCAATCAAAGAGTACATGTCAGGGGACCCATGGCTCCAGTTGCATATGCAGCGGAGGAATGACTTATCTGGAATCAATGGGAGGGGAGGCCCTTGGTTCTGTGGAGGCTTGATGCCCCAGCATAAAGGGATGCTGGAATATCAAGGCAGGAGTGGGTGGGTGGGTGGAGAAGCACCCTCATAGAGGCTAAAGGGATGGGGGATGGGGTAGGGGATCTGTGGAGAGGAGACTAAGAAGGGGGTATTTAAAATGTAAATAAAATAACCAATAAAACAATTAAGATAAAATATCCTTCACTTAGCCTTTCCACTTTCCCACATTTGCATGCGTGCATGTGTGTGTGTGTGTGTGTGTGTGTGTGTGTGTGTGTAGGATGTGCATGTTATGTCTATGTGTATATGTGTGTGCATGCATATGCATATGGTGGCCAGAGTTTGGCCTCCAGTATGTTTCTCTGTCACTTTCAATTTGGAGCCCAGCAGACTCAGCTGATCTAAATAACCACTCTACCCCAGGATGCCCCGTCTCTGCCTCCTGAGTACTGGGATTGCAGGTAGGCCAGCAGGTTTCTGCCAGCTTTGAGGGTGGGCTGGGGATCTGAACTGTGGACCTCACATTCATGTGACACGCCCTTAGGCCATCTCCCCAGCCATCTTTGCAATTTTGTGGCGGCTGTGTCTGAAATACATCATGAGCGAGAGCAGAGACATCAGAAACAGTTTTAGACAGCATGGGCTTCATATATGAAATAAAAATACCTATGAAGTACTTAAAACCATAATTAAACATGAAAATAAACAAGAGAAGAGAAAATAAGAGAATGGAAACTGAGAGCTTTAGGAAAACCTTGACTACTGACATAGAAACATTCAATAATTTTATTCAGAGAGAATCAGGAGACACACACAGCCTACCTTCTGGGTCCAGCACATTCTTTCATTGCTTACATTTGAAAGTCATTTTATAAATGATAAATAGGATGGAAAAAGGATTCAATGGAATCATGAGAACTCAAAGAGAAAATAGATTTTGTTCTATTAAAAATTGGTAAATCTTCTATCAATTTTTCAGGTGATTCCTCAAAAAACATTAAAGGTCAGAGAATATCAATTATTAAAAGTAGTTAGAATCAAACATAAAAGAGACTCAAATGCACAAATTGAGTACAATGAGCCCTAAAGACCCACAGACTTACACAGGATAAGCAAATAGAATGTTGGGCCAGAAGAAATGACCCAGAGTGTAGCACAGTTTTTGGAGAGAGAAAATATTCAAGAAAAGGGAAAACCGAGTTATCTCAGTTGGGGTTTTCTTTAGTGATTCTGTTTCTCCTTTCGTGTCTTGAATATTTTTTTCTTAATTATTTTGTTCCACTGTTTGTTTGTGTTTCCCAGATTTCATTAATGGATTTATTCATTTCCTCTTTAAGGTCCTTGAACATATTTATAACAGCTCTTGTGAAGTCCTTGTCTTCTGCTGTATTGCATTCCCAGGGCCTGCTGTAGTAGGGTTGCTGGGTTCTGGTGGGAGCACATTGTCTCAGCTGTTGATGGTTGTGGTTCTGCGCTGATGTCTAAACATCTGGGGTTGGGACAATTGAGGTGATTCTACCTATTGATATCTGGCGTTGGCTTAGTTCCTTGGGTTCCTTTGCCTTCCCTGATCTTAGGAAAGCGTGGTGACTATGAGTTGCCTGGCAGAGCATGCTTCTGCAGATCAGTGGGTGGCAGAGAGGAATAGAGGTGGGCTAGGAGAAAGGCGGAGAGGGGCATTGGGAAGGAGCTAAGGGAGTCCTGTCCAACCTAGAGGCTGGGAACACAGGGAAATTTGGAATAGGGATCCTGCAAGTGCTTATCATTTTTCTTTGTCCCTTTATTTGTTTATTTTGTTCTATTCTAGGTTGTAGGTTGGTTTGCCTATTTGTTTCCTAAAAAGATAGAGAAAGAAGGTCTGGAGTTAGGTGGGTAGAGAGGTAGGGAGCATCTAGGGCAGTGGTCCTCAACCTCCCTAATACTGCAATCCTTTAATCTAGTTCCTCATGTTGTGGTGACCCCAACTATAAAATTGCTTCGTTGCTACTTCATAACTGTATTCTTGCTACTGTTATGAGTCATAATGCAATAATCTTATATACAGAATTTGATATGTGACCCTGTGGTGGTCATGGCCCATAAATTGAGAACCACTGATCTTGGGGATTAGGGGAGGCGAAGTCACGAGCAGACTATATGGTATGAAAAATGTTTTCAATGAAAAAAGGGAAATACAGAGGAGAGAGAAAAAGAAGGTTCACTAAATGTACAATGGGAATCTTAACAAGAGAGATGAGGTAGAATGGAGGAGAGTCCATATTTAAAAGACAAACATTTGATGGTTTTCTACCACGGATTCAAAAAGTCCAGATGCGCAGGAAACATGCCTGCATTGATGTGCACTTTTGAAGAATCACTTTCTAGGCCAGTTTGTAATGACCTGTGCCTGGCTGACAGCGGTAGGCTAGAGCAGCCCATGCAGCAGGCGTGCTCTTCACACTAAGGGTTAACCCTTCATGGGCCATTGTCTTAATGACAAGATTATGTGTGTGCACATGCATGCATTTGTGTGCACATGAGTGTGTGATAGTTTTCATGTGTTTCATTTTCTGAAAACAAGGTATAAACATATACCTGTGAAAGAAGTTCTTTATGATTGCCATAAATCTGAAATCCCTAATACATGCCCAGGACCCTTAAAACAGGCTGTGTATGAGGATAGGACCCTTAAAGCAGGCTGTGTTTGAGGATAGACCCTTAAAGCAGGCTGTGTTTGAGGATAGACCCTTAAAGCAGGCTGTGTTTGAGGATGGGAGCTGTCTGCTGGCCCTGAGGTCTGGTCATGCAGCACTATGAGTCTTGCTGGATGTCAGGGTCCTAAGGGGTCACATATGTCTTCCTCTGCCCAAGATGTTCTTGGACTTTAAAAATGTGCAAAAGAAGAAAGAAGTTACAAACTTTGAATTCTTTTTTCTCCTACACAGAATCTTCAGTTCTTTAAGAAAGAGAAAAACAAAAACAAAGAAACAAAGCCCCCGCCCTGTTTTTACCTCCCTCCCTTGGAAGCATCCAACTTGAAGGTGTTGGGGACTCATGGCCTGTCAGCGTCCTAGTCTCAGTTTCTCCTCCTGCATTCTTCCTGCCTGACAATTGCCAATAGATACAGTACAGGTTTTAAAGAAAGAAAATCCAACCATATGAATTCTATACTTAATAGTATACTTAAAATTTTATATCTTAAAAATAACTGATTCTTAATATTGCAATTCCATGAAAATAAAGACGAGTACATTGGGACTGTTCAAATACCAGCAATGTGCTTTTACAAAGTTAATAAATGGCTTCATGTTTCAACTTCCTCGCCTGTGCAATGGTGAAAGATGCAGCTCCTATCTCACCAGGCTTTTCTCACGGGGCTTTTGTGAGACGAAAATTATGTCTCATTATATCCAATCTCAGTTTGGGGGATGTATTTTGCAATGATTGACACTTAGAACAAGGCCTGGTAATGGAAGACATTTAACAAATATTAATTCTTATTTTCAAAACACCTACTTATTTGATTTAAAATTATACACTAATTATATCCACATGATTAAACTATGTGTGTAATTATATATAATATAATTATATACCATTTTTAAAAATAAGATAGGAAATAGGTTATCACCAAAAAGGTTCACTGTGGTTATTTCTGAATACTGAAGCTGATAACAATTCCCCTTCACCCCAATATTGGTTGAGTCTGTTTGATTATCTGCAATTAGGTATATATGACTAGTGTACTTAACCTACAAGAGTTTCATTAAGAACCATAGTGACTGCAATAACCATCATGTAAGTCTGGCTTCCACAAATACAAAGATGTTGAAAATATATTACATTTACTTATATGACTGAGCTACTTAGATTAAAATCTTACAGTTTATCCAGGCATAGTGGTGCATGCCTTTAATCCCAGCACTTGGGAGACAGAGGCAGGCAGATCTCTGAGTTCAAGGCCAGCCTGGTCTACAAAGTGTGTTCCAGGACAGCCAGGACTACATAGAGAAACCCTATCTTAAAAACAAACAAACAAACAAATTTACTGCCTAGAAAGCACCACTCTTCAAAAAGATCACATCTTTTCTTAGGTCGACATATGTTTAATCACAACAACGCAATGTTTCCTAAGTCCTCACTGGTTTTACTAACAATGCGCACCATGGTATAACAGCTACCATGCTCAGAACCTTACCAACAATAGAAACGGTTCTGCTTGCTAATGTGAAATTTGCTGCTCATTTTTTATGACCATTCTGTGGATCAAATCCAGGTCCTTGCACATGGTAGTCAGTGGTCTCTCTCTGGGCAACACATCCTTAGCCTCATAGTTTATTCTATGCCTGAAAAGCCAATATATCACACACCCAGTGTTGTTGCCAAGACTAGGAAGGAGGGAGAGAAGGCAACACCTTGTCCAGTTGGATTCTCTGGCATTCAACTAGTGTGGGAATTGCACAGGTGGGTGTTGCCAGCCACTGAGACAGGGCAAAGATGGAAGGGTAGAGGGGACAGATGACACATAGCCATTGAACAATCCCATCTGGCTTTAGAAAGCCACTCTGATGCATGTTTCCAGACTTATTATCATAATTCTGAAAGGTTAGCAGTCCAGTGGCATGTCGATAAATCCAGAGGCCCTGGTCAGCATTCAGTTTTGTCTCTTGAAGGGTCATAAAACAAATAATTTTCCTAAAAGTTATTAAGAGCATCAGGCTTTATTTGCATTCAGTGATGAGCTGCACTGTTAGAAAAGACCCTGGAAGAACAGTCCATGTGATTAACGTGTCTTTGTTCTTTTAAAAACACAATAAGTGATTCCACACCCCACAAGAGATCATTATTTGTTTCATAGCCCTCCCCCCTCCTGTGGGCCCTTTCCTGTGGATTTGTTCCACCATTCCCTGGTAGGATGTCTACTTTGTCCTGATAACCCCCTACCTCTCTCACATTGACAGGTTGTTCCTTTTTACTGCTTGGTCCTGATTCTGGCTTCTGCTTTCCTGGGCTGCACATTCAACAATCTTGGGCAATACATCAACAGCCATTGATACAAAGCCTCGGTAATAGGATTCAGATCCCACACCACAGGGCATTGCACCAAAGTAGCCTGTGATGACAGCGAGGGGTGGAAAGTCTAAGCTGTAAGGACACGCTATCTCAAAGTAATTTTCTCCTAATTGAACACAGTACCTTTACACCTTAGTAAAATAGAAATAACTAGCTCCTCATTGGATCGTAGGAAGCCCTAGTAATGGAGTATTTGGATCTTGAACCAGTCATCCTCTGTGACCAGGCAAAGTTTATAGTGTGGAACTGGTAAATTACCCAGCCACTAAACCTTCGACCTACAATCTATCCCTTCTGCAAGATGTGTTGGGGCAATGGAGGCATAGAACTGTGGGAGTGGTCAGCCCATGACTGGTCTAATTTGATGCTCACACCGCAAAAGGGAGCCTTTGTCAGACCCTGTTTGGATAACCAGAGGCTGGATAGCCCAAAGACCTATGATAAGAAAAGAACTAAAAAACAAACCCCTGATTCCTAATGATATTCTTATATACTCACAAAAAAAAAAATACAAAAATTGGTGGTTGGCCCAAATGTCACCAGAGAGGCTATCACAGGCAACTGATGGGAGCAGATACAGAGACCCAAATTATTGATCTCCATAGGGTCCCTCCCCTTGGAACTTGGGGAATGCCATGGAAGGATCAGGGAGAATTGTAGGAGCCAGAGGAGTGGAGGACAACTGTGCCCTTCTCTCACGGTGGAGAAACCTTTGTCTCGGCTTCATCCTTCTCTTATCCATACCTCCATTTTCATTTCCAGCCTCCCTTTCAGGTAGACCCAGTTCAACTAAAGCTGCTGGACAGCTACAGACAATAAGAGAACGTGGTCCACAGAACCAACTAAGCAGGACTCATAGATGCTCACAGAGACTGGGTGGCAGTCACATAGCCTGCATGGGTCTGTGTTGGGTCCTCTGCATGTATGTAATGGTTTAGCTTGGTGTTTTGGTGGGAGCTGGGGTGTTTTTACTCTCATCTGCTCCTGGGATCCTATTCCTCCTGATGGGTCGTTTTACCCAGCTTTGATACCCGGGTTTGTGCTAGTCTCGTATCTTGTTATGCCATGTTCAGCTAGCTGATGTCCCTGTGAGACTTGCCATTTTTCTGAAGGGAAGTGGAGGAGTGGATCTGATGAAGAGGAGAGGGGATTGGGAGGATTGGGAGGTGGGAAGACTGGAGGGAGGAGAAACTGTGGTTAGGATGTACAGAAAAAATGTTTTCGAAGGAAGCTAAGATGGGTGGAAAGCTACCTAAAAAGGCCAATATCTGCATAAAACAAGAAAATCCATGTCACCAAAGAAACACATAAGTTCAATATGTGTTTTGGTCCTGATTTACTAATTTAACATGTTTATATTAAGATGGCTAAATATCAGCCTTATTTCCCCATATATAGGAAACCTTAAAGGAAACCTGAGAGAACTCCAATAGCTTATGCTCTAAGATCAAGAATAGACAAATGGGACCTCATTAAATTACAAAGTTTTTGCAAGGCAAAAGACACTGTCAAAAAGACAAAGCGGCAACCAACTAACTGGGAAATGATCTTTATCAACCCTACATCCGACAGAGGGCTAATATCCAATATATACAAAGAACTCAAGAAGTTAAACTCCAGAGAGGCAAGTAACCCTATTAAAAATGGGGTACAGAGCTAAACAAAGAGTTCTCACCTGAAGAATATCTAATGGCTGAGAAGCACCTAAAGAGATGTTCATCATCCTTAGTCATTAGGGAAATGCAAATCAAAACAACCCTGAGATTCCATCTCACACCAGTCAGAATGGCTAAGATCAAAAACACAGGAGACAGCAGTTGTTGGCGAGGATGTGGAGAAAGAGGAACACTCCTCCACTGCTGGTGGAATTGCAAGCTGGTATAACTACTCTGGAAAGCAGTCTGGCGGTTCCTCAGAAAACTGGGCATGACACTCCCGGAGGATCCGGCTATACCACTCCTGGGCATATACCCAGAGGCCTTACCTGCATGCAATAAGGACACATGCTCCACTATGTTCATAGCAGCCTTATTTATAATAGCCAGAAGCTGGAAAGAACTCAGATGTCCCTCAACGGAGGAATGGATTCAGAAAATGTGGTATATTTACACAATGGAATACTACTCTGCAATTAAAAACAATGAATTCACAAAATTCCTAGGCAAATGGTCAGAACTTGAAAATATCATCCTTAGTGAGGTAACCCAATCACAAAAGAACACACATGGTATGCAGTCACTGATAAGAGCATATTAACCCAGAATCTCGGAATACCCTAGACACAATTCGCATATCAATAGATTTCTAAGAAGATGGAAGGAGAGACCCCTGGTCCTGGAAAGACTGGATGTAGGGGAATGCCAGGACAGAGAAGCAAGAGGGGGTTGAATGGGGAAAAGAGGGAGGGAAGGGGGCTTATGGGACTTTTGGGGAGGGAGGAAACGGGAAAGGGGAATTGATTTGGAATGTAAATAAAAAAAAACTTAGAAAATAAAATTAAAAAAAAGGAAACCTGAGACAGTATTAATCTTGTTATTAAATTAATACATATGCATTGTAAATATTTGGAAAGGGATTAAGAAAAGAAAATCTATAAGGAAAAGCAGGGGGGAGGATGGGGAAAAAGAAAAAGGAAACTTCAATAGCAATCCTACTTTCTAGGGACAAATAACAGGAACTTTCAGCAGCATTTAAGATTGAAATGCACCCTGGACTTCGGCTCTTCCTTTTTCCCCATCATGTACTCTGAAAGCACACTTTAGTAAGTACGTCATCTCGGACATCATGACACGTGACTGCACAGCACTCTCTCCTGTGTGTGACAACACGCATGTGTGAAGCTGCAGGAGCATGTCTACACAAGGGGAAGCCCCACCTCATTCCCCAGGAACACTGTCCGCTTATACCTTTCAGATCGATAGAGTCTCTCTGATCTAGAGCTCACATTGGAGCCTCGGCTGGCTGTCCAATGAGCTCCAGGGATCATGCCGTGTCTAACTGCTCAGCACTGTGATTGTAAGAATGTGTCGTGGAGCCCAGCCGTGAGTGTGGGTACTGCAGTCCTTTTACTTGTGTGTTGTTAAAGACTTCACCAGCTGAACCATCTCCCCTGTGCAATGCACGCCCTTTTTAGCTGGTACAATACAGTGAAGGGCATGGGTCTGAAGCCAGACTGTCACTCCTCCATCTAGCAATGATGTCACCTTGGCGAGCAACTAAACTGGCCCATGACTCAATTTCCTTTGTCTGAAAGAAGCAGTGATGACCACTTCCCAAGATGGTTACGACGATCAAGAATATCTTGTCAGTTCTTTAGCTCAGCGTCAACTGCGCCATACTGTACGTAGCATAGGTTGCTAATATCTCATGTGCTGTAGTCTCTGTCATCACACTGCTAAACAGTGTTGCGAAAGGATTCAGCTTGTCGTTATGGGATCTGAGTTTCTAGTGCCTGTCAGAATCCAAGCAAAATGATCTGAATGAGGATCTGGCTGGCTGTGTTAACCCCTTCCTTCCTGCCAGGAACTATTAGTTTTAGCAAGCAGGAATGCACACAACCTGTGCAGAGGACAGTAGGCTCACCTTGAGACTGTTTGCAATGTTTCCAGAGCAACAGGAAAAAGCATCTTGCTCTCCCCTGGGTCCTCTCCTTCTTTCAATTTTAAATCAACTTTCCCCAAAGGCCTGTTCTGCAGGCCCCATCCTTCCCTGCAGTCCCCTTCTCATCAGGTTTGTATGTCAGCAATGAGCTGTCCACATCATCAAGTCATCACCGGCCTCAAAGTCTCACCCACTCGTCTACTTCAGACACACAGTTCAGTGGTTTGACCTTTGGCAAAGTCTAAATATATTATGCCCAAAGAAACTGTACATAGTGAGTCAGCGAACTGGTTCTTTTCCTGATGGTTTGGGTTTGTTTTCAACCACACACACACATACACACACATACACACACACACACACACACACACACACACACACACACACACACACGCACACACACACAGGCACGCGCATGCACACTTGCACATGCACATTCGTGCACACACACACAGGCACACGATCATGTACATGCATACACACACAGGCACACACACACACAGGCATGCACATGCACACTCACACATGCACACTCGCACACACACACACACACACACACACACACATCTTTTCTAACAGACTGTATATTTTTATTAGAAGTTTATTGGTTTTACCAGGGCCCAATTCTCCTATATCTTTTTATAATTATTTCTATTTACAATTGTGTACTTTTTTTTCTTGCAGCAACTTAAAATTCCTATTTTAGGTGACCAGAGAGACGGCTGAGTGGCTAAGAGAAATTGCTACTATTGCATGTTACTTGGGTTTGGCTCCTAACACCTGCACTGGTCAGCTCACAGTAAACTGTAGCCTCAGATCTAGGAACTTACACTCCATAGTTAAAAATAAAAATACATCTTTAAGAAAAATTCTATTTACTATCAACTGCACAAGAGCTTGGGTTAAAACATGAACTTTATCTGTAAGAATAGATAAATGGAAGCAATTTGACAATCTCCTTATACAGAACCAGCCGAAATGATTGAAAGTGTTCTAAGTGATACTTGTTAGTTAAGTCCAATGTGACTCAAAATAAATAAGATTTACTGATCCTTCAAAAGCCAGGGAAAGTAGATACAATAGATGAATGTACAATATTCCATCAAATCCATAAGAAAAAGAAAAGAAGGAGGAAGGGGAGGAGGAAATCTGACATGCATTAGAGAAGATTAATTACAGTATATCAAAGGAAAGTGTGATTAATTCTTAAATTTCTCCTAAGGAAGTCTGGCACTCTGGGCACTCTGTACCTAGAGACCAGTGACAAATACTCACGAGAACACCTAAGAAATAATATTCGCATAAAACCCAAGGTTTAAAATATTTTATCATACTTTAAGTGAGCCATTAGCAAAGTGACAAATTAGAACACATGCTACCACACTCAGAGAGATCTGAATTAAGCAGGCTCTGCCTCAGAGGGTATACGTAAGCCACATTTCAAAACTGAAGAAATCCAGATTTTGAAATTTATTAGAATGCTTAAAGAAAGGGGATAAACTGGATGGACAGTGAAAGGCAGAATATGGAGCATTCCACCAAACAATCTGTAGCCCAGTGCATTTTTAATTTCTTAAAATTAAAAGAGTTGTGAGGCTTATCTTTTCTAACTGGGCAGAAAACCAATCTTTTTAAAACTCAAAAACTGTCGCTGGAGAGGCAGCTCAGTGTGTTAAGTCCTGTGTGAGGACCTGAGGCTGAATAGTCAGAACTTTGGAGCTCTGGACACAGCAGCATGTTAGCCACACCAACGTGCCTATGGGAAGATGGAGACACAGGAGCGTCCCAGAAGCTCAGTGGCCAGCTAGCCTGGTGTATGCAGCGGTGAACAGTAGAGTCCTTCTAAAACAAGGCGCAGGGTCCGGACCACCACAAGGGTGTCGTCTTACCTCCACAAGCATTCTGTTGCAAGTATTACATGTCTACAGTTACACACACACACACACACAGACACAGAACACAGACACACAGATACACACACACACAGACACACACACACATGTACACACACACTGACACACAGACACACATACATGTACACACACACACACACACACAGAGAAAACAAGAAAAATTCTACTATGTTCAAGATAATAGGAGATAAGAAAGTAAAGTTAAAAAGCTTTATTTAAACCTGTTTTTGAAATAGATGAAGTGATGAGTTTTCAAGTCTATATAACATTTTTAAGTTCTGTTTTAGTTTGTTTTTCTGTTAATGGGTAAAGTACCATAATCACAAGCAATGTGGGGAAGGAATGAGTTATTTCATCTTTCAAGCAAGAGTTTATTATTCAGGGAAGCCAGAGCAGGAACAGGAATCTAAAGGCAGGGAATGAAACAGAGACCACGGAGGAATAAGCTTAATCTCCTGCCTCCAGGCTGAAGTTCAGCTACCTTTCTGATACAACCCAGGACCTCCCGCTCAGAAGTGGCACTGCCTATAGTGGGCTGGGCCTTCCTGTGTCAATTAGCAATCAAGAAAATGCCTGCTGGCCAATCTGATGGGGGCAATTCCTCAACTGAGGTTCCCTCTTCCCTGGGTGGCATCTCTAATTTGTGTCTTGTTGACAAAACGAACACACATAAGTTCTTTTGTATTGTAAAAGATACATATGAATACATATATTTGTTCATATTATCAACATATAAATGCACAATATATATGTGCAAATATGTATGTTATACATACATCATGGTAAAATCTGCAAGGCACCCATGTATGAAGTAATGGCTTGGAATATCATTCATACTTATTCTTTATGGCAGAACCTTTGAACAAGTCAACCCTCATACAACTGATCTTGTTTCTCTGTGTTTACACAGCATAGGTCACCAATAGACAGAGAAGTGATGGCTTTATAGAGGTGAGATTCTAATTTGTCAGGAGGGTTTTCTGATAACTTTCTATTTGGTGTTGAAAGTATGTTTTAAAATTTTTTTAATGATTCAAATATTCACAAGCTTATGCAAGTAAATATTTCACTATATGAGTCATTAGGCAATTAATTTATTTATAGCATATTCTACCTACTTAAAAACATAACTCGAATTAAACAGATGCTCTCCTCCTTCTCTGGAATGAATAAACTACATTTCAAAATCGAAAGAATTCCTTTCGAGAGAATAGGTATTTCACATTCTACTGAGGCATCTATGTTTATTTCACTCATCTTCTTCATCCTATATAGATTTATGAAAGTTGACTTTTTAATAAACTTAGACATAAACATCTTTGTGCTAAAGCTGTCATTTCATTATGTGAAACTCTTAAAAAGTTAAATTTGTAGGAAAATTGTATGAATCCTTTCCAAGAGTGTTTTCTTTGGGAGATTGTTTGTGTTTTTCAAGTTTTGAGACAGGGGTCTCACTAAGTACCCAGATTGGTTATAACTCACTCTAGTTCAGTCAGGTCTTGAACACACCAGCCTCCTGCCTTAGCCCTCAAGTAGTTGGGTGACACCCCCATTCTGTCTTGCTGAGTTTTCTCAAGGTTCTTGATAAAAATAAGTCATCTGCTCCACTTTGAGAATGCATGAACATGTTGATGTGAAATAGATATTATTTTAGTTCCTTAAGGAGGGAAAAATGAGATCTCCAGTTTAGTGAACCAACTGAGTTTTTAGAGCTCACTTTCTGCAAATTGCTGGGCTGTGCTTTGGACTCACAAAGCCCTTTGCAGGGATTTGTAGACTCTAGCTGTTTTGTGTGCTTGTGTGTTTGCATTGACGCCATGTGTGTACATATTTGTGGTGAGTGTGGGCTTTAAATACAGAAGTGAAATGGTCAATTGTCATGCCATTTACCTTGTAGACATCTTTGGCCATCACATTAGACCAAGATGATTCAACATTTCTTCTCATCATTACTTTTCACTTTTCCTTACTTTTAAAGTTCTACTTAATAAACACATATTAAATATTTGCCATATATCACCTCCAAGTCTAAGCATTTACCTCATTATAACCAAGCTACTGCCATAGCAGCTCTGTGTTAGCTACTTTCATCATCGCCATAACTAATTACCAGCATGAAGGAATGTAAGGGAGGGAGAGTTTATTCTGAGTTAAAGTGGGAAGGGATCATTTCTTCATGTGGAGGGAGCCATGGCTACAGGAGTGGGAGTCTGGCCGGTGACATTGCATCCATAGTCACTAAGCAGAGAGTGAACAGGAAGTAGGACCAGGCTATAAAACAGCTCCCACATGACTCACTTCCTGTAGACAGGCTCTACCATCTAAAGGTTCCTACCTTCCCAAGCCACACCATCAGTTGGAACAGGGCTCATATGTGTGAGCCTATGGGGACACTTCCATTCAAGACACCAAAAGCTCTGGATGCTAAGTGCTATTAATTCTGTAGTTTTCAACTGACAAATCCACAGCCACATAGCCAGATAGTAGCAGAGGCAGAACTTGTACCCTTGTAGATTAAATTACAAGGTGTGTTCTGTTCTGCCTCCCATAGATGAAGAACTAGGGAGTCTCAGCCGTCAATGGCTCTGCATATTTCTGTTTGACCTGGTACTGTGAGCATTATGCTGTCAATTTGTTATGGCTCAGAATGTCTTGCACATGGGATGGCTTTCCTCAGTATAAAGAGTATCTAATAGATATATCTATTAGTATAGATAGTATCTAATATGATATAATAATTATATCATATTCATCAAAAGCCTACTAACCTAAAGATAAAAGGGGAAAAAAAAACCACTTACAGTAGCGATGGGTGGAAAGTGGGTGGGGGTTAATATCAGCAAGGTAAGGAGTGGCGTCCTGCAAGCCCTATTCGTTGAATTAAAAACAAGGCAGAAGGGAGCAAGAGAGTTGGCTCAGTGGTTAAGAGAATTTGTTCTCGTTTCAAAAGACCCAGGTTCAATTCCCAGCACCCACATGGAGACTCACTCCCTCTTCAAGGACCAGCATATGTGGTGCCCAGATACATACAAAGACAAAACTCTCACACCTAAAATAATAAAATCTAAAATATTAAAAAGACAAGGCAGAAGATTTGACTTCATGATATTGCTTTATATGCTGTTAGCTCATTAGCTTAACCAGTCTTAGGACCCATGTGGATCATCAAACAGTGTCTGTGGGCCTGCTTGGTCCTGTCATATCAGCAATGAGCTTTTCCATTCTTGACTAGTTGTCTAAGGTTGAAGCATTTCCCAAGATTTCTAATCTGTGAGGATTTTTGGGGCGGGGGGAAGCTACATGAAAATCTTAGGAACAAAGAAGTTTCTAGAATAAAATACAGGATGAGCCCCCACCCCTTTGTTTGTACAGTTCTAGTCTTCTAACTGAAAAGCCAAAATTTAAAGGCAATCAGAAATATAGACCCATTTAAAATAGTTTTACTTTAAATATTTTAAAACTGCGAGTTATAACATTTAACAGATTTGAAAAGAATCCGTTTAACTTTCCGTTCCTGTTCAAAGTTGCTTCAGTGTCTGTCTCGTTGTCACTTGGTACTCAGAATCTGAGAGTATGACAGCTCCAAGTTCAGCTTAGTTCCTCATGGAATTAGCAGAATCACCTTCAAGAATCAAAGACTCAAAGAGGGCTACATGCAAAGCTGAATGACGATTCTCTGTCCTTCAGAAACCTATGACTTCTACCTTGGAGATTTCTCTCCTTTGCTGCTTATTTTCCAGTTATGGTTGTCACTGTCATCTGCCTGGCTTGTTGGGATGATTGATGGCTATTACCAACAACTTGACATCAAGTAGAATCACCTAGAATAGCCACTAGACACTCCTGTGAGGGATTACACGGGTTAGGTTTATTTAGCTTTGGACTCACTACAGGCACACTGTAATATTCTGAAACCTCTGAAAACATGAGCCAAAATAAATCTCTCTCCCTGAAACCATTTCTCTCATGTATTTGTAATAGTCAGGAAAACTACACTTGGGCACTTGGTTGGTTTTAGAAGTGATGTCTGCCATCACAAGATCCAGCTGCAGAAGAACAAGGACTGTGATACCTCAATAGAAGACAAAAAGAAGGGACAGCACCTGAAGAGAGCAGAACTGGGCATAGGTAAAGGGACAAGGTTTCTTGGCCACAGCATCCTCCTCTGCTTCCGGAGACTAGCCACGGAAGTCAACAGGCTACCTCAGAGACTCCAGGAGATCAGGCTGGACAGCTGGCAGGAAGCATAGCCCCTGCAGTCTTCCTCAGTGTCTGCCACCAGTTTGAAGCTCTTATTCTTGGGGCAAGATATCAGAAGATCAACCATTCATTATCTGCCAGTGTAGGTTCCTACTCACCATCTCCTTCATCTTTATCACTGTGAGGGCGCCCCACTGCAAGGACTGAAATTGAATGTGATTTTATGGGTGGAAAGACTCTGGATGAGATCAGTCATAAGACTTCTTACTGCTGTTTTTCAAGTACATGAGCCAAAAGATCAACTTATTTTGTGCTCAGAGAGAAAACTAAGTAGGAAAAGACAGACGAGTGTAGTTCCTGAACAGGAACACCACGTAATGTTTGCTTTTACATCTGACTAGTCGAGCTTGGTGGCCATCTCTATAATCTTTGGTTGTAGAAGAGTGGGGATGATGGAAAGCAAAATCTTAGCTAAGACACAAAGGATGAGCAGGGTTATGCTGACTAACGGATAGTAGAGAAGGATTCTGGGAAACGGGCTGGTGAGGGTTGGGTCTGATAATGCGTTCTCAGCTCTGGGGGTTGGGGCACTGAGGGAGGAAACCAATCAAGAAGAAGGGAGACTCCTGAAGTGGAGGATTCTTTCTGAGACACTGCTCTTTCTAGACTTCTGGGGCAAACAGAAGAGTCAGCCGTGACGCCAGCAGTGATGGTAGGAACAGCCAAATATATGGAGCATGGTGTACTTTGATGTGATGACTCATCTTGAATGTTCAGAGATTTTCCTAAAAATAATACATACTGAATGGAATACGTTTACCTCAGAAGTGGATGACATTGAGGGGATAGCCTGTGAACAGAGAGTCGAGTTTGCACCCCACCAGACTCACAATCACAATGGCTCTCACCCTAGTAAGCCTTGCTACCGGGTAGCATTACTTCAGACTGTTAATGTAAGGACAGATGAGTTCCAGTCATGAGATGAGGGGAATTTGGACCATAAGAAGGTGTCTCCTGGGATATTCTTGCCAACTTAAAGCTTGAATCGGTCTGGCTCAGATCTGAATATTAAACAAACAAGCAAGCAAACAAATACCTCTTACTGTGTTAAACCAAGGTAATGGGTTCACAAGGAAAAGCTGAGGAGCAAACAGAGGTTGCATTCTCCCATCCCCCAGAAGTTCTTCTTCCTCCCAGTATGAGTTTGGAAACACAGCGATTGGTGGGTGAGATCTAGGTCAAAATGGAAATGCATACTACTCCAGAAATACTGCTCAAGGTGTAAGAAAAATACCCCACTCTCTTCTTTTTTTTTCCACTTTTTTTTAATTTTTTATTTTCTATATTATATATTTACATTCCCAATGATTTCCCCTTTCCCGGTTCCCCCCTCCCAGAAAGTCCCACAAACACTCTTCCCTCTCCCTTTTCCCCAGTCAACCCCTTCCCGCTTCTCTGTCCTGGTATTCTCCTACACTGCTACATCCAGTCTTTCCTTCTTCTTGGAAATCAATTGATATGTGAATTATGTCTTGGGTAGTCCGAGCTTCTGGGTTAATCTCCACTTATCAGTGACTGCATACCATGTGTGTTCTTTTGTGATTGGTTTACCTCACTAACTGATATTTTCCAGTTCTGACCATTTGCCTAAGAATTTCATGAATTCATTGTTTTTAATTGCCGAGTAGTATTCCATTGTGTAAATATACCACATCTTCTGAATCCATTCCTCCATTGAGGGACATCTGGGTTCTTTCCAGCTTCTGGCTATTATAAATAAGGCTGCTATGAACATAGTGGAGCATGTGTCCTTTTGCATGCTGGGGAGGCCTCTGGGCATATGCCCAGGAGTGGTATAACAGGATCCTCCGGGAGTGTCATGCCCAGTTTTCTGAGGAACCGCCAGACTGCTTTCCAGAGTGGTTGTACCAGCTTGCAATCCCACCAGCAGTGGAGGAGTGTTCCTCTTTCTCCACATCCTCACCAACACCTGCTACCTCCTGTGTTTTTGATCTTAGCCATTCTGACTGGTGTGCAGTGAAATCTCAGGGTTGTTTTGATTTGCATTTCCCTAATGACTAAAGATGTTGAACATTTCTTTAGGAGCTTCCAGCCATTTTATATTCTTCAGGTGAAAATTCTTTGTTTAGCTCTGTACCACATTTTTTTTTATATTTTATTTATTTATTTTTTTTAATTTACATTCCAAATCATTTCCCCTTTCCCGTTTCCTCCCTCCCCGAAAGTCCCATAAGCCCCCTTCCCTCCCTCTTTTCTCCATTCAACCCCCTCTCGTTTCTCTGTCCTGGCGTTCCCCTACATCCAGTCTTTCCAGGACCAGGGGTCTCTCCTTCCATCTTCTTAGAAATCTATTGATATGTGAATTGTGTCTAGGGTATTCTGAGATTCTGGGTTAATATCCCCTTATCAGTGACTGCATACCATGTGTGTTCTTTTGTGATTGGGTTACCTCACTAAGAATGATATTTTCAAGTTCTGACCATTTGCCTAGGAATTTCGTGAATTCATTGTTTTTAATTGCAGAGTAGTATTCCATTGTGTAGATATACCACATCTTCTGAATCCATTCCTCCGTTGAGGGACATCTGGGTTCTTTCCAGCTTCTGGCTATTATAAATAAGGCTGCTATGAACATAGTGGAGCATGTGTCCTTATTGCATGCAGGTAAAGCCTCTGGGTATATGCCCAGGAGCCCCACTCTCTTCTTGCCTACTGTTACACCACTGCCCTAAACACCAGCAGGCAAAGTGAATCTAAAATCTCCTGTGATGCAGGGAAGGAAGGGCACCTGGCAAATGATGGTGATCAAACACTGTCTGGTGCTACTATAAACCTACGTTGTAGATCATATGCATTCCAAACAACCACCTAGCCACCATTTGCTTAGTGGGTGGAAACCATACGCCTGTGCATTCTGTATTCTGTTTCTCTTAGCTACTAATTTCTGGCTGTAAAATAACAAAGTAGAACTCCATGTCTTAAATATAGTGCCCTCTGTGTCTCATTAGGGTGACTCAGTCTCTTAAGGTCATGATCCTGGCTGAAGAATCTCGACTAGGGCCTCCCAGGAAACGGAGGAACAAACTTTACCCATTGTTTTTGGATAGAATGAAAACTCACTGTCCACAAAATAGAAATATTCACAAAATATTTCATGTAGTGTGTGTGAAATTACCTATCAATTAAAACATATTCATCTTTAAATAGTGAGTAGCAGTGGTCAGGATGGTCCTGGTGTACAGGAAGCTATGACCTCATCATATTCCAGGTACCGGATGCTATTATAATTTCTATGTTGCCTCAACATCCCCAAAATGTAAGGCTAAGAAGGTTAGCTCGGTAGCTAGAGAAGCCGCAGGTCATGAGAAAGTTGCCCGGTCTGGAACTGGGCCAATCTGATGAATTCACTAAGCTTCCTTCTGCTTACATGGATGAGAAGAAGCAAAGTCTAATGATGGATTTCAAGGAGTGACATCTGTTTAAACTGAGAGGACTCTCAAAAGAAATGAAACTTCAGATGGGAATTTAAAGAGTCAAGGTTGAGCGATTAACTGTACAGATTATAAAGGAGAAGGGTCTCTAGAGGAAGTTCTTGTAGCTATAGAAACTGGGACAGAGCCAAGAAAAACAAAACACCGTTTAGTCTAACTTGAGGAAGACTTTGGTTTCCCTACGTGTCCACTTCCTGTCTGAATGTCCAGCCACACCGTCCTTACCACATGTAAGGACACGTGACTTCCACAGAGGCTTTGGTCACTCAAACTTATACCATACCTAAAGTGATTATCACTCTGCGGCCTCGGGGACCTAGGCCAGGAATGGACTTACTTGCAGCCTTATTCGGTGTCTCTGTCTTTGCTTAGGGCCTTGTTCTAGTCCTCTGGCCTCCAAGGTTAAGGCGTTTCTGGAAATTATGAAGTCCTTGGCACTTTCTTGCAACAGCTTTGCAACAAAAGGAACAAACCCCAATCAGCTGTTGCCTGCAGCAGTCTCAGGTTTTAATGAGGAAAAGAATCACGTTTTTATGGAAATCTGAATTCCAAGGGACACACAACTGCCTGAGCTCAGTGTTTTATAAAATTCCATCCGGTAGAAAGGTGAGAAGGCTGTATAAAAGGTATGAATGGAATTTATCATTTTCCAAAGTGAAATCTTGGGTAACCAGTGTTACATTCTGTCTAAACTCCACCACACAGATACCTGGCAACAGCCAGATATGCTCCGCCCTACAGTTACCTGGCAACAGCCAGATAGGCGTGGCCTACCATAAAAGGGGCTGCTTGCCCCGCCTCTCTCTTGCCTCTCTTTCTCTTGCTTCTGACTCTTGCTTTCCTCTTGCTTCTCTCTTGCCCTCTTGGGCTCTACCCTTCTCCCCTCTCCATTCTCTTCCCCTCTCTCTCCACGTGGTCATGGCCAGCCTCTATTTCTCTACTCTCTCTCCCCCTCTCCACCTTTCGCTGCCTCTGCTACCCTCTTAACTCCCCTCCCACGCCCTGAATAAATTCTATTCTATACCATACCATCATGTGGCTGGTCCCCCAGGGGGAAGAGTTGCCTTGGCATGAGCCCGTTGAGACACCCCCATCCCCCCATACCTCATCACACCCCCATAAAACATATCTTTTACCTCTTTATCTTTTTATAAACACATCAACCAGCAGATGTGTTGTATGTGACCATCCTTTAGGTCTATGTGGAGAAAATTACAAAATATGATAGGAATTTGCTCCTAGCCAGCAAGGGGGTCTCAATAAGTTAAAGCAGCTAGTCTTTTCTCTCACCTCCTTCCAGTTAAAACCCCAGAAGTCTTCACTGGATCTTGAGAAGGTGTGCTGGGGCTGGGGCTTGGGCTGGCAGAGGAGAGCTACATTTTAAGGACTCCTCTCTTTGGAGTATTGAGGTTTTTCCTAAGTTCCATGTTAATTTACTCTCAAGCTTGCTTTCAGAATCAGAGAAGGCACAATTTCAAAACAGTACTAAGATTAAAGATATGTTCATCAAAAGACTTTTTCCATTTCAAACACAAGACAGCTGATCCAAGCTTGCAGAGACGGCAGGCATGGTTGCAATAGCCCCGCTGCATAGAAAAGCTCTTTGTCTCGTATTTATCAGCTGTCAGGTTCAAAGGCAGGCAGTTGGTTAATGCATGCGTGTAATTTTCTGTAAAAAACTATAAGGAGCATTTGGTTACTGGGATGTTCTCGTGGTGTGATGCTTGCTTGTAGGGGGGCGACTTTTGGGCTGTGGATACTGGATTCCTACTCTCACCAGCTCCATGAACAAATCAGGACTGTTGTAGTTCTAATAATATCAACCAATAAAAACTCCAAAGAGAGCACAAGGCAGTTTTGACATTAAGTTTTCCTTTCAGTTTTCATATGTATCCTTTGAAGAAAGTATGCAATGATGACGTGGAACACTAAGACTCTCTGGGCCCAGATTCTAGGTCTTCCCTCTGACCTTGAAGCAGACACTTGAAGCTCTTGTCCTTGGTTTCCTCATTTAGAAACATTAGCAGGGGCTAATGCAGCTACCCTCCAGGCTCCTCAGTCAGGACTCTTTGGGGGGATTTCTTTCAGAATCCCTAGATCACTTGCATTAGAAGATATCTATTCTGTAAGATGTATTATTATTTACATAGAGCTTTTATAGCACCTTTATACTTTAAATTATCTCTAAGGTATAGCCCTCAATGTTATATGGACTATATTACGTAGGGGACTACGAACAAGAATTATGTGTGTTTTCAATACAAATGTTTCTTTTCAAATAGTGTGCACTTGTGATTGGCGGAATTCAGGAATCGCATTTGCATAACTTACCCTAGAAAGTCCTCATGAAAGAGGGAAAATGTATTTAACACCCAAGCAGCGCTCAGCATGGTACCTTGCTCTTCATGGGTGAGAATCGAGCTACCGCTGCCCTCGCTGTGGTCAGCTCCAACTGCAGAGCATTGTGGGTAGTGAGAAGAGAATGAGGTGTGTGGTCAGATGGCCTTGTCTCTTAATTCCACCACTGACTGACTGTGGAGCTTCTTGTCAGAGTCTCAGCCTCCTCAGCTGTAAACCAGGTCCAACACTGCCTTGGGGTAGGCTTGCTAAATTCAGGCTTATTGCCCGTTCATAACTGGTGTCCTGACACATTACGGGAGTGGTCAGAACTCCAGGCTTCAGAGCTGAAGCACATCTGAGATGTTAGGTGAGTTCCCAGCCTCTCCGATTCTCTCAGATGTACCTGACAATGATTGTGGCAGTAGCCAGCAGCGTTGCGGCAGGATTGTAAGGCATAAGGGACATGAAGACCTGACAGGACTCTAAATGCTGCTTAAGCTGTAAGACAGTAAATGACCTTGGAAGACTTTATATCATGCTGGGAACTGGGGAAATGATTCCTTATTTAAAAACAAAAACAAAAAAGAGTTAAATAGCATTTTAAATAACAACAACCATGAAAAGTACCTTTCCATCTGAAAGCAAAAGATAGAAAGAAACCACCACAACAAAAATCTCTTCCCAGGAAAGCCAGAGCAGTCGCCCGTGACAGGAAGATTCACCAGGTAACGTGAACAAACTTCCTGTTATCTGTTCTAGCAACCCCCTTGGATATCTGTCTTCTACGCTTCCTGTCTCACTTGCCTCTCAGTTAACTGGTTTATTGGTTGCTGGTTTGTTGGTTTATTTGTTTGTTTCTGCTAAGGAATGGAAATATAAAAAACCAGGACCCTGGTTCTTTATCAAATTTGAAGTTACCCGTCTGCAACTTGTCCTCTCATACACATGTTAAAAGTCGAGGCTGTGTCTTCTGAAATTTTAGCTGCCTATCATCTTCCTTAATCATTTCAAGGATGTCTCCTAAGAAAGGCCTGCTCAGAAAAGACCAACTGCTTGCCTGAACTGTGTCCATCTCTCTCTTTTCTGCCTCTAAATGAGCCTCCGAGGATATTAGACTCGTGTGAGGACTGCGAGGAGAAGTCATGTCAGCAGTTGCAGTTGGAACTCTTCTCGGGGAAGAGTTTGAGATTCAGTGCTCAAGGCGGGAGATATGAGGGTATTGGAGCTGCACGGGTCTTCTAGGGGAAGCTAAGCTGAAGGTGGAGGGGCAGAGAAGGTCTGGAATCAGCAGTCCCCTTGGAGAAGTCAGTGAGTGGCCTGCAAAAAAGGAACAGTCTTTGCGGCAAAGGTGAGAAGTCTGATTGTCAAGACCAGGTTTACAGGTCCAGCTCTTAATGGGGGTCATCTGATATAGCTGTCACCACTGAGGAGCAGTGGATAACTTTGAAGCGTAGTCCTTAGATAAGTGGCTGTCCTTACAACACTGCTTTACATGGGTTCCTGTTGCATGCCATGACAAAATCCTAGAGGAAAATGACTTAAGGAAAGGTTGATTTGGGCTCACGCTTTCAAAGGTCTCTGTTCATAGTTGGCTTCACTGTTCTGGGGCCTGCGGTGAGGCAAAGTCATGGCATGTGATGGAGAAAAGAGAGAGAGAGGACAGAGTTAAGAGGAGAAAGGAAGGGGAAAAAATGTGAAGAAAGGGAGGCGAGAAAAGGAGAAAGGAGAGGAGCAAGGAGGAAAGGCAGAGATGGAGACACAGGAGTAGGGAAAAAGATAAGCCTTCAAAATACATCTCCAGCAACCTACTTCCCCCAAGCCAACTTCAACCCCTAATACGTCATTCATGTTAGTTATCTTTGGATTAGTCCACAGACATAACTAATATTTTCATGATCCAGTCACCTTTCAGTAGCACCACCAACCGGGGACCAAGACTTCAACAAGAGAGTACTTCTGTGGTATTTTAACCACAATGGTGTCTGTGCAGCTCGCCCAGGCCATCTTCACAGTCAGTACTGAAAGCTTAAAGCAGGCAATGGGAGATGCAAGCAGCCTTTGAGCTCCCCCTTTGGTGCTCACAGTTTAGAAAAGGCTGGGGCTAACTAAGGACATGTCAACACCGGGGAATTATATTTTGTACACAGCCTTTCAGTCACTACAGTGAGTGACCTTTAGGTGTTACTTGAGCTGTTATTTTGATGGAGATACTGTTCCACCTTTCTCTCAGGTCTTCTCGGCATTCCATCTTAACTTTGTCCACAAAACAACTCAAAATAAGGGTTGCAAGACACAGAGAAAAAGGGAAGGCTGGCGGAAGCCCACTTTGTCCACAGTGAAAGTACTTACAGAATTCTGCTTGGACCAGACAGACTTAAGAAAACTGTACTGCTCAGCAAATCTTAACACAGGACAGATTCATGTTGGAAACATTAGATTCATAAATTTAAATATTGAAAGAACTACAGTTTTATCTTCTAAAGTCTACTGAACAGCAACAAATCCCCTGACTACCATTTTAAAGAATGTAAATTTGTAAGCAAAGACAAAAGCAGGGCTTTTTATTTTTATTTAGTTTTGGCCCTCAAGATTGAGCACTCTACCACTGAGTTATAATCCTAACACAAGATCTTTTAGAAAATAATAATCAAGGAATTCTTTAATGCATGATCTACCTATATTTAGAATATATTGGCAGATTTTAAAAAAGATATTCCTTTAGGGGCTGGAGAGATGGCTCAGTGGGTAAGAGGACTCACAGCTCTTGCTGATCAATGTGGATTAGATCAATCTGGATTAGATCAATCTGGATTCAATTCCCAGAACTTACAAGGCAGCTCACAACTATCTGTAACTGTTCCATGGGATCTAATACCTCTTCTGACCTTGCACATACATACATTCAAGGACACCCATAGAAACACACACATAAAATAACAAAAAAAACATTAAAAATTCCTTTAAAGATACAAAACTTGTGTGCACACATGTGTGTTCAAAGAACCATTTAAACCAATACCATCAAGAGATTTTACGTATACCACTGTTCACTTTTGTTTTTGAGACAAGCCGGCCCAAAACTTGCTATAGAGGCACAGATGACCTTGAAATACCTCCTGAATTTACCTCCTGACATCTGGGGTTGCAGATGTGTATGTGATGATGTCTAGTTTGTGCCGTGCTGGGGATCAAACCGAGGGCTTCGTGCATGTTAAGCAAACACTCTACCAACTGAGCCACATCCCCAATATTATTCTCTATTAATGGAACAGAAAGGCTTTTAGTTTTCTTCCGTATTGCTACTCCCTGTGGAGAATTCTGTTTAATTTCAAAGCTGTAAGCAATTCCATTTGCCCCCTGCGGTTCCCTGAACTTTACGGTCACTCTGTATTCAATACCGTTTTGCTTTCAAGCTATAATTATGTGTTCATAGCAGAGCAAGTGAGTGCAGTTGCTTCCCAACAGCGGTTTCAGCTTTGTCATCTGTGTTAATTCCTAGTCACAACATTCGGGTGAGAGGTACCACCGAGATGGGATAATTTGAGCTCAGAGTTCTAGTGTTCTAAACTCTTCAGAGAAAAGGGACTAAAATAATTCAATGCCATCGTACATATTATAGCCCAAATTCCCTGAAGGCTTAAAAAAGCCAAGTCCCAAGGCACCTTAGAAGAGGGCTGAGAGACTAGGTGGTATCTTATGCAGCGCGGCGTATGCCTCGACAGCCACAGCTGCATCCTGGGAACGTCATAGCTTCATAACCGAAGGGTAACGCAGGAGTTTGGCTCAGTTCCTGACCATACCACTTTGGCTTTCCCTAGTGTATCTGGGTTGTATACATTCATTTCCCGAGATCAGGACTTCTGGGAAGCCTCAGTACGCCCTGGTTCCTGACACTCCACCTCATTCTTCTGACTGGGCAAAGCTGGTGGGAGGAGCAACATGTCCTTCATGTCAAGAAGCAGTGTGTGCTTCCATCTATGGTGCCCACATTTGCAGGCACCGTGCAAGAGTGGCTGTCCTTAATCATCAAGTGGAGGGCCTACCTACTTAAACCAATGAGTACAATATACACATGGCAGTTGGCCATTTTTTTTTTGTGCTTCCCAACTTTCTTAACGTCTATCAACACTCTAGAGTCCACAGGTAAATTTGCACTATGTTTTCTGGGTTTTTTTTAGATGGCTGCAACAAAAGACATACTCTGAATGAGCTGTCCAAATGGTTCATAAAGATGTTGAATCAAACAATAGAAAGACACAAATTGTTCCCAAACTATACACTTACATGACAAATCTTTAACACCTGCGCATAGCTCACTGAATCTGATTTTGTCTAAATAGAAACTGAGATAACGTTCTTAGAGAGTGACATTTTTTTTTCTACTTGCAAGAAAAGCATCATAGATATATACAAAACAATCAAATGACTTGGGCTGAAAATACTTGAGCCCAACACTACAATTTTGATCTTAAAGTTCTCCTTCGCTTTCCTGTTCTCACCATCCTTTTGTCCTGTAACTCTGACTTATAAACAGGGTTGATCTACTCGTTGGTGGTGTTGGCTTTAAAGAGAAATTCCACCTCTGTGTTGTTTGGAGTTTAAACCGCTGAGCTACAGGAGTAGAACCAAACCAAGGGGCAGAGTCTTCAGAAGACATTTGGGACATGAATGACAAAGTAAGGAGCTTGGTAAATGGAGAACCAATGTGACAAAAGGAAAGTTGGGTTATATGTCTCAGTTTATCTCTTCATTTTGCTCAAAGACATAGGGGCCCTGAGAAAAGGCGCAAGGCTGGTTGTGGGTCTTTTCTGCCAGTGTCATGAATATGTACACATACCTCTCACTTATACACACAAAGCTGTATAATTTAAGTCTCTCATATCATGGAATGCTCTAATAATGATGGAATAAGATGTCACCAAAATATTCATAAGTGACTACTGAGTATGATGATTAATGCTGTCAACTAGATAGGATCTCAAGTCACTAAGAGATGCACACACTGACAGTGACACACTTCCTTCAACAAGAACACCCCTCCTAATAGTGTCACTTCCTGTGAGACAAGCATTCACACCACATCCTATGATGAGTCTATGGGGGCCATTCCTATTCAGACCACCACAGTAATTTTTAAGATATAACTTAAGAGCCACCGAAATAGTACAAATGGCTAGAGCTAGACAATTGGGATTCTCCCCTGAGGGACTTGTACCCTGACACTACCATGTCTTCACTTTCTCTTCCTTGATAAATGCATGTGCACACTTTTGCACACACTCTCAGGTCTTGCTTTCTTCTGAGAGCCTTCCTCTCTTTTATTCTTTGTGCTTAACCTATAACAAATAATTCTTAATAAAATCCAACTCTGTATCATCACATAGTAGATACCTGAAACTTTTTCTGCACCAAAGTCAAGAACCCCAGGTTAGCCTGAGTTAAATTCCTTTAAAGCTTAAGGAAATTTCTCAGTCTGGTGAAGGTGGCATCCCTGAGCTGTGTCCCCACCTCCCCTCTGATGATAGTAACACTAGGAGTAGTGGCACTTAGAATAATTTTATCTTCTGTAACAATGAACTGTGCCCATCTTAGGATGACATTTCTCTGATACCTGTTAAAAAGACTTAAAATGTGAGCCTCACATTCATATGGCATCCACCCTGTTAAGGTACCAGTCAGAAAATAAATATAAAATCAAATACTGCTATTAATGACACTATGACTTTTGCCATGTTTGATGACTTTACGACATTTAACTTTACGAGGATCAAGTGATTCCTCATGTTTTTGTTTTAGATAACACAACAGTGATTTATAGGCTTGCATATATCATTATGCATGCAAGAGTCCTACAAGTGTGGAAAGTCCTCAGAATACTTGGCTGAAATCCCAAGAAACTTCAAGAGTGATGGGTATTATGTTTCTTCTGTTTCTAAATGACTTCAAAATCCCTTTGTTTGGAAACAATGGATGCTAACAAGTGTGAGTTCTTCTGGTCTCTAACGTTCTCTGATACTCCTGTGGGTCTAAAAGTCTTCTGAGCTTTGTCTAAACACAGCCTTGTCTTCAGCTATGGGAATGGAGCAGAAGCACTTGTGCCTACCCACCACAACTACCAGGGACAGCAGCTCAAGTCCAGCACTAATCTTGGAATTCCGGGAGCTCCAGTGACAGATCATCTTGCTGCTCGGTGTGTTTGTTTGCTTTGAAACTCAGAAAACGAATCTCTTTCACATGTTCATCTTGAAATGCATCTTGAAGAATTTTATTTATGTCACTACTGAGCCTATTTGGGGCAAACATCAATATTACAAACATGACTAATATTCAATTATGCCCCTGATGAGGTTAAGTCTATATTAGAGGGAAATTTGGAACTACACAGTTCAAATTAGAACAAAAGAAGAAGTGCTAAGTGAAATGAGTCAGATGGACAGAAGGGTTTATTGTACAATTTTGTTTATATAAGGTTCATGAGCAGGCAAACCTTATCTATGGAATGTGAAGTACATTGTGAAAACCCCTGAGATGTCGGTCACTGGAGAGGAGCAGGGAAGGAACCAGTGATAATTGTGTTCTATTTCTTAATATTGGTGGACACACATCTTTAAAAATATAGCACTTTTATACCTATGCATAGTAGACTTCATAAAAAGCTCAACTCAGAAGTTTTAAAAAGCACACAGTTCACATATGGGACTATTTCTTATTGTTCTTGTAGTTCAACAGTATTCTTAGCATTTTTCTGGAAAGTATCTGCAGAGCCCCAAAGTTGAGTGAAATCCCCCCTCCCCAAGAACTCCAAGTGTTTTGATAGGCATCTCTATTTCTTCAAACCTAGTGACTATGCTCACCACCTATTAGTGTTCTTCTTATAGGAGGTACTCAAACACTGTTGAGCAAATTAACACAACACTCTATCCCTTGTACTGTGCTCCACATGGCCTCTCCTGGGCTACTGGGTGCTCTCCAATGCATCTTTTTATTCTGTACAACATACCGTGCTTAGCCTGTGAGAGTCTACTCCAAGAGCAGAAGCAATACACCCTTTCTTTTGCTAGTGTGAATGCAGCAAAAAGATAGCAGGATTGCTTTTTTATTTATCTCACTAAGGAAATATAGTTTCCCACACATGAAGAAAAAGCATTCATGATGACTGCATACTTTGTTTTATAGCTTGTCCCTCACTCCAGTACCACATCATAATTGTATCTGGACAAGAACCAGGGGTTCTTACTAAAGCCAGCTGCATTCTGGAACAGAGATGGATGACTATATTTGGCATGATGGCTACATGCTAAAAGAATGCTACACCAGCTCCTGGTCTACAGAAATCTCTGGGTTATTTTTAAGTCTTTACTTTTTAAAACGTAACACATTCTTTCATTACATTCTCATTAACAGTAACTGTGCTTTGCCTAGTTCTTAGGGGTTTATTTCTGTGCCAAAACTGTCCATGCGATGGATAAATTTTTAGGATACCCATTGTCAAATGTGAAGATGGCTTCAAGGATGTGTTTCTACGGTAGCAAATCCCTCAACCCACTGTTTATGTTGTTTTTAGTGGGTTAAAGTCTCTGAAATCATGAGTCGCCTAATGCTCTACAACAACTTCCAATCCCTACCAGCCAGGTGACACCTGTACTGTTGGTGTCCCCTCCTGTACCACCTTGCAGCACACATTCAGAAGAGCACCTAACGACCACTTCAGGAGGACTATGGCTGTAGGCTGTGCAGACATCTTGGCATTCTCAAAATTGAGAGAGTATCACCCCTGAGTCTTACAGGATGGGTATCATTGACTTGGGGGAAAACTCCTAGAGACTAAAATAATGCTCTAGTGACATTGCATCTTAAGGGATTTCAAGGGCACCCTAATGGTGGACAAACATGGACACCAATGTTTACATTGCCAAGTGATTCAGAAATGGTGGAGTCTGTGAAAGATGGTTTAAAATATTATTTTATACACTTGACTTTGCTTATAATTTCTTATTTTCTGTATTTATGCTCAATAATAAGTCTTTAAGTAATACATAAAGAATAGCATAGATAAATTTAAGTAGTAAGATGCCATTGTTCATCTTATTTTGTTTTCCAAGGTTCTACGTACCGGATACCCACTTCAAACATGACCAAATCTTCAGAGGTTAAAAATGGTCAGGTCCATATGGTAGGATTGATGGATGAAGATGATGCAGCATGAAAGTGTCAATCACGTCACTGTGCGTGAATTCATACAGACCCACATTCATTTTCCTCCAGTGTTCTCTCCTGGAGTTGTTCCTGATTTTGTTACCAACATTCATCCAAGTCCATCATGGAACAGGATGATTTTGTTTTGTACCTTGGTCAAGAATCACTTAATTCTGGAGGTCTTATGAGATGACATAGCAAGAAGCCTTGTCAAGTGTGCTGTGCATGAAAGAAAGAATAGCCATTGTTCAGTTTAATTGGTGAAATTCATATGTGTGTGTATGTGTGTGTACGTGCACACTTGCATGAATGTGTGTGTGTGTGTGTATGTGTACACTTGCATGAATGTGTGTATATGCCTGTCACTGATATACTTGCAGGGGCCAGAAGAGAATATTAGATTTCCTGGAACTGGAGTTACAAGGCAGTTGTGAGCTGTCAAATCCAAGTGCTGCGAACTGGGCTCTGGTTGTCTGGAAAAACAGCAAGTGCTCTTAAGAGTAGAGCCATCTCTCCAACCCAAATTTTTATGTACATAGTCTTTTTAACTTTAGGATCATCAACTACAGTTCTTTATGTGAACTACTTGTTTTTATGTATTTTTCTACTGAGGCCCTTATCATTTCTTGCTAAAGTTTGCAGTATTTTCTTTTCACATGTTAAAGGAATACCAAGTCTTTACTCCATGCACACAAACATTTTTCTCAGTTTTGTCCATCTTTTGAGCTTTGCACTTTAGAGTTGCACTTTAGAGACAAATTCAGCTACTAAGGGTTGCCAGGAAACTTCAATCCTGATAGCTGCCAATTGCTTTCCTGTGGCTCCTTCTAGACTGAGGGAGAGGGGTGCACATACATACATGACTCCAGCTACCATCAGCATGTATACAAAATTCTAAGACATCATCACCTAGGCTTTGGCTTTGACCACATTTTCCCCTGAAAGAAGAATGTTTTAGGTTGCTCCAGACCAGCCACTCCACATTGCTTCAGAGGCTGCACACAAGTAATCTTGTATTTGCCAGAGGTGATTATCACCAAACTGATCTAATGAGAAACAGTCCTTTCCGGTTATTCCTATGCACCCAGGTCCCCAGCATTTGACCTGTGCCCGGCAAGAGTTGGGCCTCCAAGTGTCCCAACTGTGTTAGACAGATGTAACTGGGCAGGGCAAGCATTTGGTGCCACCAAAACTCTGTGATGCCAACAGTGAACTGTGACCACTGGTGTAGTAGGCACTGCTGCATTTCAGGGTCAACTGTGGCTCTGCCATGAAACAGGCATCAGGTACAGAGGAAAAAAAAACATGATTTGAGGTTCTGAGTTTGTTTTCTGACCTTCTCTCTCAGATGGATGTGGATCTCTTCTAATGCTGCCTCTGGGTCTGTTCTTTCATGTTCATCTCAACTCTCCTCTCTTGATGCCTAATACTAAAGCAGTGTCAGGCTGGAGAAACAGCTTGCTGTATAAGTCTGAGGATCTGAGTTCAATCCCTAGGACATCTACCTATCTATCTATCTATCTATCTATCTATCTATCTATCTATCTATCTATCTATCATCTATCTATCTATCTATCTATCTATCTATCTATCTATCTATCTATCTATCATCTATCTATCTATCTATTTTTCTCCTTTCCTATATTACATCCCTATCACAGTTTCCCCTTCCTCTTCTGTTCTCAGTCCCTGCTCGCAACCTCTCCTCTCCCCCAAGTCTACTTTTCCTCTGTTTTCTACGATCCATATTTTTTAAAATCCAGGGAATGGCTGCTTGTGTTTGCAGTAGCAACACTGTGAGCTGGAGATGTGTAGACCCCTGAGGCTCACCAGTCAGCCAGCTTGCCTACTTGACCAGCACCAAGTAGGAAATCCTGTCTCAAAGGCTGAGATGTAAGGCACTTGAGGCGCCCTACCCCAGGCTGACTTTTCATCTTCACGTGCACACTCACATAGCCTTTTACACATAAATGTTCACATACATATATGCACACACAAAAATAAAATAAAGTAGGAGCTGGGGAGATGGTTCACTGCATAATAATGCAGACTGTTCTTGTAGAAGACCAGAGAGTTTGGCTCCATATACCCATGTGAAGATTCAAAACTCTCTTCTGGACTCTGGGGACACCTGGATTCCAATATGCACACCCACAACCACACACACTCACACACACCTAAAAAGTATATAAAACTTAGTAAAATCAGTATCAGAGTCAGTCAGGTATGTCTTTCCCCATAGCTGCCTTCCCTAACTTTGTGACAGCCCCTCTTGGATTATCAGGAGCAGTTTGGTTTGTGTTTGCACAAAGAGTATGGACTTGAAATTCAAGGTTAGAAACATCACAAAGTTTTATTGGACTTTGGATTCACTCAGCTTAGCCAGGACCAGGTGGTCCTAAAAACATGGCTAAATATCTTTCCAGTTGGCTTTAACAACTACAAACCTGGGGTTCCTCCTGTTACTTTCAGGGATCTATAGTTATCTAATTCTAATGGGATTTACCCCCCCCCCCCGCCCTGAAATGTGTCTGCCTAGGGTTACTTCCCCATGTGTTGAACTGTTATTATTACCCAATTGTAGTGAAGTTAATGTCAAGATTTTTTATAGCTTTAATATGGTTTGTGTGATTCTCCTATACTTGTATAAAGGGATGGAAACACATTACTTTTGAATGAATGGGCCACGGGAAGCAGGAAATGCCTTGTAATGGAGTAGGCAGGAGAATTCAAGAGCAGGACACTGCCAAGCTCTGAACTTCAGGGAGAGGGTGAAACCTCCTTATGACAAAGCAGAAGAGAAACGTCTGATTGCAGAGAGAAAACTGGAAAGGAGAGAAAGGCCCAGGGAAAGTAGATTGGATTCTGCATGAAATACAGAGAGAGAACAACTTTGGGTTCAGTGGTCAGCCATGCTCAGCTGTCTTGAAAAATTCAGTTCAAGTATATGTCTCCTGTGTGGAATGAAAGATATGGAATTCCTAAGAAGTATCCTAAGAGGCTGCCTGAGGAAGCAGAAGGTCTGGTGAAGATCAAGATTATTTTAACTTTGGACACAGTGTCTACTTTGTGGAAGCAGAAGAGGAAACCAGAGGCCAGAAATTGCACTTTAAATGCAGGGTTTATACCAAGGAGTTTGTCACTGACAGTGTGACAAAAGCCAGAATGTGTCATTCATATTGCCAGAGGTTAAAACACCCTTGAGAACAGTGTTTTGTAATGTAATATTGAGCCAGATACTATGCGGTGGGTTCCTTCCGCTTTCACTGATATTCTATACACTGAAACAAAACTGTCTGGAGAGATGGTTCAGTGGTCAAGCGAGGACGATCAGAAGGACTCAAGTTCAGATCCTTAGAACCAAACTAAAGCTGGGTGCAGACGAAGATGTGTGTTTGAAATCTAATTCAGTCTCATCTAATGCATCTGAGAGAGATTATCAAGTAACCTTGCTAACCATAAAAATAGGAGCTCCGTGGAAAGCCAAAATAACCTCAGAGAAGTGTTTACAGTTCTAAACACTGTAAAGATTAAAATCAGCAAGATGGAGACTTCAGGAGGTAGGAATGCCCAACGCATAACTGGATTTTATTCCTTTACATAAGTTTTGTTTACATAACTCTGAAGCAAGACAATCATGTTGCAGTCTTGTCTTGAAATACTTTCAGCATCTTCAAGGTTTTATTTTCAAAACAGTAATTTCCGGAAAGGAGCAAAGAAATTATTCTTTCATGGGAGAATGAGGTGAGAGGTTCTCTCTCTCTCTCTCTCTCTCTCTCTCTCTCTCTCTCTCTCTCTCTCTCTCTCTCTTTGAAGATGTAATTTTGGATTGGATTCTGGAAACTTGCCTAATGGTCTAATGGAACCTAGCACTATTCTTTCTTCTACCACATCCAAAGTGACAATAAAACCATGGATCTAATCACAAACATTGTACAACTACTATTAAATAAATAATGGTCGGTGCCAGGAATGTTCCGACCTCCGTTTTGTAGACTGGTCTACAATGATGCAAAGTCAACAGACGAGCATTTTATTGCACCCTTTTCCATTTTGACATTTACGCCAGCTCAGCAATATCTAGCTTGTGATTCATCTTCTGAGCCTACTGTGCAAAGATGCCTACTAGGGAAGTGGGTATATTTATTATGAGCAGCTTTCCAGTGTGTCCACAATTGGCAAATAAATAAAACCGCATTGCAGGCTTCTTTTCAAACCATTTCTCTGCCCCAGTCGCCATCACTATTAGCAAGAAGGAAATATTGATTAAAATTTCTCTGTAGAGTTCTCTGTTCTAAAATTTTAGAACGACTGCAAGACGTTGGATGTTAGAAACCAGGGTGGTGGTGAGGGAACACAAATGAATGCTTGCCTTGGATCCAACCTTTGCCTTTCTTAAAGGCAGTTAACACGTTGACCTTCTAGCACAACACTCATGCTGTTCACATACTGAAAGAGAGGTAGATAGTATCACTTTTTCCCTGTCATTGCAAAATTTCTACTTAAGTGGGAGTGTTCAGATAAGAATAGCTCTGTCCAGAAATCTCTCCTGCTTTTCTGGTACACTCAGACATTAGGACCATGACTTCAATGGGAGGCACAGCTCAGAGGCCTGCAGAGAACTCAAAAAGTGCTTCTGAACTTCCACTGACATAGCAGCGGAAAGGACTTAGTTCACATCCTGAAATGAACTGCACACAGCTTAACAAATGGTTGCCTCGAGCAACATAAACAACTAACTAAATAAAAGGGGAAAGAAAGGATCTAAGCATTATTGGAGTCTGTTCTCATGTTATGTCTGTGGCTCTCATAGGCCTTACTGAAACTTGTAGTTGCTAGGGCAGCCATGTCTTACCCCTGTATCTAGTTGCCCTGCTGCATATTCCCCATCTCCGGGTCTCATATGCATTAGAATCTAAGGCATTGATTACAGTATTTTCACATGACCATCCATAATGGGATGGAGATCTGAACATCACCCAGCTTCCACATTGTGTTCTCTCCACCGATTGCACTTCTGTCACTCAAGTGGCCCATACAGAAGAGAGAATTGCTGGAGACCCTTCTCTCTGGCAAACCCATAGCCCGCTGCCACTGATAAAAATATATATTGATACTCTTCCTGTAAAATTGAAGGAAACCTCCTCTCCTTAAGTTGGCAAAGAGTGATGCCCAGCGTATAATGACTCTCGATTTTAGTCAATAAGTACCAACTATGGGCTAAAATATAAATAATAAAAAGTGATAGGAAAATAATAAAAGCTATTTAAGTAACTTCCCTTAGCTGACATTTGGATGGCGGCAAGCAACACATAGCTACCTACCTTCTGGGTGACAGGTGAGAAGACCCGTGGCCCCTGGGGGCACTTTAACAACACAGAGGAACCAACCACTGAATCACTGGAGTCTACTCAGTTTTAGTGTTTGAGCCTGAAATGTCCCCCATAGGCTTGTGCAGGTGGCACTGTCTGAGGAGACTACGTAACCTTTAGAAGAGGCCTATTTGACAGAGCTAGGTCACCAGGGATGGGAGTTATAAGCTTATAGCTGGGTCCCAGGCCCCAGGCCCCAGGCCCCAGGCCCCAGGCCTGTTCTGTTTGTTGACCACTGTGATGGGAACAGCATCCACCAAACCCCTTCATCACCATGACAGGCACCATGACATCATGGTGGCCTTCCCTGACAAAGTAGACTGTAGGCTTAGAAACCCCAGGTCCCAGGCCCCAGGCCCCAGGCCTGTTCTGTTTGTTGACCACTGTGAGGGGAACAGCATCCACCAAACCCCTTCATCACCACGACAGGCACCATGACATCATGGTGGCCTTCCCTGACAAGGTAGACTGTAGGCTTAGAAACCTTGAATCAAAATAAACCTCTCTGTCTTTACATTGTTTCAGGATGGTATTGTGACCATAGTGTTCCAAAGGTACCTAACATCATCACCTGAGATCACAGTTTTAAAATTCAGAGTGACATCACACATACCCATTGTAGGCTTGCAATGAAACAGGTCTCACAAAGCAGTAACTACCTGTATTACATGTGATTAACTGAAATCTTTTCTCCAGTCCATTTCGAAAGTATTGTGTAAGCTTCCTCAACATTTAGATTCTGACCTTCAGGTAGAAAACAGTTCCCATGATGCAGCAAGACAGGTGGGATGCAGTTAAACAGATTATTTGCAAGTAATTTCAAACACATTACTATGTAAATTTGAGATGTAATGGTCTGTTCCCCGGGGGTCTGAGAATTCTTCAGTCTACACACAGTTCCAGATCCACAGGTCTGGAAACACCATTTAATTATTTATCAAAGGGAAAGGCAATAAAGCTGCAGGGGAAAACAGTTGTACTTCAGCTCAGAGTCAAGCCACACTCATTTAACCAGGTCACACTGCAGGAGGGACACACTTAATGAAGATGGTGTGTTTCCATCAGTGGCTATAACGGAAAGCAGAGGGTGAGGAGGCTTGGCTGCCTCAAGGGAAGTGAGAGAGGTTGTGTGCTTTTGGTTGGTGCCTGTCACCTAATTGGCTCACTCCTAATCCCAGTGAGAATATTGAGCAAAGGCTGCTGAGAGCACAGAAGGGGTGGGTAATGCTTGCAATGTAAGTGAGAGGTTCACAACACCACCCGGGAAGACTTCTGCTTATTGAGTAGCATTGGGCATAACAGTGAGAGCCATCTTCCCAGAATGTTCTCAGCATTCTCAGCACATAAACCTTCTGAATACTGACCAATGGCACCAGTGGGGTTCAGAGCTGAACATTCAGCATCAGAAAGGCCATGGTAAGCTTGGGTTCTGTAGGGAGAGGGGATTTAATAAAGAGACTGCAAGATTCCAGAGACAAGATGTCCCATTCAAATAGCTCAATGTGTTTAGGGCGTGCTTGCCCTATAATGAGTGGTCTTTGGCTACTTTGTGGGTTCTTCTTTCTTATGCCCTTCTCCACCCTTTGCTCACCTTTTCAACTCCCTAACACTAAATAAAAGAGAAAAGAGGATGGAGAGGGAAGGAAAGAGATCTCTGAATAAGTCAGGTGTCAGAAAGAGGGCGTTGTTATCCTTAGAGTACTTCCTGCTGATTATGGGTGTTGAGTTCATTGGGGGCAAGTTTGATCTTCACTATCAGGATATCTAATTTCTTGTTTTTGTTTCTTTTTGCTCACAACTACTTAACAAACAGAGACCAGCAGCAACCAACAACAATCAATGACCAAACAACAACCCACCATGCCTCTGATGTCCTAACTTTTCGATATCCTCTGAAAAGTTCCCAGAATTCCAAGTGTCACAGATTTGCAGAAACCCTCTGCAGCTGGCAAAATCACCCCACTGCTAGAGCACAAGGCAAATCATAATCAGCTGCTGAGGACAATCTGAAGCAGTCCCATATCCCACACCTGGGGTTAAAACAAAAAACATATTCTTATAATATTTCTGGGTTGTTTGAAGAAATCAACATTTCAAAATTGTCACTACATTTCCCTGTCTGAGAAATGGTCAGATTTAAAATACTAGCAACAGTAACTGAGGAGTCCATCCAAGGTTCCACACCTACACTGGTTGCACTCACAAGAAAAGCCAGAAGCATCAATTCTGCGTTGTCAAAAAACTAATACTGTTAGCCCAGTATATGTAATGGCCTAAACAATGGTGACCGTTCGAAATCTAGATATTCTAGTGTGCCAGTGCACAGCCTGTACATTTAGAAGGACTATCTATTTTGAACACATCCTCGTAAGGTCTACCTAGGAATTTAGATATTTCTAATACCTTTACTGTGTGCTTCAACTCACTGTGTAGCCCAGGTTGGTCTCCAAGTAGCAACAGTCCTGTGTCAGGTGATGGGATTACAGACCTGCATGACCACAGCCAGCTGATTCTTATAATTGCAACCCTGTATTCTGTTCTTTAAGGGGAGGAAGTTAAGTTTAGATGGTTCTAAATTCTTTATATTACATATGAAAACATTCTGAAAATTCTTTGTGAAGAGTTAATTGGCAGAATTAGCAAAGATGGTACCAAATCCATCACTTTATGCAGAGAGAAACTAGTCTCAGGAGTAGTTTTGTGAATAAAGGACTCTCCAGGCTGTCCTAGTCTCTCATTATTTGCCCTAAGAGACAGCTATGAAAACTTTCAGATTAAGGGCCAGAATGCTGATGACAGACAGCACATTTAAGATTACCTTGTCTGACAGAGTCACACACTGAATGGTAGCATTTTGGTTGACAGCAGGCTACACATACAACGGGAATCCCATAAGATTACGATGGAGCTAAAAATATTCTTATTGCCTAGTGACGCCGTAGCCTCCAAAACACAACACATTCATCTCATGTTAGAAGGAAGCTGGTGAGACAAAGCTACCCCACAATCACATAAACGGATGTGCCGTGAGGAGGCACATGCCTGGTCACACAGAAGTACAGTAGATCCTGTGTCGTGGCAAAGTCTCTGATGGTGTAAACGATCATCATGCTTTATGTAGTTTGTTATTTTAATTTTCATTTTATGTGCATGGATGTTTTCCCTACATGTATTTCTGATCACTGTGTGCATGTCTGGTGCCTGCAGAGGCCAGAAGAAGGCATTGGATCCCCTGGAGTTACAGACAGTTGTTAGTCACCATGTGGGTGGGAATCAGACTGAGCTCCTCTGTAGGAGCAACCAGTGCTCTTAACTGCTAACCCATATCTCTGCCTCATTTTATTATTTTAGGGTATACTTATTACACACACATGTTTAAATATATACATAGGAATGCATGTATATATATACACACACACACACACACACACACACACACAAATCCCTCAGAAAGTGTTCTAGAAAACAATTTCTTCACAGGAGGCTCCATGAATGTTGCTGTCCTAAAGACCTTCCAAGATCTTCCAGTGGGACATGGTATGGAGGTGGGAGACAGTAATATTGATCATCCTTTCTTTGTGTAGGGCTTATCTAATTTGTGTATTTGTGTCAGGTTTTTTTTAAACAAAAATGTTTATTAACTTAAAATATTTGAAAAGAAAAAGCATATATAGCAAGAATATATAGGAAGAAAATATATTCTGTAGTTGTGTAATGTGTTTATTATGCTTTAAGCTATATTTATCATAAAAGCAACAGAGGGTTTAGAAATTTTAAATTTTAAAATTAAAAGTAGAAAATGTGTATTATGCTAAGGTTAATTTATCTTAGAGGAAAATCAAATTAATATGACCTTTGTATTGCCTATGTAAATGAGGGTCATAAAGGCGACAGGAAGCAGGGTATGTCCCAAGCCTTCTGCTTCAGTGCACGCAACAACTCACACATGACTTCGGTTGTGAGAGGACCCTTTACATGTGCATCATGCTTTCCCCTATATCTTATATATTTATTGTACCTTTTCTTTATTTACATATATTAGAAATTCAAATACATGCCGCTGTGCTACACAGCGCCTGTAGTACAGTATCGTGCTGGAGCACCACCTACACTACACACATCGGTGTGGAGTAGACTCTATCATCCACGCACGTGAGACCTTTCTATGGTGCTTTCAGTGATTAAATCTCCTAGTTATCTATTTCTCAAATGTATCCTCACAATTAAGCAATGACTCAGTGCACTTCAACACGTATCAGCTGTGACAACCATAGTCCCTTGACCTTGCAGCAGGACCAGGCATTGTAAAACAACACTCTCTTGAGAGTCTTTCATTCTTTGGTTTCCACAATTTTTTGGTTTCCAAATTTCTGCTCTACCTAAACATTTCGTTTGTTACCAGTCTCTAAATGTCGTTTCCTCCCAAGTCTTTTTCCTCGGCTTGCTTCACCTCCCACCCACTGTAACCGGTTCAACCACCCAGAATCAAGCAATAATGTGTGTGCCTTCCCTCCGTCTCAACTTCGAATGCCTAGCACAGAACCCACATCCTCCTCCCAAACCTCATTTCTTTCTTGCTCTTCCTGGTGTCACCTGTCACTCATCCAATCATTTCTCATTCCACTCTAATTTTCAAATACAGATTCCTATAAAGTATTCCTGGTGTCTTTACACCAGTGCTAGCAGACATTTTAGTGAGCATCTCTCGTAAGCTCACTGTTTCTGAAAATAGCCAGATTCTGCTTTCATTTCACCTCCAAGTGTTTGAGTTCTTCAATACCTTCCCCATCTCAACCTGCTTGCAGTCTTACCTCTCCAGAGACCTGATTCTTCAGGTGGGTTTCCCTTACCCACTCTCTTCGTTCGCTCCCACAATCCAACTGTTGCCTTTGCCCAAAGTGCTTTGAAATGCGTCCTCAGCAGTTTTGTTTGAAAATGCCCACACATCTCTGAAGCCTCTCTCAAAGCTCTGGTCCATCTAATCATGTCTGGGGGTTTCAGCAGTACTTTATTTGTTCTAATAATGTTACGGGTCCATGGTACCTTGTCAGTTGCTGCTCTCATCCCTCCAAGGTGACATTATCCCTTAGGAAGATGCTGTCTTGATCTCTCTGTGGAGCTAGGATTGCATGCCCTCAGTAGGCGCTTACTCAGGGACTACAAGGAAATATGTACTCAGTGACCAGTTCTGAATTGAGAGTGAAGGGATGTCTGAGTCCTCGCCAATTGACAAAGCCAGGACTCACACTCCATGAGTCTCTTTATCTGTAAGATGAGCTAATCTTCTTTCCCATCTGTGAAGTATGACAAGACTCAGAATAGGGTAAGAGAAAGCACTGTGCCAAATATAAACAAGTTTTTTTCCACATCTACTCATTTAACAAAAATCTATTGAAGACAGGAGATTATATAATGGCCATGCCCAAACTGAGAAGACACAGAAGCAACATAAAAACAGATTTAACCACTACCCTGCATCCTAATGCTCCCACACCTCAAGTGCGACATCGATTTAATGTGATCTGTGCATAACATAATGGCACTAAATGTTAGGTAATAAGCAGAAGCCTGATACAGAGAAACCAAAAGGAGTGTGAACCTTCACACCATGGGTTCCTAGCCTTTGCCATCAAATGGTTTTACAGCACACACATACATTCTCACAGCTATAAGAAACATAATGAACAGATTCATTAAGCTCATTTGCATTCAAAAGAACCTAGTAAACGTACACTGATATACAAGGAAACTGAGGCAGGCAGCAAATAGTTGTGAAACAGAGCTTCGATCCGAGCTTCGATCCGATCCGGGACTCAGTCAGGTTGTGTTCACTCTGAATGGCAGGGCCCACTGTAAATTCTGACAAAGGATAGTTTCTTTTGCTTTTATTTAAAATGGAGCTGAGGTGATGATGACTCCACGTGAGGTGGTTGTGAGGTCTGCTAGTCCTTTGCTGACACGACCCACATGCCATTTGGCTGCCGTGACAAAGGTATTTTATCTGTAAAAGTACGTTACCTCTTTTACATATGAATAACTTCCAGCAAGCTGGAAAAGTTCAAACCACTTTAACAAGATAAAATACAGCTGTTCAAATGGGAAAACCACTTAATTCTTTTGTTAGCTCATTAGAATTCCATCACATTGTCCTGGGGCAAAGGTAGAGGATTTGCCATTTCTTCTCTAATAGATTTTCCAGTTGTCTTCTGAAAAGTCCTGGCACACCAATTACATTTTTATTACAATCAATAGGGCTCACTGCATTAACCTGCCTCAGTTCCACTTCCCTGCTGCTGATTCCATAGTGAGATGTTGCACTTCACTGTGTAGCATAGCATTCAGGAGGGGATGCTCTGAAAGCTCGCTCTCCCCAAAGCACATGCTCCTCTCCCCGCCTCTGCAGTGTCCCCAGCTGCTTCTAAGCCGGGGGCCGGGCCGCGTATGCTTAAGCTGCACACAGGTCTTCACAGCTCTTCCAATCAGAAGGGCTCCTTGCCACCCAATCCTCTTGCATCCAGCTTGCTCTTAACTATTTTCGTAAAATGTATTCTAGGGTACAGCCATTCTATTTGAATGTCAATATTTCCGGTGTCAGCTACTCGAGGCTTCTTAGGTTGTCTGCTGGTTTTTATTGCTAGCTTATATTTTTATATTTAAGAATCATTTATTTAGTACTTCCCATGTGCCAGATTCTATACAGAAATTACCACAGTCAGCATTCTGTAGCATTTCCCCATTAAGCATCAAATATTTTTCATCAGTTCTAAGGAGATTAAGAAAACTCCCTAACATCTCTGAAATAACGATGTGTTGTACTGTCAATGTCAGCTGCAGCTAAATTGTGAGAGTGGGTTTTGTTTTTCTACATACGTACAACACTGTTAGTTCTTTAAATTGGTGACATTTAAGAACTGATGGAATTCTAAGCACCGTATTTGAAAGTGACACAAACGAAGGCTCTGTCCATTGAGAGATTTGCTTGAGTTTTGGTGAGTTTGCATGAGTTAATAAGCGGTTCCACGTGTCACCGGAGGGGACTCACTCATTTCTTTGACTCTCAACTGCAGCACGAAGACAGTAATGCTTACCCTTCACCACTATCGCTCAGTCTTCGGAACTCCTGGGGCTCAAGTCCCAGATATATTACTATATTAGCAAGCGGCTTGGGGTATGTTGGTTAAAATTATCAACCTCATCTGTAAATGAGATTCTCTGCTCAAAATGTCTCAGCATCATGAGCACGGTACATTAGTGAACGACGGCAGTGACAATGACGATTTCATAATGGATACCCAAGGAGAAATCAGTAGCTGCTTAAGTTTGTGCAGCTGTTTAACCTCGACCTGATTTTGTTCCAGGTAAGACATTATCATGATTGTCATCTCTCCCTTCCTCTATATTTCATTACTTATGTTTTATATGGTAGAAATTATAACTCTAAACTTGATAAGAAGTCTGTTATATACACTAACTAGAGTTCTACGATCACTTCAGTTCTATAAAACCTGTGCTAAGAGTCTGCAGTTCTAGTCCTATAGCACTTGGTAGAAAGAAATCAAGGGTAAGGAAGACACTCTTCTTCTGAGTCCTTTGAAATGTAATGGGTAGGGATAAACACACACAGCAGTGAGATTCAGGTACAACGACATAAATGCTTTAAAATTCGTGTGAACTAAACACAAGAGAGTGTCACTTTAAAAAGCATCCATATCTAGAAGGAGTCACGTGGAAAATCTTTAAAATGAAGTTAGTACTTCAGATGCCTCTTGAAGGAAAGATTGTAGGGCAGATCCTAAGAACAGTGGGAGTCCTAGTGCAGAAGGAGTCCTTGAATAGAGGGGGGTCTAGGATAGAGGGACTTCTAGGGCCTAGGGACTCCTAGGACAGAGGGTTTCCTAGGACAGAAGGACTCCTAGGACAGAAAGACTCCTAGGGCAGAGGGACTCTTAGGACAGAGGGACTCCTAGGACAGAGGGACTCTTAGGACAGAGGGACTCTTAGGACAGAGGGACTCCTAGGACAGAAGGACTCTTAGGGCAGAGGGACTCTTAGGACAGAGGGACTCCTAGGACAGAGGGACTCCTAGGACAGAGGGACTCCTAGGACAGAAGGACTCTTAGGGCAGAGGGACTCTTAGGACAGAGGGACTCCTAGGACAGAGGGACTCCTAGGACAGAGGGACTCCTAGGACAGAAAGACTCCTAGGACAGAGGGACTCTTAGGACAGAGGGACTCCTAGGACAGAGGGACTCCTCGGATATAAAAGCATAGAACTGATTTCTTCTTCCACCTGTGTTGGAACAGCTCATCTCAGAATGACCTTCCCATAATGACAATGAGTTGGTGTAAGGTGTGCATCAGGCTGGACAAACAACTCAATGATCAATGACATCTGCTGTTCTCGTAGAGCATCCATATTTGGTTCCTCATACCTATGCCAGGGGCTCTAGAACTCCCTGTAACTCCAATTCCAGTGTCATCCAACACCCTCTCCTGGTTTCTGTGGACCCCTCCATGCACTCAATGCACATACACTCACTTGGGACATTCATGTATGCACAAGATTAAAAGAAATTAAAAGATAAGAAAAATATAACAGGCGGCTAAGGCTATTTAAGTTGATGGCCACAGTGAAAATGTGAAGGACTAGGGGAGCCAAGATCCTAGAAAGGATCAGACACTGGGATGTATGTTCAGTCCTACGTTTGATGCTGTTTTCCATCTATCTCATGGGTCTCCAAACACACAAACCAAATAGTAGCAGCCTAGGGTGCAGTTTTACCAGGACAGACGGGGAGAAAAATGGAGCGTAAGGGCTTCCGAAGTTGCAAGATGGTGAGAGGTGAAGGACTAGTGTAAAAGAGAACCAACCGTAGGGTGGTTAAGAATGCTCTGTGGGAGAGGATCAACCGCACAAAGACTTGATGTGCCAGGGTAGGGAGGATACCTAGGGGACCCCCACCCTCTCAGAGGAGGTGGGGAGGGACTTGTGAGCAGGGAATTGGGATAGAAAATGAGTAAATAAATACATGTTAAGAAAAATGCTCTGTATGTGGTTTCCACATGGCCTCTGGGGACATCATGACTTGCTCAGTATCAGGTGAGGTGTCATGAATCCATTAAAGGACTGAGGTGAAAAGCTATCTGGTGATTCAAGCAAGCTGAGACTTGACTAGAGGGTCTGATTAGAGGGCAGGAATTGCTGCTTGGGATCTACCAAGGAGAAGCATGCTTGGTAAGTCACTGGAGAACGATGCTCTGGGAGTCAGAGCAGTCATTGTCAAACCTTCACAGCGGGCCCACAGGTCACCAGGCTGACAGCAGTAGTCACAGTGCAGCTGAGGGACAAAGGCTGGAGGAAATGTTCTACAAACACGGAAGAAAGGCTTCATCCCAGCTGTGCAAATCACATACTTGTGATCTTGAGGAAAGCGGTAAGACATTGGCACTCACAAGTCTCTCCCCATGGCAAAATAAAATTAGAAACCACAACTTTAAATCTTTCAGATAAAGAGTTGAGCTTGATGACCATCAAAATCTCCCATCGGTGGAAATCTGACTTTATTTTGTGATTATTTTTAAAGTAACACGGTAGTGTATGGGCAATTTTGATGCTACAGACAGAAGAAAATGTAGATCAAAATTTGTGTAGGCAGAGAATAGGTTTGCGCAGTTAGACCTTTCTTGGCCTATCACAGCAGAGCTCTGTGCAAGAGTAAAGCCACATGCATATACTCAGAGGTGGAGATGAAGGGTCATTAATGATTTCTGTAAGCATTTTACCGATGCAGTGAACCAGGACTGATGCTGAAGGCAACAGAAGAGACACTAAAGGTGGGAAAGCAAGTTACTAAGTCCGAAGAACCACAGAAGGTCGCATTTAAAGTCAAGATGGTAGCAACTTGATGATCAAGTGAAACTGTCCTGGGACTACACAGATCAGGCGTAGCCAAGCACAGTCACAACCTACGCTACTTGACACGTGCAGACACCTTTAATTCACATGATGGGATCCTGTCACTCACGCATCTTGACTTTGAAATAACATTTTCAAATAAGGGGATGATATGGGCTTGCCCATGTAATACTAATGTATATATTTTTGAAAACCACAGGAAGAGAATATAAATAGAATGATTTTTTTTTGTAAAAGTAAAATTAGCATTCAGAATGAAGAATTTGCATAGGCCTCTTTTATATTAATAGCATTCTGGGTAGGAGTGGAACTCATTTCTTCAAGAACTCCATCACGTTTGACTAATAAGAGTACATCATTCTATGAGAACTGTAACTATTAATTCAGCCAACATATACAGACAAGGAGTATAATCTATCAAAGGTATTACCATATACCCTGGGGGCAAAGCATTACTTGTGGAATAATTAAATCTGTAATAAGAAGTACATCTTATTCAACAAAAAGATGTGGAATTCTGCAAATATAACAAAAGTAGAATGCCAATGGAAAATTGTTACATTACCTAATTGTTGTGGAAAACAGTATGTCCAGACAGCTTATTAGCTTTAAGAAACTCTGCCCCTATAAAATACTGTAAACATAAAATCCCTGGTGAATTAAAAACATTTTATATCTCGTGATATAGCTGAAACTCTGCATGCTCTAGATTAAGATCACAGCTTTAAAGCTCTTAGGTAAATCTGTGACTATGGACAAGTTTTCCTGTGACAGGGGGGAGGCAGTTTAGCTGGGCCAACTGTGTGCCTTACATGTGGCTGCATAACTAAATGTGGGGAATCACACAAAAGCAGTAATGCCAAAAATGATAACTTCATAATAACCACAAATTAATTCAAAATGAAACACAAAATGAACCCAAAGTGCGTTTGGCTGCAGTCATCTGTGCTGCCTCTGGAGACTTCGCTGAAGCCCCCGTTCTGAACACACAACACATGCACTTTGCACAACACACACTGCCCAGCATGCAACACTAATCAAAGTGCCCGAAACATGTCGTTTTAAGTCTACGGTGTGTTATGAACTGCAGGGCTTTTGCTGCACTTGTGAAATTCTCTGCTCTTACAGAACCACAATGGTTCAATGATGGGAAACAAAGATGTGAATTTTTTTTCTACTGCTATTCTTCAGCGTGTAAGTATATTAGCTTATCTTTATATTATACTTTATTAGAATCCTTGGTTTTAAAAATTGCTATCTTGTGGGACTGGTAAGTTGGTTCAATAAGTACTTGCTCCCCAAATCATGGTGACCCAAGTTTAGATCCCCAGCACCAGGTAAAAGCCAGGCATGACATTGTATTGCTTATCTGTAACTCCCATGCTGGGAGGAGAAGGTGAATCTCTACATCTCATTGTCCAACCAGCCTAGCCAAACTGGTGAGCCCCAAGTTCAGTGAGAGACCCTATTTTAAATAATAAGGTAGAATATGATTGAGGAAGGCATCCCATGTTGGCTGCTGGGCCCCATATTCACATAGACACATTGCACATACCTGTACATGAGTACATGATCACACTCACACAAACGTACATATTTCTGAAATGACCGTACACATATTTTTGCCATTTTGTACTATGTGCTGATTCTCAGCACTGATGATACAAAATCCAACTACTGATTAGTTCCAAAGGCTGCCAGTAATGTTTTTATATTCTCTATCCTGGATATTAAAGATTCCAACAAGATCAGACATACAAGCACATAAGCACATGTATTCCATTAGCAAGCATATCTTATTTTGTCCCCGATAAATGGTAAATTATATGTATTCAAAGAATTGGTTAAAATAAATGTTTTATGATTATCAATAAGTATTTGATTTATCTTTTTTTGTGCCTATACGCCTGGGATTTCACATGTTTATTTCGTTGAAAAGGGTTATAAGTGGAAATTATTTGAGTAATTTTGAGGTAGAGAATATGTTCCCTAGTATCTACCTCTTCAGAGTAAACAGCAATAATTCTTCTTTCTGATAAGTATTTTATCCAATAAAGGTTTCCTGAGTTCCTCTAATAAGTGAGGAGTTAATTAAATATATAAGCCTGGAACTGAAAACAATAATTTTTGGAGAAAGAATGCCTTGGCTTCTTTTTCCTTCACAATGTGGTTTCCTGAGTGAAGGGAGGCAGAGTATATGGAGGTGGAGCTCTGGGCATTAGCATTGCCAGTCTGCCCCTCAGAGGGTGACTGCTGACTCGGTTTCTCCTCAGTCATCTCCCTTCAAGACCTTTATGGGAGCTGGGCAGACTCCATTCTGGGGAGCTCGTGTGTGTCCTGCTGGAAGGTTGAGTTCATGAACACTGAGGCAGGTCTAAATTGGGGTCTCTCAGAAGATGGAAAAAATCTGCCATGCTCATGGATTGGCAGGATTAATATAGTAAAAATGAGCATCTTACCAAAAGTAATATACAGATTCAGTGCAATCCCCATCAAAATCCCAACTCAATTCTTCATAGAGTTAGAAAGAGCAATTCAAAAATTCATCTGGAATAACAGAAAACCCAGAATAGCTAAAACTATTCTCAAGAGTAAAAGAACCTCTGGGGGAATCAGTATCCCGGACCTCAAGCTGTACTACAGAGCAATAGTGTTAAAAACCGCATGGTATTGGTACAGTGACAGGCACGTAGATCAATGGAACAGAATTGAAGACCCAGAAATGAATCCACACTCCTATGGTCACTTGATCTTTGACAAAGGAGCTAAAACCATCCAGTGGAAAAAGATAGCCTTTTCAACAAATGGTGCTGGCTCAACTGGAGGTCAACATGCAGAAGAATGCAAATTGACCCATTCTTATCTCCTTGCACTAAGCTCAATTCCAAGTGGATCAAGGATCTCCACATAATACCAGACACACTGAAACTAATAGAAAGGAAGCTAGGGAAGAACCTTGAACATATGGGCACAGGTGAGAATTTCCTGAACAGAACTCCAATAGCTTATGCTCTAAGATCAAGAATAGACAAATGGGACCTCATTAAATTACAAAGTTTTTGCAAGGCAAAAGACACTGTCAAAAAGACAAAGCGGCAACCAACTAACTGGGAAATGATCTTTACCAACCTTACATCCGACAGAGGGCTAATATCCAATATATACAAAGAACTCAAGAAGTTAAACTCCAGAGAGGCAAGCAACCCTATTAAAAAATGGGGTACAGAGCTAAACAAAGAGTTCTCACCTGAAGAATATCTAATGGCTGAGAAGCACCTAAAGAGATGTTCATCATCCTTAGTCATTAGGGAAATGCAAATCAAAACAACCAACCCTGAGATTCCATCTCACACCAGTCAGGATGGCTAAGATCAAAAACACAGGAGACAGCAGTTGTTGGCGAGGATGTGGAGAAAGAGGAACACTCCTCCACTGCTGGTGGAATTGCAAGCTGGTACAACCACTCTGGAAAGCAGTCTGGCGGTTCCTCAGAAAACTGGTCATGACACTCCCGGAGGATCCGGCTATACCACTCCTGGGCATATACCCAGAGGCCTTACCTGCATGCAATAAGGACACATGCTCCACTATGTTCATAGCAGCCTTATTTAAAATAGCCAGAAGCTGGAAAGAACCCAGATGTCCCTCAACGGAGGAATGGATTCAGAAGATGTGGTATATCTACACAATGGAATACTACTCTGCAATTAACAACAATGAATTCACGAAATTCCTAGGCAAAGGGTCAGAACTTGAAAATATCATCCTTAGTGAGGTAACCAAATCACAAAAGAACACACATGGTATGCAGTCACTGATAAGGGGATATTAACCCAGAATCTCGGAATACCCTAGACACAATTCACATATCAATAGATTTCTAAGAAGATGGAAGGAGAGACCCCTGGTCCTGGAAAGACTGGATGTAGGGGAACACCAGGACAGAGAAACAAGAGGGGGTTGAATGGGGAAAAGAGGGAGGGAAGGGGGCTTATGGGACTTTCGGGGAGAGAGGAAACGGGAAGGGGAAATGATTCGGAATGTAAATAAAAAAAAACTTAGAAAATAAAAAAAAAATAAAAATAAATTGGGGTCTCAGGGGAGTTACTTAAAGGAGTGTCACTGGGAAGTGGAGAGGATTATGTCATACACATCTGTGGTTGATCCCTGCTCCCAGGGACTCTGACCAATGAGATCCACTTGTGGATGATCCGAGGTTCCTCATATATATGTTTTCCCCTGAGACTGGAGCACTAAAATACCAGACCTCCATACCACTTGTAGGTGACATGGTAGGTACCCTGACAGCATCCTATTTGCATTCTCCACTGTCTCTAGAAGGGTGATGTTTGATGTGCCTGAAATTCTTATTCATTTTTTTTTTTTTTTTTTTTTTTTTTTTTTTTTTTAATTTAATTTTATTTTATTTTTTTAATTTACATTCCAAATCACTTCCCCTTTCCCGTTTCCTCCCTCCCCGAAAGTCCCATAAGCCCCCTTCCCTCCCTCTTTTCTCCGTTCAACCCCCTCTCATTTATTCTTAAAAAAAAAAAGATGGATAGAATTTGAGACTGAGACTCATAGGGCTTTGGAAGGACTGGGTTCTCAATCAGTTTTCCTGCATGACCATACAAAATAAATAAACACACTGTTGTTGTTTGTTTATTTATTTTAGTACATGGCAATCACAGAGTAAACCATTCAAGAGCTGAAATCTGAGCTGTGTGTGTGTGTGTGTGTGTGTTTATAGTTTCTTATTTAAATTGGTTAAGTTGTAAATGGGATGAACTGCTAATAGGAGACAACAGAAGATGTCTTCACAACCCAGTGAGCTGTAATTGCTTCAACATGGCATTAGAGTAGATCCTAATATATTAACCTACTCTGAAGCTTCACTTTAACACCAAGTTCCCACTCATTCTCAAATTTGCAAAATCCATTGTAGCAATTATACACCAGCTTTTCAAAAAAGTAAATGTAAACGTGTTGAGCAGGCTCAGGATTATATGCTAAGGTTCAAAATGAATTCTAATTGGCATCACTAAGGAAAATGGCCCTTTTCCCTCTTGCATATATATTTTTACCCTATGACTTGATTGGGAAATTTAAATGCAAAAGGCTTTTGTAAATAAGAGGTTACCACTTAATATGCTAGCTCAGTACTAGAAAGTAGAGATATCAGATGGCAGGAAGGAAAAGTACAAGAATTGTTTAATTAATGAGACTTTCTAATTTAACTGAAATGCATTGTAATTTGGTGGAGAGAATTTCAAGAAAGTCACAAAGTTCAGCCTCTTGAAGGCCGAAAAAAGAGTAATGACTTCTTAATCTGCAAAACACAACTTAGGATCAATCATTCCTTCACACGTTCATTGGGTAGAGAACTAGGAGGTACAGCAGGGCTTGCGCTCCAAGGTGAGCCTGGCAGACTTTTATTCCCTCCTTTAAACACTTCCTCTTAAAGCCACCCACCACATAAAAACCACCTAGAGGTGTGAGAGTTAATCAGAACATTGGTTGATATCCTTAAATATTGAGACCCATCACAAAATCTATACTAGTTACCACTGTACAAGGGCTTTGTACACAGAACTCTTCACAGAAGTGAATGTGTATGTGTGTGTGTGTGTGTGTGTGTGTGTGTGTGTGTGTGTGTTATTGTTTTGGTATCAATATCAAATATTCCAGATGTATAAAACTTGTTTAAATAATTCTACTTTAAAATTTTGGGGAAAAGAGGTTTCTAATGGACTCGGGTTTGGAACAAGTCTAAACCATCCAAGGCAAGGAGCAAAGAACATTTAGAAAGGAATTCACGGAAGGAGGAGACTGGACTGGGTGGAGGGTCAGGAGGCAGGGAGGTCAATGTGAGTCTCTTGCTTGGTTCCTGGCCTACTGGAAAGTCCTTGTCAGATCTAACTAGAAGAGTGCTTGGCTTATGTCTGTATTTTCAAAAGAGTGTTGTGTACTAGCTGAGGAGTAGACTGGAATAGTAGCTGTCCTCTACAGGGAAGGAGGACAGAAATCCAGGAAGCTATGGTCACTTGAACTCATATAGTGGTAATGCTGGTGGTCAGCTGAAATTATCTTCAGAATACATTTCTTTTGATGATTGATCCTTCTAGGTCGTGAGTATTCAGTTCTCACAGTTGATCTGTGGCTAACTACATCCTATAAGAGACTACAACCTGATAGAGAGTACACTATGTTCATTTTACAAACAGGACTCCAAAGTTGGGGTTAAAGTTTGACTTCCTGAGCTCCCAGACACCTGGCTGAGCCAGACATTCGGTTCTTAGTGCACACCTCTTGCCTTTCCCCTCCTAGAAAGGTGGCGGGGCAAGCATGCTCACCAGTGGGCTGACTTCAGACGTCTATCTCCAGCCCCCTATGGCTTTGGTGTCGTGAGCCATCTCCACCATCACCATCTACTCTGCACCCTATCCTAGGTACTGACAATTGCGTGAGAGATGGGGATCTGTCCTAGTGGTGAAAACAATGTGGGATCACCCTCTTCAGAGTGAAAGGCGACAAGAAAAACAATAAATAATTAGCATGCCAATGATTGAAATCGAACGACATTTCACTTCATCATTGTGGCACAGACACTCATGGCTCACTGCTGTTTTAAACTCACTGCAAGCTCTCTGGCACTCTCCGTGCATAACCATCTCTTGAGCTCATTGCTGGTTGCCAAAATCCCATTGTTACCGTGGAGCTACTAATTCACGATTCAATAATATTTATTGAACATGTGGCCTCCATCATTTTATTGCTTTAGTCGTTGAGAAATTAATAAAATTTGAAACTACTACATGTTTTCAAGTGGGATTTTGAAACTCTCAAGACAATCACATAATTTCTTTACACCATTCATAATGAACCACGTGATAGAAGAACTTAGGGAGAGAAGACGGCAGGCAGGGTGCAGGGATGTTGCAGTTGGGAGGAGTAAGAAGCTTGGGTGGCACTCACAGTAGGATGGCAACAGATAAATAGCAATAATATATTGCACATCTTAAAAAGCAAGAATGAACTTTGAACGTTTACCCTATGAGGAAATGATAGATGTTTGAAGACACCCTAGTTCAAACAACACAATGTATACATGTAGTGAAATGCCACAGTATGCCACATTCATATATGTAGATTTTATGTATCAGTTAGAAAACGTAACATAAACACACCCATGCTATATAACTGAGAAAAAAATGAATTAACATAAAATAGGGATTCTGTGGGGTGGGGACTGGAAAGTCTTTACCGTGCACCTTGGAAGAGAGGACTTGAACTACACGGTTTTACTTCTTGTAATATTTTTGTATGAATTAAAAAGCAGCACCGAGTTGCAGCAGCAGCAGCAACAAAACAATCTTGAGGGGACTTTCATGTGGAGCAGTGGCGTCGGTCTTAGCAACACCCCAGGGCTCACCTCATGACCATATCGGGCTCTCTGTAGCCTGGTCTGGAGAGCAACGATTTCCAACTTAGCTGCTGATTCCAGTTTGCAATCAGGGGGAGGAAACTGACGGCAACCAAGATCCTATTCAGGAGGGTCCAATGACAGAAAATGAGACTCAGAGGAAGGAGTGGCCTTCCGAGGGTACAGACAAGTGGAGGTAGAACCACAAATGAAAACAGTTTCCTGCGTGCTGCTGCTAAATAGCACTTCATACCCTCAGACACAGAACTATGCAGTGATGGGGGTGGGGTGGTTAGCGCAGTCATAGCTGGACGGTTCTATCTTATACTGCTTTGGATTCTCCTCCTCCTGCGACTTGTATCAGCTGCTAAACTAATGCAGCTTGCAGCCGGGCGATGCCCATAAGCTGGGGTGAGACAGCTCAGTGTCCGAGAACGTGGTTTTGCCTACAATGAGAGCACCCGAAGAGTTCACTAATCAGCTATCGGACAAAACAGATGCCTCGAGACCTGCTCTGCAGCCAAACTTGGAAAGCCTTTGACTAGTAAGAGTCATTCTGGAACTTGATCTGAGCTATATCGGGAGGTCCCATCGATGTCAGAGGGAGGCAAAAAATACCAGAGAAAAATATGGGCTATCAAAGACATTTCAAAATATACCATTAACATTTTAAAATTTGCAAATACATATATTTGAGGAATATACACACAATACATTCTAAATCTGGTAAAAAAAATTCAATATAATGAAGAGAGTTAATAAACAGAGTAGGGGCTGGAGGGATAATTCCACAGTTAAGAGAACATGTTGCTCCTCTAGAAGACCTATGGTTAACTTTCCAGCACCCACATGGTGGCTTACAACTGTCCACTAGTTCCAGGGAATCCAGGGCCTTCATTGGTCCTTGGCAGGCACCAGGCAGACACATGGTGCAGCCAAAACACTCATACACACAGAAGCAGGTGAACAGTTAGATTTTGGGACATTTTTATCTTCCTCTGTCTTTTAAAATATTCAATGTTTCTATTTGGCACTGAAATCACATTGAAGGCAAGATTTACAATAATTTTTATCTGAAGCAAAGAAAAGGACTGATTTGTCTGTTGAATGCATTAAGTAACATTTTCTCCCTTAGCTCCAGATAGCAGATAATACATGTACGTATTTATATGTACCTAATATACTTGTATGTGTGCATGTGTATATGGATATATCACTTCCTTTTGTATCGTTGTGACAAAACACCATGACCAAGGCAACTTATAGAAGGAAGGGTTTATTTGGGGCTTATGGCTCCAGAGGCATAGGACTCCATTGTCACAATAGTGAGGTAAGTCACGCACCAACTCAAGCAGGCAGTGCAGGAGGAACCGCAAAAGCACCATACTGTAAGGGGTGCATGGCTTGTGAAACCTCAAAACCCACTCCCAATGACACACCTCCTCCAGCAAGGCCACACACCCTCAGTGTTCCCAAGCAGCGTCACCAACTGGGTATCAAGTATTCAGATGCCCCAAAATCTGAAGATCTCTTTCTAACCACCACAATGTATAAATGAGTAATTTTACTTCTTATTTTTACTTTTGTTTTCTTTTTGGTTCTTCAAGACAGGGGTTCTCTCTGTATCCCTGGCTGTCCTGGAACTCTTTCTGTAGGCCAGAATGGCCTTAAAATCAGAGATCTGCCTGTCTCTGCCTCTCAAGTGATGGGATGCCACCCTCACCCAGCACTTGATTTTAAAAATTGTTACCCTTTCTTTTTATTAACTGAATACCAGTGTTCCATCTGCGTGTATGTATATATTGAACAATTTTTTTGTCTATTTGGCATATTATTTCATTTAAAATAACCTTAAAGACTAGTATATACATATGTATAGATATATATACATATATATCTATACATATATAAACATATTTATATATACATATGTATAGATATATATGTATATATATCTATACATATGTATATACAAATATGTTTATTCATCAGACTGGATGACAATAAACAGTGCACACATCTGACCATAGGCACTTTTGATGTCTTACGTCCCTCAGACTGTCACCAGCATGCCCTTTTCCTCTCAGATTAAAACTGAACCAGGAATCTCCTTTTCTTTTTTACAAAATGGATACACATTTGTGGTAGGAGTCTCAAATGAAACTCTAATGGACTACGTGTATCCGAGCCAAAGGAGGGAATGGGAGTTTAATGTCAGAATTAGGTTTTCCTGTGAAATTAAGATCACCATATAATGTAATCCATCTTTCTGGTCTCTAGGCTACTTAGCAATATTTACTGAGCACTGTCTGTGAGATGAGGGCTCTTCAAACCTTGGGGAACTTAACCATAAACAAAGAAAGGTCTAGAAGTCTTGCTTTCCCGGGGCTTAGGTTCTGTCAGATGATGGCAAAGAGTTCAATAGCGGTATGAAGATAAAGATAAAAGGTGTCCTGACGGTGAGGAGCAGCAGTCACTGCTGTTCTTATTGGAGAGAGCAAGGGTGCGCTGGTGTTGAGGCCAGCTAGTGAACAGAGCTGAAGGGGCATTAGGAAAAGACGAATATTCTAGAAACTTCCCCAATAAATGAAGGGCAAAACAGCTTTTCCTGTCCCCTTACCTGCTGGGTCATTTGGAATTACATTTCTGATGTCGATGTGGTAGGTTTGTAATGATATGATAGCCAGATGAATCACTTCTGTAGGAAGTAGGGAGCAGACAAAAAGAAAAGGGAGAAAACTGGTGTGTGTGTGTGTGTGTGTGTGTGTGTGTGTAATGTGTGTGTAAAGTGTATGAGTGCACACACATGCACACTGACAGTATGCCTAAAACTCCTCTTTGCTTTGTCTACAGTGAATCAGTGAATGGTGCAAGTAATGCTTTCAAAGCTACGATTGAGACCTACCAAGCTGATTGATTAAGAAAATAGAGGATTTCCTAGGGACCTACTTCCTAATATGGGTGCCTATTACCATACCCTATCATAGGCACTTTATACACTGTCCTAGAAGTCATACATTTAGTACATTATTTTTAAATGTAAAAGATCCCCATTGTTATTAAATATATGTTCACATCTTGCATGTAAACGTGCCAAGTACACCAGAAGGCAAGTTCTCACTTCCTGACAAATGGGCTTTCACACTTGTGCATCATGCGACAGGCCAACCAGAGAAGAAAACCTTATGGGCAGAAATTAATTCACCATTTGAAACAACGAGGAAGAAGTAATTTTCTTTATCGTAGAAAAACTAGGAATTTGAGCTTCGAGATGGCTCAGTGGGTAAAGGCGCTTACTGCCAAACCTGGGGACTTGAGTCCAATCGTGTGCCCACATGGAGGAAGAGAGCTGTCTCTCAGAAAGGTGCCCTCTATTCTCCACACACACAGACGTGGCATGTGCACTCCCACACATATATGTACACCTACACACACACACACACACACACACACACACACACACACACACACTAAATAAATAAATAAATAAATAAATAAATAAATGGAGGAAGGAAGGAGCAAGATTAGCTTTAACCATGATTGTTAACTTGATTGCACTATAGGAAGCACATTTGTCTTTTCACAAATTCAACCGCTGATTAGCCCATCCAAGTTTGAAATAAGAGCCCACGTATCCCGAACCCATTTAAAGGCTTCCATTTAACACAACACTCATAACTAGAGCTTGGAGCAATCTTGCCTTGTAGTTTGACTTGTTTTTTGGAGTTTTGTGTTACTGTAAACCCTCAAGGCTTGAAATACTCTAAAGATTTGAATTTCACCTTAGCTAAAGTTTAGCATCTCTCTACTTAGGAAAGACACGGGGCCTCAGCATCTCTGTGTCACTCAGCGACAATAAGATCCGCTTTAGAGTAAATGAAAAATGAAATACCTCTTTCAGGGATAAATGAAAGACTTTTAGGTGTTACCAAAATACCTGCTCTTTACACACTGCGGGTCCCAGCCAGAATTGTGACTGCAACGGTTCAGCTTCTTCCGTTTAAGTGAGGAAACTGTCTTCTAAGCCACTAACTCCACACCAGAGGTGTGACTACCCCTTTCCAAAAGCTACAAGAATGAGTCCTGCAGGAAAGGCTCTAAGCTCTTTCATGATCTTTCTCGAGAATTCAGGGGATTTCTACGGAGAAAGAAACCTGGAATGATGACCAAATTCTTGCTAATGATTAGGAAGAAGGGGATAAGAATCCTTCCAAATTCCCCCACACATGGATTTCTATGGCCAAAAAAAATGTGTAAACTAGTCATTCAGTTTCTGGAAATGCCTAGGCCATATAAAGTTACACTGCCAAGAATGTTATTTAACACCGCTGATGAATTATGGCCTTTAATAACAGAGGCTGCAATTCCTGACTAGTGGACTGCTGTCTGCCAGGAAAGATGGGGGAGAATTATGGGTTTAGTTTAAAATAAACAAGGACACAGAAACCAGCCGAGAGGGTGATTGGGTGTGTGAACTTAAGGCCAAGCGTAAAGGACAGAGCTTATGTATGGATCTTAGCAGAGAGCTGAAGTGAAGGCAGAGCTAAACAGCAGACCATGTGATCTCAGGCCTGGGAAAGCCCTTAAGAGGGTACTGGTACCAGAATGCAGGGACTGGTACTTCCACAATGCCCAGGGTCCCGAGTTTGGCCCAATCCAGTGCCAGAGCAAGCTTGGTATATCAAAGAAACCCCGTCTGTTTCTAAACACCTTTACAGTGCAAATGTTTTGCCTTTTCTGAACCACGTCTGTTTTTTGCAATTTCATCTCTCACCCGTAGTGGGATCATGATAAAGCTGAGGTTGGAAACATGTTCAACTTGTGAAGAGGCTGAGAACATTCATGAGTGGAGCTGGCCAGATGCCATTAAAGGTGTTGGGGACTTAGGCTAGCTAGGGAGCATAGAGCGCATGCTAGAGGGAGGGAGACAGGCATGTGATGGACTTTTCTGATCAACAAAATTTTAAAAAATTGAATTTTAGTTGATACATCCTGATGTTTTAAAGCACAAAGAATATATTTCTAACAGTTTTTAGAAATTGAGTCATCCAAACTTTACATTCCACAAAGAAGAAAACTGCGACCAAAGACAGAAAGTGACCGAGTCAGGCCAAATGATGAGCTGGAAGTAGATGTGAAGGCGGAGAGTCTAAATGTAATTTCCTGTCTCTACGACAGACACGATGTTCCACAGTTGTCGATGGGTTGCTTACAGACACATTTACATACTGTGAAACCAGAATGAAGCCTACAGCATTGTCCTGTGCTCAGTGTTAAGTGACTACTGTCCACAGCCAGGTTTTGCAACAGCTTTTGACTGAGAGGGAGTATGAGGAAATGGCTGCAAGCAAGCTAGGCTGTGAGCAGGCAACCTGCATCTGTGGCTAAGTTCCGTGGCTTAATTCCACGGCTTACTGTCTGTGTAAGGTCATCTGTAGACATGAGAATAGTTAGGGGAGCTATTTCAACACCGTTAAAGTTAAGTTAAGCACAGAAATTCTTGGCTTATCCCCGACACAGACTTGGTCCACATTAGCACTATCCTAGGAAAGAGCTATGGTATGCTGAGAGACAAGCATAGACCTTAACGCAAAATATAAAATAGAACTGCATGAAGGACACTCTAGAAACACAAGAGCCCTAAAAATTGATTTCAGCAAAGCAGCTAGCTCCTATATGGAGGTTGGGGCAGAAGGAGACTAGTCATTACAGCAAGGGCCATCAAGGTAGCAGAAACCCCTGCAATAAAATAGTAGGACACACCTGCCTGCATAGGCAGGGCTTCCCTTATCTCTTTGCTCCTTCTAAACTTCGAGAAGTCACGAGTAAGTATGTATTCTCTATCTGCCTCCTATCCAAGAATTGATGATCTGCAGCTTCCGCAGACTCCCTCCCCTATCCTATCTCTCAGGTGCCATCAGGGTCTCCTAGGCAACTGGAAATGTATCTACCTCTTAACTATGCACTAGAAAGCTAACAACTAAAGTCTTTGAAACGGGGAAATATAACTTCTTACAGATGGTAACTCAGATTCAGAGGGCCGCCGCAACACGTGGGGATTCACCACAGGTAATATGCATGTCCTCACTCTGGTGACAATGAAGTTTCAGCCTAGTGAAGGCACTGGTGTCATCAGAGATTAATAAGAAGCTCCCCGATTATCAGGAGAGCCCAACATTCTCTTTCCGACAATGGAGGTGGCCAATGGAAACGGGGTGACTGCTCTGTCTCTAAGCATTAAGGCCACTAGAGGCTTGGTCAGCCAGGGGATTTGGTGGTTCATCCCACAGTTTCTGTGTGTCACCAAGTTTTGAGTCAACACTGGGGCAGGGGAGATGACCCAGTGGATCAAGTGTTTGCAAGCATGGCAACCGGAGTTCAGTTCCCCAGCAACCACATACAAAAGTTACACCAGAGAGAGGGTGAAGGCAGGTGGATCATAGGGACAGCTAACCAGCCATTCTACCCAAAATGGCAAGCTCCCCAGCACGGAGAGATCCTTGCCAAGTACCAGCTCAGATGTAGCTAAGATACAGGTATCTACATACTGACCCATGAAATTCACACAATGAGCGGATCAGGCAGACACTGCTACCCTCTGTCACAGCGTAGGATGCTCAAGCCCTGAGAGGTTGGCCAAACTGCTCAAAGTCACACCGCATGAAAGCAGCAGAGGTTTACAAGGCAAGGGTCTCCTCTAAACCTGTGCTCCAGTTAACAGGCTCTGTACAAAGGCCTACAGAAAGCTTTGATATCCTGCTCTCAAAGAACACTGGAGGAAGGCTCTTGGGCAGGCATCAGACCACCTCCAAGAGGTCTCATTGCCTTTGTATGTATCTAGATCTTCATGTCAAAGCTTGCACAAGGGAGGCAGCGTTCCTGGACAGCCCTTTGCTCTGGTCCTTGGATACATTCTGTAGAGCTGCTATACTCCCTACCACTCTGCTTAAGGCCTGTAAATGCAATTGTGCCCACCTCTTTTGGACAAAAGCTACGTGAATTAAAAGTCTAGGAAAGAACAATGAATGGCTGATATAAGGAGAAGGAGAATAAAATGAAAGGGGAAGGATGACTTGAGAGCATGTTTTAAAGAAGTCACTGTTAAGTCAGGTTCAGTGGCACAAACTTATAACCCCAGGGCAGTTTGTGAGTTTGCAGCCAGCCTAGGCTATAGAACAAGATCATGTCTACAAAAACGTAACTGCCATCAAAATGGAGCTGTAATAAAGACACTGACCATGATCAAAAGGTCGTTAACCATAAGCACCAACGAGGAGATTCCAGAACTGACCCCTCTTGACTACTGGAAGGGAACAGAAATGACTTAGATACTTAAGAAATGCCCTCCTCTGCTTTCTATTGCCACAGTCAAAAGCAACCTGGGGAGGATAACATGTCCATCGTATAACTATCATATCACAATCCGTCACTGGGGGAGGTACGGGCAGGAATTCATTCATGGAGGCAGAGATCATAGAGGAAGACTGCTTAGTGGCTTGCTTGGCAGGGCCATGTTTTGTATACCTCCCAACGTCATCCTCTCAGACCTGGCACTGACTACACCAGGCTGGGCCCTCCCATATCAATCATTAATCACAAATATTCCTGATAGACTTGCCTACAGGCAATCTTATGGGGCATTCTCTCAATTGAAGCTCCCTTTTCCTAGATGACCCTGGCCTATGCCAAGTTGACAAAAAAATAACCAGCATGAGGAAGGGATCTGGTAGGTCCTTAAAAACCATAGAGTGGCCATGTAACCCAGACATTCTGCTTCTCAGTGTAATCCTAGGAGAAACACACACACACAGACACACACACAGACACACACACACACAGACACACACACACACATACACACACACGCATACACACACGCATACACACACACACACACACACACACACACACACACACACACACACACACACAGAGTGACACAGGAATGTACATAACAGCACCATTCATAAAAACCCCAAAGGAGGAATGACCCAGTTCCCATCAACTGACAATAAATAAAATGTGGAATGCTTTTTGGCAGTAAAAATAAATGAAATAATTATTTATTACAGCTACGGTGAACACTGGGAAGAGTATGATATGTGAGAACCAAGACCAAACTCACATATTAAAGGACTCAACCAGACTCCATGAACAAGAGACAAATACATAGAGATGGAAGGAAGGGGGGGAGGGAGAGAAGAAGGGAGGGCGGGCAGGAGGGAGGGAGCAGACATGGCAGAAATTCAAAACCATGGATTCAGAAAAAGAAAAAAAACTGAAAGAAGTCATATAGGGGAGAGAGAGAGAGAGAGAGAGAGAGAGAGAGAGAGAGAGAGAGAGAGAGAGAGAGAGTTTATTTAGTTGAATTTGTATCTGTTGGGTAGATTAGGGCCTTATCACCACAGGTGATGACCACTATATGTAGGCTCCAGAATTCCAAACCCAAGCCTTCTCTCCCCCAAGCTATTGGTTCCTCAAATCAGGGCATTGATGGAAAAATATGGCAGTGTCAGCTTTTGATTTTCCTCTAAACTCAGGGACTGGATTTAAAATGACACAATCATGTCCCCTGGTGTCCTGCAATCTGAGCTCATGAAATAACCATATTCCACGGACATCTAACCTGTATATGGTTTGTTGAGTGGATTCCCAAGTCTGACTCATATTTAATGAGGAGAAAGTTGAGCCTTCAGGTCCTCGAAGAAAGTGTAGGATATTGATTGACAGTCAAACTCATATGCTCACCTTGGTCACACATAACACAGTCCTGCAGACGTCTCCCCTCTGACTAATGTAGGAATGTGTCCAAGACATAGCAGGGAGTTCAAGGCTAACGGCAGACACATTTTTTTTTATTTTGACATGGAGAAATATTACATTAACTTTTAGACTATTACCAACCCTTTCCTTCTCAGTATGCCTTAAGCATCCTTTGTGTAGAAAATCAAATTATAGCTTTCTTCAAGACCGCTGAGCCATTAATTGATCCAGTGTGTCTGCTGTTCTGAAAACAGTTTCTTAGACGGCAACAAATGATAACCCTTATGCTGTGCACAGAGAAGATCAGTTTAAGATTTCAAGTTCTCTCTCTCTCTCTCTCTCTCTCTCTCTCTCTCTCTCTCTCTCTCTCTCTCTCTCTCTCTCTCTCACACACACACACACACACACACACACATACACACACACACACAGAGACAGAGAGAGAGACAGAGACAGAGAGACAGAGAGATTTATGGAACCCGTAAATTCCACTAACAACCTTGGTGTTTACAGAACCCAGAATAACTCCTGCATGCCCTACTTCCCACTCCCTGAATCTATATTTTCCACATTAAATGTTAATTGAAAGATACCTTACATGACTCGGATACTCTTCCACAGTGCAAATATCCTTGGAGATTGAGTTTAAACAGGGGTCCTATGACTTAAGGTCAGAGTGCAGGCCTCCCCCTGGAAGAGTGATTGTGCTGAAGGAAATGCAGCAAATGTCTCTAACATGCAGGGTCAGAAGTTGTCTAAGAAGGTAACGGCCTCTCCTCATGAAAACCATGCTGTTTTCTGCTTGTTTTTCATTTTGTCTCCCAACCTGTTTTCCAGAAAGCTAACAAACGCCCTTGACTACAGCAGTTGGTGTTGATTACTCTGGACAAATTAATTGTATATTTCACTAATAGATGATATGAACTCCTGAAAGGGAGACCTGTCTCCAAAGAAAATATGTCTGCACGTACAGCCAATCTAGGTGTTCCATTTCAGTTCTTTGCTTATTAAAAGCTTGGTCTTTAATTGCAAGAATAGTTTTGATTGGACGACTCTGCCCAGAACACACTTCGGTCATTTCTCCCACATCCTGCCTCATCTCAGGAAATACTGTGAGGGGAAAAAAGACCCACCTCTCAGGTACCTCTGCAGTAGAAACCTCAAAGAGGTCAGTTTCCAACAACCAGTGTCTTGTGCTAACAAATATGAATAACATAGCCTTGTTGCTTCTGTTATTTCTAAAACACTACTTATAGATTGTGTTGAATTGAGGCAATAATGCTTATTTTTAGTCCTGGCCCCTGTGATCACTGACAAAGGTCTTTCTTGAGTGCATCTTGAAGCCAGGTCGAAACCAGGCAGGCAAAAGATAACACAGCAGTAGAAAATAATTCTAACTTTGTGGCCATTCTTGGCTTGTTGGGCGTTGCAATGCTTTACCCCTGCTCCCGGTCATTCTGTCTCTCTAGATGACAACCCCCGGCTGGCACCTTGAACCTTATTTAGTTATGGTCTCAACAAGGGGAAGGGCTCCTGAGAAGAGCTGGAGTCTGACTTCGTGGGAGCAGTTTGCAGGTGGTCAGCTGCAGGCAGGTAACTTGACTTGCCTCTTGATACACAAACACTTGCAACAGAAGCTCAGAGACCAGTTATCAGAACTTCCGGTTCCAAACAGGTGCTGAGACGGACTAACAAGAACACTATCCCGGGTCACTAACAAGAACAATATCCCAACCCTGTCTCCCAAACCTCACTTCCCAAATTCTCCTGTGAGAAGACACCCCACCACTGTGAGCCCTCTCCCGAACCAGAATCTCTGATATCCCCCCAACATACTAAAACCTCTCCTGCGTGTAGCTTCCTTCCCTGTCCCCAAGCGACGCACAACAAAACTTAATAGGTTTATACTTAAGAGACCAGGTCTCTGGTGCTGCACGGACTTCCCAGGCGGAGGTGCCCCAGAGGCGGTGCTAGATCTCCCTAGACACTTCTCGGGCTCCCCTCCCCTACGTCAGCTAGGCACCCCCGGGGTTACTCACCTGCGTGGGGCATTGTGATGGTCTCGTTGGTGTTGGAGCCCACGTTGAAGATGACCACAGCGGAGGCGTTCTGCAGGAACGCGTTCCGGATCTTATCCCTGTAGGTGCAGTTGCCCTTGGGGATGAGGGCTATCCAGTGCTTGCCGTGGGCCGGCACGGCGAACTTGGTGTTGGGGTCGCAAGCCAGGCGGTCGTGGGCCGAGCTGGCCATGACCACCTCGCCGCGCGCGTCCTGCTTGGGCGAGTGCTCGCCGTATCGCCCGCACTCGCTCTTCTCAGTGTGCAGCTCGGCGCCGCCGCCACCGCCGCCGCCTGCCACCGCGGCCCCGGGCTCCGGCTCCATATAGGTGATGTTCACGAAGGCGGTGTACCATTCCTCCTTCTCCGCCACGGTGAAGTCCAGGCAGAGCAGATGCACGAAACAAAAGGAAAGCAGCCATGTTGAGAGAGCCAGACTGCGGCACGCTTGGATGAGAGACATTGTCATCTCTCTCCTCCGGGGTCCCCTCCCCACCCCCTGCGCCCTCCCCCGGCTCCGTCCCTCCTTTCCCTGCCCGGGCCAACCCCGGGCCGCCGCTCTGGTTCTTTCGCGGTTGCGACTCACTCCCGGGCCGGCGGAGCCCCGGCTGGGACGCGCAGCCGCTGCGGAGACCGGATCCGGGGCGAGCGGGAGAAACCCGCCCTGTCCCCTCTCAGCCGACGCGCGGCGCTGGCATCGGGCTTCCCGGGTGATCGTGGCGCGGACGCGGAGCGGGCGCCGCGCACTTGCGGGGGAGTCCGGCTGCCAGGCGTCCTGCTCCTTTGCCCTGCGTCGCCTTCTCTCATAGAGGTGGCGGGGGTCCTCGGCTTTGGAGGGGGTGGCGGCTCTGCTTGTCGCGGCCGAGCGGGGCGGGGGTGGGGTGCTGAAGATCCCCGGTGCGGTGCTGGAACTATCGGTCCCGCTGCAGTCGCGGAGGTCGCTCCTGTTACGCGTGTGTTCCTTTGGGTAGTGGGCACTGCGCTTCTGTCCAGACTAGGTGGCTACGGCCCGGACACTTACTTGCCGAGGGAGGGAGAGGTATCGGGCAGATGGAATGGGAGAGAGCGTGAGGAGAGGGGTACAGCGGTGTGTGTGTGTGCGCGCGCGCGCGCGCGCGTGTGTGTGTGTGTGTGTGTGTGTGTGTGTGTGTGTGTGTGTGTGTGTGATGTGTGCGTGCAAGGAGGAGCTTAGTATGATGTCAAAGCTCTTGGGCTCCCCCTTGCCACGCTCACTTTGTCTCTCTTCCTGGGCGTCAGCGACCTCTGCTGGGCCTCAAACTCAGGCTTCTACCAGACCCAGTTGGGGGCAAAAGGTAAAAAGACCTTCAGGCCTTTGAACTGGGAACAATCCAGGGAGTCTTAAATACAGCAAAGTGTAGGTACCTCTCTGGAACTGCATTTCCATTTTCTTGAAGATGTGCAGAAGGTTCTCTGGTACTTATCCCAGGGCTGATTGTTCATGAAGCCCCTTTACCCCAGACCTGAATATTTAGGACAATGACTGTCAGAATCCCAGTTTTAAACCAGGACTGATCAGCATGAATTCAGGAGAATTTCACATTTATTAAGTCAGGGGTGGGGTCCTTGGTGATGCACACTTTGCTGGTCTAAGGACCAGTCTGTGGTATGGGTAAAAGTGGCTTCTCTCCTCTCTTCTGGAAGCCAACACGTGGCGTTAGTTTTCTTAGAAAATGGACTTTTCCTCATACTTTAAGACTGAGCATATACCCAGAGGCTTTACCTGCATGCAATAAGGACACATGCTCCACTATGTTCATAGCAGCCTTATTTATAATAGCCAGAAGCTGGAAAGAACCCAGATGTCCCTCAACGGAGGAATGGATTCAGAAGATGTGGTATATTTACACAATGGAATACTACTCTGCAATTAAAAACAATGAATTCACGAAATTCCTAGGCAAATGGTCAGAACTTGAAAATATCATCCTTAGTGAGGTAATCCAATCCCAAAAGAACACACATGGTATGCAGTCACTGATAAGGGGCTATTAACCCAGAATCTCGGAATACCCTAGACACAATTCACATATCAATAGATTTCCAAGAAGATTTCCAAGAAGATGGAAGGAGAGACCCCTGGTCCTGGAAAGACTGGATGTAGGGGAATGCCAGGACAGAGAAGCAAGAGGGGGTTGAATGGGGAAAAGAGGGAGGGAAGGGGACTTATGGGACTTTCGGGGAGGGAGGAAACGGGAAAGGGGAAATGATTTGGAATGTAAATAAAAAAAACTTAGAAAATAAAAAAAAAGAGACTGAGGCATTTTGCCACCATCTCCACTCTAATAGCTATGATGTGCGATATTGGATTCACAGTGTCAGCAGGCAGGGGTGAGGGTGGGGGGGTGGAGGACTGTTTTGGTTACCATTTTAAGGTGTGTTTTCCCGTTGTGACAGAGATTAAAAGAAGCCAGTGGAGAACAGTTTCCTAGAGTAGTGTTCTAATAGCAGAATTCTTTAACACTTAGATATCTGGTTGTTTGTTACACTTCCTCACTAATGGTTTCCACGGCTTCAGAAACCAGTAATATATAATGTGTACTTATTTATATACTAATATGATAGTTCTTAATCGCTTACATTATGTTTTCCACCCGGTTCTCTTTCCTGTGCCTCCCAATGAGAAGCACTGAAAAGCCCCAGCAGCTTTTGTCACGATATATACATCCCAGATCTGTACATAAGGAAACACACAATGGAGTCTGGATATATCCTGTGAAATGAAAGGTCTAGGCTAACACTCTTAAGCTAATGGAAGACAGAAGACATCCAACTTGAGGAGACTCAGTTGGCATGGGTAAATCCAGCAGATGATTCTGGGTGGGGTCCAGAATAATTGGGAGACGTTTGAATGAGGTCTGTAGACTGTACAGTATGTTCATGAAGTGATTTCCTGATCCGGAAGTTTACATTTCAATTTTGTGGAAAAAAAAATCCTTGTAAGGGGTCTATGCATGTCCGAGGTATTTAGTAGTAATGAAGCAGCCTTTCTGCAATTTGCTATTATAAAGCTCTGAGAAAACAATTAACTAGAAAATCTTGGTATCCTCTGGGCAGGCATGTAGGGTACCTGGCATTCAGTTCATGATATTGATGTGCACTAACAAGCTTCCAGCTTTGTGTCAGCCGTGGGTTTCTCTCAACTTGACGCCTCACTTTTCCTGTGGGATGACTTGGACTATTGAACCAGAGGTTCCTTAAAAGAGGAAAGACAACTTTGCTGCATCTTTCTCCCAGTGCATAGTATCCTGAGTCTGTTCATCTCTTATTAGACAGTTTTCCAGACTTGGAGTAGACAACTGGGAGCAAAGCAAGATTCTTGCATACTTAGTGGAATGGGAGAAAAGAGAATTTGAAAGCTTTAGATCGTGCCACATTTATTCCAAAGAAAGAAGACGCAGTAGATGAGGAAAGGGTGATTTACTTCACACAAGGTGCCAGTTTATACCAGAGTCAACTGCTACAAGACAATGACCAGTTGTTGGTAACAGGAAGGAAATGTAGGTATGATAGCTCTAGCTTGGACAGGATGGTGTTTGATGTGTTCAGGAGCCATAGCGAGCTCGTCAAGGATGGAGAGGGAAGAGAGATGAAGGCCATGAAAGGATGGGAAGGGGGCAATGGCAGGAAGATTCTACGTGGCCTTTCAGTTTAATCTGGGTGAGAGGAAGATTCCTGGGAGATCTCTGGACAGAAAAGTGTGGTGTTACATCAAAGCTGTATTCTGACAGTACTGGAGGAAGTGTAGAAGTAAGGAGGGTACTTAAGAAGCTAGAAAAATAATCTGGTGGAAAAGCCAAGAGAAACTCACGCTGGGAAAATGGCAGAACTAGCTGAGGTGTGATTGACTTCCTGGAAGGCTTTGGGGTGGATCAGGCACTGTTCTCTGGCACATTTGATGAGGGTGGGAAGGAAGATACAGAAGTCAGGAAGGGACTGGTGAGGAGAGAATCTCTTAGATGCATCACCTGTCAATAAAAAAGCTCATGGCCAATGAGCTGAGGCAGGAAATAGGAAGTGGGACACTGGCAGGAAGAGAGATGATTCTGGGAAATAGGGAGGAAATAAAGAGATTCGAGGGCAGTGCTAAGGAAGAAGCAGCCTGCGACTGAAGGAACGGTAACTAGTCATAAGGATCACACAGAATGGTGTGAAGGGGTTAAATACGTTACGAGCTAGTTGGGGAATGAGCCACAGCGTCCGCCTAGGCATTAATTATTAAATAATTAGTCTCAGAATCGTCATTGAACTGGCACGGGCCAGGAAAAGGAAAAAAAAAACAGATTTACTTATTTACAAACTGGAGTTGTCATTTTTGTAAGATGAGCGAGATTGCAAGAGGAGCTTTGGGGTTAAGAATCAACAGATTTAGATATTTTCAGTTTTAGGTGCCTAGAGTTACCAAGATGGCAATTTGATGCAATTTGCCATAGTATTAGGTTACAGAAGAGAGAATATTAGGTCAGAGCATGTAAAGAATTTTTGTCATTGTCACACTAAAAAGTTTTAGTGCCAAATTATGTTTTTAAGGTTGGTTTCATGATAAAAGTGAAGAAAAATATAGAAAAACATTAAAATTGAAGATTATCATGAATAATTATATCAATAAAATGATAGGCATAAAATATTCCTAAATTGATTGAAAGTGGAATTATAAACATTTTCTGACAAAATTGAAGATTTACATGGAAAATATTTCTGATAAAATTGAAGAAATATATAGGAAAAATGTTAAAATTGAAGATTATTGTGCTTGTAGATCTTCAATTTTATCAGAAAAATATTTATAATTCCACTTTCAATCTTCTTAGGAATATTTTTATGCCTACCATTTTATCTGTATAATTTTTCCATGAAATAGTCAATCTTAACGTGTTTTTCTATATATTTCTTCAATTTCATCAAAGATATTTTCCATGTATATTTACACAATGGAATACTACTCAGCAATTAAAAACAATGAATTCATGAAATTCTTAGGCAAATGGGGAACAGGGGGAGGGAAGAGGGCTTATGGGACTTTCGGGGAGGGGGGAACTGGGAAAAGGGAAATCATTTGGAGTGTAAATAAAGAATATAGAACAAAAGAAAAGGTTGACTTCATGAAGCACCAAAGTAAAGAGGGCTCTTAAAGAAATCCTTAAAATAGTAACTGTGATGAGTCCCCTCCAGACGGCAGAATTCTCCACCAGTCCGAGTTTCTGTAGGACTCCTCAGTGGAGGGAGCAGATTTGCAGGAGATTTGAGTCTGAGTCAGAAGCAAGGAGCGGAGCCTCGGTTCTCTGAGAACCAGAGAAATGGACTTTCTGTAGACACCACCTTGGCATCCGTACTGGGCCTCACCACCACTGTATCCAACATGCTCAAAGAGACTCTGATTTTACGAAGTGCGATATGTCATTTGCAAATACGATTTATTATGGCTTTACATACATACCTTAGTAGTTTAGTAGAAGTCTTATGTGTAGAAGTTTTAATATCCGGGTTTCTTTTGTCTTACTTTTTTTTTTATTTTATTTTATATTGACTGCTCAGTCCCACTTAACAAAACTGACGATCATTCATTAGCATATATCTTTTCGTTATAATAACCTCCTAGGTAACTTGATCTGCCTGAAAACAAAAGAAATCTTTCAAAACATATTCAATGAGTCTATGAAAGGAGAAAAACCCACCAAATACCACAGAGCATCGTTGGGATACCTAAAGCTGCCATGACTATTTTTAAAGCCAACTTCCTATGTATGGGTACACTACGCTATTTTGATTTGTTGTGTCCTGCCTTAGAAATAGTCTCTTTTGTTCTGGCATCCAAATTTACATGAAGAGGCAAATGATTCAGTGATGCAGGGGGAGAGACCAAATTTTGGCATCAGATAAATTACAATCACAATCTCAAGCACCAGGTAGCCACTGAACCACACATTTCCTATTAAAACTGGAAGGATTAACACTTTCTACTAAGATTTGAAATCTTCTAAAAGACAATGTATGTTGGACCTATGGAAGTGTGAGGGAGACATTAAGAAGAGGTCAGGGAAAGAAGCGAGGATGGGGAGATTAAAAAAAAATCAAAACCCCCCAAACTAAAGAATGCCAATGCCAATTTACTCATTTATGTGTGCAGATGACCTACTTATAGTGAGATTGCTACCCTATAAGTTTACTATAAAGGAAAAACACTATTAAAACAGAAAGACATTTGCTATACCTAAACTAACTGAACTCCACAGTTTAATAACATAGTGCAGTACAGAATATGGGCACTTCAACCTCATGACCTCATGGCTGACCTAAGCTGAAGCTTTCTGTGACCTCACTTCAGGAGCACACCTGCACACTCCTAGCCTATGAAAGACCAGCATTCAAAATATTGTGTACAATAACACACAATACTGGTAGTTCATAACCATAAAGCAAAACCTTTGAAAAATCAGACCATCCAAAGTTGGTCTCTCAGGGAGGTGTCACCTCTCTCTTTTAGGTGTCCTGCTCTTAAGGACACCCAGAGGATTTGGATATGATCCTGCCTATCAAGGACTTACCATCGTATGTAATAATCAAAATGAATGTTGAATGTCAGTTTTTCAGATCTAAAACTATACATATCAGAAAAATACAGTGAGAATAATAATTCTACCTGTAGATAGAAAAAAAAACCAGGAGTATTCAAGTTAGATTGATTCCATTTCATACATTTAGTGATGATCTCCGAGGAACTGGCTCACAGAACTCAGCCAGGCTGGGTTTCCTACTATTGCTTAGAGTCCAAGAATCTGCCACAGTGCCTGGCTTAGAGTAGGCGTTGGTAAGTGTTGAGTGTTACATAGTAACAAGATGCTGAGGACTGGACGGTAGACAGGCGCTGTTGTTCTAAGCAGGTATATTGACTTGCTTAGTTCTAAGAGAGCTTTTGTTACTCCTATTTTACAGTAATATTAACTAAAAGAAGAAGAGTAGCTTCCTTGATGTAAAAAACCTGGTATATCCTGGGAGTAGGGCTTTCTCTCCAGAGCCCTGGCTCAGGGCTATGGTTTTAAGGACTATGCAATAGCTCTATAGGCTCTTGTCTCTTATGTTTCCAAGTTTCTTAATTTTACTCTGATTTATAACTTCACTTCCTTTGCCTCTGGCTAATTCTCTGTTCTTGTTTTTAGGCTGTCACGCCTACCTTATTTTCTCTCTTAGGGAAAATGATGGTTTTCTTAGGTGGGCTGCTTTGTTGCTCTGAGACCATGTCAGACATCAGACACGAGCGTAAGAACACTCACAGTCCAGCAATTTCTTTGGCTTCTGATACAAGCACACTGGACACAAATGGAAGTCTCCAGAAGAGTTCCTTTGGAGCATAACATGATACTACTACTATGTATGTCTTCCTCCTTTGTTCTTTTATCAACTGTTCAAATTTCAGAACAGTAGCCTTGCTAAAATAGCTATTTTTATGTTTCACTGGTCTGGCTTATCAAATGACCTCTTTCTGTTACAGCCCTTGATAAACTGTTGTGCTTTCATTTGGGCTTCTTTGCTCTTCTCGGAAACTTTTCAAACAACTTCACATCACAGATATGTTTTGAGAGACTAGATACAGAAAGTAAACTTGGACAATTCACTTGGGACTTGAGCCAAAACCGACAGAAATGTCTTCACCACAATATATTCTTTTCCTTTTTCTTTAAAAATTTTTCACATGGGTGTGTTTTGTTTTGTTTTGTTTTTCTGTTCTAAGTCACTGGTTTTCCTCGGATACGTTTAAAAGCTGGCTGCTTCTCCCATATTCTTTTTAGGAGCAGCTTGTCCTTTCACACCAGAAAGCTGGGACGAGGGAGGGCATGTCTGTGAGTCAGACACTCAGCACCTCACACAATGAGCACAAGAGCTGAGAGAGGAGCTGCTGAAGTAACTTCAAACTCTGTCAGAACTGCCAGAGGGGACAGACTCCAGGCCCGTCCGTGCCCTTTCTATTTGGCTGTTTAGAAAGATGTTACTTGGAATTAATTTTCATTTTACAGTGAATTCTCACCGCACAGGGCTGGTATAGTGGCATGGAACACAGTCAAAGCAAAGACATCCTTCCGCAGAAAATGTGGGCGTCAGAGCTATAATCCCAGCTCTACGCCTGATTTGCTATTTAGGTCAAGACTGCAGCTAGATTAATCACCCATTTTGGCACACTTTGCTATCCGTACTAATTCCTAAATGTCTACTGAGCTGTAATCGCCCTCAGTTGGTCTCACGTCAACAACCTTATTATATTGCTGTTGCTTGGTTTGATCACTGCATGATAAGGCCACTGGGAGAAAGAAAATAATATGTTTGTTATTTCCCAGAAGCCTTTGTAAGCTTTCATAGAGTAACCTAGACACCACTCCCCCATCCCCTGCCAAGAGCAGTTTCTTCTTAATTCAGTTTTTTTGTTTGTTTGTTTGTGTCTGCCTGTAGTCTTGGGGATTGAACCCAGGACCTCACACATGCTATGAAAATCCCCCACCACACTTCCAACACTGGGTCAGTTTCCTTAAAGCATGGAGCAGTTGCAATCCTGGGAATTGACGGTGTTTGTAACTCTTTCCAATGCTAACATTCATCCTCTCGGGTCACAGCAGTTGCTCCTGTTGCTGGTGTTTGGATGACAGATGTTAAGGGCAGTTTCTTTCCGTCCAACGCTGGTATTATTCAGGATGACTCACTATGATATCAAAACGGATCTGCAGAGGTTACTTGGAATTTGTGGTGGAGGAAACCATCCACTCAGACGATTGATACGAGAACAGGTTTCATCTCTCTGGAGAAGCTTTCCTTTTGACTAGATGTACAAGGACTGAAAGAAAGTATGAGAAAGAAAGCCCCAGTGTAGTGGTTTGAATGTAATTGGCCTCCATAGGCCCAAGAGAAGAGGCGTCATTAGGAGGTGGGGCCTTGTTGGAGTAGGTATGGCCTTATTGGAGTGGGTGTGGCCTAGTGAAGGTGTGGCCTTGGAGCGGGTGTGACCTTATTGAAGTAGGTGTGGCCTTGGAGGAAGTGTGCCACTGTGGAGGTGGGGCTTTGAGTTCTTTTTTAAATTTTTTTTTCAAATTATTTTTTTTTATTGGATATTTTCTTTATTTACATTTCAAATGTTTTCCCCTTTCCGGGTCTCCCCTTCTGGAAACCCCCTATCCCATCCCTCCCCCTCCTGCCTCTATGAGTATGTTCCCCCACCCACTCATCTGCTCCTGTCTTCCCTCCCTGGCATTCCCCTACATTGGGGCATCGAACCTCAAGCCCAAGGGTGGCTCCTCCCACTGATGTCCAACAAGGCCTTCCTCTGTCACATATGCATCCAGAGCCATGGGTCCCTCTATGTGTACTCTTTGGTTGGTGGTCCAGTCTCTGGAAACTCCGGAAGGGTCTGGCCAGTTGACACAGTTGCTCCCTGCATGGGGCTGGAATCCCCCCCCCCCAGCTTCTTCAGTCCCTTCTCCATCTCTTCCATCAGGGACCCTGAGCTCAGTCCAATGGTTGACTGTGAGCATCTGCCTCTGTATTTGTCAGACTCTGGCAGAGACTCTCAGGAGACAGTCATATCAGGCTCCCATCAGCAAGCACTTCTTATATATGCTTATGCCACACCCAGTGGGACAGTCTCCTTCTGCTGCCTGTGGATCGAGATGTAGAACTTTCAGCTCTTTCAACACCATGTCTGCCTGTATACTGCCATGCTTGATAATAGAATGAACCTCTGAACTAAAAGCCAGCCCCAATTAAATGTTTTCTTTATAAGGGTTGCCTTGATCATGGTGTCTGTTCACAGCAATGGAAACCCTGACTAAGACACTCAACAAGAATGGAAGGTCATCCAGTCAGTCCCCCTAGGGAACACTGGGGTGGTAAAGAGATGGACAGTTTCTTCTTATATAGTAGAAGTAGCAGTAGCAATATCAAAGATGGCCCGACTGAGCACATCCGTTTACTTTAGACATAAGGAGTAGGTTTCATATTGTCACCCTCAGGCATTTTTCTAGTGGGTTCAACTTCCCACATATTTTTGCCTATTTCATATCTCTTGTCACGTCTTCCCTACAAAGAATATGTAAATTTGCCCTCATACTGTCTTCATCATGTAGTAAATGGCACATGCTATTCATGCTCTCAAGCTTGGAGTCCTTTTATTTTCTTCATTTATACTCAAGGGCTCCTACCCCACTTCCAAACAGCTAATAGAGCAATTGGTTATTCAGCCTCCATGATGAATCCCATGTGTGTCCCTGGGAGGTTTTCTGACTAGACTGTGGCCTTTTTCTTTCATGAACACAGCAATTAAAACAAAATTCTTAAAATCTAAGTCCCTAGCCACAGTTAACAAGCCCATATATATGGCTTAAGCTTTCTGCCTGCTGGGGGCTTGTGTCCCCCTAAGGGTATTAATGTATACCAACAACAAACCAAGCTGACCAGTCATGAAATCTGAGTTCCAGTCTAGATTGAAAAGCAGCTTTGGTCATTTAAGAGAGTGCCTTCATATTGTGTGTGACCTATGCCAGAAACAATCAGTATGGGTGTCCAAAAGGGAACACGATATTGTTGTGGGTACCAACAAGAGAAGACAGCCTAAATGGTACTTTCATCATGAAGTCAGTTGTGCTAAGGCCTACTAAGGTCTGGGACTCTGTTATAATAGAAAATAGACCAACAGAAAAAATAAAAACAGAAAATGAAATTAGTTTAAAAAATAGAAAATGTGGTTATCATATAATTTATTTATTTATTATTTATTCTTCCCGAGAGCTGAATTTATTTAGAATTTCCTAATAGACTTAAAGTGGTATATATTGGGTTAAACAGTATTTTTCTTTTTGTTTCATGAAAAATGGAGCTATTTCGCATTATTGCTATATATCTGGTTTTTCTTACAGGGGTTGAAATATAATGAAGTAGAAAAGTTTCTGATAATGAACTAAAGATATAAAGTCATAAAACCTTTACAGTATTCATTGTGATTATTATCTTAAAATAACAATTTCTCTTAACTATCCTTTTACAAAACGTGCAATCGCATGTTCAGAAATGTTTTGACACAAGCTGGGGTCATCTGGGAATGGAGAACCTCAATTGAGAAAATGCCTTCATTAGACTGGCCTGCGGGCAAGCTGGAATAGAATGGTGGTCTCTGTGCAGCAAGCACTCAGTAAATCGTAGCTGTTGCTGCTACAGCTTTGTGCGTATCTAACGTTAGTGGAACATCTCCTGTCAGTGCCATGTTTACTTCTCACTATTAAATGAAGACACAAAAGAATGAAGTGATGTCTGATGGGAACTACACCTATCCTGGCAAAGCCAACAGTTCACAAGGACCTACACCACATGGCTTCATAATAAGGTAATAGGAACATGTAATGATGTGTATACATGCATATGCGTAAGTTTGTGAGTATCTTTCTTGCTTGCTGAATATAAAAATGATTGTGAGGACATTTAAAAACACGAAGCCAAATCCAGGTATGTGACTGGCTTAGAACATACAGCCGGGTAGATTGAAGTTTTCTAGTTATTTCTCTTTAGTAGTCAATTCTCACCTTATTTTTTTTTAATTTTTTTATTTTTATTTTTTTTTCTATTTACATTTCAAATGCTAGAACCTTTCCCGGTTTTCCCCCTCCCCGAAAACCCACACCCCTCCTCCCACCCCCTGCTTCCAAGTATATGACCTTCCCCCCCAACCTTGATTTCCCTTTGTTGGGGGCATCTATTGAGCCTTCACCTGACCAAGGACCACTCCTTCCACTGATGCCCGACGAAGCATTCCTCTGCCACATTTTGGCTGGAACCATATGTACCCCTTGGTTTAGTCCCTGGGAGTCCTAGGGCATCTGGGTGGCCAACATCGTTGTTCTTCCCATGGGGCTGTAAACCCCTTCAGCTCCTACAGACTGCCCTCCAACTCCTCCATTGGGGACCTCATGCCCAGTCCAATGGTTGGCTGCTAGCACCTGCTTCTGTATGTGTAAGACTCTGGCAGGCCCCCCCCCACCCCCAGGGACAGCCATGACATACTCCTTTTGGTATGCACTTCTTGTCGTCCATAATAGTGTTGGGATTTGGTGACTGTTTATAGGATGCATCCCCAGGTAGGTCTCTGGGTGGCCTTTACTTCAGTCTCTGCTCCACACTTTGTCTCTTTTATTGTTCCTGTGTGTATTTCGTTCCCTTTCTCAGAGGAACCAAAGCACCCTCACTTCAGTCCTCCTTCTTCTTGAGCTTCCTGTGGTCTGTGAATTGTAACTTGTTTATTTTGAGTTTTTAGACTAACATCCACTTATCAGCGAGTGCATACCATGTGTGTTCTTTTGTGATTGGGTTACCTCGCTCAGGATGACATTTTCTAGTTCCATCCATTTGCCTAAGAATTTCATGAATTCATTGTTTTTAATAGCTGAATAGTGCTCCATTGTGTAAAGTTACCACAGTTTCTGTATCCATTCCTCAGTTGAAGGACATCTGGGTTCTTTCCAGCTTCTGGCTATTATAAATAAGACTGCTATGAACATAGTGGAGCATGTGTCCTTATTACATGTCAATTCTCACCTTATAACCTCAGGTTTACAGGAGTTAGAGGTTGTAGGAAGCTGAGGTATTTCAATTAGGTAATGATCTTAAGCTTTAGATTAGAACAAACATCCCTAACCCTAGCAACTTGCTAGATTCCTCTGGGAGGTCTTGACTTCTTATATAATACCCAAAGAGACTGGAATTCAGCTGGACTGCGACCTGAAGTGATGATAACTTCTCACGATGTAAGCCCTGGCTAACCTGGACCAGGCTGGGCTTGATCTCACAGAGATCTATCTGCTCCTGCTTCTCAGGTGATGGGGTGAAATGTATGCGCATTTATGCCTCAAAGTGACAATCCTAAAAACAACTCAGGATTTTAAATAAATGGTCATGTACATGCCTTTGTGGCTGATCACTTGATTTTTATGTTGGATAACCCATCAAGGTCTTATCCCTGTAGAAAACTGACTCTGTCTCCCACAGTAACTATTGCTTACCCATATCTCTTCATCCAGGGGTGGAGCCTTGTAAAATTTCTCACACATATGTTAGAATATCAACTGGTGCTTTCATTGTAAAGGTATTGTTTAGGTAACCAAACTTATTGAGACTTTGTGGCTACAACATCCCTCATGTCTAAAAGACACTATCTCATAGCAAGTGTCCTGGTCCCCTGAGTTTACAACCACTTTCTCTCCTCTTCTGTAATGCTCTTTGAGAATTTGATGTAGGAGTTGTGTTATGGATGTACAATAGGGACTGGACATCTATGGTCACTTATTCCCTGCATTTTGATGAGTCATGTGTCTCTGTAATAGCCCCATCTACTGCAAAAAGAAGCTTCATTTATTAGGACTGAGAACCATATTTATCTAAGGGTATAAGGATAAGTATTTAGGATGTAATTAGAAGCTATATTGATTAAGAAAAATGACATTGGTAGGTTTTCCTCTATGTTCTGTGACTTCTTCAGACAGGCTAGGTTTATAGTTCCATGCATGAATTCCTTTCTATTGAGTGGGGACATCTGGCTAGACCGGTCATTGTGTCTCAGTGACTTTTCAGCTGTGTGGGGCTATTGATTGCTTTTGTCTTTTGACATCTTCTGAAGAACTTTCAGATACTATGATGGTTAGTCCTCAAGGAGGAGGCTTCCAGGTCAGTTGCAGATTGATTCCTACAACTGCTTTGTCTGAAGGGAGTAGTGTCTTCAGCAATAGGATCTTACCTTAATGGAGGGTACTTGGAAGATGGTAAAGCACATGCCCTGCGAGTATGTATGACGAAAACACATATAAGGTGCTGAATGAATATGGTAGGCCACCTTTAATCAAGCCTTGGAAGATTCAGACAGCTTTCCCATATCATATGAGCTCGCTTGATTAAAAGGCCTTGCTCCAGTGGATAAGACGGATGAGAGACCAACACCAACTATGTGCATCCATAGTGTGCGTATACACATCTTCCGCCAGGCCGACACACATGTAAACTTACATACACATGCACATGAAAATAGAAAAAGAAAAACAATAGATAGTGATTGAAATGCCTAAACTAACCGGTTTTCATAATTAGCTAAGTAACTTGCTAACTTTACCAAAATCAGATATTATATAAGTTTTACTGGAAAGTGATTATTTAGCTTCAGAAAATTATTTAGATGAGAGAGCACCCACTGGTTTATAACAAACAAATGAAAACGATTTAGAAATAGTTTCAACTAGGTTTAATATAATTAAAACTTAAACACCAGATAGCTTGCAAATTTTGACTAGATACAAGGCAAAGAATAGAGAAATATAAGGCTTTTTGAAAATAAGAAACTCAGCAGGTTTTGTGACTAAAAAAAAAAAATCATACCCTATTGTTAGAGCATGGGTGAAAGGAAAGAGGAGGGGAAGGAAAGGAGAGAGAACTCACAGTGTATCTGACCATTTCTAGTAAAACAATGTTTGTTGTGCACACAATGGCTTAACTTGGGCTAGCTCTTGTTTTTCTTGGAATAATTATGCTAAAGTGAGTAACCCTAAGGTTTAGGTGCTACAGATATTCTTATTTTCTTTTGAACTTCAGTTGTGGGCGTGTAGACAAGAATGCCAAGACAGGCATGGTATCAATTGCATAGCTCCTCTGTTCACCTAAAAGGCTAGAAGTCTCTTGTAAGTCGGGCTGGCTTGGATAGCTATCTTATGGAACATCCAGGGCTCACATTCTACTGAGGTTCAGGTTCCCAAGTTTTATATCTTGGGGGAGATTTCCAGGAGTCAAATTTTGCCTCAGAGTATCCACATGTCAGGGATATATAGTTTCAAAGGCAATTGCCTCCATTTGTACCTAGGGCTCTCACATAGCCGGTGACCACCTGCTCCTACCTGCTGCTCTCTGGGACACCTGCATTTCCATTAGTCACATTTACCATTTCATCACAAGAGTGGGAGTTTGGATGACAATGGCCCCTATATACTCATGGGAAGGGGGTGCTATTTGAAAAGAATAGGAGGAATTTGTTGGAGTAAGGGTGGCCTTGTTGGAGGAAGTGTGCCACTGGAAAATGGGCTTTTAGTTTTCAAAGGACCAAACCAGGCTCTGTCCTTCTGCTGACTGTGGATATGGATTTAGGACTCCCAGCTACCATGTCTGCCTGTGTGCTGCCATGCACACTCCCCATGAGATGATAGATTAAAGTACTAAACCTGTAAATAAGCATCAGTTAAATACTTTCGTGTATAAGAGTTGCTATGGTCATGATGTCTCTTCATAGCAGTAGAACACTGACTAATTCAGAGAACTGATTGCACTAGTGAAATCTTTATAGGACTCATAAATAGAAGAGATGATCTACTTCTTTGTGTGAATGAATGATGTGCACACATTCAAGGAGTCACTGAACTATTCTCAAAGCCCAGTCCCAGCAGTTAGGTATTGAGGTAAGACACAATGTTGGATTAAGGCCAAAAGATGATGACCTCTGGCCTTATAACTCTCTCTTACTCTTCTTGGGGCCAGGAGTTGATGACTTCTGATATTCAACTCTCACTGTTCTGGGGGCCAGAAGCTGATGACTTTTGGCAATTTCAGAGAGAAAGAAAAAAAAGTCAGGCACACACACACACACACACACACACACACACACACACACACACTGGCCAGGCCTGACCACCTGTTTCATTAACTTCACAAGTGTACATGCATACTTACATATACACATACACATACATATGTAGGTATATACATACGTATAGACAGACACATATATAGATATACCACACAGACACACACACACAGACACACACAGACACACAGACACACACACACACACACACACACACACACACACACACATACACACGGTAGATAGAACAGGGCCCCAAAAACCACACTTTATTTCGTTTCTCTGTTAATTTATACTTTCTTAGACAAAAGTTCTTTCTAAAATTACCTCATAGATAAAATGTTACACAAAGGGGAGTTACAGAAGGGTGTTGATAGTAAGTTCAAAACAATGTTTCATTTTAAAGCTCATTATAAGTTCAAAGCAACAGTTTCCCATGGCCTTGCTTTATCATAGAGCACACCTGTGGCTTCATTCTTGGACCTGACCTAGAATGAATGTTTTTCCTTGATTACAAATTTGTTCCAAGCCTATTTCTCTTCTTACTGCAATTTCTGAAAGCTCATTGTATTCCCTTTACTTACTATTCTCTGAGGAAGGGGTACATTCTATTTTTGACTCTAACTTTATTACATCTTTCAGGCAAAAGAACTAAAACCATGTCTTTAAACACTCTTCCTAAAATTATTTGAATCAAATCAGGAGTTTTATAAAACCATTAATTCATCCAATACCACTAATTCATGAAAGTTCATCTTCATATTGATCTGTAGGAAATTTGCCCAGTAGAGTGGGCTGATGCCCAGGAATTATTTATGCTATGTGATAGTGGCAGGAACGGCATATCAGCAGCAAGAAGCAATCCTGAGATGAAATCTCTGGGGTTGTGCCTCTCCAGAGTGCACCCATCACAGCCATGCAAAATGGTGAGCCATCTCCAGGAAACTCATTTGCTCGCCCATAGCCTTTCCTAGATGGCTTCTGTCAGCCCAGACCAGGTCAACTCTTACATATGATACTGGAAATATTTAAGAACACACTATCTTCCACAGTTGTCGATGTGGTTCACATAAAAACTTACAGAGACTATAATTTAATAGAAGTCTGCAATTTTGATAAGGTGTCTTAGTTAGGGTTTTATTGCTGTGAACAGACACCATGACCAAGGCAACTCTTATAAAGTCAACATTTAATTGGGGCTGGCTTACAGTTTCAGAGTTCAGTCCATTAGCACCATAGCAGGAAGTGTGGTAGCATGCAGGCAGACATGGTGCTGGAGAAAGAGCTGAACATTCTGTATCTTGACCCAACCACAGCCAGAAGAGACTGTCTCTCCTCCATACTGGGTGGAACTTGAGCATTAGGAGCCCTCAAAGCCCACCCAGTAACACATTTCTTCCAACAAGGTCACACCTCCTAATAGTGCCATTCCCCATGGGCTAAGAATATTTAAACTACCGTATAAGGTAACTGTCTTAATGAAGGTTTTATTGCTATGAGTAGACATCATGATCGTGGCAACTCTTATAAAAGAATACATTAGGTTGGGGTTGTTCTGTGGTTCAGTTCATTATTGTCATGGCAGAAAGGATGGGAGCATGCAGACAGAAATGCTGCTGGAGAAGGAGCTGAGAGTTCTACATCTGAATTTTCAGGCAGCAGGAAGTGACTAAGACATATTTCTTGCAACACAGTCACATCTACTCCAACAAGACCACACCTCCCTATCAACCTATTGGGATAACTTAAAAAATGAAAAACACCACATTTCACTCTCTGACATTCGTAGTCTTGTGTCTGTATCATAACACAAAACTTCCTTCAGTCTAACCACTATCCCCATAGTCTATCAGAGTCTCAACCCTGTTTAAAAGTCCAAAGTCTCTTCTGAGACTCGTGACAATCTCTTAACTTTTATCCCCTATCAAATCAAAATGAAAATGCAGATCACATATTTCCAAGATACAATGGCACAGGATATATAATACTGTTCTAAATGGGAGGAAAGGAAGAATAGTGAAGAAATACTGGACCAAAGCAAGATAGAAAACCAACTGGGCAAACTCTAAACTTTGCATCTCCATGTCTGATGTCAAAGATAGATAAGATGGTCTGTCATCCGGGACTCAGAACATAAAATGCTTTCCTGGTATAAAAAATTTATGAGATGTGATGGACACATCAGGGAGACTTGAGAATGTGCTTTGATTTTTCTCAGTAACTGCTCCCAGACAAATAGTTTTAGCTCGCAGATGGCAGCTTGTTCCACATTTCTTCTCCAGGGAATTAAAATGTCTAGCCGCAGTTTTTTTTTCACATATTTGGTCTTTATTCTTCTTCCATTTAGATTTTCAGTGACTTAACAGAATCTTATTTTGTGTTGTTCTTAATACATCATCTGAATTTGAATATAATTACATACCATTTGCCCTTCCCTCTCCATCCTCCAACCTCTCCTATCCCCCATTGCTTTTATTTTTATTATTAATTAATTTATTAATATATTTATTTTTTACACTCCCTATTTTATTACCCCCACCCCACGTCCACCTTCTGACTGTTACACATCCCATACCTCCTCCCCACCCCCCTGTCTCCACGTGGATGTCCACACCCCTCACCCCACCTGACCTCTAAACTCCTGGGTCTCTTGAGGGTTAGGTGTATCATCTCTGAATAAACACAGATCTGGTAGTCCTCTACTGTATGTGGGTTGGGGACCTCATATCAGCACCAGCTGTATGTTGCCTGTTTGGTGGTCCAGTGTTTGAGAGTTCTCGGGGGTCCTAATTAAAGGAGACTGTTGGTCCTTCTACAGGACTGCCCTTCTCAGCTTCTTTCAGCCTTCCCTAATCCAACAACAGGGGTCAGCTGCTTCTGTCCATTGGTTGGGTGCAAATATCTGCATCTGACTCTTTCAGCTGCTTGTTGGGTCTTCTGGAGTGAGGTCATACTCGGTCCCTTTTTCTGAGCGCTCCATAGCCTCAGTAATAGTGTCAGGCCTTGGGACCTCCCCTTGAGCTGGATCCCGCTTTGGGTTTGTCTCTGGACATTCTTTTCCTCAGGTTCCTCTCCATTTCCATCCCTGTAATTCTTTCAGAGAGGCACAATTATGGGTCAGAGTTGTGACTGTGGGATACCCCCTTCCCTCATTTGATACCCTGACTTCCTGCTGGAGGTGGGCTCTATAAGTTCCTTCCCCCTACTGTCAGGCATTTCATCTAAGGTCTCTCCCTTGAGTCCTGAGAGTATCTCACCTCCCAGGTCTCTGGAGGGTTCCCCCAACCTCCTATCTTCCGAGGTTGCCTGCTTCTATTCTTTCTGCTGGCCTTCAGGGCTTCGGTCCTTTTGCCTCACCCAATACCAGATCATGTCCTCCACTCCTCCCACTCCCTCCCCCTGTCCACTTTCCCTCCCAGGTCCCTACATCCCTCACCATTTGTGATTGCTTTGTTTTCTCTTTCAAGTGGTACTGAGGCATCCTCACTTGGGCACTTCAGCTTGTTGACCTTTTTGAGTTCTGTGGACTGTATCTTGTCTACTCTGTGCTTTTTAACATCCACTTATTTGTGAGAACATACCATGCTTGTCCGTTTGGGTCTGAGTTACCTCACTCGGGATGATAATTTTTAGTTCCACTCATTTACCTGCAAAACTCAGGATGTCTTCATTCTTAATAGCTGAGTAGTGTTCCATTGTGTAAATAAACCACATTTTCTGTATCCATTCTTCTGTCATGGGACATCTGGGTTGTTTCCAGCTTCTGGCTATCACAAATAAGGCCTCTACGAATATAGTGGAACATGTGCCCCTGTAGCATGGTGGGGGATCTTTTGGGTATATTCCCAAGAGTGGTATAGCTGGGTCTTCAGGTAGATCTATTTCCAATTTTCTGAGGAACCTCCAGATTGATTTCCAGAGTGGTTGTACCAGTTTGCAATCCCACCAGCAATGGAGGAGTGTTCCTCTTTCTCCACATCCTCTCCAACATGTGTTGTCACCTGTGGTTTTCATCTTAGCCATTCTGATTGATGTAAGGTGGAATCTCAGGGTGATTTTGATTTGCATTTCTCTGATCACTAAGGACTTTGAACATTTCTTTAGGTGCTTCTCAGCCATTTGTGATTCCTCAGTTGTGAAATCTCGGCTTAGTTCTATACCCCATTTTTTTGATTGGGTTGTTTGGATTTTTGGTGGTTAGTTTCTTGAGCTCTTTATATATTTTGGATATTAGTCCTCCATTGGATGTGGGGTTAGTGAAGATTTTTTTTCCCAAGGACATAGTCAATAAGACAAATTGGCAACCTACAGAAAAAATCTTCACTCTTCATTGCTCTTTTAAATTCATAGCTTCTTTAACAGTTGTTACACACACACACAAACATTATCTATTTATCTATCTATCTATCTATCTATCTATCTATCTATCTATCTATCTATCTCTAGTATGGATTTTAAAATGATATTCCTACTTAACCAATAGCCCTTGAAGTGATCCTTCAACAAATCTTCCTCGTCCTCTATGGCTTCAGAGTCTACTGCTAAAAATTGGGGAAGTCACAGGCTTGAAGGTGGCACTGGAGGATTTGTTCAGACCAATTTGGAGAGGTCACATGCAGAAATGTAACTCATATTCTTTGGATTAGAGTCTGGTCACATGATCCAACCTAAGGAAAGGTAGAAATTTAGTCTATATGCACACAAGGCAAAGGAAATAAATTTTGATGGAAAAAAATAGCCATTTCAACTGAAGTAACTAGATGTCACAGACGTGAATTTACTATGATTTCTTCTCCGACTTTGGTCAACATCTGAAAAATAGCAGGTGATTATTTCAAGGATAGGTTCTGCCTCACAGAATACAGAGCATAGCCAAAGGAGATAGTCCCAGTGTCTAGCAAGGCAGAGTCCAGAGAGGGGAGGAAAGTCTTGGTTTAACATGGCGAGTTTTTTATTCACTCTCATTCTTCAGCGGAATGAAGAAAAGAGACTCCGGAGGTGCTGTTCTAGGAACTTTGTCTACTTAGAAATATGAGGGGCACAAAGCAAGTGCCTCATCCTCAGGCCAAAGCAATCACCTTGAACCAACAGCATATCATCTTTTGATATAGTCTTTCCTTCAAAACCATCTCATGAGTACTCCTACTTCTGGAATACAGTGTAATAGAACATGGTGTATAGACAGCCTATTTAAAATTATTAATAAATTTGCCCATAATACATCTTGAGTTTTGTTTTGAAAACAGAATCTTACTATGTAGTCCCTGGAACCTGTGATGTAGATGAGGTAAGCCTCGAACTCGGAGATCCACTCACCTTTGCCTTCCAAGTGCTGGGAGTAAGCACGTGTCCCACTGTGTCCAGTGTTGTTGAGATTTAAAAATGACTTATGTGCTTTCACTTTATGTGCATGAACGTTTGCCTGCATGTGTATGTGTCCACCATGAGATTGGAGGAGGCCAGAACATAGTCTTCTATCTTCTAGAACAAGAGTTACAGGAGTTTTGAGCCGCCATGTGAGTGCTGATAACTGAGTACATGCTCTCTCCACAAGAGCAGCAAGTACCTTTAAACCATAAGCCATACCTCCAGCCCCCATCTTTGGCATTTTAAATAGAGTTTTAAGAATACCATTCCTTTTTGTGTTTGTATTTTTTGTTGTTGTTGTTTGTTTTAAGACAGGGTCTTTTGTAGCCCAGGATAGTCCTGACATTCTGATTGTCCTGCTTCCACCTTCTAAGTGCTGGATTACAGGGATAAGTCCATGCCCAACTTTAAGTACTATTTCAGCAATTTTGCCATATATTTACATATATGTGTATACATGCACGGACATATTTACATATTTATATTGAAAACCAAAGTTCTTCAAGGAATAAAATACGATAAGGAATCGACAGGTACCGAGTAGACTGAGTGTGAGTGACACATGACAGAAGATGGATACCCTAAACCCTAATCCTCTCACACTCAGAGTAGACTGAGTGTGAGTGACACATGACAGAGGATGGATACCCTAAACCCTAACCCTCTCACACTCAGAGTAGACTGAGTGTGAGTGACACATGACAGAGGATGGATAGTCTGTCAGCCAGAGCTGAGGACATGAAATGCTTTCCTGGTATAAGCAGTTTTTGGGATGTGCTGGGCACCTCAGTGAGACTTAAGAATGTGCTTTTATTTTTCTCAGTAACTGCTTCTGGGTGAGTAGTTTTAGGTCACAGATGGCAGCATGTTCCACATCTCTTCTCCAGGGAATTAAAATGTCTACCCACAGTAGATGGTAGTGTGTTCCACATCTTTTCTTCCAGGAATTAAAATGTCCAGTCACAGCATTTTTTTTCCTTCTATCTCAGTCTCATAAGATGGGGCTGTCAGAAGCAAAGGAGGGGATGGTGGTGGTGTTCTCCCCATCTGCCCACTCTCCTATCGTTGCCGTGTGCTTCCTGGTCTACCTCCTTCTCCAGAAGAAGCTCCCCTGGGGATTAAAGGACAATGGATGTATTCCCATGTGGCCACTGAGGACCCAGGATGCTAGTGCTCCGCCTTGGTACCTGATGCCATAGCTTGGCAGTCACTCCTGTAGTGATTTGACGGGTTTTTTGTTTGTTTGTTTGTTTGTTTTGCTGACCCCTGCTAAGGTGTGGCCCAATACTGAGCTGCTCTCTTGTAGAGATACAGGTACTTTTAAAAATTATAATTATCAAGATTATTCTTTGAGATATAATACTTTAGATGTTATTGGAAATCTAGAGGAATCAGACAATTGCAATAATATTAAAAGTAAATTTGGACGTGGTGGTGGTATACACTTTTAATTCAAGCATTTAGAGGGGAAGAGGCAGGCAGATCTCTGTAGTTTGGAGCTAGCCTGACCTACATGATGAGTTCTAGTGTAACACTTTACCTTGGGGGCTAGAGAAGTTTCTGACATCATGGGAATGATTGTTTTTGTTTGGTGGCTCCACATTAGTTAGGCTTTTTTTTTTAAATTTCATGAGTGAGGAAATACTATAATATTTTCAACATTTATTGCTATTTACAAGAACTTGAAGTTCTCCAGGGAACACAAAAGTGCTCCCACGATAAAAATAAGCTTCCACAGAGATAAAGTCTTTAATATGCTAGCTTCACATTTCATTTTGATGGGACACCTTGTCTGTTAAAATAGGTGTTTATACAAAGCTACAGGTCTGTCCTCCTCCTTTGTTCCTGTCATCTCCCTGTATTGTTCTGGAGATATAAAAGCTGTGGACTTTAACACCTGTGATAAATGTTGGCGTATATTCCATTTATCCAGTTTTAACAATGGTCTTTTTGTGGTCTGGTAAGTTCTGTCAAGTGATGTGGCAAGTCCACTGTGAATCATCAGAACTTTATGCAGGTTTGCGCTGGTTAATGATACTGTGGAAATACACTGCTGCCCAGGATACTTCAGTGGGAGGAGCAGTATCACACTGATGCTCATTTAAAAACTCACATTTATTGTTCTGGGGTGGATTTAATAGCCACAGGGTGGAGAACACAGGTTGTATCCAAAAAAAAAAAAAAAGAAAAAAAAAGAAAAAGAAAAGATAAAAAAGAAAAGAAACATCTGCCTTGTTTTTCAAAAGCATTAGTATCTTTAGTTGCATATAGTTACATAGTGTTGAGACAATTAATTCTACTGACTTGAAAAGGCAAACTTACAGAACTTGATTATTTTGACACTCAACAGCCAATAAAGTACCATTCACTTCATTACATGTTTTCTCGTTTAATTGTATTGTTTCTTTGAAAACAAGTGAAACTAATTTACAGGGTCACTGTCCTCTCCCACACAGCCATAGATAATAGACACTCAGTGAATTATATAATGAGGTCCTCCCCAGACTTCGGTTAATCTTTCTCACCATTTTTTTAGGACTTATTCTTATCCTGTCCCGGAATCTATTTGACATATCCTTACTGCTTATGGGTGGTGTAAATCTGGGGAACTTCATTCTATGTTTTGGTGGGTAAATTTCCCTTATGCTTTAAACCTATGTAACATTTTCGATGAGGCCAATGCTACATTAGCCCATGCAAACAGCTAACGATGGTGATTCTGAGTAGCCAAAAGGCTGCCTATCCCCAGGAAACATTCACATCTTAGGTGTATGCCTGGTTTACGCCATGCATAATTATGTTCTTTCCCTGTCTCAGGCTGGGAAAGTTTTAAAGTCTTCCTGTGTGTATGTGTGTGTTGGGAGAAGGGGGACAGACAGACATGTAGCCATTGCAGAAGTCTAGCGCTTTATGGAGATATTGGTGGAGAGCTATTAATACAATATTATAAGCTGAGTTGTCACCCCTCCACCCACCATTTACAAACGGAAGCCCTCGCTGGTACCTAATGTGAGTATAACAGAAAGCATCCTTAAAGAGGTAATTTAAATTAAAACAAGGGCATCAGGTATTTCCTTAAGTGTGACCAACGCCTAAGCTTGTACATGGTCATGTGAAGACCTCGAGCAACCGAGATCCGTAAGCTCAGACGAGCGGCCTCAGCAGAAGCAAAGCCAGCTGACGTCTTGATTGTGGATTTGTGAGAAAGCAAAGCCCTGCTGTTTAAGGCAGACCAGCCTGCTGTAGCTGACATAGCCCTTGTCAGCTAAAATCAAGCAATAACAGCTAACGAGGAGGAGGGCAAAGGGGGCAGGTGACTCTAGAATGGTTCAGGGGAAGGAAGAAGGCTCTTCAACATCTATTTCTCCATTTGTGAGATGCCATAGAGACCATGTGTGATTTGCCTTTTAATCCTAATTTGTGCAGTTAATTAATGCAGTGGGGATTAATGGGGAAGGTGTACTCCAGGGTCACACTGTCTGTGTGATGTGTGGGGGAAAGAGGAGGAGTCTATTGTCAGGGTGCCACAAACTTCAGACCTGATGCCCATCTCGGCTTTAATCTCTCTGGGCCTCGCTTTCTCTTGCAGGAAAGATCATCCTTATACCTGCCATGTTGTTTGCTATGAGTCAGAAAGGTTCTAACTCCACTCCACACCATGAGCCTGTGCTGCTAAATGAGTCATTTCCACAATATGGAAGGCGTACGTGACAGGGACATCTCTGCTTAATGGTTGACGGAAAGCACAAAGACGGTGTCTGGCTGATAATGCTATTGGTTCTTTGACCAAATTCCAACTTACGTTATTTACACATAAGTGGCCAGATACTCCTTTTCTCTGGGCAGAAGATGTAGCTTTTATAAATCTGAAGAGGAACTCCCAAGATGTCTGAAATAAAAAGAGAGGTCATTCTCTTCTGTAACTTGCCTGTGTAGCATCGTATTATGTATTAGCACAGATGTTAAGATAAACGATTCCCATTGTTTACCAACTAATGATGGCATTCAGGCTGATGATACCGAGAAGAATCAGGGAACTTGGTAGTACATTGAGAGGGAGCACAAACCCCCTGCCACTGTCCAGGTCTATATTTGGAGACAGAGCAGTCTCTCACACACCATGTCTGAAAATTGAGTAGGTTTGCTTAAAATTCAGGCCATTGACTTGAACACAAAGTGGGGACAAACCAACAGCTGGACTTCATGTAGAGTGTCATGACCGGGTGAGCTTTCAGTAAGTTGTAAAGAGTGGCAGCATGGACAGAAGCAAAGATGATCAAAGGAGTGCAACCAGCATTGGTCAACACCGTAGGCTCCAGGAGCAGCTACACATTTAATTCAGCCAGTAAAAATTAAGGGCAGGTTGAGAGCGTGAGCCTGTCACTAAGGTCATTGCGGAGTCATATCAGCCTTCACCAGACTCAGACATTTAACCAAAAGGCTTCCCTTTTGTAAGATCTATCTGCTCTCTAAGTTCCTGCTAGTCTAGAACAGTGCACATTATATTTATTTGTTTTCCTGTAGACAACTAAAAGAAAGACTGGGAAAATGCAAATCGAAATAACCTTGAGATTCCATCTTACACCCATCAGAATGGCAAAGATAAAAAAAAAACTCATGTAAGTGACAGCGCATGCTGGTGAGGATGTGGAGCAAGGGGAACACTCTGCCACTGCTAGTGGGAGTGCAAACTTGTATCACCACTTTGGAAATCGATTTTGTATTTTCTCACCAAACTGGGAATAGTTCTACCTCAAGACCCAGCTATACCACTCCTGGGCATATACCCAAAAGACGCTCCAATATCCCAGTAGGACACTTGCTCAACTATGTTCACAGCAGCTTTATTCATAATAGTCAGAAAATGGGAACAACTTAGATACCCCTCCACTGGAGAATGGATAAAGGAAATGTGATACATTGATACAATAAAATATGATTCAGCTATTAAAAACCAAGACATTGTGAATTTTGTAGGCAAAGGGATGGAACTTGAGAATATCATCCTGAGTGAGGTAACCCAGTCCCCAAAGAACCTGAATGGTATATAACTCGCTTATAAGTTGATATCAGCCATAAAATACAGGTACCATGTTACAGTCCACTAACCCAAAGAAGCTAAGAAAGAAGAGAGACTCAAACCAAGCATTCCCAGGCATGGAGGTCTCAGACTGTGGCAGCAACTTGTGTTGATGGTAAAAATACAGCAGCAGGTGGCGGGATTCTGGGTAAGACTAGATTCAAAAGCAATGGACTTAACCTCAGACGCACATAAGCATGGAAGAAGTGCAGAAGTAGCCAGTCCTAAGGTTGGCCGAGTCCGTAGCACAACACTTCTGTTGAGAAGTTAATGCTTAGGTCCTTTCCATGTCTGCCTACTTCCTGATACCAAAAGACCTGGGATGCTCTCAACCTTGATCTGTGAAACCAGTCACTGGAGAGATGCAGAACTGACTGAAATACTGAAAACAAGAGACTGAGTGCCCAGCTCTAAGTGGGGCATCTGCATTGCCTGTCCCTGCCACACGCACCACCACCAAGGCTCACATTGCAGAAGAGGAGGAGAGAATGTAAGAGCCAGAGGATGGGGAGAGTGCCGTGAGATGCTGCCTTCCGGACAGGATGTGGTTGTCACAGTCACGAGCACCCTGTTGTTATCAGTGCAAGACCCACAGAAGGCGAAGGCAGCCAGAGGGGAGTTATAGCATAGAGGGTTCAGACTAGCCAATGGCACCATTTGCTGGAGAGCTTTGACAATGGATGCTTGGCTGGGGAAGGGGGGATCATTCTTTATGGAGGATGTGACCTCTGGTAGGATCCCCATGCTCCAGTGGATGTCTCCATGCTCATGTGCGTGTAAGCAGTATCAACTGAACTCTTTGGTTATAACCAAACAAAGAAGACATGAAGTTGAGAACAGGTATATTTGGAGGTATGGAGATAATGGAGTGGGTAGATAGAATGTTTTATTGTATCGTGTACAAAATTCTCAAAAAATAAAAAAAATAATAATTCAGGTGCTTTCAGTTTTTCTCTCTGTCCCCTTCAGCATGTTGTCAGTTTGTCCTCCTGTGGTTACAGGCAGCAGTGAAACTTCGTTACACACAAAGGCAACAACACATTGAAAAAAGAAAGAGCACATAATGCTGCTGTAAGGAACACAAGAGCAGAATTAGTTTCCCGGGAAGAGATCCCTAATTGGTTATGCAATACAGATACAAAGTTGCCAGTCCTGGAATCATATACAGACAAACAACACTATATGGACTAAGCAAAGTGTGCTTATATATTTGAAAATACGTGTGTGTGTGTGTGTGTGTGTGTGTGTGTGTGTGTGTGTGTGTGAGAGAGAGAGAGAGAGAGAAAGAAAGTAATGACAAAGAAATGGAGGCTGTGGATTTGAAAAAGAGCGAGTGTTGGAGGGAGGAAAAAGGCAGGGGAAATCATTTTAACTTCAAAATTAAATAAATAAATAGATAAATAGTAGCAATAAAAAGAATTCCTAGGATGGCCGTTTAAACCACTGCTCCTGAGAGAACTGCCAATCCCACCTGGGCTTGAGCTTTTAACTGCAGCCAAATACGGTTGCTGAGGTAGAAGGAGAAATATGGGCAGCTTGGTGACTGGAGAGTCACAGTAACGGTGGTCCACAAGGTTTGACTTCACGAGAATCGGGAGACGTTGGTTTTGCTCACCTGTGCCCTTGGCCTCCCCTTAATGTTTAGATTTTGGGAATGCCCTTCCCCCTTCCTGTGCCCATCCCTGTACTACATCTGTATGTCCTAATAGGAGTCAGCACATGACTCATAACATGGAGGAAGAAGCTATACACATAGCACCACATTACCACCTCTTGCTTGCAAATGTACAGTCGCTCTCATGGTCACTCTAAAGGGCACCGAGATGCTCAGGGCTCAGGTCAGAGATAAAGTATCTGGTGTGGGGTTCTGGTTCATCATGGGGTGCTGCCTCCAAGATGCGCCTATGCTCAGAATTGTGCCAGCCATCCCATGTCACTCTGTAGCCTCTTGTTAAATAATAGGAAGAGCATCTAAACTAGACAAGGGACTTCCTAGAGATGCCCCCACCCCCATACCCATAACCCCCCATGCCCCACCCCTGATCCCTGGGGGGGGGGCTTGCTCCCAGGACTCAATGTGGGTGATCTTAGCCAAAATACCCAACAGTGGGGATATGGAAGCTCAAGAGATCACCTCCAGTAGCCATACAGGACCCCCAAGTGGAGATATGGGGACACCAACCTACCTACAAAATTTTGGACCCCTAATTGCTCCTGTCTAAAAGAAATGTAGGGACAAAAAATGGAACAGAGACTGAAGGAATGGCCGACCAGTGACTTGGAAACCCATGGGCATGCATTGTTCCCCGACACTATTACTGATGCCATGTTGTGCTTGCAGACAGGAGCTGTTCTCCGATTAATTATAAAATAATTAATTAAAGACAAAACAAAACAAAATCTAAAAAGGGGCATCAAATTATGGCTGTATTTCCCCGTTCAACCACTGGAGGTCACTATTTGTTCACACGAGGAGAATGTGCCTTTTCAGCAAGCCAAGCTTGATTCTTTTATGACATCAGTAGTTGTCAGGTCACAGGTCGATTCCCCAAGGCTTTAGGAATTATAACTTTACACTGCTTATCTTTAGTGGATGAAACATTAACACAAACAATTCCTAACTAACATTTAGCTGGTGTTTTGTTTATTTATCCCCAAAATAAACCAGTGTAGAGATGGTAGGGTTGTATTTTAGTAATGGGTAATGAATGACTGCTCTTTTCCCAGGCTTGCCTGCCCCATCACTCTCTTCCTCAGGAAGGAATTTTGGAGGATGCTTAGAACTCATCCTTTTTACCTGGACCTTCATACACAGGCAAACCAAAACCTCTCTGTTAGTTAGCTCTTCCTTTCTGTTAACATTAGAGTCAATGGTCCGTAATGAACTTGCCGATTTGATATGCCCTAAAACAGATATAGCAAGAGATATTCCACCAAGAAGAAATTCCTCAGCAAAGTCAGTTTAGAATATTCTGCAAACCGCAGCAAGAGACTCTTTTTGAGTCCTTTGGCAGGAGGCAAGATAAGGAGGTATTTTAAGCTATTTGGGTCTCTGTCAGAATTAGTCAAATCTCCTAATGGAGTCACTTCTGGCTGTGAGGGTATAGTCCAACACACTTTTGGACGTAGACACCAAAATGAGAACTTCAAATAGCCATCACATATGAAATAATACTCTACTTTTGATATTACTCACACTCATTAAAACGTCTAAAGGCTGGTCACCTCCTGAGTCTTGTATATCTCTCATGGTTGACACCAAATGGTCGGAGCAGACTATAGTTGCAGACCTATGCACTTTCTGTTGGGTTGACTGGACTGTAAAGATCCAATGTGGAACACAGTTGAGAACTACAGCTTTCAAGCTGGGCCCCGACCTGACAGCCTTCCTGTTAACAGAGGGCAAGAGAAACACGAGCCAGCAGGTCTCTTTGGATGTGGAGTCCAAAGGGTACAGGCTCCAGACAGCACCTCTTTGGAATTCTACACCTCTGATTCAATGCCAATTCTGATGCAATGGTATGAAGGGAAAGTTATTTAAGTCTTTACTTAAAAAGGTTTTGACATACTGCTCGTCAGACTGTCTTTCCATACAGACTACACTTTCCCATGTGCTACATGCAGGCAGGACACCCTCCAACCTCTGGACCTGAGCATTGCATCAGGCTGGGGCACGGTCTAATGGAGACTGAAAGTGTGTCTTTCGTGTGCTGTGACGTTTTCAACCATGTGACCCTGAGATTCTGCACCATGTCATTACTGTACCTCATCAAGGCATATCTGTATGACAGTAAGCCTTCCCAACAGGGTGACTTCACAAAATAAAAGAGTATATCCATGCAATGAATGCAGACCCTGGCACACTGACACCCTTTACATGTAATGAATGCAGACCCTGGCACACTGACACACTTTACATGTGATGAATGCAGACTCTGGCCCACTGACACACTTTACATGTGATGAATGTAGACCCTGGCCCACGAACACCCTTTGTATTTGAAAGTTCAGCTCATGTTTGCTTTCTTTAAGCATGTCAATGAGCTATTTCCTATAAAATTATTCTCAAATTATCATGTCCTAAATTACACACATACATATATACATGTATATATACATATTACTGGATATGAGACAAAATAAAATGAATTGAAAGACATATTTTTTGGCCATGAGTTTCTGATCTGTTTTTCTTCTTTCATCTATATTTTGGGGAGAAGTTAATTACAAACATAAAGGTTTTATTTATTAAGTAAAATTGTAAGCATAGGTACCATTCCATTCATGTATATTCTAGTTAGCTTAGCTGTCAACGGGACACTGTCTACAGCCACCTGCTAGGAAAGCTTTGGTTGAGAAACTGCCTGCAGAGGATTGTTTTGATTGACAATTGAAGCAGGAAGGCCCAGCCCTCTGTGGGAAATACTTCCCTCAGCAAATGGTCCTGAACTATGAAAGAAAGCTAGATGGTGTAGCTTGGTGTTCTTGTGGGAATCCTAACTGTGAGCAGGGGCTTTTCCTGACTCTTGCCTCCTTGTGAGACCCTTTTCCTCCTCCTGATTGTCCAGCCTTGACATAATGATATGTGCCCTGTCTTATTGCAGCTTGTGACACTGGGCTTGGTTGATGTCCCCAGGAGGCCTGCTCTTTTCTGAGGGGATGTTGGGGGTAGGGAGCTTTACCCTTTAGATTCCACATCCAAAGGGATCTGATGGGTCGCGTTTCTATGCCCTCTGTTAACAGGAACGCAGTCAGGCCAAGGCCGAGTTTGAAAACTTAGGTGATCCCGGTTTTCCACATTGGATCCTTAAAGTTCAGTCAACTCAATAGAAACTGTGTAAAAAGTCAAAGCAGGTAATGATACATTCTTAAGGAATTAATAAACATTATATTATTGAAAACAAGAATAAAATGAAATTAGAAAGATTAAAAAAAAGAAAAGAAGCTAGATAAGCATCCTCCAGGTCACTGCTGACCATCTCTGCCACATGTATCGGTCAGAGGTGATGCTCTGTGAAACAGCAAGTGGTCCTGCTCCGCAGGTTCTACCTTTTCTCAGTGATGGACTATGATCTGGAATTGTGAAATGAGATGAACCATTGTCTACCCTTAGTTTCTTTAGATTAGGATATCTGTCACAGTGCAGAAATAAAGTGAGGATGATGCATAAACTGTGTGTACACACACAAGTGCATGTGTGTGTGTGCATATGTGTGTATGTGTGTGTATGTGCATGTATGTGTATGTGCATGTGTATGCATGTACATGTGTGCATGTGAGTGCATGCATGTGCATGTGTGTGCATGTGTGTGTGCATGTGAGTGCATGTGTGTACATGCATGTGTACATGTGCGTGTGCATGTGCGTATGCATGCATGAGTGTATGCATGCATGAGTGTGTGTGTGTGTGTGCATGAGTGTGTGCAGTCCTGCTTTATTTGTCTTACCATAGCCTTTTCTTCTCCTGCTGTAACAAATACTGATTCTGAGAAAATTCGTTGACAGCAGCAGAGTTCACTCACTGTCTCTGTTCTCTGCCTCAGTTTCTATCCTTTCTCGATCAGCTAAATCATGTGACAACAATTGCCAGTTGGACTTGGTGTGATGTGTGCAACCCCTGGGACAAAGCTGGTGTCTCCTTTGTGTTTATTGTCCTGTTTAGATCTTACCACAGATGCCACACGGTTAGACATCAATCAGGGTGTGACCGGCATCTATGTTGCAAAGCACGCAGCAGGCCATTGAGCTCATTCCCTCAAATGCAGTGATGGTCTGCTCTCTGTTCCTGAAGGAATGACGCTCTCCTCTGTTTGCTAAGATAGTAATTAAGAGAGTTTGGGAATATTGGCACTGAAAAACAGAAAAGACAGAATTGCTTACACAACCCTGATATTTCAAAAGAATGTATTTCAAGGTCTTCAAGCAAGGGGACGGCTCCATGGGAGGGCAGAATGACTCAGAAGGTTTTGATCACAAATAATCTTGGCAAGAATTTACTCTACAGGGACAACAACATCCGAGGAACTGAGAGTTTTGTTTGTTTGGATTTGATGAGCCATTGGGAATCAAAAAGAAAAACAAGCAAGCCTAATAACAGGGTATGACATTCCAGAACGACACTCTAGAAATGTCAGGTCAGCACACATCAAAATGGTTTTGGAAGGTGAGTAAAGAATCTATGTGCAGGCAGGGAACCATGGTGCACGTGAAAGAATCTATGTGCAGGTATGGAACCTTGGTGCACGCGGTAGGAGCAGGGGGTGGGGTGAGGCTTTATTGTGTTTTTAGAGAGTCGATGTTATAGAGTCTTCAGATTTTGATCTGCAACTTACCTTTCTTAGAACTGACATTTCACTTGACATTTCAATCATAGCCAAACAGCCATTGGGGGAGGGGGAGATTGTTGGGCCTTTCTTTCTCTCTCTCTCTCTCTCTGACTCTCTGAGTGTGTGTGTGTGTGTGTGTGTGTGTGTGTGTGTGTGTGTGTGTACCTGCATGTGGCACATAGGTACACGTGCAGGTGTATATGTACGCATGTGGAGGTGAGGTCAGTATCAGGCATCTTCTTCCTTCACTCTCCACGCTATTTACTGAGGCAAAATTTCTCACTGGAGTTCCTGATTCTACTAGTTCAGCTAGACGACTTGCTCTGGGGATCCCCTATCTTCTAGGAGCTCTGATTACAGGTGGGCAACCCGCTTGCTCGCTCTCCCAGCTCTTATCCTGGGAGTGGGATATCTGAGCTCCTGGCCCTTCAGCTTGTACGGCAAGTGCTTTTACCACACTGTGTGTTTAGTGTTTTCCGCCCCACAAGAGCTTTATTCACCCTTCACAATCCAATCCGCAAGCCCTGAGACACTATGGTGACTTTGTAGCGATCTGTAATGACATAGCAGCCCTGTTTACAAATGTCCTGTGCTGTGATGGAGAGGTCCTGTCTTCGAGCACCAGCATTAGAGTGACTTGGCACTTTGTTTGACATATACATCCCCAGGTCTCACCCCAGCCCTGGGCTGGCTCTGTAGTCTATTTTCACAAGGCTTCCTTTATATTCTGGTGTATATTGAAATCTGAAAAACCTTGTTCTTTGGTGCTTGGTTATTAACTGGTCATACTGAAATTTGAGACAAGGAAACAAAAAGCATACAGGTTATCATGAAATTTGGGGACATTTGGGGGGGGGTCAATGTAGAACTTAGTACAGTGGAAACGCCCTGGAATCTTCTACAAGAGTGAATGTAGCCCTAGTAATGGGGATACAGATCCAGAAACAGCCATTTTCAATAACCAGGCAAGGCTCTAGCAGTGGGACCAGGACATCAGCCCAACCACAAAACCTTCAACCTACAATCTGTCCTGCCTGCAAGATGTGCTGGAGAAATGGTGGAGTAGAACTTGTGGGAGTGGCTAACCAATGACTGGTCCTACTTGTGGCTTCTGCCAAGAGCTGGAGCTCATGCTTGTCACTTCCTGGATGGGTCGGAACCAGAGGCAGGACAACCCAGAGACTCAGAATAGAATCAAACATGACGAGCTAAAAGAAGAGAAAAGTCAACGAAATGATTCCTAATGATAATCTGCTATACCCACAGATAGCTGCCTAGCACAACTGTCATCAGAGGGGAATCATCCAGCGACTGATGGGAGCAGATGCACAGACCCACAGCTAAATACTAGACATAGCCATTGGAACCCTGCCGAAGATGGGGAGGGAGAATTGTAGGAGCCAGAACTACCATTAGGGCTCACAAAACCAAGTATCAGGGCTCATAGGGGCTCACAGAAACTGGATCGCCAAACATAGACCCTCTATTGGTATGAGCTTGGTCTTATGCAGATACCTTCCAGTTGTGTAGGTTGATGTTCTTGTAGAAATCCCCACAGTTGGGGTGGGGCCATACTCAGGTTCCTTTTCCTACTGTGTTGCCTCATTCAGCCTTGATATAAGGGTTTGTACCTAGTCTTACTGTATGTTGTTAAGCCTTGTTGGGTGGATATCCCTGGGAGGCAAGCCCATTTATTTTTTTTAAAGGGAAACAAAATGGGGGAGTCAATCTGGGGGAGTCAATCTGGGGGAGAAGATCATGGCGAGCAGGGAGAAGTGGAGGGAGTTGAACCTACAGTCTAAGACGTAATATATGAGAGAAGAATAAATTAAAAAAAAAAGAATGGAGAGGAGAAATTCCTTCAGGTGGAAGGGCAACGGTGGGGGAATTAGAGCCCCCTTGAAGTAAAGGAGGAAAGTCAGTCAGTGTGCTGCCAAACCATCTAAGTGTTAGCAGTCTTGGCTTGTGCGTTTGCAGAAGATGTCTTCACAAAGACTAGCTGGACAGCTTTACTAGTGCAAAGGTAAACTCGCTCCTGGAACCGTGAGAATTAATGGATTCATGACTAAGTAGCTATTATCTGAGACACTACTTAACATCTACAATTGATCAAGCATCAGAATGCTTCATTCACAAAGAAGAAACTAATACTTATATATTTAACAACAGAAACAACCCCAGGAATCACACACAAAAGTTGATGTTAGGGGAAAGGGCATGGTAAGTGGTTGGTTTCCTGGGAGTCATCTACTGAGGTCTGATGCTTAGCTGTTAACTTAAACTCTAATTTTTTCCTACTCACTCTTAGTTTTTAGGTCTGCCTTCCATTTTTTGAGTGTTTGGCACTTTTTTGACATTTACAAAGGTAATTGAAGTTCTGATACCGTAAAAATATCATTAGACTTATGAGGGCCATAAGTTACTTAAGACAATTTCTGTGATGTTGAAGGTCTTCGCCTCCTTAATAACTGCTCTACAACCAACTTGTGCTATTAAGAATAAAAGTAAAGGTAGCAGGTGAGTTTGTCCAGGACAGGCATCATTTCAGAAGCACCAATCCTAACACCAATATTTATCTTGCATATTGCACGAGTGCATTCAGACTTAGAAATGGTTCATTGCTCCTGTAATAAAGCTGATGTTGCAGAGTTGTGAAACCATGAGTCACAAATGAAAAGAAATAGAGATACTGAATCAAATTTAGAGGCAATGGGCCTTTCAGACTTCATCCTGTTAAACAATATATTCCATTATTATAAATATCTGTAACAGTTATACCTTAGATGATATACAACTTATTGATTGATAAGTATTCTTTGTCACCTGTATTTTCTGTTATTTAGAGGAATGTCACGGGACACTTACTTAATGCCTTGGGCCCCTATAAAAGATATTTTTCATGAGGCAGGAGTCAACATATAATACTTGAAACTTGATTCTAGATTTTCAGAACTGTTAAAATCTGTTATAAAGAGAGCAAGGAGGGGCATATGGGAGGGTTTGGGGGAGAGGAAAGATAAGGGAGAAATGATATAATTATATAATTATATTATACTCTCAAAACTACAAATTTATTAAAAGTTTATTTCCTTTTTAATTAGGTTTATGTGTGTATTCCTATATAAGTTTACATGTACACATGTGTGCAGGAGCCCCTGGAAGCCAGAAGAGGGTATCGGGTTTCCCCAGAGCTGTAGTTCCAGGCAGTTGTGAGTTGCCATGGTCGTGTTGGGAACCAAACCCAAGTCCTCTGCAAGAGCAGTATGAGCCTTCAGCTGCTGAGTCATCTCTCAAGCCCTTCAAACTGCATCCTCACACAACTGACTGAATAAATGAAATAGATCATCAATTTATGCTTGCAGTTTCTCTTATTGTAAGATAGCTCCTCTCTGCTTAGAAAAGTGAAATTAGATTTATTTCCCGACGGCACAGAGAAAAGTCTATTGTTAAAGTTGTCAAAATGACTAGTTATTGTTCATACAAAGGGGCATAGCCTTCATTTTGATTTCCAAAACAGTATACTCATTATAGTGGAAGTGTGCAGTCAGCTTCCATTTAAGCATACTAAAACATTTGGGAAACAATTTCCTATTTGGAATGGCCTCAGATAGCAAATATTTATGTGCACCACTGCACCACAGTGTTCTAGGAATGAATTGAAGTTTTGATCTTTAATAGACTTTGTAGTTACAAGAAGGTTTTCAGCAGGACAGCAGCATCTTCATATGACTACCTCCATACAGTCCTACTTGAGACATGGGGAATCATGTCCATAGTCTACAATATTTATTCATACATCAGATATGCCAAGGGAGTCACAAAGGAAGCACACTTTTAATTCCAGCATTCAGGAGGCTGAGGCTAGCCTGATCGACAAAGTGAGTTTCAGGACATCCAGGAATACCCAGGGAAACCCTGTCTCAGAAAACCAGAAAGAAAAAAAAAAGATATACCAAGTGTTGTGCCAAGGCCCTTCAAAGATACCACAATAATCCAGAGAAGACAAATACAAAAGAATAATTTCAAGAATTCTTGTGATGAGGGTAGATATACACTGTTTAGGAAATGGAAGAAACTGTTTCCAACAGAAGGCTGTTTAGCATGGCTTGTGGGAAAGTGGCTTAGAAAAGGTGATGCCTCCTGTCCTCCAGGGTGTTCTGTGCTTTCTCTAGCTCTCTCTACTTCCCCATGATACATCTTGGGAGAGATTATCCTTCCTCAAGGCAACTCACATGCAGTTTGAAATGTACACTGGAGTCTCTGTACTTACAAATTCAATAAATTGTGTGTGTGTGTGTGTGTGTGTGTGTGTGTGTGTGTGTACAGCAATAGCGAGAGAGAGAGAGAGAGAGAGAGAGAGAGAGAGAGAGAGCAAATGACCACTGTTATCACTTGCTGCTGAGTGACCACAAAACAGAGGACTTGGATCCACCTTTTCAATTAGTCTCAGTTTTTCTCTCAGGGGTGTTTTAAAAGCTGTGAGTTCAAGATAAGATGCCAGTTCCCAAGTGTCCACACTGACAGTTGGACATAACACAGTAGACCCACAGCCCACATCAAAGGCATCTGATTACTTGGCATGAAGTTTCTGAGATATTTCACTCAGCTGTGTTCAACTCCTCCAATTCTATTTTGGAACCAACAAATGTCTGCAGATACTATTCATATTTCAATGACTCTTGGGAAGCTTGTCACCAGAGGATATTGTGACATCACATCCCAGTGCCTCTTTTCATGTGAATATCTAGCCCTGCTAAGAATAAGGTAAAAATACTTTACTTTTGTTATATATTCTTTAATACATACAATAGAATGTGGTTCCACTGTACATTAATATCTATATGTAAGATTAGTGTTTTAATTAGTACCTATTGTTACAATAGTACTCTCTTGGAAAAAATACAATAATGGTACACAATAGAAATTGTGTTGTATCCTCATGGGCTTGCTGGTCAGTAGATGTTTTGGCTTCAGAGTGTGGTCAACAGAGTGGCTCTGCTCAATTTTTTTTTCTTGGCTTTCTCTTGGGACAACAAATGAGCTGGGTCATTTGCCTTGTGTAGTGATGGCAGAGTTGAAAGGGTCCAGTGGAAACTCATGAGAGCAATGGAAATGGCCTAGACATATTTGGCTGTATTTCATGAGTGAAAGCAAGTCACACAACCAAATTCTGTGCCAAGGAGCAGGGAAGTAGGCTCTCCTCATCACACCTCTGATGACAACGTAGATATGGATAGAGGGAAAATGTCTCCTGAGTCTTCTTCCCCATTCATCCATACGCAGTAGTTGTTTTGTTCTTTGGGTGATGAAAAGGATGGTTACCATAATGCATTGAATGGTTGACACTTAGCATTGGAGGGATTAGGCTTCAATAGACCTAGACCTAGACCTAGACCTAGACCTTACCTGCACCTACACCTAAATGTAGACTTATACCTAGATCTAGACCTATATATACCTATACCTAGACCCTATATGTAGACCTATACTTAAGCCAGTTGGGGAGCCATGTGCCCTGGTGAGCTTCCAGGGTTAGAGCTGCCTTCCTCTTGTCTTAATATAATAATATTAATGTGTGTTAACTGTACTAGAATAAACAATCAGGTTTTGAGAATCAAGAGATTTATATTGATTTGTAATAAAGGGATATAAGGATATTTAAGTGAGAGGAGAGGAGGAGGAAAGGGAAGACGAGAAATAGAAGGAGGAGGAGGAGGGGGAGGAGGAAGAGCAGGATGGAGAGTCTGCTTCCATTTCATTGCCTTGGGATATTCCTATGACTACAGTGTGACTTGGGCTTTTTGTTAATGTACCAATACCCAGGATGCACAACATAAACCAAGGATTTGTTTTGCTCATGGAACTAGTTCGTGACCTTTTTGCTCTGTTGCCTGGGGACTAAAATGAGAGAGAACATCGTGGTGGAGAGCATGTGATGAAGGGGGCTGTTTCTCTTTTGGTGGCCAGTGAGCAGAGAGAAAAGAATGAAAGAGGTTGGGCCACAAGTGATTAATTAGAAGCTTTCATATTCCGATATCTTCCTAAGAGCTCTAAGGGTTGTCGATCACGCTTTCATCGCAAGAATCTCTTAAAGGAAAATTTAAGGAACGTGTATGCTCCAACATTCCTGATTTTTATTAAATATTAGAGTTCTTTGTATATAAGGAAGGGGGTATATAATGAGCCACCCTTTATAAAGCTTTTGCTTATGATCAGTTAAACCCGTGGGTATCTGTGATGGCTAGTTTTAATTTTCAACTTGACACAATCTAGAATCATCTGGGGAAAGAATCTCAAAGGATTGTCTAGATTAGGTTGGAGTGTGGCCATGTTCTTGAAGGATTATTTTCATTTTGTTAATTGAAATGGAAAGACGTACCCACTGTTGGTAGTGTCATTCCCTTAGCAGAGACACCTTATTTCTATACAAATGAAAAACATTGAGCTGGCAAGATGACTCAGCAGGCAAATGTACTTGCTACTAATTCTGATGATCTGAGTTCAATCTCCAAGACCCACATGGTGGAAAGAATGAAACAATTCCCTCAAGTTTCCATTTGACTTCCACATAATGCTATGGCATACACATAAACACCAGCACACACCACACGTACACACACACATGCACGCACACACACGCACGCATGCACGTTTGAACACTAAATAAAATGTTTGTCTTTTTAATAGAGAAAGTAGGCTGAGAACTAGCAAGCACACACTAATTCACTGCTGTTGATTGTCTATGTAATGTGGACCAGGTGATTTAATCCCCCACTGCCTTGACTAGTCTGTAGTGATGGACTGCAATCTGGATTTGTGAACCAATTAAGCCCTTTCTCCTTGAGCTGCTTTTGTAAAGTGTTTTTTTTTTTTTATCATAGCAACAACAAAACAGCTGAGAATGTGCCTTAATCAGTTTATCACCTGATAGCTTCAGAACGGTGCTTCACGTGATTACTGTAGAATCAGTACTGTATGTCTTTTAGAGATCACAGGCTATGAGTGAAATTGCAAGTATGTGTCTTAATGCTCTTTTCTATATAATTTATAATAGACAAAAGAGGTCAGTAAGCAAGTAAAACATAGTTACAAGGGTTCTGCAGTCAGCAATACTATTTTGTGACAACCTAATTTTTGAGCTATATATTTGTTATAGGCATGACATTATTATTGATAGTATCAACCTTTTTTTCTCTTCTCTTTTAAATTAGCTCACATGATAACAGATTTCCTTACGGCATTTTTACCCGTTTGTTTTAGTTGACCCTGTTCCCCTGATCCAGCACCCCCTCCCATCCTCATCCCTCTGCTCTAGCCTCCCCCTTCCCAGCATTCTCCTCTCATCCTTGTCCGTCTGCTCTTGTCTCCCCCTTCCCACATCAACATCACATGTTCCATTATCCCACCCACTCTCTTTCTTAGAGTCTTTGGTCCTCTGTGTGTTTAGTATATAAAGACAAATGTGAACATACAGATAAATCAAGGAGGAAGGGACATTGAGCACATGGCAATCACTATCTCCAACTACCACTAAGGCATCCTGAAGATAGATACTACGGGTGGAAGAGGAAACTGAGTCCCAGATCTAGGAACTCGACTTAGCTGACCAGGTGAGAAAAGGCTGGTAGAATCTTCTCCACAAGCCTACTCCTCCTCCTGTTCACCCACCCTCTCTAGTCTGGAAAACACTGATACCAGAGCAGAAAGCACAGTCCAGGGCACTTTATTATTCTGCAATGTCAAACTATCCTAGAAAGATAATTTTCCTATGGAGAGTTTCCACGGCCCCGACGTGCACACTGGCATTCTCTTTACCGCCTGTGCTATTTTTCATACTCAAGTCTTGTTTTCTTCTATAGAGGAATATTAATGGAACTGAATACATTAAGAGCTCTGGTACTTCATCATCTTAACCATTCAGCTCATTAGATGGATGCCTTGGGGAGATCAGAAGGTGCTTGCTGATAAGTCCTTCAGCACACAGGGCTTTTGGCTTGTTTGTTTTTGTTTATTTTTACGTCCTATTGACCATAAGAAACCCTGTACTTTTATGGCTCCATATAAATAGTACATACAATCACAAATATGGTAATTGAAATTTGATGGAGGACATGGCGGCTTTATATTTTTCAAATTAAAATGGCAATAGTTTGTCCTCAAACATCAAGTCAACTGACAAATCTGACCAATTTCACTCGCAGGAGACAAACTGCATGAATGTGAGATCTGCATTAAATTTCAGTACGATGCACATTGTAGAATATGTACTACACAATGGAAAAAAAAACTCTAGAAAAGCTGTAAAATGATCTCTTTTTAGTGGTGTTTTAAACAGGATTTCCAATGGCTAGGGCTGAATTCCAAATATGTTTTCAATGTGTGCTGTGACCTTCGTGTGTGTGTGTGTGTGTGTGTGTGTGTGTGTGTGTGTGTATGTGAGTGTTAGCTTGCTTGAATGTGTCTGTCTCTGTGTGTTCACATTCTCACATATGCATGCAAGCTCACACAGTCTTCTCTAAGCATGAATAACAGAACCTTTCTATCCAAGTGGAGGATCAAAGCCATACTAAGGTTAAAAGTGACAATTTTGTAGATAAGCAGTATGAGAGTGCTCTGGGCTTCAGGTCCACAGAAGTCAGCTTTCTCTTACATTTTCTTTCCTTTTTCTTTGTGGGAGATGCATCAGAAAGGAGAAGTTCTGAAGGGACTTCAGGGACAAAGAGTGGGGTTGTGCCTCAGTACTAAACATGACCTGAGATCCCTTTTGCTATGCACACACTATGTTTTGATCAATGAATACCCAGTCTTTGGAGTTGGTAGTGGAGGGATACAATGTGTAGGAGTTGAAGAAGCTGACAGGGGCACATACAGTGCTGATTCATAGGGGTGTTGACTTATATTTCCAACCCGCTAAGTTTGGGTCTTGGTCATCTTCCAAAGGCCACATGTTCCCCAGGCTGAGGTGGAGCTCACAGAGGGTGGGATCTAGTTGACTGAAGTTCCATCAGCAAAGAAGTGCCTTTGAAGGGTATTTTGGAACACCCACTCTTTCTGTTCTCTCTTTCCCCCTCTCTCTGCTCTCCCTCTTCCCCCTCCCTCTCTTCCTCTCTTCTCCTCCTGCTCCCACTATGCATGCTCCCTCCCTCTTTCCTTCTCTTCCTTTCTCCATCCCTCTTTCCCTTCTCTCTTTTACACTTCCTCCCCCCCTCTTAGTCTCTCTCTTTTTTCCCTCTCTCCCTCTGTCCCTGTCTCCCTCTCTCTCAACCCTCCTGCTCCAGCTATTCTCCCACCCCAGGTCTCTTGCTCACTCTTTCTCATGGCTTCCTGACTGGCGTGAGGAGAACAGCTTTCCTTTACCACACTCTTCCACTATGTTGTAATATGCTAACACATTCTTTAAAACATGAACCAGAAGAAGTCTTTCTTCCTTACAGGGCCACTCATCCCAAGTGTATCGTCGCCGTATTGAAAATCTGAGTAGCATGCTACTGCTGTCTAGTGTTAAGTTTAATATTTTTAAGTACAAGTATATGTTTTTACACAAATAGAACTATTTCTACAAAGTTGACTCTGACTAGACTCTGTTCCTACCAGAACTGCTAGCTTTTCAGTTTATCAATACTTAATCATTCTTTATGCCCAAGCTCAAAGTCACTTCCTCCAGGGAAATTTACCTGGTCCCTAAATATAAATAGGATTCTTTAAATTTTTCTCTGTTCCTTTCTTTCAAAGAATCACCTATATTAATTATAATTATGCAGAATACAATAGCACAGTATATTTTAAGATTGCTTGCCTTCTAAACATTAGCATTCTCACATTCAACCATGCCTGTTCGGGTAAGTACCATTTCTGGATGATACAGTACTTGGTGCATTGATTGGTAGACAGCAGATCAATACATCCAAGTGAACACATCTAAGTATTTCCTCACTTCTTCCTATGGGATTTATGAGGTTGTTCTAATGTTTTATAATCAACCTTCTGTTGGCACGGTGACCTACCACTGAAGTTTCCCTTTTATTGCCAATGGGATTTAACATTTAAAATGACTCAATAGGACTGAAGGAGGGACCAACAAGGGACTGTCCCACCTGGGGATCCATCATGCCTGCAGACACCAAACCCAACACTGTTTGCCATGGTCAAGAGGCGCTTGCTGACAGGAACCTGGTGTGGTGGTTCCTTGGGAGGTCAGCCAGCAACTGACCAATGCAGATGTGGATGCTTGGAGCCAACTATCAGACTGAGCTCAGGGAACCTGGTGGGGGAGCTGGTGGAAGGACTGGAGGAGTGGAGGGGGATTGCAACCCCATTGGAAGAACAACATAGGTTGGCCTGACCACCCAGTTCTCCCAGAGACTAGACCACCAACCAAGGAGGGCACAGGAAGGGATCCATGGCTCCAGATATATATTGTAGCAGAGGATGACCTTACCTGACAGCAATGAGAGGGGAGGCCCTTGGTCCTGGAGAGGTTTGATGCCCCAGAGTAGGGGGATGCTGGAGCGGTGGGATGGGAGAGGATAGGTAGGTAGGGAAGCACCTCATACAGGCAAAGTGGAGGGAGGAGGGCAGATGTGGGATGGGGGAGTTGGAGGAGGGTTAACCTGGAAGTAGGATATCATTTGAGATGTAAACAAATAGAATGATTAATAAAATAAATAAATAAAATGACTCAATAGTTACTTGTTTTATAAAGAAGAGAGTCACTGAACTGCATATATACTATTAAAAAACTAAATGTCCTTAATTGTAAGTATTACCTTGTACCCAGGGTTCCTCACAACCACTTAAATACATTCCAGTTCCAGCAAAGAGAACTGTCACCTCCCACAATCCCCATAACACTGCTCCGTGGGATTTGGGGGATTTGTTTTCCTTTTGCTTCTGACTGGCGACAGGCAGTAATTCCGTCCCTTAACCTCCAGATGCGCGACAGCTATCAGCTCCTACACAGCTGCAGATCTTTCTTTAATACAGAGCACCAGGGGAAAGAGAGGCAGCTTAATTAGTGCTAATTACCCCTGAGTCAGGATATGTCCTCTTAGCATTACAAGATACAATAAAATACCACACACAGCTTGTCAACTAGTTAGAAAGACGGGGCTCTACCATGCAGACCCACACACGCTGACATTTTCTTTCCTGGGAAACGAAACGAAGCCATGTAAACAAACCAGAGTCTGTCTTGCCTCTGTTGTCACTGCTGGTTACCATCCAATTAGTCTTTCTGTCCTTCGATGCCAAGCATCCCAGATAATTGGATATCCACTTAGAAGACATTCTGCCTGAATGCAGGGCTGATTATTGCTTAAAAAGTAAGATAGAAAACAAGAAATCTGGAAGCTGTTGTTTGCCCGTGCGTATGCAAGCCCTCGCCAGGTCAGGTGCTTGTGTGGCTATATCTGTGATGCCTGAATTCCTTCCCAGAAGTCTGTGCTCACACACCATATTCAAGGGCAGGGAGCATGGAAATGAGCAGTGTTTCTCCTTTACTCTTTTTTTGTTTTTGTTTTTGTTTTTTCGAGACAAGGTTTCTCTGTGTAGCCCTGGCTGTCCTGGAACTCACTCTGTAGACCAGGCTGGTCTCGAACTCAGAACTCAGAAATCTGCCTGCCTCTGCCTCCCGAGTGCTGGGATTAAAGGTGTGCACCACCACTGCCCGGCTCTCCTTTACTCTTATCTCTCCGCCAGAAGTAAAAAAGCTCCTTGTAAGAATCTAGCTTCTGGTACATCAATCTGTGGCAGGACTAAGTGTATCCTCTCCCAAGGAGACCAGACAAGGCAGCCCAGCTATGGGGAAAGGGATACACACGCGGGCAAAAGAGTCAGAGACAGCCCCGCTCTAACTGTTAGGAGGCCCACATGAAAACCAAGGGACACATCTGCTACATTTGTGTAGGGGACCTAGGTCTAGCCCCTATATGATCTTTGGTTGGTTATGGGAGGGGGGGTTCTGGAGGAGGCTCCCCTTCTCTGAGGCAAAGGGAGGATGGGGTGGGAGGGTGGAACTGGGAGGAGAGGAGGGCAGGGGTCTGCGATCAGGCTGTAAATAGATAAATTGGTGAGGAAAAAATACTGAATAAACTTCAGTAAACACTGGAAAAAGGGTGTGTAGCTTCTGTCAATGCCTCGTATACTTCATCGGCCGGAAGTGGTTTCCACGGCCACCCTTGCTGAGACAAAGGAGAGCATCCCGTTCTTTTGTTTGTAGGTGGCAGAAAGTTGAGAACTGCCGTGCAGGGGGTGACTGTCCGGCTGGATGCGCAGTAGCTTCCTATGGACTGACTTCCTGGTGACAGTCTGTTCATTCTTGAGAGCGTCATCTCTGGTTCCATCTGAATTCTTCTAGGAAAGAGCAGAATGCGTGCCTTGTCATGACATGACGACTTTTCTTTTCCAAAAGCTTCCGTCTGCAGCCTCCACAGCCTTCTGGTGTGTTCCTGGGTACGCGCAGCTTGCCCGCGCCCGAGCGGTGCTTTCTGTTGTCTTGAGAGAGGCTCGTATGTAGCCCCAGGCTGGCCTTCGACTTTCTGACTTGTGATCCTCCTGCCGTGGGACTTGTATAAATGAAGCCAGATTCAGTATTTGATGATTTGTGATAGTCAAGGGAACTGTTTTGGTGGATTTTCTTTCTGTGGTATGAGGACTGTGTTTAGGATCTGGTGCATTATGAGGCAAGCGATCTACCACTGAGCTATATAGCCTCAGCCCTCTGTCCACTTTCCCCTTCAAGATAGGATCCTCCTGAACTGGTCAGGCTGGCCCTGAAATCATTCTGTTCCCTAGGATAATTTTGAGCATGCAGTTTTCTTGCTTCAACCTGTTATAAAATATAATGCAGTGGAGGTGGGGAGGCTTTGGAGGGCCCAAGTCAAGGTGTGCCCCTGAGTACACTGTGTAAAGGACACGGTGTAAAAGAAACCTGGTAGAGGGGGGAGAGAGGAATGAGAGCCTGGGGAAGGGACAGGGGCAGACAGTGGACATGTAAACAGGCAGACAGACTGGAGCAGAGCGGGGCGGGGGGGGGGGCACTGCAGAGAACACATAGAGGGAACTCTGGGAGCAGACAGAGAGTGTAGTGGTAGACTGGTCCTTTTTATTGTCAGGACACATGTGGCACCTGGTGGCAGAGGCAGATCATGACATAAGCAATTGCTAAGTTCCTGGGGCAGGACAGCAGAATCTTCTGTATGCTAACATAACCGCCCAGTAGCTGGGATTATGAGAGAGAAAGAGAGAGAGAGAGAGAGAGAGAGAGAGAGAGAGAGAGAGAGAGAGAGAGACAGACAGAGACAGAGACAGACAGAGAGAGAGATAGAGAGAGAGAGACAGAGAGACAGACAGAGACAGAGAAACAGAGAGACAGAGAGACAGAGACAGAGAGAGACAGAGAGATACAGAGAGACAGAGAGACAGAGAGAGACAAAGAGACAGAGAGAGAGACAGAGAGACACAGACAGAGAGAGAGACAGGGAGACACAGACAGAGAGAGATACAGAGAGAGAGAGAGAGAGAGAGAGAGAGAGAGAGACTCCTCAAGGTACTTCCATGTGTATTCTAGAGGTTGGGACCCACAGTCCATAGAGATTTCATTCTGTGTCAGGAGCTCACAGTCCGCACGGAGATGCTCTCTTGTGTTGGGGGCCCAGTATCCACCTATACATATATCCAATGCTAGGAACTAGCCACTCCATCCAGAGATATTGCCCTCCACCAGGGAAGTAGGACTCCATCACAGCTTTTCAGTCCCATTCATCTACTCTGTCTAAGTAATCTGTCCTTACCTTCTTACCTGCAGAATTGAAAGTCGCCAAGTGTCCCTGCAGGGTGATAAGATTCTCATTTCCTATCAGCAGTGAAGAGAAAATAAGTAGACAGACGTCCTTGGTAATTGTTCACAATTCATTATGCAATGCTACGAAGTTACTCAGCACATTAACCTTTTATACAAAAGAAAGAAAATAGACTATGTATAATCCTCCTATAATTGTGACTAGATGAAGAAATTGATTGACCTGAACACTTCCAAGATTTTTCATCTGTACATAATTAATAAATGTATTCTTCAATTGGAATATTTTTGAAATATATTTATTACATAGTTTCTATTTGACCTCTGTGAAAACACTCTGGTTTTTATTTTGCTTCTTTGATTAGTCTTGGGCAATCACTCATGCGTAGAAACTCTTACTGACTCCCCAATGACACTTTCCCTTTTGAATACAAATGCCCTTTCTGACTTATTTTTTTGGCTGCTATCTAATATCTCTGCTTCGTGATCTATAAATATGAAGACGATAAGCATACAAAAGTTTAGTGTTTAACTAAAATATATAACAAAGTTAATGTGACACATACTTAATGATGTGCATAATTGTTACTGGGCTGCATGGTAATTGAGAATAAATGGCAAGCTATTTCTGTCATAGCAATGGGAAATATATTGGTAGAGATGGAGCCAGGGCTGTTCTACTCAGCAGCTAGATAATGGAGGGAGTAGAGGGACTGAGAACCAAAAAGAACTGTCAACCAGCTTTTCCTTAGCAAGAGAAGGCCTGGTGCTGCCCTGGTTCTCTCTCTCTCTCTCTCTCTCTCTCTCTCTCTCTCTCTCTCTCTCTCTCTCTCTCTCTCTCTTTCTCTCTCTCTCCCCTCCCAAGAAGCAGTATCCATGAACTCAGTGTCACTCATAAGTTGATGTCTTACGTTATAGCTGAACTACCATATCCACCCATGTCCATACCAGGCATTAAGACATGGGTTTCCTATCTTGGCATATCAGAAAGAAAAGAAACTCATTTCGCAGCTAGGGTGTCAGAGAGCTGCTCATGGGATAAGTAGAAAAGGGAACTTTTTATGCATCTAGCTTCTGGTCCCAAGTCCACAGACACAGTACCCTTTACCCTCATCACACATGGGTGGAGATTTGTGTCCTCACCCTCAGAGGGCTACTCATTGGCAGCTGGGTGCATAAAGCATTTCATAGACGCAGGTAAAAACTGTCTACGACTGCTGTCTCTCATTTAGATGGTAAAACAGGCAGAATCTAAGGCTGGCTCCACATTTCCTACTCCTGTCTCCCAGAGAGATGCTTTTTTGTCATCACCTCCACCCAAACAATGGAAGAATTTGGGATATTTTGAGATATCACCCCTTTGTTTAGTAATATAGCAAAAGAGAAGAGCTTCTAAAAACACTAGTTCCCTAATCAGTTTGACTTTGAGTTAGTGTGAAAGGAGCCTGCCCTGAGCACAGGACATCATTAAGCTAGCCTTTCTAGTTCAAAACTTTCTCATTGGATGTAGGGTTTCAGTAGGTTTGAAGTCTAGCTCTCAGGAACACACCAGCATCCTTTCCTGCATCCACTGCCCACCATTGCCCATGCTGACTAATCCATCTGAGAATGGAAGTTTCTGGTGCACTCTTGGGAGTGGAGGGAGCAGGATCTTTCAATGGTGCCTTGATGCTCTCAACTGTGAAAGGGCAGCCTGGATAATGACCATTGAGTTGTCACTGATTCTCTCTGATCAGAGAGGATCGGCAGATGGTGTAGGTTATGGCCATTTATCTCTTGACCTTGCTTGGGTCTCAAGCACTCCTGTCTCCTACAGCATTGTTCTGCCTATTTTCATGATAGCATGCTCTAGCTCAACTCATGCCTAAGAGTCCAGCATTAGATCCTCTGGTTCCAACCAAACTGTTAGTCACATTCTACCCCTGCCCCCCCGCCTTCTGTTATCCATCTCCAAAATACACGTAAAGAAAGTTAGCATCTTCTAGATTCTTTGGCAACTCAGGAACCAAATAGTTAAGGATTCAGCTCGGTATTGTACCCAAGAGAGGAAATCATGCTATCTGGTAATTTTTGACTAAGAAGATAAGAGTCTGATTTGTGTTTCGTCTGACTCAGGAAAAATCTGAGGATAGGGAATTGAGGCCAGTGAGAACAGAATGATCAACATCAGGACAAGTGTCTATCCAAAGCAAACAGAGAAAATGTATTCCAAGCTTTTGGCGATCGGAGCATAAACCTGCAGAAGATCCAGAGGTGAAAGTGCCAGTTCTTGGGATCACAAGGCCAAGCAGAATCCCAGTCAACAAGTTCCTAATTGCTGTATAAGAAAAAAACAAAACAAAACAATAGATTTGTAGGTAGGTAGGGAGAGATGGAGATAGATAGACAGACAGATAGATAGACAGACAGACAGACAGACAGACAGACAGACAGATAGATAGATAGATACTAAATGGATAGGCAGATTGATGAATGATCGATAATAGATACTTAAAAAGGTTCTTCCATAGGGTGTAAGACTTCCCAAACCATGGGTTTTGTCTACAGCTGCACTATTAGGCATGAATTCCTGTGGAATGGACCTCAATCCAATCAACACAGTGGTCAGTTAGCCTCATAAACCATCTTGCCATTGTTGCACCAGTGGGTGTATCTTGCCTAGCAGGGCACTTGAGGATCAAGTACTGGATAAGATCATTGGTATTTTTCTTCCCCAGAACCTTCTAGCACAACAAAAGCTGTTGACCAGGGAGGGTTTCCTGGTCATTAGCATAATTGTCTCCTCAGAGGTTTCATCCAGCAGGGGACTGAGGCAGATGCAGAGACCCAGAATCCTGGTCATTAGCATAATTGTCTCCTCAGAGGCTTCATCCAGCAGGGGACTGAGGCAGATGCAGAGACCCAGAATCAAACATCAGGTAGAGCTCAGGGAGTCTTGTGGAAGAGTGGGGTTTAGACGTAAGCAAGCCAGAGTCATCAAAGACACCCCAAGAAGACCTATAGAGTCAACTAACCTGGGATCATGAGGGCTCAGAGAGGCTGGGCCACCAACCAGGGAACCTAGGTTCCTTACGCATTTGTAGCAGATGTGCAACTTGGTCTTCATGTAGGACACCTAACAAGTGGAGTGGTGGGGAGGCTGTGTTAGTCTCTGTTCCCTGTCACTGGATTCCCTTCCTACTACATGGACTGCATCATTGGGCTTAATTGGGAGAGGATTTTCCTAGTCCTGCTGGAGCTAGATATCCTAGGGTGAGGTAGTACCCAAGGGGAGCTCCGCTTCTCTAGGGAGAAGGGAGTGCAATAGATGGGGAGGGATTTTAAGGGTGGGACTGGGAGGAGAGGAGGGAGGAGGCTGTGATTGGGGTGTAAAGTGAATAACAAATAAATTATTGAAAAAAAAGTGATTTATCTGTGTCCTTCAGCCGAAGTATGGGGTGTCTTCAGCAATAGGGTCTTACCAGATTCTTAAGGTGAACAACTAAAAACATTGTTAACTACATTCTTCGTACATTCTTAGATTTGGTAAGTACTGCCATCTCTCTTTCCCCACTCCCTGGTCCCATCCACACTTAGCAAATTAGCTGAAGGATTCTTAGCAAATTAGAATACCCACTGAGGAAGAACAGGGGAGCGAAGAGATGGCTTAGCGGTTAGCACACTGGCTGCTCTTTCATAGGATACAGGCTTGATTCCTAGCACCCACATGGTGGCTCACAACCATCTGTAATTCCAGTTCCAGGGAATCCAATTCCCTCTTCTGGCTTCCTTGGGCACTAAGTAGCCCATGTGGTACAAAAATATACATAATGACAAAACACCCATCTGCATAAAACAAACAAACAAAAACCATTAAAAAAATAAAAGAACAATGGTGTAGCACCATTCTGACTCCCATAACTACAGGGTTTTACAAAATGTCATTACTCACGTTAGGACATGCAATTTGAAACACACATGTAATACATTTGAAGCTACACATGTCCGGTGTGACAAATGCCTATAAAAAGCTAACAGGAAAATCACAGATGCTTGTGATGATGGCTCTGGTGTTTTTGTAGGATGGGTTCTCATTCCCTTCATCAAGCACTATGATTGGGATCTGAGACATAGTTACATGCATTTAAAGTGTTGAAAGACACCTGAGAGAACTCTGTGGATGACTGATTTTTACTAGTATTTTACAGATAATGAAAAGTGATAGGCAGAGGTGGGAGCTGGGACAATGGCTCAACTGGGAAAGTGCCTGCTGTGCAAACATGAGGACTTGAGTTGGGGTTCTTGGCACCATATAAAAGCTCATCGCACCCCCAGGATTGAGTGTGGGCAGACGTAGATAGGAGAAGATCCTTGGCATTCCATAGCCAGTCATCATAGTTAAATCAGTGTGCTACAACTCACCAAGAGACTCTGCCCCAAAGAATCAGAAAAGCAGTTAGGGAATACACATGAAGTCTACATTTGGTTTTTGCACACACACGTGTATTTGCATATACACAAATACACACAAGGATTAGAAACTCTATATATCATATATATTATATATTTATATGTATTTATATATATTTATACATAGCATTATATATGATATTTTGTCATCTAGCCATTGCATTTTGATGAAAGACACAGTATTTTCACAGATAAGTGAATATCACAGTAACAAATAATATGTGAATATCATTTCATATTTTATGTTGGAACACATAGAGTCCTTTCTTATGAATGCTGAATGTTCTCCGTAATGATGTTACAATTTAGTAGAATCCTATATGGAGAACCATAGACCTTTTAAAGGCCTGTCTGATTAGATAAACAAAAATGGATGCTACCACATTGCACATTCCACCAGTACAATTGCCAGCTCTTTCAGGACAAAGAGAGAATTTTGTTCTTTTTTGTTTTTTCATACAGTGACAACTCACAGGGTATGGAGCCTCACAATCAAAGCCTTTCTGTATGAGTAGAGTCAAAGGACAGGCATATATGATGACTGTTCTAGCAAACACAGTCCATATGGTCATTACTTTAGCATGGACTTTGGCGTGAACTGCCTGGGTTCAAATCCCACTTCTTCTCTCCCTTCATCCTGTGCCTTAGTCCCTTGTTTTGTAGTGTGAAGACAGTAGCAATGGACACCAGGTAGATAGGTAGATAGGAGGCTAATTAAGACATGTAGGATATTCTGAAGTGCAATGGGCACACGGCAAGTATATATTGCTCTTAGCTGCTCCTTATACGAAGTAAGCATAGATGTTGAAAACAAATACACATCTTTTTCCAACCTGTAACTACTAGGTATGCCCTTTTTACACACACACACACACACACTCAGAGAGAGAGAGAGAGATGCAGACACAGAAGGGAAGATGGAAACAAAGAGACAGACATATAAAGAGAGAAGGAAAGAGAGATGGAGACAGAGGCAGGAGAGATAAAGAAGAGACAATGAGAGATAGAAGAGAGGCAGAGAGTCAAGGAGAGAAGGAGAGAAAGAAAGGAGAGAGAAGAGAAGAGAAGAGAAGAGAAGAGAAGAAAGAGAGACAGGGCTCAGGGTTGAGAATGCATGCAAGCATATGCCAAAGCCAAAAGTTCCAGATTGCCAGGAAGAACACTCAATTGTTCCCTTGTGTCCTGATACAGAGTCTGCTCTCTAAATGAACTCAGCCTGCCCTTTTAGCCCTAGAAGCAATCCTATAAAAGGCCCATGAAAGAACTCCAACCTCCATCCCTGGAATAGTTCCAGGCCACCCTAACCGCCATTAATGCTGTTCCTCGATCTCTTGGGGCTATCTCATCTTTTCAGCTATCGTTTGTTCGGCTTTTGCCCTGGATGGTTTTTCTTTTCCGTGCTCCTGGTTAGCTTCTTCTTCATCCCTCTCGCCCTCCTCTGCCTCAACCCAAACTGAGCTCTGATTTTGGATGTCTGACTCAGTGACTGGTGGAAACAGGGAGAGGATGGGGATGTGGTTAGTATGGCAATCATCACTGCTCTGTCAAACATCTTGACCCCTGTTTGCTAACAATCTAAATGCATAAGACAATTAGAAGAGTTGTAAAGTCTAAACAAATAAAGTCTAAACAAAAAGACTGAATGATTCTATGGGTCTGGGATAGTTTGTAAGAATACAAGAAGAGAAAGATTCGAGACCATTACAGAAAGGTTTCTATTAAATTGCAACAGGGTTCCCATTCTGCTCTGTTTTCCAGTAAGAGCCTTGAATATCACACACTGATAAAGCCGTGGGCTGCACAGCAGATGGGGCATTGGTCGCACAAGCACTTTACTGATGTTTCCACTCAAAGCTAAGATTGGATATGGTAAAGACCCAGCAGGAAGGGCAAAGAGACAGTGAGGAGGCAACGCAATTGTAGTACTCACATATCCACGTCATCAAGGTGGTCACAGTTCAAAGTGTCGGGCCCCAGGACACAAAGCATCAACGCACAAAGCTGTGGGAGTGTAGCAGAATGGTTGGAGAAACCTCAAGACATAACAAGCTAGCTTTCCAACCTGACCCGGGAAGTGGGGCTTAAACCTGACAGACATTTGATGCTAACATAATATAAAAATATCATGGCTCCAACCGGTGTGTTTACTTTGTGGAACTTGGGTCCTCTGTGACAAGGCCTCCATCTCAGTAGGGGAATTTGCTCATTCTTGGTTTGAGGAGATACGGTGGAGATTTGAGTTGAATTTCTATGTCTTCCTTTAACAAATGGAAAAGGCAAAAGACCCCAAATTAGACCTGTCTCTCGGGACCTTTAATTCTTGAGTACTATTCTTACAACCTGTATCCTCACAGGTGCTGTGGGTTTTGCCATTTGCTTAGTCGGATCTTCAGGTTTATCTTTGCTCCTGAGCTCTGTTTTGTGTCTTCCCAATGCATCCCTGAGCCAGAAAGGAAGACTTTCAGTAGACATACAAAGTTGAAAGGAATTGGCATTTTGTTGTGGTTTTTGTTGTTGTTGTTGTCTTGACTGTTGGGTGATAGTTACAGTTGACCTTGATTCTAGATATGTACGCTGCCACCTTCTTCAGAAATGAGCACTGACCCTTCCAAGAGGTGTCTCATCTTATTTGTCTCAGTCTAAGGAACTGATCGCTGTGCTGATTCTCTCTGAATCTGCTCTGAAGGATGGATGCCAGGGATTGGTTAGCCTATACATTGTGGCCCACCTTTCTCAGTACGGGCCTTTGGTCTTTTAATACCTGTCTAGCAAAATGCCAGTATTGTCTTAGTGTTTTTGATATGTGGCTGATGGAAAGAATTGAATTTGACTTTTGTCCCAAACAAAGTGATTTTTGCAATTTTTCTCTCACACTTTGTAGCAGTTTTTTAACCTGGGCTATATAGCTTTTGCTTGGTATTTTAATGGCATGCTGGGATGTTTCTTTTCTTCTTAAGAAAGATGATCTATTTCAACATATTAGTTCATAACTGCAGAAAAATCTGAATATCTTTGTTTAGTTTGGGCAAGAAATTTAATTTGAGAATATAACAGTATTAAAATTTGAATCATCCAATAATAAGTTTAATTTCATGTAACAGTACGCTTAGTTTTATATTGGTGCATTATATCTTACTATTGAGTGTTTCTCTTAGCTGCCCCGGCTTTCCACAATTGACTGTGTATTGGTTACTTTCTCATTGCTGTGATAAAATACCAGACAAAACAGCTTAAGGAAGGAAGGGCTTATTTTTAGCTCACAGTTTCAGGGAACAACTCAACATGGTGGAGATGTCACCCACAGCTACGGGAGCTCGAGGCAGCTGCTCGCATTGCAGCAATGGCCAGGAAGCAGGAAGAGATGGATTCTGATGCTCAGCTCACACTTTTCTTTGTATTTAATTTTGTGTGTGATCCACGCCACAACGGTGCCGCTCACATCTAAGGTGGATCTTCATACCTTATTTATCCAATCTAGAAGCTTCCGCACACACTTGCACTGAGATTTGTCTCCAATGCCATTCTGGATCCTGTCGGTTAATAATCAAGACTATCATAATCAACTTACTATTTCAGTGTATCATCTAAGAGAAAAGAGAAGGTAAAAGATGCCCTTGTGATCTGGTCTAATTTTTTTTCACATTTTGTATTTATACTTTGTTATGCAGTGGGATAATCTAATTGTTAAGAATAAGATAAGCTAAAATGTTTCTTATATTTCGTCTCCAAATCAGCTTTCAGTTAATCTTTTTAAATTTGCGTTTGCGAAGACAGTGACCAAATTTTTATAAATGATCTAAACAAGCTTGGTACCCAACATATAGGAAGTGCTTAATTCAATATTCATTGAATTACTTAATAAGGGGATTCGATTTGTTTGCTTTTTCTCTTTATTAACAATGAGTAAGCAAGAGAACATAATATATACATCTTAATATTCACAACAATACGTCCAGAAATCTACAAAAAGTTGCTTTGAAGTTGAGTACCTTATAAACAGCAGACATTCATCCACGTACTTTTCTGAGGTGTGAGGTCAGAGCCTCTACACAGCTAGACCCTAGTGGGGACAACTTCTCACTACATGAAAAGGGCTGAGCAAGAACTCTGGAGTCTCTTTTATCTAGGCACTAACACTTTTTATGAGTTCCTGCCTTTAAGAACTCTTAGCCTCCCAAACATCCCATCTCTTCACACTATCCCAGTGGAGTTGGGATAGCAACAGATGGATTTCCAGAGGACACAAACATTTAGTTCATTCCAGACTCTTTTGTTGAAACTTTTGAAAGTGAAATACAAAGACAACACAGACGGGGCTGCCAAAGACACTATCCAGAAAGTAGATGAACAGTGAGACAGCAATCTGTTGAAATCGTTTATATTTATTTTTGTGTGCATGATTTGTGTGGGGGGAAGTGTGTACATCATGGAGAGGTCAGAAGATGACTTTCTGCAGTTGGAACTTTCACTCCTCCATGTAAGGCCAAGGGGTTTAACTCCAGTCCTTAGGCTCAGCCATTAGACACCTTTGTCTTATGAGCCATCTCATCGGTTCTGAGCAAACAAATCTCAGCCATTTATCCTATTCAATGGGATCTCTTGGTTTTTCATTCTACTTTACCAATGCCTCTAAAAGATGTTGAGAAATACAGGCTTCTAAAAGGTCCAGAGTTGTGTGTGCTGGAATAATACCCCAGTCATATCTGTTATACCAGTCATGACTCATCCGCCGCAAAAGATAGAAATTCTGACTCATCTAGATTAAGCGGGAGGGCAAACGCCTGGTCTACTGGCTGCCGAGCATGGAAACAGAAAACAAAGGAAATAGGCAGCAGACCAAATCATCACAGCTGACTTACGTGAATTAGACACCCTACTCTGGCATACTTCCCAAATAATTTCAAATATACAAGTAATTATGAGGCATAAGTAGACAATCAACCATTCTGTGGCCTTTGCATATATCTAGGTATACCAAGACCCAGATTGATATGAGTTATATAAATAATGCACTAAACTACATTATTTATGAAAAATAATGGCTTCTGACTACAAAAAAATGTCTATTTTGTATGTGAAATGTTACCAGCTCTAAATAACTTTCAATACTTACTGCAATCTAATTGCCATGTAAATAGTTATTTTCTTGTATTATTTAGGGAAAGCAATGAAAAGAAGTAAGTGTTCTCTATATTCAACAAAGACGTGTTATTTGGAAATATTTGGGTCTTAAGGAGGTGGCATCCCTGAATATGGAGAGCTGAAAACAACTGCGCTCTGGACCTTCTCAGAGAGTAATCTTTCTGTTAAGAAGTTTGGAGCAATAAGAACAATAGATCAGGGGATTTGATGTGTGCACAGATAACAGCAGTACTAGCTGAATATCCTGGTGGGATGGCAGCCATTCAGAAGCTAGAGGTAGTGATCTATGGATCAGGCTGCATGATTTGTTAAGATATTAGGACTTCGCTGTACAAACTGTGAGGTCTTTTCGAAATTGAGAGGCAACATGAGAAGGCTGTGGTTTTGAAGATATGGCCAGATATAGGCAGATATAGGCATATCCATCAGTCAGAGACAACAGCAATCAGAATATCCCAGGATGCCCTGTGAGAATAAGGCAGAAACCCAAGTTAATCTAGGAACTGCCACAGGAGGAGGAGAGTAGGTGCTTAAGAACAACTAACCTGGACCCACTGAACCACTAGACAGAGAGCACGCATGGGAATGACCTAGGCCCTCTGCACATATGTAACAGTCCTGTAGTTTGGTCTTCAATGTGGGACCCCTAACAGCGGGAGTAGGGGCTATCTCTCACTCTGTTGCCTTCCTTTGGATCCCTTTCCCCTAACTAGGCTACTTTGGTCTAGCCTCAATAGGAGATAAAGCACCTAGTCCTTTTGCAACTTGATATGCCAAGGCTGGTTTATCTCCATGGGAGGCTTGCCCTTTCCTGAAGAGAAAGGGAGGAGAAGAGGATGGGCACAGGGTAAGAGAAGGACTGGGAGAAGAGGAGGGAGGGCAAACTGAGATCCAGATGCAAAATAATTAATTAATAACTAAATAATTAATAATTAATTGTTTTTGTTTAATAATTAAAAATGATTTGAAAAGAAAGATGCTGATATTGTAAGTTCTTATAATCTATTGGATGGGAGGATTTTGAGAGGTCTCTGCAGAAAGCTCATGAAAATCTACTCAATTCCGAAACCTTCATTGGCTTTTTGTTGCTTTTTGATAAAAAGACAAAAGTTTGTATTTACATTTTCATCTCTAGTTTATTAGTATATGCTTACATGGCATTAATTAAACACCATCTTCACGTCTCCCTTTCTATGTGAGCCATTTAAATTGATCAGTTTTCTCTATCAAAAGGAAGGGAGATAAAAAAAAAAAACAAAAAACCAACCAAGGTGCCTGGCAGTAGCTCCTGGGACTCAAGCTCTGAACCTTGACCCTTGAATTTCTTCAATATGGTAACTAAGGTAAAATTCTCAGCAAACAGTAAAGTTCAACACAAAGGCAAAGATTGTTTTTATGCACTTTGGCACATTTACGCTTGCAGAGTTGGTTCCTAGAATATCAATACATACTTTTAGGGTCAGAGATATGAAAATTCTCATCTCAGCATGGCCGTAAGCTAAGACTATTCATTATTTTAAAGAACCTTTTCACATAAGCAAAACCCATAGGTATTTTAGAGTGTACAATTTTGGCAAGGTCGTCAGAGCTATTCCTATAAATGCATGCCTTGAGGTCTTTTCTGAACATGGTTAACTCATTTGGGATAAACATTCTAAACATAAAATGATTTTACATCAAATAAATATCGATATGCCTTTTAAAGGTCACCTGACACATGGCTAGAATATCAACAGGAGACCGACTGATGTGTCTTTTTTTCACTGGCAAGTGAAAACCACTACATTTATTTTACAATTTAGGTTTCAAGTATTAAGAAATTGTATAGCTTTATTTTGAGTTTCTGTGGTTTTTGTTGTAGCCCAGGTAAAAGCACACAAGCTATTCACACATGTTGCTTGTAAGATGTTTGCATCTCACTGTCCCCCTATGAATAAATGGAAACAAAAGAACCTGAGGGAATAAAATGGGTTTTTTCCAACCTATTATTTGTCTTTTTAAATTTCATTTTTTTCTATGTTGTGTTTCATAGCATATAAAAGCAACAAAAAGAAAGAAAACTGGAGCAAAACAAAACTAGAGGAAAACTAATTTGTGTTACTGAGATAAAGGATAGATCTACAGGCATACAACAAAAGACCCAATGATTGCCTAATCGTTTTCTAGTTGTTTCACATCGAAGCACAAATACGTCTCTGGGTTTGTGTGGTAGAGTAGACTTTATGATCAGAAACATTTGACTTTGAGACAGACCAATGACTCCTTGCAATTAAGAGTTGCAAGTGAGGCTCTTTGGGCAAAAGTGTGTACTGTGTGACACACCATGACATACCATAGCTTCCATGGAAAGATGTTTTTTGGTTTTATTTTTTGTTTTCTTTTTGGACAGAGGTTACAAGGGCAGATGGCGGATATGATGGGATGGAAAGATGAGTGGGATTGGGCTGCATAGTGAAAAGTTCACAAAGAATCAATAAAAAGTTTTTTAAAAAAGGAAAGATTACTTCCTGGGTAACAATCCTTGGGCAGTCCATACTATTCTCTTAGGCAATACATCTTATTCTGTCATAGAGCGAAACAACAGCATCAGAATAGTCTATCCAAAGCAATTGGTCACATCTTCACATCCTTCAGAGTAGGCTCTTCCTTTTTAGGTCTGAAAGGAAAACCTTCAATCCTCCTCCCAGTTTAGAAGAGGCTTTGGCTCAAATGGAGTTTTTTGAGATGTACTACATTTCCAATTTTGCGGGTCTTTTGATGGGTATGTTAGAAGGGAGACTGCATAGTTAATGGGTTAACGTTTGTAACTGGTTGATGGGGAAGAAATAGGCTTAGCATTTTCACTTTTAAATGAAACAAGTATGGGGCCACCTCTGAAAGACGTCCACTTTCTCTGAATTTGCATATGCAAATCTTGCAGGGCTTGCTCTCCTCCTTTGCCCTGGGTCTGGTTTATTGTTTGTGGCTTCTTTGTTTGCTTTGGTAATTTCTCCCATCTTTTCCCCTCGGCTACTTAAAGAAGTGTTCCCAGGGACCAGGCTTGACAGTTAAGAGTGCTGCTCTTGCAAGGATCTGTGTTCATTTCCCCGCACCACAGCATGTCACTCAAGCCACCTGTTACTTAGCACCAGGAGATCCCACTCTCTTTCTGCCTCCTTTAGAACCTTCACCCATACCCGTACACAGAGAATTAAAAATAAAATCTTGCTTTTAAAAAGGTTTAACAGAAAGAAGTGTACACAAACCGGTAGATTATTATACGCAAGAGAAGATAATAGTCTTAAACTGAGGATGCCAGATAAGAAAGTATAATCAATAAATGAGATGCAAATAGACTCAAATCGCTTGGACAGTCTGCTCGGTAAACACACTCATGTGCTGCTCTGTGATTTCTCTAATTTTGAGAATATATGAACACATTATGTAGTTAAAGTGACTTTGAAGATATAATTAAAATGAATTACAATGAGGAGACGACCTGGGTTATCTGGGTGGGATCAGTCTGGTTGTTCAGTCGTTTAAATACAAAGCCCTCTCTCTGGCTGGAGTCAGACACAGAAGGAGAATCAGAGGTGAGACAAGACTGACACTTGACCCTACTGGTCCATTGCTGCAGGGGTCAAGTGGAAAGTAGAAGCCGAAGACAGGATGTGGGCAGCTTTTGGCAGCAAAGAGCAGAGGCTGAGATGGTGCAGAATGAGGGGTGCATGCTGCAAACACGAGGAGCAGAACCCCACAATCGAATGTTCTTGAAGGATTCTTCCTCACAGTTCCAGTGAGGAGTCTCGCCCTGCTGACAGCTCTTGTTTTGTATAATGAAATCTAAAGCAGAAAGAGTAAGCCCGTCCAGGAAGCTTACCCACAGAAACCGGTGTTGTGTGTTTGTGTATGTGTGTGTGTGTCTGTCTGTCTGTCTGTTCCTGAGTGTACATACACATATTCATGTTCATGTCTATGTGGGGGTATCTCGGGGTATCTCACTGAACATGGAGTGGGCAGATTCAACTAGAATGGTTGGTCAGCAAGCCCCAGGGATCCTTCTGCCTGCCTCTTTAGCAATTGGTTATGGATGTACTGCTTGCTATGCCTGATTTTTCTTTATGTGAGTTCTGTGGGGTTGAACTTGGGTCCTCATAATTATACTGGAAGCACTTTAACTCTATGGTCCTGATTTTTTAAAAAGGTGTTGTTTTATGTACTAACTTTATAGCAATTTTTGTGGTAAATGGATATAAATTTTGAGAATCACAAAGTGCTGTCCTTTTTTTTTTTTACAATAAAGTTTGACGATCTAAGGAAAATTAAAACTGCTTTAGGCTTTTCTGACTTTTGCTTCTTTTAACTGAAAAGTTTAGCTAGGCTAGGAGAAACCATCACAGCTATTTTAAGCAAGAAGGACTGAATGGAAGATACTAGGTGCTTTAAACTCACTTATAAAAAATATAACATTCAGGTAACAAAGCTTACAAAAACCATCTCATGAAATGTGGAAGTTGAGGAGTCATGGGAACTGGAAGCTTCTGGTGACATCTCTTGCCAAGTGGGTATTAGTGGTTCTCAGAAGCATGTTTTGGGAAGTTAGTCAAACTTCATTTCTGATGTCCGTTAGGTCTGTTTTCTTGCTGGAAGAATAAGAATGGCTCCCCTCCATTCTATGTTCCAGGTCTCTCGTGATGGCCTCTGCCTGGTGAGATCTAACCCAGAGCCCACCAACACAGAAGAGAAGCACAACGGACCAGAAATGGCCCCCGCGAGCTGCCTTTCTTCCACTTTATCTGCATGCATCTGCCAACAGTTATGTAAGGATAAAGAAAGCATGAAGGAAAGATACCACTTGTCCCAGCAGTTGATCGCTCAAGATTCATATACTTCCAAAAGGACATCACAAGCTTGATGTCTGTATCTTCACTCTATCTAGTGTATCTGGATGTTCCTTGCCTTGTGTATTCTCAGCGCAGTGTTCTCTATCTATAAGTAATAAATAGTCAATGAATATTAGAGGTTGTCTGTCCAATTCTCTCATTTTGTATGAAAAGAATGAGCACTCACTCACGGAAGGTTCAGACAGTCCTGATCACTAAGGGAACATCTAACCCAGAGCAATAAGGAAAGGAAGTAAATTATACAGATATTGACGGGTACAAAGAAAACAGTCATTTGTCACAGATGATCAATTATCTATGTCAAAAAGCCCAAAGTATTTACAGAAGGATTAGCAGAGATAGTGATGCGATTTTAAAGGTTGCATGGGGTGTCTAGAATCATAAACACGCTATGAATAAAATCTTTTCCCTCAGAAATAGGATGATGTATACTCTCTTCAAGTTGTTGACATGATCAAGCGTGTTGGAGGTTCTGTAGATTTCTTCTCTGTTAGATTTCTCTGTGGACTTCTTGGTAGTTTATTGTGACCTCCCACTTGACTGAGTTCAGTCTGGGGAAGTCTTTCCTCTCCTGTGTATTTGTATTCTTTTTCTGCTGGGGTCATAGAATGCCAGGAACACAGGACTGCAGGAGCTGCCTTTGGGTTGGATCCACGTGAATGTCCAACCCTCTGGAGTACCTTCCAGCCGTGCTGGGTTGCGCATGCGCTGCTCCTGCCCAAGCACTCTGGATTCCCAAATGAGAGAAACACACACCAGCTAATTTTGATGCACTTTCACTATCTCAATGCATAATTCTCACGTTTATTACCTAGCAGCTCATGTGGAGCATGGGGCTTGCAATCCAGTTTTGCTGTTCTTGTTTCGTTTCATTTTCAGGGGGAAGCCGGTGAGTGGTTGTAGATTATCCTTACTCCATCAGCAACTCATATAAGAGTTACCTTTCTCCAGGCCTGCTAGTATAGGTTTTTTTTTTTTTTTTTAATCCCAGCCACTTGGGAAACAGAGGCAGAATGATCACAAGTTCAAAGTGTGCTTCAGCTACGGAACTCATTCTGTCCCAAAAGAGAAATACTCAGTGCTAGAGTGCTTGCCTGGTGTGCACAAGGCCTTAGGGTCAATCTTCAATCCATTCCATCAATCAGTCAATCAACCAACCAACCTTATATTTCATACAGGATCAGATTGCTTTGTACTTGAAGAGATCACTGTTTTCCATTTGAACTTATATCGTTTTAGAACATATTTATGTTTTTTTTTAATTTCCCATCTTTAGTATATCAAAAATTAAGACCTAGCCAAGACTGATGTCTCCTACTGGATATGCGTCTCCACTTAATACGAGACACCCCCCCCCCTTCTTATTTGGGTCTGCAATGTGACCAAGTGAGTTACTATATAAGGCAGTTTTTCTGACATCAATATCTGCTCAGTGACTTGATTCTCATTAGCTGCCTGAAGCTAGAGCCCTTTGCTGATATTCAGGAAGGCGTGCTGACAGTGGTCAATTCTGTGATGTGAACATGGCCTCTTTTCTCCCTCTAAAGCATTGAATGGTCAGGACCGTCTGTCATGGCTGACAGTAAAGGTCAGAGCCACTGTCCTTGTGCTGGACTTCTGGAACTATGAGGGAAATGTTGGAAATTGTTTCTAATGCTTTTTCTTATTTCAACTCCCAATAATCTGTGCTTCCAGACCTGAGAGTCCCTGTCCCCAGCTGGCTTTGACAGATAATGAATAACTGGCATACAGCCATTGGCTGGGCAGGGCAATGGGGCGGGACTTTTAGATCATGTGGGCTACAGACTTGAGAGAAAGGAGAGGTTTTGACCATGACTGGGAAGGAGAAAGATGAGACTTGCCGGCCCGCTGGCTTGTAAGAATCCTAGAAAATGGCCCTAGAGGCAACTTCCCCATTAGGTCTGGGGTAGCAGATATGAAATGTTGATTTAGAAAATTGACTCAGGAAAGTTGGAGGGGAGGATGTGTGCTAGCCGAGGGGAGGATCAGAAATGCCCAGCCAGCCGGGCAGTGGTGGTGCATGCTTTTAATGCCAGCACTTGGGAGGCAGAGGCAGGCGGATTTCCGAGTTCGAGGCCAGCCTGGTCTACAGAGTGAGTTCCAGGACAGCCAGGGCTATACAGAGAAACCCTGTCTCAAAAAAAAAAAAAAAGAAATGCCGAGTCATTGAGATGGTCAAAGCATATCAAAATTAGCTGTGTGGTTTCTCTCATTTGGGAATCCAGAGTGTGCTTGGGCAGGTACAGCGCATGCGCAACCCTCTGAAGCAGTTTGACTAATTCACCACTACGGGGGAAAAAATATACACTTTCTATAAAAGCATAAATAGTTGAGTCCACGAGATTTAATTACATTCGAGTACATTAGTTCCTAGATATGTACTTGATAACTGATTTTAATGCAATGTTTAATCAATCATTGTTTTAACATATTAAATAGCAGACCTTAAAAAGAGTTATTCTGACAAGTTGGGTATGTTTTATATGTTTGGCAATTTAAAGTGGACTTTTATCTTACTATGGATGCTTACAGAAGCATCTGGAGATTTAATGTATCCAGGCTTCTTATTTCAAGAAATCTTTATTGATGTTATAAATTGATCCTGTTCAACAAAAATAAAAAAAGAAACTAATTTAAGTCAAAAAGTTACTATCTAATGTCAGATATGTATCATGATCAGCAGATTTTATATTCCTGATTGTTAGTGAACAGGCATTCCCACTGGCCTGCTCTCAGGGACTTAGCAACGGCTTATATCATCATCTGTCACCACCAACTGCACCAAGTTTGCTAGATGCTGCACATAAAAGGGTGCTCTGCCACCCCAGAGCTCTCTCTGCCGTCTTGCCTTCTCTTGTGTCTCTGTCATGTCTCTCTCTCTTTCCCTCTCTATCTCTCTGTCTGCCTGTCTGCTTCTATCTCTCCTGAATGTCTCCACTCCAAGATGGCCTTTTGCTCTCTCCTCCCCCAATAAATCTTTTACACTAGATCTGTTGCTGGGCTTAATTTCTCAGGGACACACCATAGCATGTCCTGCCAAGACTACCCCTCATTTCTTGTTCAGTTTTATCCTATCATTGATAAGTCATCTCTTGTTCAATTTTATCCTATGACTGATAAGGAAGGGATTTGATTGAGTTCGTAGGAACCCTTCAACTTTTCCAAGTGTAGGCACTTGTTTAGTTTAGGCTGAGCTCAGGAAGGGCCTCTTTTACAGGTAATGAGGTTGTGTATGGCTGGTTGCTCCACTCTGTCTCAAGTAGAAAGAAGAATGGTCTATCTCTTCCCTGTTTTCATTAATTGAATTCACACTAATTTTTGTTGGCCATCTGGCAGCTAGTGCCATCCAGATGGTTTGTCCTAGATAAAAATCCCATTCTACACTCAAAATTAATGGCAAATGACTTTTCAGGTTTGGAAGATGGGGCAGTTTGACTTTATGGTATAATCTTTACTGTCAATATTTTAAGCAGTTCTGAAAAACTCGTTCCACCTCCAATTCCATCCTCCGGAGTTGGGAGGGATCATCGCTAAAGTGGAGGATCGAAGTTAGCTGAGAGGAAGCAGTGCTTTGCTTTTGAGTGCCTCCATGTCCCCCCTTCTTGATAACGTATTGCATCGAGTGCTGTGGCAGACTTACCTGTCAAGGCATCTCAAGGCTGGAGGGTTGTCTGTGCTCCACCGTGAGTAGCGTGGACTCAGGCCTTCAAACTTGGCAGTGCTCTCAAACTTACTCATGTAACAGGGCCTCAGACCTTAGCACGACTGAGTCCACGACGAAAGTGCCCTTCAGGCAGTAAAACTCAGCATGTAAAAAACACTACCTGCCAAAATTAAAACAAACGCCCATCCTATTTCAGTCCATATAGTTCTGGGAAAGTCTCTAAATGTACTAACCTGGCTTTTTGACTTGTGTAGTCCTGCTTCTGGCTAACAGTTCTTGTTAACTGAAGTATGTAAACCCAAAAATATTTTTTATGCTTAAAAGCATACCCTGAGAAAGGCTCAGGGCTACATTGAGATCCCGGACACCCAGTGTAGTAGCTGGCAGACTAACAAAGATTTTTCTATTGGCTTAAACCATGTCTGAGCTTCTTTGGTGAACACCCCACATTTCTGGAAGTCTCACCAAGATCCAGAGACTAGACCTCAAGACACTGGGAATCTCAGAGCCCCTTGGATCCAAGAAGAGTAAGATGGTTAAGGGAATTCTAGGGGGCGCATAATCTGAGACACTCCAGGTCTCTAGGGCTCCCTTTCATCAGTCTCTGCCTAATGCTCCAGAAGGGTCTGATACCTCTACCCTAAAAGGAAAAACATTAGAAAGTTACCTGGTCTGTCACCTCTGGAGATAAGGCTGGTCCAGGTGCCTTCTGTTTGGACACATAGGATGAAAGGGTTAACTCAGGAACTTTTGAAAGGTCATGGAACTCGTGCCCCTCCCAGAAGAGAGAAGCTAAATTACATTCCTCAGACCACGGGGAGGTCCCTGTGGCTAGGGAAGGCCCAGAGACCCTTGGCTACCTATCTCATTCCTTAACAACCAATTAGTTTAAAGGTAGCACTGTTTTGCCAATCACATTGTGCTGCCCTGAGGACTGTATAAAGGCCTGCACAACCCTGGTCATTCTCTCCCCATGTGCAGGGCGACCCCAGCATGCTGTATCAAATAAAAAAATCCTCTTGCTTTTGCATCAATTCCTGTCTCCACGTTATTCATTCAGGGGTTCTCTCCAGTAAGTTAAGGCTCCCAGAGTCTTATGTTTGGTGTGTTGGCTGGGAATCCAAACTCCTGTGGGGACATGCTGGAGTAGTGAATTGGAGGTCTCAAGCAGGTAACACTGCAGTTTTTTGTGTCTTGCTGTTTGTCAAAGCCTGAGTCTGTAAGTGGATCTGAACTTTCGGTTTGCTTGCAAGCATTTGGGAGGCTCGGAGAGCCTACGGTGTCTGGTGAGGTCAAGTTCAGATGTGCCAATTGCAAGCATTTGGGAGGCTCGGAGAGCCTACGGTGTCTGGTGAGGTCAAGTCGAGACTGCAGGGGAACTGGAGGACGCTTCAGGCCCCCGGTAGGGAACAGGGAAGGCTCTGCTCCTTCTGGAGATGGAAAGACAGTAAAGGCGGGACCCGGGTCTTGCTATAATCTGGCTTATCTGGCTCCTGCCATATGGACAGGAGCACCTAGCTTGTTTCAGCGCGGCCGGAGCTGGCTGAGCAGTTCCGTTATCTGGTTCCTGCGGCACGGGCAGGAGCACCTGGTGTCTGTAACTGGGCCCATCAAGGGGCGAACTGTGTGTTGATTGTCTTTCTCTGTGTTCTCAAACCTAGATGCCGGTCTGTGGCATGGTCAGGCTGTCTGTGTGGTGATTGTTTTTCTCTGTGTTTGTTAGTATCTTATTCTGTGTTCTTGGAGCTAGATGCCCGCCCATGACAGGGTCGAGCTGTCTGTGTGCTGATTGTTTTTCTCTGTGTTTACTGGTATCTCGTTCTGTGTTCTTGGACGTAGACTGAAGACATTGTTTGGACATTAGACGGACTGAAAAGCAAGTTAGTTACTCTCTGCTTTTCTGAATGACCCAACCGTAGGGACCTTTGACTTGCAGGTGATCAAAACAGTAGAAGAGAAAGTCTTTTTTTTTTTTAATTAAACAGAAAGGGTGAAGTGTTGCAGAAACTTTCCTGTCTAATTTCACCAGTAAAGTGATTGGATGGGGAGATAGGGGGCAGAGCTAGGAGTTGTAAGAGGAGGGCGCACGGGTACAGGAGGAGGAGAGATGTGAGGAGGTGCGTGGAAAAAGAAGTCACGGCAGGACTGTTGGACACCATGGCTTGGGACGTCTTTTTGTATGTATTATGAGGTTAGAAACATTGGCAAAAGCTTTCATTGTATTGGCATCTTAAATTTGTGTTTTAAATATTGGCAAATTAATTGAGTGTTGAGAGTCTGTTCTACCGGGTTATTTGGGACACCACGGTTGGGGAACCAAAAGAACTGTTAGCCCGTGGGTAGTGTGACGTGTGTGGAACGTCTCCCAATGGTGGAGGGAAAACACAGCTGAGATGCTGAGGAAGCTAGCTAGAAGAGATTAGCTCAATGGCAACAGTGAGAGCAACACTGAGCGGGACCCACCAGGACTTGGTGCAGAGGCGGGCAGGGTGTTCATTATTAATTAATTAACACTACAGTTGGTGAACCCATGTGATGGCTGAACATATATCCACTAGAAACCTGAGATTATTGGTCTAAAAGTTAGAGTTTTATTTTTTTGTTTTTTTTCTTTGTCGTTATTAAGTAAATAACTAAGAGCATCAAAATTGGGTCACGTGACTCAAACACGCCAAGTTGAAGCAAAGGAAACACTGAGAGTACTAAGGACCCCTAGTGGGGAAAATAGGTCTTAACAGGATACTCAAATTCTGTCTAACATGGGTGCCTCGGGAATTCTGGGTTTAAATCCTGCTTTGACCAGCTGCCTGCTTATAATCGGGTACAGATGGGAGGGTGAATCAATTGTGTTAAGTTGGTATAAAGATTGTTTATCTAGCCGGAGGAAGCTCATATTCCTTTTAAGGTGGTCTATCACAGGAATTTTGGGTGTCTTTTCCTCCTTGGATAGATAAAAATGCCTAAGTAGAGGCTTATACAATATCTTAGTTTATTTCATTGATTTTAGATTGTTTTAAGTTGAACTACAATAGAAAAGTAGTCACTGACTCTAGAGTAAAGAGTGTAGTGACAACAATTGCCTGCTTAGCACAGGAATTATCAAAAGTCTGTGGCTCAGAGAGAGAGCTCAACAGATAGATGGTAAAACAGGACGGCTACTCTGGGCAGAGAGCCAAACAGTAAGATGATATAAAGATAGTTTACTAGCCAGAGGAAGCTCATATTCCTTTTAACGTGGCCCACACATAACATTTTGGGTGTCTTTTTCAGCTTGGTAATATAGTAAATGTCTAAGTAGAGGCTCGTACAGTATCTTAGCTTATTTCATTTGTTTTAGATTGTTTTGATTTTCATAATGGGTGTGATGTTGAGCTTTGTGGTTATATTATTCCTCTGGGAGAGAGATCAAAATGAAGGTTTTTCTGGTTACTGGCTCAAGGATATGCTGATTTGGGGAAAAGGTTTTGTCTTTGTGTTTTTAGAAAGGGTGATTAGACTCTAGACATCTTCCAGAGCTAGTTAGATCAGAAATGATAGAGGGAGACCTCCAGAGGAATATATTCCAGAATATCAAATAGAAAATCTATCTTTATGATACTAAAATTTTGTTTTGAGATTTATATATTACAGAAAATACAACCAGGTTGAATCTCCTCGTCTAACATGCAGAACTGACCTGCTTGAACCCCTGAGGTCCTGGACTTCAGCTAGATCCAGTCAAGACACAGACATCAGAGACTGATTGGTCCTGTTTTCGTACCTTTCCCCACTCCCCTTCATAATATCTCAATGCCCATATTCAGCTTGAAGAAGCCATGAAGAGTCATTGACCCTCTTCCCTGGGATTTGGGGCTGGAGAGAGTTATTATTATTAAGTTGTCTTTCTAGAGAATATAAAAATGGTCATATTTAGAACAGGGAGGAAATAGAATTGACTATATAGACATAATTTCATTTGGTAAAAATCTTTATAATTGTTATTAAATTCAAGTCATAAGTTCTTATTTAGTACAGAATTTATTTTGATACAAAATCAAGGTTTTCATTGGTATAAATTTCTTCTATTGATACTAAATATTTAAAAGTACAGGGTTTAGACCCAGTCCTTCTTTGCTGTTATTATAACAGATCTGAGATGTTTAAGCCTGTGAGTTTAGGGCCAAATAGAAATATAAGGCTCTGAGTTTATTGTTAGGGTGTTTTCAAGATTTTAATCAAAAAGTAGTTAACAGACAACAGTCCACATTACTTTACATAGATAGTTGGTTTTTAAAAAACATCAGAAATCCATAGAATGTGATGTTTAATGTTACTTATACACTTGTTGGTGAGATTAGTCTGCTCCTGACAGTTTCCCTGTCTTATATTCAAAGAAGAAGTCAAGCATCTGTGAATTACTACAGCTGTGGCGAGACAGCCTTGAGGCAAAAATTGACTCTCTTCATCTATAGATAAAGTACTGTCCAGAAAAAGGACACTTTTACAGGTTGGGACAACTTGATTTCTGCTGAGACAGAGGAGGGGGGGTTAGTCCTTGGTAATTCCTGTTCTCTAAGTCTGTCAGATGACCCTGGGCAAGGAGGCTGAAGACCGATGCTTCAATGTTTAAGATGAAGGACTGTCCAGGTTTTCAGCAGTCTCTATCATTTGGCTAAGTCTTGAAAGCTGTGTTAGGCTTCCTATTTATTCTCAGTTATTATGGGTCACTCTCGGATTTCTGACGGGGTTGAAGACTGTTAGTCTTATAGCCAACTCAAGCTGTTTAACTTTGAGAAAGCTGATATAGATTTAAATAGATGGTTTTCAGATGACATAACATTTATATCCAAGACATGAGTCAGGTATTAATTATTATAGTCTTTTAAGATAGTACAGATGATAAAGGTTCTGTTTGACTGACAGAGATGATAGACTGGGTATTAGATAGATCTTATATTTTTATAATTTACAAAATGGTAATAGTTGTGCTCAATTCATATTTAGAGAGAAAGTCTTCATAGTTACCTAGAAGAATCTAGTAGAGGACCCGCCTCCCCCCTCATAGATAAAAGCCTTTCTTTCTTGAGACCCACCTCACAGGTTCTGGCCTTCAGGAAGAAGGAAGTGCAAGTGGAGAGATCCTGACCTGAGAAGAAGTCGATCCCCCCAAAGCCCTTCAACAGCAGACCTGTTGCTCCGAGACCCTCCCTGTATCTCCCTACCTTTGTCCCCATGGCTCTGCCAGCTGCCAGTGCTGGTGGCTTTCTCACTAAGGGCATATTTTCCAAGAGACTGATTAATCTCTTTGAGACAGTTCCATTTTAACTTGACCCCTTTTGAGATCCTCTTTGGTACCCCAACTCCTTTGGTGTCTGCTGAGCCCTCCCAGGAGGTGTTCCACAACATGAGATTTGGCCCAAACTGTCTGCCTTAAATGCTCCAGGGATGCCAGAGACTCCTCACTGTTTCCAGAATGGTGACTGGATCTGTGTAAGGAGGCTTTGGGGACAGTCGCTGGAACCCTGATGGAAGGGACCCTTCCTGGCGCTACTAGTCACTCCCACAGCCCTCAAGGTGGATGGTGTTGCAGCCTGCATACATGCTTCCCATGTGAAACCTGCAGACGCCCTGCTCTCCAGAGACCCCCACTGGACGGTACAGAAGATGGACAATCTGCTCAAGATCACTCAACCTTGATCATGACTGTCTGGTGGCACCTTTGGATTCTGGTTCCTCCCCCAATCCTATGTGCCTGTCCTCCAAACATGTTACAGCATTCACTGTCTCCCTTCTGTTGGGGTTAGGGATGTCAGGGGCAGCTACCAGGACTTCCACTCTGGTCTTACAAGGGGAAAATTATGACAGTCTGAGGACAGCCATAGATTTAGATACAGAGAAAATAGAAACTTCCATCAGTCACCTTCAAGAATCACTGACTTAATTATCAGAAGTAGTACTGAAGAATAGGAAGGCTAGGTGCTGCCTTAGCTGAGGAGTGTTGCTCTTATATAGACCATTCCAGAGTTGTTAATCCTGTTAGGACCCCTTATTGTTCTCCTGCTCTTGTTGACCTTTGGCCCCTGCATTTTAAACCTCTTGGTCACTATTGTTAAGAAACACATAGGTACGGTACAGCTAATGATCTTAGAGGAGAGATACAAAGAACTAGATACAGAAGATCAGGAGTAAGAGTTATCAGAATACCAGCAATTGCTTCAGGATTGAAGCATGCACAAAGAAAAGGAAGGGAATGAAAGGGTTAACTCAGGAACTTTGGAAAGGTTATAGAACACTTGCTCCTCCCAGAAGAAAGAGGCTAAATTATATTCCTCAGTCCATAGGGAGGTCCCTGCAGCTAGGGAAGGCCCAAAGACTCTTGGTCATCTACCTCATTCCCTAACAACCAATTAGTTAAAAGGCAACACTGTCTGCCAATCACATTGTGCCTAACGGCGGCTGCCCTGAGGACTGTATAAAGGCCCGTGCACAGCCCACTGTGCATGGTTGTTCTCTCCCCCATGTACAGGGCAACCCCAGTGTATTGGATCAAATAAAAAATTCTCTTGCTTTTCGCATCAATTCCTGTCTCCACATTGTTCACGCAGGGGTTCTCTCTAGTAGGTTAAGGCTTCCAGTGTCTTACAAGGAGAGGTACTTGGCTGCTGATCCAGTGTCTGGGATCCACGAGAGACATCACTGGATCTGTCTCCCTGTTCAGGTGTATGAATGAGGTGGCCACCCCTGGTTGTCTTCACTGTATCTCTGTGTACATGTGTGTCTCTGTGTGTCTTTCTATGTGTTTCTGTCAGTTCTGTTTTCCTATATTGACCAGTGGCTTTCTCTGGTGTAAGAACCCCTTGAATTAAGACCTGTGCCCAATTCCATTGGGGACTGGGTCGCCCACAGGAACCTGCCTCCCACCCTCACCTGCACTCCCCACAAACCCTCTCCATGATCCCACAGTGGGACCAGGAGTACTTGTTTCTTTTGTTGCTTGACTCCAGCTCAGTCAGGGTTGGTCTCATCCACGACCTCCTGCCTTGTAAGCGGGATGCATTGGGGGGGGGATAATTTCCCCAGGTGAGCATTTCATCCGCACTGTTCCTGTTCTAACCAGCCTTGGGGCAGGGCAAAAGTTCCACTGGACTGAGCCAGAAGGAAAGAAAATGTTCTATTCCTTCCTCATTCATAATTGAAGTGTCCTTTTCATCCAGTGGTCAGTGAAAACCGACGTTCTTTGAATAAATAAGTAAACAAAGAAATTACCTTGGACTGGGCAGAGGATTGATGCCAGACAATGCATCCTGAACAGAACAGATTCCCCTCCTGTCCAACACTGACCAAGGACTTAGAAATTTCACTCGGTATTTAAAAACAATTAAAGACAGTCATTTCTTTAAGGATTTCCTTTGTCACCTAGTCAGCCCTGGATATTAGAAAAAGAGATATAAAAGTTACAAAAAAATTAAAGGTATAAGTAAATCCCAGTTGCTGAATCTAACTGCTTCTCATCATCAGAGAAGGGGACAGTGGCTTTCAGTTTATGCAGAAGGTCTCGTCCCAATCAGTTCTCTGCTGCGTAGAAAGCCCAATTTGTAGAAGGTTACTTATCTTAGCTACCAACCGGGGATCTGGGGGGGGGGTTGGGGACTCGGGGTGGGGGTGGGGATTTAAAAATAGCTCTCATTTCCACTCCAGCCCTAAAATTCCCAGACAAAAGATATTTTTAACTCAAACTTTGGGGCCATGGAAATGCCCTGTGATGACTGAACCATGTAGCCACAGGATAGCGCACCTGTCTAAGAGCTGTGGCAAAAGGGTAGCAAGATGGATGGTGATGGGTTTATCAAAACAAAGTCAAGTATGGGCCAGAAGTAGGGCCTGGTACTAGAGCATCAGACAGCAGCAATCGGGTGCTCCTCAAGGTACTTAGGCCTGGACCTGGGAACTAAGGAAGACAGATATAGGGAAGATATTAACTAGTTTGAGTACAGACCAGAAACCCATATAACACATTGACTGTTGGACCGTTGGGAACCGTTTTGCCGCCTCTCTGAAGGGGAGAGAGAGAGAGAAAGAGAGAGAGAGAGAGAGAGCGCGCCAGAGAGAGAGAGAGCCTGCCAGACAGAGTCAAGGCAGGTGGGGGCCTATTGGCAGATTTCCTGGCCTGCTGAGGCATGGAAGGATGAGAGGAGGTGCTCAAGGCTAGGCCTGAAGATTCTGTTGACCTTGCTGGAAAGAACAGAGGCTTTTGGAATGGGAAGGAATGTCTCCTGTACATTTTAGCAAATTGTTTCTGTTAGCTCGTGGCCTTATTTCTCACAATACTGCAAATAAAGCCTAAGAGAATTAAACTGGAGGATGAAGGAAGCAGTATTGATTGGACAGTCTCCCGACTTCTAATCTTTGGCTCTGAGCCTTCTTTTCTGTCTTTCCTATAATCATCCTCACTCCCCGCTCAGAAGACTTAGTACCAACTGGATTGGTACACTTGACCTTTACTCGATGATGCTTATTTTAAATATTTAAAAATATTTTTAAGATATATCTTTTGAGATAGTAATACAAAGTTTACAATTCTTTATAAGCCCTATGGCTGGCCTCCTGATTGCCAGCAACAAGGGATTTTTCCTTACAAAATCTGGGGTTGTAAAACTGAAGCTTCTTAAAAAAAAATGTTTCCTTCAAAAGATTCTGGCCTTTGGGAAACAAGAAAAATCAGGGTCATCAGACTCTATGCTGCAAGAAAGGACCCTGGGCATAGAGTTAATCATTTCCCCAAATCAACCAGGATTTCTGGCTATGCTTAGACACCTCCATACTACATTGTGATAGGAACTAACCAGAGTGACGCCCGTCAACCGACAAAACTCACTGTGACAGGGGGAAGCCCAATTTAACCTCAGAGGACTGATATCCAAAGCCTTTAACGTAGACCCTTCCCCTAATTTCGATGCCTGCAATTTTGATTCATCTTCTTCTTATGCTTTCCAAATTAAATATACAGGTTGATCAGGATCTAGAGGTATTAAAAGAACAAATCCCCTTACAGAAATGATCCTACAAAATTGGAAGCTTAGATTTACTTCTTATGAGATTAAAAAAAAATATGTCTGGCTTAAAAAAAAACAACCTGTCATTACTATGCTAATTGATTGGGAGTAATTTTTTAAAAATCTTGCCATGGTTGGGGAAATAATTGGTATCAGGCTCTGTTCTCTTTGTCCCATGTCTAACTACTCTGCTATAAGTGCCTTCTAGGCCTTTGTCATTCTGGTTGGATTAACAACAAGGCTCTGCATCTTAAACTAAACAAGTATGAGTTCATGATTTGACTCATTCACTAAGTCCAGTGGAGAACGTAACCAGGCCCCAGACCTTAGCATAATTGACTCCATGATGGTAGTCAGCATGCAGACAACACCACCTGCCAAAACAAAAACAAAGGCCTAATGCCTCGAAGTTCATATAGTTCTGGGAAGGTCCTTGCTTTTGGCTTCCGTAATTCTGTTTCTGGGTAACAGTTCTTGTTCCCTGAAGTATGTCAACCCAGAACATGTTTTTGAGGGTTTTATTTTTGTTATTGTTTTGGGGTGTGGTGTGTGTGTGTGTGTGTGTGTGTGTGTGTGTGTGTGTGTGTGTGCTTTAAAGCTCACTCTGAGAAAGGTTCTGAGATACACAGGGATCCCAGACACCCAGTGTAGTAGTTGACTGGCTAATAAAGACTTTCTATTGGCTTAAACCATGTCTAAACAGTCTTTGGTAGGTACCGAACAATCCTCGATCCTCATGCCTGCTTGCCTTCCTCCTATCTGCTTCTATGTTCCACTGTAGAACACCACAAAACCTTAAGAAGCCAAACATAACCTACAGCTTGCTAGACACCTCCCAGAAATAGAACTGAGCTGAGGTAACGGGCTTGACTTAAGAACTTGAGGATCATACTGCGAAGCCTTAGTGGTTGCATCAGTGGGTTCGGAGAGATCGTCTGTGTTCGCAGATCTAAGGAGGAGGCATCCGTGCTTGGGGAGATCAGACAAATCTGACTGATCTGATGTTATTACGCGTGGGTGTTTTGCTTCCACGTTTGTTTATGCACCTCTTTGTGTGCTTAGTGATCAAAGAAGGCAGGAGAGGGCGTTGTACACCCTGGAATAATATTCTAGACAGCCGGGAGCCCTCTGTAAAGCCCCACCCTCTGAAAGAGCCGCTAAGACTCTTAATCACTGAGCTGTCTCTCCAGCCCTGGGGTGGTTGCATAAAAATGGCCCTCATAGGCTCATACATATGAATGCTTAGTCATCAGGGAGTGACACTACTTGAGGATTAGGTGTGGTTTTTTTGGAATAGGTGTGGTCTTTTTGGAGAAGTTGTGTCACTGGGGGTGGGTTTTGAGGTTTCAAAAGCCCTAAGCAGGCCCCGAAGGCTCTCACTCTTCCTGCTGCTTGCCTGTTCTGATATAGAGTTCTCAGTGATTCTCTGGGCCCCATGTCTGCCTGGACACTGTTGTGTTTCCCACTGTGATGTTAATGGACTGAACCTCCGAAACTATGACAGTTCTATCTAAGAGTTTCCTTTGATGAGTGTTGCCTTGGTCGTGGAGTCTCTTCACAGCAACAGAACACTGATTAAAAAAGCTCCCAAATTAATTTTGAATACATATCACTTATGATGATAATTATAACTACCTGTCAGCTTTCTTTTTGCAAACTGTAGATAATATCTACTCTAAAATAGAGTTTGTTTAGGTGGTAAATATAATGTTGAAGTAAGTATGAGTAACTAGAAAGAACTATAAAAGTATAAGAGATTTTTAAGCCTGATTGGTCATAGGAGATACTTGCTATCTACATTGTGACAAACTGGATCAGTCGGTAGTAAAGTATGGTAACCCCAGAAAATGGAAAGATAAGTTGTTAGTTGGCTCTAAACAGTATAAGGTTTTTTTTCTTATATACTATACACTTGCCAAAGAATCACCAGTCAGTCCAACTGAACACTGAGGTGCCAGGAGCAAGGGCCATTTTAATGGCTGTTCCTGGTTGTCAACTTGACTATATCTGGAATGAACTACAATCCAGAATTGGAAGGCTCACCTGTGATCCAGATCTTGAGGCCGGAAGACACAAGTTTCTGACCTGGATCTTAACATGGAGATCTTGAGGCATAGTGGCTATGAAAAGTTTAGGCCCAGGCAAGGTAGTACACGCCTTTAATTCCAGGAGACTGGGACAAAGCAAGTCCCAGATCCAGGTGTGGTGGTACACACCTTTAATCTGGGCCACACCTTCTGCTGGAGACCTATATAAGGGCATTGGAAGAGGGAAGATTCACTCTTCTTTGCCTGCTTGCATTTACTTGCCAGCACATCTGTTGGAATCTACTTGGACAGAAGACCAGATGAAACAACTAGCCTTGTGGGACTGAGCAACTATTAGATCCTTGATCTTCCTATTCACAGCTGACCAATGTTGGGGTAGTTGGGCTACAGACTATAAGTCGTAACAATAATTTCCCTTAATCTATAGAGACACTCCATAAATTCTGTGACTCTAGAGAACCCTGAATAATACCGCAACACAGTCCTTTTGTGGATGTTGGGATTCAAACCCGGGACAAACAGCTGAGGTGCATATTTTACAAACCAGCATTCCTCAGTCCCTACCTGTAACAGGGCATGTCTGGCATACCTTGTCCTCTATGCTGAACTTTCTAGCCCAAGGACTGTGCTTCTCCTCCCCCTGAAGCTTTTCTCTATATAATCCAGACACTTTGTTCTCTCTCTCTCTCTCTCTCTCTCTCTCTCTCTCTCTCTCTCTCTCTCTCTCTCCCCCTTCATTTTCTCTCTTCCTGTATGCTCATGTTTTTTCTTTTACTTCCTCTTTCCCTCTGTCTCCCTCCCCAAGGCAACTTCCCTGGCCTCCTGTGAATATGCCACTAATCATTCACTCATTGTCCTGATAAGGGATGATTGGATTATTTAACTTGGAGTTTATTGCAATAGGGTTGCTATGAACATTCATTTACATAACACTTTAGTAAATGCATATATTAATTAGGGGGTAAATTACATGTCTGTTACTATGTATCTAATTTTCTCTGCATCTTCCATGAATTCCACTTCCACTTCCAATACTATTCATTTGTCCCCAGTTAAGATGCTTTCTGTCTTCACCAACACTAAGTACTGTTGGTCTTTTTCTGGTGGATTTGGGTTGGTATAGTTATGAAACCTAAAACTCTAGCTAGCACCCCACATGATCATTTCTCCTTTCCTCTCCAGAGGATCAAAGCTGGTATGTACCATTTCTAAGCATGTTTTTACAATTCTGTTTATTATATATGTGTAAATGATGCACACAATTCTTTGCTTATAATTTTACATATATTTCAGTTTGCCTTTTCTTTAACCTATACATAATTTGTTGTGGTTGCCTACTTTGATTATTAAAGATTAAATTTATGAATTTTTACTATTATATTACATAGTTCATAACTTAAAAAATATTATTAGACAGTGTTATACTTGTGTGTTTCTTCTGTTAGACACCTAGGAAACTTCAGTCTTCAGTTTTGCACATAATTTATTTCCTTCAATATAGCTAGCATGGGTGTAACAATATGTACTTCCACCAGATTTAATATTTCAGATTGCCAGGCTTTCAAAATTCTCGTCAGTGTGATGGGTGTTGATGGTCCATTAGTTACCTCTCTGCTGCTGTGGTAAAACACCATGACTAAAGCAATTTATGGAAGAAAGTGTTTATTTAGGCTTAGGATTCCAGTAGGGTGGAGTCCTTGATGGTGGGGACAGCATGGCAGCATGTGACAGACATAGTGGCTGCAATGGAAAGCTGAGGGCTCACATCTCAAAGGAAAGAAGCAGGGAGAACAACTGTAAACTCGATTGTCAAAGTCTTCTCTCAGTGACATGGCCGCCTTACTTCCCCCAAATAGCACCAGCAACCAGGTTCAACTGTTCGTGTACACTAACCTGTAACCACCACAGACTAACCATCACAAATGGCATCCCATTCTGGTGATATTCTGGATATGCTAAATGTAATTAGAATTCTTTGTTCTAGCAAAAGACTTTGTCCATATTCTTTGTCTATAATTCCTTAGGGTTTTCTACAGTATTCTCACCAAGTAGAGTTATTTCTCCTGTATATAAGTTTCTTGTCAGTTGGATTGTCAAAACCCTCTCTTTTCATTTGGATTTATACTTTTCTTGTATCTATAATGTCTTTGGTCGTGTAGAAGTTTTATGTTTTGAATTCACTGTGTTTCTATCTCTTTTCCTATTTGTGTTTATTTAGGCATTAGTCTTATTTCATCATAGGTGTCCCCCCTGTGTTTCTTGTGCTGCCTTTGTTATTTTGCTTTGTATATTTAGCTATTTAATTTTAATTTTTTAAAAAGACTTTATTTTTATTTTATATGTGAGTGATTGCCTGCATTATGTGCATTATGTGTGTGCAGTACCCATGGATAACAGAAGAGGGTAGTATATCCTCTGAGACTGGAGTTACAGATGGTTGCATCCTGCTGTGTGGGTGCTGAGAATTTAACCAAGGTTCTTCGGAAGAGCAACCAGTGTTCTTAATCACTGAGCAGTCTTTCCAGCCTCTCACCTGGAATTTTTATGTGTTGTAAAGGAGGTTTCCAACTTCATTTTCCTCTATATGGATAGTCGACTGGGTCACCTCGACAACGTTCTCCTCTCACTGATAATGGTGTGATTCCTACTCTGCATGTACCCTACAGTCTGTAAGTTTTCCTTGTCTTCTCTGCAGGCGCACTTGCTTATTGATTTGTGACCAATACTATAAAATATTATCTTAATAAACATCTTGAAGCTTTCATATACGTAATGATATCCTCCTTCTGGTTGGGTTTAAATATCCTAGGCTATGTGACTATCCCTTTAAGTATATCACTCCATCAAATTTCATTAAAAAAATCTGTTGTTGTGGTCTGGGCCAGTGCCCTGAGCAGACCTTGGGCACAAAATCTGCAGCCAGTCCCACAACACACAGAGGAAGCTCCACTCCCAGGTGCTTTTACATGCCCAGGATCCCAGGAGCTTGGCCACACCAGGATCTCAGGGTCCCAGAGGCAGCTTGACTCCCAGGAGCTCAGACACACCCAGGATCTCAGGATCCCAGGATCCCAGAATCACAGAATCACCAAGACAGCATGACTCTGAGGAGTACTGACACAACTCAGGATCACAGGAAGGACAGGCTCCAATTAGATATAGTGAGGGCAGGTAGCACTGGAGATAACAAGATGGTGGGAAGCAAGCATAAGAATATAAGCAACAGAAACTAAGGTTATTTGTCATCATTAGAACCCAATTCTTCCACCATAGCAAGTCCTGGATACCCCATCACACTGGAAAAGCAAGACTCGAATCTAAAATCACTTCTCATGATGATGAAAGATGACCTTAAGAAAGTCATAAATAACTCTCTTAAAGAAATACAGGAGAACACAGGTAAACAGCTAGAATCCCTTAATGAGGAAACATAAAAATCCCTTAAAGAATTATAGGAAAACACAATCAAACAGTTGAAGGAAATAAACAAAACCATCCAGGATCTAAAAATGGAAATAGAAACAATAAAAAAAATCACAAAGTGAGACAATCCTGAAGCTAGAAAACCCAGGAAAGAGATCAGGAGTCATAAATGCAATCATCACCAACAAAATACAACAAAAGAGAGAATCTCAGGTGCAGAAAATACCATAGAAAACATTGACACAACAGTCAAAGGAAATGCAAAAAGCAAAACCTCCTAACTCAAAACATCCAGAAAATCCAGGACACAATGAGAAGACCAAACCTAAGGATAATAGGTATAGAAAAGAGTAAAGATTCCCAACTTAAAGGGCCAGTAAAATAACAGATACGTAATTTTATAACCCATGTACAGCTAGACGTGTGTCTGTGTTGGAGGAATGATAAACAGCCGGTGTGGGGGTGCGTGAAAAATTAAGACCTGTTTGACAAATAACTGCTGTTGAGTACGTAGATGAGGGAGTCTGCATACACCACTGTTTCAGAAGTGAACTAGTCTGGACACCATGAAAATCAGTACAGAGTTTTCCTAAAAATCTGGAAATATGCTTCCCTCCCATTTGGTCCAAGTCACTCTGCCACAGACATTGAGCATGTGTGTTTATGCAGCTATTCATAATAGCTAAGTTATGGAACTAACTGAAATGTCCAAAAACAGAGAGATGGGTAAGGAAAATTATATACATATACATACAATGGAATTGTTTGCAGGAAAATGAGTGCTGTTAGAGATAATACAATTAAATGAATTAAGCTAGTCTCAGAAGGCAAATATATAAAAAAAATCTGTTGTCATATGACTTGAATTATATCTTTGTGATATTTTATTTCTATGTAGTTTCTATACCTGAATACTTGAATTTTATAGTTTTATACTTATGTTTTAGAATTATCCAATACATTAAATGAACTAATTATATATTTGGCACATAGATCCCTCCTCTCTTTCAGATTCCGTTTTCTTGTTTCTAAAGCACACCATTTTGGAGTTCTTTTATTGAGGGTCTGAGCTGTAGAATTCTTGGAATATTTATTTTGTAGTTAATAAATGTCCTTCTCCAGAGGACATTTGACAGTATGTGCAGTCGAGCTGACTGGAGTATAGCAGGCTGACCCTGGTCAGCAGTCCAATCTCTCCATTAGTGCTGTACCTCAGGATACACTCTTGCCTTTGGTTGTCCTTATGCAAAACCGAATGTCAGAGGCTTACAATGTTCCAGTTCATCTACCCTAAGTCAGTGTAACACTGAAGAAATGTCTCAGATTCAGAGCCAAGACCTTCGTTGACAGTATAATTTAGGTCATTCCTTCCCTCTGTCCGATCCATTACCGCAGGTTCCACACCTGTTGTTCCCAAATGCTTTCCCAAGCAGACTGCCCCTACTTAATGCTGACTTGAGTGTCTTTCCGAGGCAGTTAGTGCCAGAGCTGGTCCATAAAAGACAGGATTTATGACTTGAGTCATGGCAACCTTACTGCTCTGAGGACCTCTTACTGGTGACAGGCATAAGACTGATAGTCCTTGGCACAAAGTAACAGTACAGTGGTTAAAATCTTCATCAGTAGTGAACTGGGATGGTAGTCTAATAGAATGTAATATTCTAATGGGTACAATGTATCAAACACTTGGAAATTATGAGAGAAACAATCTTAAGGACAATGGCGATACTTGATGCTAAGTAAAATTAATTATTCGAGAACAGAAAAAAATGAAAAGCCGAAAGTGCTTAATTGGATTTGAAAATCTAACAGTAAGACGGAGTGGGTTTCTATTAGGAAATAGGCTTTTATTCTGCAGTAGGAAGACAGAAAAAACGGAGGAACCATCCCAATTTGTAATCATAAATGTGGCTGAGCTCGAAAGGAGATTAACCACAAAACTCAAAGAGCATAGACGTCCCAGGGTCAGGATGTCTGCAGATGGAGACTCTGAGGCAGTGGACTGGGTTGTGACACTGAGAGTCTTATATTTCCAGTTCTCCTGAATCCCCTGAGCTTGAATGTGGCCCAGTTTTCCAGTTAATGGTGAGTGCATCTGCAACCTTGATGACCAGCAGAGTGATTCTTAGAAGGCACAAGAAGATGTTTGCCTCAGCGCGACTCAGCAGCTGGTGTAGGTTCAAACTTGGGGAGTCTGGTCACTAGTTGTTCATTTTAGGCAAACTTAAGCCCAGAACAATTTGGTGATTATCTGATGATAATTAACTCAATCCCTCATTCATGAAAGCATCACACATCTCCTTGAGGAACAACATAAGCTAAATACAGATCAGACGTGACAACGTGGAAATTCTTGGTAAAGTTCATAAAGATGGGGTCTATAGATTGACTGGCAAAAACAGGTTTTTGATTGGCGGAGAAAAACATATATATGATAAGGGTCTGAGGAGAATCTGGTGTCTGAAAAGTCTCACAAAGCACAAAGGTCACCAGACTGGAAAGCAGTCCACTACAGCCTTCGGGGTAGATAACAGGTATTGTATTCCTTCCCTTGAAGGAACAACCCTGTGAGCTTAGCCTTCCAGGTTCCTCCAGTGACTATCCCTGAGCACAAAGACCTTCATGTCTTCCATAGTTAATGCCTAATCTTCTCAGTTATTTGGAACCCACACATATGCCTCCTTAGTCTGCTTCCCAGCTTCATCTAAATACTAGGAGTATGGCTAAGAACATAAGTTGGCACAAATATTGTAATGAATGGCAAGGACTATGTGGGCAGTGGTGAGGCTGATGATCTGCAGAAGGAGGCAGGCAGCTGCTAGAGTATAGTGTTCCTGTGACAGATTGGGTGTGCAATAAGTAAGGATACTGCTCAGTTTGTACAAGTAAAAAAAAAAATGAAGAAGCCAAATGTGTTGGTCCACATCTGCAATCCCAGCCATTTGGACGATGAGGCAGGAGTGTGGGTCACACAATAAGACTAAAGTGAAGGAGGAGGAGTCATTGTGGTAGTGACGAGTGGAAGGGAGCACATGGAACTTGAGATCACATGATCAGGGAGATTCGAACACTCCACTGCTGAGCCCGGGTTCCTTCACTTATCTATGTGCTCCATATAGGAAAGTATTATGTTTTTCTTGTGAGTATTATTTAAATTAATATGGAATAGGTTTATTTTTTTAATGAAGTATATAAAATTTTAATCAATCTTAAGGTATCAATAGTCCTTCTGATGCCAGGCAAACATTCAACCATAGGACTTTGTTCCAAGCCCAAGAGAATACAAACATTCAAGCCCAAATAGCTATAGAATTGTGGATCAAGCTGCATATTATCTCTGTGTTTCCTCATGTGTTAAATTGCACTGTTAAGGACACACAGGTAAAGGGCCTAAAACACAAGGAACAAGCCCAGGATCCACATTAGCTGTTGTTGACATTTTGTGTTTGTGAAAGAGTATCAGGTCTCAAAGAAACTAGGGGCAAATGGTGGCTCTATTAGCATCCCAAAGCACATACTGGCTAGATGCTCAGAACCTGGGCCTCTAGTCAGCTCACCTCACCTCACCCTCTCCCCTAAACTTGTGTAGCTCTTGGACTTCCATTCCCTGAGCTTCTCATTCTGCTAGGATGCTGCCATTTTGTCTGTGAGCTTTCTTGGCTCTCTTGTCCTCCTGGTCCCCTCTCTTGGCTCTCTCTCTCTTCTATGTTCTTTTTCCTTCCCCTCCCCCCCACCCCTCCCTCTCATGGCTGGTTCAGTCTATTGAGCATGCTTAGTTTACAACTTTCTCCTTAGGATGCCTCCAGCAGTACTCCATTTCTACAATTAAATCCTCTCCTTACTCATACCTTGGAGCACTCATGTCCTTGCTTTATACAAAGAGGAGATGGTGTTGTCTGTTGAAACTGATACAAATGGTGAAAGCTTAAAGAAAGCAAGGAAGCTTTGATTAGATATTGTGGTAAATGAGAATGAGAGATTAGGGAAAGATAGGACAGAAGGGGAATCCTGAGAGGCATGAGTTTAGTGACATAGACTCCTGTGTATCAGCATCCCATCCCAAAAACCCCACCCAGAAAATCAATAGGAAGGAAAAGGTGCATCATTTAATTATTGGGAGTAGAAAAACTATAATAAAAACTGTGACTGATGAGATGGGACTGTGTTTTATTAAATGGAACTTGGGGAAAAAAATAACTGAAAAGGACTTCTAACCAAGAGAATACAGAACAGCTAGGACAGGGTAGGAGCCTAGTAAGCCAAGACATTAAGAGTTCAGATTTCATTGACAAAACAGGGCTCTCTTTGGAGATAAGGCTCCAGGTGTGGTTATGAAAGCAGATTCCTGGAGTGTAGCAAAGGTGATAGCAGATGGGGCTGAAAGACATCAAGAGACCAAAATGAGTTGTCTTCTATTGGGATGTGAATGTGCCAAAAGATAAGGGCAAAAATATGGGTAGATATAAAACAGCTCCACTCAAGTATAGAAGGTGCCAGGCAGTTAAGTGATTATTGCGTGTAGAACTGGGCATAATGTGAAGGATTTCCTCCTCAAAGGTAAGCCGGGAGAATGGAACATTTACCCTCAGTGTTATTTCAAGCAGTCTTGTGGGTAAAAATAGTCAGATCTCAGCCTCAGAGCAGAAGCACAGAACGTGGGAGGATTTGCTCACAAAGGAACAGAATGCACGCAGCAGAGTCCAAGCAAGACACCTCTGAACTCGGTGTTGTGAGATTAAAAAAAAAACAAACAAAAAAACAAAAAAGGGGCATGGGGGTACCTGTGGTCTCTCGTGGGCATGCCTATAAACCTAGCGCTGAGAGCCAGAGGCAGGGGAGTCGTGGCTTCAAGGCCAGGCTTCCATTCATTATGTCTCAGAAAACAATAAAGAAAAATAAAAATATGCGATGTGAGGCTTGTCAGGCTCACAGAAAGAAAAAGGATTTCAGAAGAGTCAGGCAAAACTTGCTAGCAATTTTTCCCCTCTCAAAAAGTATTTGTGGGTTCGTCTTTCTCTTCCTTTTGGACTTTTCAATTCTCTGAGTAAAATAATAAAATTAGAATGTCATAGCCTTGAGATCCTGCAGCTCTCTGACCCCTGTTTTCTTTGAAATGCTGGAGCCTTTTTTCCTCCCTACCAAGTCCACTTCCGGGAAAGCGAGTCCTCCCCATCCCCCAGGACGGGGCGTGGTCGGGGCGGAGCAAGCAGAACCGGGCGGAGCATGCGGGACTCTTCCGGTTGACGTATGCAACCCGGGCGCTCTGACGTAACAAGATTTCCGGTCTCGCTCCCACCGTTGGTTACGGGTTGTGTCTGGCGTTCTAGCCAACGACTTGGCTTCTCCTCTGCGTCCTCCGCCGCTGCGGTGAGCGGCGCGTCCTCGCGAGGCCGCGCGACGTGGGTGGGTCGGGAGGACGTGAGGGACCCTCGGGCTGCTGGCGGGTCGCGAGCCGCGTGGGTCTCCCCGCGACCCCCGCCTCCAGGCCTCTCAGAGCCTGGAACCCAGTGTCGCTCCGCTGTCCCTAGAGTCCAGGCTTGAGCCGAAAAAAATTCTCGTCGTTGGCACAAACAGATTCGAGAAAAAAAAAAAAGTCGGAGATGTCTTAGTGGGTACAGAATGCATCCGTGGTCACGCGTGGCCACTCAGCCACATGCTCCAGACTTTAATTACCCACGGAAGGCCCCGAGGCTTGACCACGATGATTAACCACTAATTATCTCTGAAGACTGTTCTGCCCGAAAGGATTGGGGATTACAGTGAGAAAACAGAAGCCTGGTTGTCTATATTGTAGTTTTTTTCAGAGTGCTGAAAACCAGTTTTGTAAGGTTTGATGTCTGTATGGGAAACAGACTCCAAAGCGTCTGTCTGACTTTTAAAACTGTTGCTTCCAGGCACTAGGGACGGGGCAGGGAAAGTGACCGTAGTTCCTTAGTCTCTTCAGAGAAAATGGGTTTGTTTGCAGTCAGGCCTTGGCTTGCTGGATATTTGTTTAGATACCATGTAGGTGAGAGTGTACTGTATAATATTGTATGTTGACAGCATTAGGGCTGAGGCAGTGTAGCTCGAAATGGTTATTTCAGCTTGACACACAGCTGATAGTTTTAATCATTTCCTCTTTTTTCCCTTTTGGTTTTTCCGAGACAGGGTTTCTCTGTGTAGCCCTGGCTGCCCTGGAACTCTCTCTGTAGACCAGGCTGGCCTCGAACTAAGAAATCTGCCTGCCTCTGCCTCCCAAGTGCTGGGATTAAAGGCGTGCGCCACCACTGGCCAGCTTTTAATCATTTCTTACTAATGGTGCATACATAAGTTTTTTTGAATGAAAAGAATAGTTAGGGTGAAAAAACACTTACTCTAGGTGTTAGGGTGAGGTCCTTGATGCTTATGCTGTCTGAGAGTTGTTTGGAGGCACAGAGGAGGGCCTTAGTTTAGGATCCTGCAGATGGAATGCGTGTGTAATGTTGCTAAAGGCTTCAGACGTGATGAGGTGTGTTTAAAGTTGAAAGATTGATTTAATATTTAAGGAGAGTATAAATGCTGTGTAACTGAATGTAGCAATTATAGCTTTTCTGTTTTCTTGTTTAGAAAGAAGGGAACATGCCGAAAAAAAAGACTGGTGCGAGGAAGAAGGCAGAGAACCGCCGAGAACGCGAGAAACAACTCCGGGCATCAAGAAGTACTGTGGACCTAGCCAAGCACCCGTGCAATGCTTCAATGGTGAGAGCTTTATACAGCATGGTGGTTGAATGGAGGACTGTAGAGTACCATATATAAGATCTACCTGAAAAAAAATGATCAGCCACGGTGTGCCAGTGTGCTCACTACAGGAAAAACCTGCTAGAGGCATGGTCAGTGTTTTACAGTGGTTTTTGTTTTTAATTGTTATTGTTGTTAGAGTATGTATTACTTATCAAGTCTGGCGTATCACCTCAAGTATTACTGGTGACAATAGTTGTTGAGGGGAATGGGTGACAGGCACTGAGTGAGAGGCTTCAGCTTTTTTATGTATTCTTTAGCTCCGTTTCATCATTTTCTCTTAGCCAGTCTCCGTTCACTGATTTCTCTTGCTAAGCACCCTGACTTCTAGACATGACCCGAGTTCTTAACCAGGTTGGTCTTGAGAAAGTCAGATCGTTTTCAAATCTTTCATTTACGTGACTTAATGTAGCAAATGCTTATCGTTAGGGGAACGTGCATTCTGCCTTGACTCGGCGCAACAACAACGGCAGATGCTGGGTCTCCCTCTTTTATATGTTTATAGGATTTCCTAGTATGTTCTGTGTAGGACTCATTTGTTTATAAATGACAGAAACACAATTTAATTCAGGGAAAGTACCTCACTCACCACAGTAGTTACCTCCAAGTGGGAAGAAGAAAGGATATAAAACTTGGGGACGGCTAGACTTTGGGACATTTTGTTTCTTTTGCTCCTTCTGTGTCTGAGGAGTGCCATGATTTATTTGTTTACCTTCTTGGTTTCTGATAGCGTGCTTATATCCCATCTCATATTGTGGAGGTCACAGAGAAAGATTTCTCCTAGGTTAGGCTTGTGACTTTTTTTGTCCCAGGACTGATTTATGGTGTACTCGGTCAGATTTCATGGTACAGATGTGACAGGGGGAACTGTGTTGTGAAAGTCAGGTTCTTCTAAGGAAAGAGGAATGCTAACAGACAAGACGGTGACTGGCGTGCTTAAGTGCATGTCGCGGAGTAGATCTTGGTATTTCAGCAAAGGGAAAGGAACAGAGTAAATGAGGCATGGGGGAAGAGGCCGGAATGTGTTGGTGAAGGACTGACCAGTGGTGCCTTGGCTCTAGAGTAGACAGACAGAGCTTTGAAAGCCCCCACTTAAATGGAGATAGTTAGATCTTTATTATTTCCTGTCCTTTATTTCTAGCACCCACTCAATATTGGCAAACAGGATGTTTTTTTAATTAGAATAGAAAATTGAGCAGGAACTTGTCTGTTTTCTGTAGTATTTGGTTTCTTTAAAACAACCAAAAGCGAATCTAGTATTTAACTTTTTTTTTTTTTGTAATATGGCTTTTTTCCCATCATTGATCAAAGAGTGTAGCTTTTTTGTTTACTTTTGCCAGTGGAGTATGTACAAGAGCTTGTACGCATCGGGTGAGCTGGAATATAGATATAGAACTGGTATATAGAACCAGTTATATTTTAATTTGGGAAAGAAAATAGTCTTCATGATATAAGTAAATGTTCCATTTTCAGCCGACAGAAAATTAATGTTATGCTTTAAATTTTACAGGAATGCGACAAGTGTCAGAGGTAACTTTTCTTTTTCTTTCTGTATGAAATTGTCCTTGTGTGCTTTTCGTTGCTGTGATATAACACTTGGGGAGGAAAGGGTTCATTTCGTATTACATCGATGAGGGAAGCCATGGCAGCAGCTCAAGGCAGGAACCTTGGGGCAGGAACTGATGCAGAGAGTAAGACAATGGAGGAATGCTGCTTCCTGACTTGCTTCAGATTCAGGTTTAGCCACACCTCTTATACAACCCAGGACTACCTGCCATGGTGGCACTTCCACGGTACAGTGGCACAGCAGGTCCTCCTCCATCAAGTAGCTGTCTTCATGTCTGCTCTGCAGACATTGGCCACAGTCCAGTCTGATGGAGGCGGTTCCTCAGTTGAGGCCCCTCTTCTCGGATACTCTAGCTTATGTCAAGTGGATTAAAAACTAACTAGCACAGGGATAAATTAGTCTCATCTTTATTTGAAATTGACCCTATTTAAAATTTTTGTTTTACATGACAAGGCGGCAGAAGAATAGAGCATTTTGCTATTTTTGTAATTCTGTTCAGAAGTTACCAATTTGTGCACAGTGTGGTAAGTATACAACCAAGAAGGCATGTCTTATCAATCAAATGTTTGTGTGGCAGTTACCATGTATAGGCGGAGCTATTTCCTAAATTCAAAACAAAACTAAATGATATTTCCTAGAGAAGCCTAGGTAGCCTCCACAGACTCTTAGTGTGCTAACACATCTGACCAGAAAGCACTTACACCAAGACTGTGGCAGTTTTTGCCATTTCTCTCATCTCTTGATTTCTGTTGTGTCTTCATGGGAACTTGGCTTAGGGAACCTAATGAACTTTACTCCAGATTTACCTCAAGCTTTTCTGCTGGAACAAATCATATTCTTTGTACTTAGGAGGGATGGATCCGGTGGAATCATTTGGGGTGCCATTAATAAATGCTTGCACAGAGCTACAGGTTAGTGGTTAGGGCTACACACGGAATATTTCCAGTGTGGTTCTAGTTTTCCAAGAGGTCATGTATCCAGTTCTACAGCTAGTGGAGAAGAGAGACTCAACTGCCTTTGCTGTACTAAATGCAAGGGGGTGTAGGCTGAGGGAACAAGCTTTGGACAGGTAGAAGGCAACCCCTGCATGTTCAGTGTCTCTAGGTTTGGACTTTAGAGAGCTGTGTACAGACGCATCTTCCATTGCAATCTTGCACTTGTGTTAGACGTGGAACAGCTGGGTAGCTACTGTCCTATGTCCACTTTTCTTTCTTCTTTCCTGTTATCTAACTCTGCTTCTCAGGAAACAAGATGCTGGCAAACCAAGCTTCTTCTGTTTGTCTTGTGTTCCACTTGTAGTCTGATGGGCAGTTAATCTCTCATCACTAATCTTGACATACTGTCTGATAAGCAGATTTCTGGCCAGCTGGGGCTTGGTAATTTGTAGATGAACACATTTCAGACTCTGTGGTGATTTTATATATGAATAAACTTAAGTGGAACAGTTAGGCTCTGTAAGCATTCACTGTGCTTTTTGATAGTATGTGGCAAGAAATAACTGGGATGTCCAAGCCAGGCAGTTTGTATGTGATTTATGAATATAAAATTCATTTAAAGCATGCTTTTGCAATGTTTTAATTTACTCGAATTTCATAAGATTTGAAACTGCCAAAATGATCATTGGATTACAATACGTAACCTGGAACTTCTGCTTTTATTACAAGCATGAATTAGCATGTTCCATATATACATTATTATATAACAACTTTACGGATTAATACATTTCTAATCTCTCAAGATCTGACTAAGGTAATGAGATATTTATCTGTGTAATTTTTCTGTTTATGTCAGAGGGAAAATAACTACTTTCATTTTTAAATTTTTGAAGACATTATTTCCATAGGCACTTTAGTTAGATCAAAGAGGAACTAGTGAACACTTTCTGTATGTATTATTAGTAGGGCTAATAGTGTATATGTACATTCTTTTTAACCAGGAAAAACAAAGTGCATGATGAAGTCTTCAGACTGTGTCATCAAGCATGCTGGTGTGTACAGTACTGGCCTTGCTATGGTGGTAAGCTGCTTTTCATTTCTGAGTGTATAGGTTCCCAAGGATAAGATTAAGTAACTTTAACCCATATTTTAATCTCTTTTAAAAATAAGTTTTACTGATTTTTAGAGAATTTCATACAATATATTTCCACTATATTGACTTCCATCTCTTCTCAGATCTGTCCCCATCTCTAGCCACCCAACTTTGAGTTCTTTTTTTTATTATTATTTTATTTTGTACTATTTTAACCTATTGAGTCCAATTTATTTTGTCCAAATACTATTAGATATATTGCCTACCTTAGAGCATGGTCAGCCAACCAGGGATCACACCGTCAAAACCGATCCTGTCCCAGCAGCCTATCAAATACCATCAGGGGAGGTACTTTTTGCTCATATGTCATTTCTGTGCTGGGATAATGCTGGCTTTGAGCTTCTTGCACAGGTTTTCTGTACATTCTGTCAAAGTTGCTATGATGTCTATGTGCAACTGCCCCATTGTGTCTGGGCACACTCCTGTTTCCTCATAGTCCTCTACCATCTCTGACTCTCACACCCTGGCTGTGTTAGAGATCCCTGATCCTTGGAGAGGGCCGTATTGTAGACATCATTCTGCTCTCTGCAGTCTCTTACCTCTGCACATTGATCAGTTGTTAGTCTTTGTATTAATTACCATGTATTGTAAGAAAAGCTCTCTGACAAGGTTTGAGAGATGTGCTGATCTATGTATACAAGAGTAAGTTGTTAAGAGTCCTTTTAACTCTGTGTCAAATTAGCAGAATAATAGTAATGTGGCCTATGCCCTATGGAACCGCCGGTTCTTGGTCTTGACAGTAGTGCCAGGTATGAGTTCCATCTTCTGGAGTAGGCCTTAAATCAGTCAGGAGTCCTTGGTTGTTCCTAAACGCCCATGACACTATTGTATCAGCGGCATCTTTCTAAGACAGTCAGGTTGTAGATTACAGGACCTGCATCTGGGTAAGACTGATGATCACTTTCTCCTCCGGCAGAGTGCGTACTGTCTAGACGAGTAAAGCTAGCCAGGAGGAATGAAGCATGTAGTATCTCCCCAGCCAAAGGACCGTGCTTTCTGTGTAACTTTAGTAGGTCATCCAAATAAAGGAACCATATACCTTGCTACAATGTTAAACAGACTTCACAAAATACATTTCCTGAATTTGTAAGACTTTCATCAACATCCAAGCCTTTTGGTTAAATAAGGTTCAAAAGAACTTTACATTTAAATATTAAATCTGTCAAAAAGTATATATTACTTATATATTACCTTCACTTATAGGATTTTATAAGAAATTTTAGTGTCATAAATAAAAATAGGTGGATTATTTGATATATTTTGTTCTTTTTCACTAGAAGATAGTATTTTAAGTATGAGCTATGGTTTTGCTATATTGTGCAGTGTTATTTATTATACTTCATGTCCAATTTACATTCTTTTTTTTTTTTGGTTTTTCGAGACAGGGTTTCTCTGTGTAGCCCTGGCTGTCCTGGAACTCACTTTGTAGATCAGGCTGGCCTCGAACTCAGAAATTCTCCTGCCTCTGCCTCCCAAGTGCTGGGATTAAAGGCATGTGTCACCACTGCCCGGCCTCCAAATTACATTCTTTGAGGAAAATAATACTGTTTTGTTTTGTTTTATGTTTATGAGCACTCTATCTGCATATATACCTGCATGCCAGAAGAGGGCATCAGATCCTAGTATAGATGGTTGTGAGCTAACCTGTGGTTTCTGGGATTTGAACTCAGGACCTCTGGAAAGCAGACAGTGCTCTTAACCTCTGAGCCATCTCTCTAGCCCCAGTAATAGTAGTTTTATGTATATTGTTTGTGGTAATTTCCCTAACCTGGATTTTCCCTGGGATAGAACTTTGTTCCCAGGCATGAGTCCTTTGCCTGTTCTTTCTTTCTGTGCTGATAACCACTTGCTACCCTTCCATGGCCTTGTGTGGGGTGAGCAGTAAGGCAACCGAACCATCCTTCGGTGCTTTCTCCAAGCCCTTTGCTGTGTACTGTGAGTTCTGTGCCTTAATGTCTTCTGAATTGTGTAGTTGAGAGCTCCTCTCTTTATTGCTAAATTCCTAGCTGATGAAGGAGAGATAGGGTTCTTACACCTGATCTCACAAGTCAGAATGGGTCCCCTTTTATTGCTGTCTTTTGGTCCTTTGTTTTGTAACAGCCTTAGTGGCTGCAGTGGTCCTGTGGCTGCAGTGGTCCTGTGGTAGCTGAGCTGGAGCTCTTGTTTCTTTGTTGCAGGGTGCAATATGTGACTTCTGCGAAGCTTGGGTTTGCCATGGGAGGAAGTGTCTTAGCACCCACGCCTGTGCCTGCCCACTCACGGATGCAGAGTGTGTGGAGTGTGAGCGAGGGGTATGGGACCATGGTGAGTGGTTAGGTGCAAACATGTCTTAGTTACGAGTAAATGCTTGCATGCTCACTTGCTCCACATAGAGACTTTCAGATCTTTACAGTTTCAGCGATCGGTTTGGTTGGAAGGGGATTGTCCCAGCAGTATTAGTAAGTGCTGGTGCTATTCACCCTAACAGGTAGAGAAGGCAGTTTGGGGGAGGACAGGCACCTCTCTTAAGCCTGTTCCTGTTCTGTAAGTGGGCAGGAGAGAGTGGAGACCCACAGTGTAATGGTTCAATTTGAGGTATGTCAGTGGTTCTCTTTTAGCTGCTGCTATACAGTTTTTGATGTGCTTCTGAATTTAGTTGCTGTCTTTGACAATTTACATGGATAAGGATTTTAAAGTTACTAAGTTTGCCATATTACACTTGTGGGTTTTATTTTAATCTCACAGGAGGCAGAATATTCAGCTGTTCGTTTTGCCATAATTTTCTCTGTGAAGATGACCAGTTTGAGCATCAAGCCAGCTGCCAAGTTTTAGAAGCAGAAACATTTAAATGTAAGTTGTTTTGTTAGCTGTTCTTATACCTAAGATTCTGAATAGTGTAAATGTGACAATTAAAAGGAATACAATTTTTTAATGCTTCCTCTTAGTGTGTTGTATGGTGTGTATATTTTGTTTATGGGAACAAACCTCCAAACATTAGCACTGAATTTTTCTGTGGGGATAATAGTGGTATACCAGATGAGCCCACCTTCATTTTGTGGCCTTGTCCAGACATTGCTGTTCCTGTAACATTCCTGTCCTGTGAACCAGCTGCCATTTCACCTTCAGGTTTCCAATACCAGCCAAGCTCAGCCTCTCCCTCCCTTTCTCAATGCCTTTAAGGAAGTGATCCCACTCCTGGTTCATCTCTAGCCGGACAGGGACTCAGGCTTCTTCCCTGGAGAGCTCATCTTACTTTTGGGTTGGATATCTGAGCTCAGTATTTAACCTCTACTCATAATCCTGCATTTTCTAGTTGAGAACCAATGTTACTAATTGGGTTAATAATAACAGTTCTAGAATTATCTATGGATAATTTCAAAAGGCTATTGAAATGAGAATATGCATAAGTATTTATGCTGTGATGCCTGATATTGACCTTCATTAGATAGTAGTTACCTTCCTAGAGAAAAGGCTGATGTTCTTAGTTACTCACTTCCATTGTATGGTTCTTATTCTGGGATAGTTGCTAATGCAACACTCATCTGCAGATTTTAGTTGTTTAGTCATTGATCTGAGATATGTACTGCACACTGTATATAAAATTTAGTATTTATGCAGAAATTTCCATGAGTGTATTGCATTAAATACTGCCCTATCCCCATTTTAGACTTTGGCAGAATGTATAGGACAAAAATAAAGTTCTCTGTGGAGGAAGCGTGGGTATTTTGTGTGTTTTTATAGTACTTAAACCATGCAGGTCAGCAGCTGACTGATTCGGCTGTGATGCCATTGAGTGAGCATCTACTGATACAAGAAGTGGCAGAAATAAATATGCAAGGCCAGTCGAGTACCTGACAGGATGCTAAGATGAGTCTTGTCTCCCACAGGTGTTTCCTGCAATCGACTTGGCCAGCATTCATGTCTCCGCTGTAAGGTGTGTCTGCTTACTATCTCACTTAGAGTTGGATTTGAGTCTGTACTCTTGCTCCAGTCCTTGGATACTTATAGTGCTAATATATGTGGAACTTCGACTTATATGGCTTCTTCTTTTATTTTTCTTATTAATTTAAGAATTTAAAATTATTAATTTAATCTAATTAATTTTAATGAGCTAGTTAATTAATTAGCACTAGGTCTTGCTGTGAGGTCTGGGCTGGCCTTGAATTCACAGTAATTCTTCTGCCTCTGCTTCCTGAGTATTGGGGCTTCTGACCTGAACTGGCATGTCTGGCTTATTCTTTTAGCTTTAAGATTGTGGCATGGCATTTGGTAACTTAGTGGCTTTCCACTTTTCTTGTAGTAGTTACCTCTATTACATGTCCCCAGGGTCCCAGCTCAGTGTTTTGGGGGCCTCATGTTTGTGGAGAGCATTGTGAGCTGAGTCCTGGGGCTGTGAATTCAGTTGTACCTGCTTACAAGAGTATACATGGTGAAGGCTTCCATCATGTTTCCTTTGGTTGTCACCAGTATTTTTGTTGTTCGAAGATCACTAGGTAGATAATAACTCATTTATCTCAAACTCTTCTCTTCTTTGTCACCTTTCTTGTCCATGTCCTGTCTTATTTCTCTCCCAGTTCTGACTGAGTGCTACAGAGTGCCTTTTAGTTTGTCAGCAGAGCTTCTGCTGGAGAGACGTAAGCATTCACTGTCTGTGCTCTTTTTGCTGCTTAGAGCAAGTCTGTCTTTGCTCACTTTACCCTGCTCACCTTGGGATGTCAGCTAAGACTCAGTGTTGTTCAGTGGCCCTCTCTTTTTTTCTCAACACCTAGGACTTTGAAATTGTCTTTCCTCCCCTTAGTTGGGTGAAGGTGTACCCTGAAGGTGAACTACCCACCATTTTATTACTAAAAACCTCAAATATAAACAAGTCAATAAACCACTTTCTATGTCATCCTCTGTATAAGTGTTATGTTAGAACCTGTTTCAGAAGTGTCCTGGCAAAATCGATTTTCCTTTAAGAAATTGAAATTAAGAGCATGTGACCAGTCCCAGTACAATTCTTAATACTTCCTTAAGCAAAACTATCTTCAAATTTTCTTGCAATACTGGATGGTATCTTTTTATGTCTTAAATATTGCCTTATTTCTGCTTCTGTTGTATAGGCTTGTTTCTGTGATGAACATACAAGGAGCAAAGTGTTTAAGCAAGAAAAAGGGAAACAACCTCCTTGCCCTAAATGTGGGCATGAAACGCAGGAGACAAAGGATCTTAGCATGTCAAGTAAGGCTTCTCGGGATACCAATGGAGTGGCTGCCTTTCGTGCTTAGACTACATTTGTCTTCTCTCTCTCTCTCTCTCTCTCTTTCTCTCTCTCTCTCTCTGTGTGTGTGTGTGTGTGTGTGTTTATACATACACATATATTTATGAACTCTGTTCTTGTTTGAAAAGATAAATGTATTGTCATAAGCAAGTGGGGTTTTATAGCCTTGAAAAATGTGTGGTATAGTTTCTCAATTTGATGTAAGAAACATACTGAGGTTTGGTGTTTGCCTTAGGTATTTGTGATTACGTTGTATAGATTTCTGTGAGAAAATGAGGAGAATGCTTCCCTTTCCATTTAAGAGTAAACAGTATATGCCATGACTGTGTGAACATTGGCACTGGCTGATGACGTGGATGTGACTGTCTTTTGTAGCACGCTCCTTGAAATTTGGCAGACAGACTGGAGGAGATGATGATGGAGCTTCTGGGTATGATGCTTACTGGAAGAACCTGTCATCGGACAAGTATGGAGATACTAGATACCACGATGAGGAGGAGGAGGAGGAGGATGAAGAGGAAGAAGATGGGAAGGACTCAGATGCTGAGTCATCAGATCTGTTCAGTAATTTAAACTTAGGAAGGACCTACGCCAGTGGCTATGCTCACTACGAGGAGCAGGAGAACTAGGAGCCGCTCCTTGTTGAACAGCACTTGTGGGAAGAGCAGGCTTGATCATGAGGATGCTCGAACATACCCTCCCTTGGCCTTGTCCAAAAGGCTAGTCACACTAGGCTCGGGTAGGTTCTAGCAGTTTTATAGGAACTGCTATGTGAACTTGTAGTGTTCGTAAAATGAGTTAAATTTAAGACAAGTGGAGTATCATGGATTGGATTATTACTGAGTTCAATAATCTGGTGGGTTTTGCCAGTTAGAAATATAATAAAATACATGATAAAGGAATAGAAAGGAAATATATTTATTTGAAATTAAATTACTGTCTTTATTAAAGACACTGCTTATAAATTCATGTCTCTGATTTTACAAAGTATAACGGGTAAAATTACTGTATTCCTCTTATTTCAATCCATACAATGCTATATTCTGTTTTTCACTGACTTCATGCTGTGTGATATTCACGTCTGCGTTAGTGGTTGAGCTGTTCACCGTTTTCTTACAATGTATGTCCTCTGCAGTGCTTGTTACTGTCTCAGACAGAAATCTCGCTGTTTTCATCCACGTAATGGCAGAACTAATGTTGATGCTTCACCCAGGGAATCTCATTTTAAAATAAATTTAGTATTATACTTGAATACTTTTGATATTGAGTTCTTGTTTTATCAACTTATTTTGGAAAACATTTAAGTATTTTTCTATAAACCAAATTAGTTTTGACCTAATTTTGGTACAGTAATCTGAGATTAATTACGTGCCACAAAGATAAGTAGTGTAGACCCGTCTTCAGTGATGAATGGAGACCTGACGGCCCGGGCACAGGTATCTGCTTCCTCCTTGTATTAATAGTGGCTTAGAATGTTGCTCTTAGTGGTCAGCTCAGCTTCTCTTCTGCTGCTGTGATGGTATCCTTTTACCAGAGCGACTCGGGAAGTGAGGGTTTATTTTGGTTTCTGGTTCCAGTAGGATTTAGTCTGTCATGGCAGGGAAGGCATGGTGGTAGGAGCATACAGGAGTTTGTCATATTTCATCAACAGGAAGCAGAATAGGAAATGGGATGGAGCTATAAGGCCTTAAGGACCACAGGGATGTACCAGGGCTCTGCCTCCTAAAGGAGCCATAACCCAAATAGTACCATCAGCTGCGAACAAATTTGAACACATGAGTCTAGGGAATTTTATGTGGAAACCACAACCTTAGTTGAAGGGAGAACATTGGACAGCTGAATTATGGGTATTTGGAGAAATTTGGGCAACAATTTCTACATCATTGTTTTTGTAAGGACAGCAGAGGTTACAGAAGGACATGAGCTATGCATGGAAGCCATAGGACCTCTGGCTTTATAGGAAAAAGCTTTTCATGTCTTCCAGTGCAGAGGAGTGTGTCACAGAAGATCAGAGCACTCTAGGAAGCCTGGGCAGCCCTGACAGGTGAGACTGAGGCATGTGGATGCTGTAGAGGGTCTTTAAAGATGAGGAGCCCCTAATGCAGAGGCGTCCTCAGAGAGCCTGTGCAGCTTAAGTGAAACACAGGGAGGCTCAAGACCTGAGAACAAGAGCTGTAAGAATTATGCCTTGAGAAGAACCCGAGCAACATTCTAGGGGTGTCACTGCTGAAGAGGAAATGATGTGATGGCATCCCCCCTGCCATCAGGGTCTTAGGTTACACAGTTATTTTGTTAGAGGATTTAACACCATGTTTAGGATCCTGGGAGATTGTCTGATTCATTCCCAGGATGGCTTCTAGAAGCATAGTTAAATTAATAACCCATTTGTGGCCATGCTTTCTGAGGTAGGTGGAAAAGGGAGCAGGGACACCAAGACTGATGCCCTGAAGTCAATCCCTGGATCCCACATGCCCACTCCCCTTTCCCTTCCCTCATGTTCTACGAGAAGGTTCATTGGTCATCATTCAACAAAGCCATAGAGACATGCAGAGATGACAAAGTTTAGAAAGCTCTCTCTAAGCCAATTTGGCTACCAAGGAAGCTTGTAGACCTCAGTGTGTTCATGGCTCATCAGAAACTAGTGGCTAAATGGTGTGCCCAGTTACCAATGACTGTCAAAATGAGAGCAGCCAAGACATAATCTGCAGGACTAGGAGGGTTAGTACAACAGAAGCTGAGAGGCCAAACAGAAGGGAAAGTCAAGAGGAAGACCACTTGTTTCAATAGACAAAACTGAGGGTAAGAAGCTGAAGGTGGTGGTTCCCTGTTACCACTCTAGTGGGAGGTGGTTCAGCTCATGAACCAAAAGTGCTCAGTTGCTTCTTGTCAAGTAATTGGTCATAGTAACAATAAAAATCTGCCACCCCAATACCAAAGTTTATAAAAAAAAAAACCAAACCTGTCAAGGTTTAGTATCTTTTAGACATAATAGACTCTGTACTGACACTGATAATCAAACTGTTTCAGAGAGTGTGACATCACAAATGGAGGACTTCTTGCTACATTTAAACGTATTAGATTTGTGTTTTATTTATTTATTTTTTACTGGATTTGTAGAAGTGAGTAGAGGCCCCTAAAACTCTGTTAGTTTTATATCATTCTCACACAATGCCTGAGATACTCCATTGAGGAGAGGAAAGGCTTCTGACTCATGGTTTTGGAGGCTCTGGTCCAAGGATGGGTTGCTTTGTTGCTTTTGCGTCTGCAGAGAGGCAGAACGTCGTGGCGAGCATATGTGATTGAGCAAAACCTCAACTCGGACCTGGAAGCGAAGGGGAGAAAGGAGCTGAGGTCACACTTGACTCTTCAAGGCTACTTTCCCAATGATATAAAGACTTGTCTGTACCTCTTAAAAGATTCTACTGTCTTGAAAAGTACCATCTGGAGAGACAAACACATGGACCTTTGGGAGATATATGTTATCCAAATTATACTATTCTCATATGTCCTCTTCACTGTAGACAGGGGTCATAAACACCGTGTCACCAAGAGTGATGGCAGAACATGGTGTTTCTTTTAGGGATAAGGATACAGAAATGGTGGTCTTCATATCTACATATCCATACTTCTGGGTACTGGTTACCTAGAATTTTGTGTCCTCAGGAGGAGACCTTGGGCAGAGGGCCCAGTAAATGCCATTTTTATTATGAACTATGCCTACCACTTCAGTATTTGTAGTTCTTGATGTCCAGGGTGTGAAAGACAGCCGAGAACTCAGTGTCGTGGCAGGGATGAATGACTAGCCACCAGAAGGAAACGCAGACCTGGTGGAGGAATTTGAGTGTGTCCCAGGGGATTCTTGTGCTTTCTAAGGATGCCTATGGATAGCCAAGGTGGACATGGCCAGGGTATCCATCTGTGAAAGGCATAATGCCTGGATTCTAGGCAAATGAAGACTTGAGTCATGGTACCAGGTAAACCACCAAAACCAACCGACTTGGGGGCCACAAGGCAGCTTCTGAGTGCTGTTTTGAATGAATGTAGTGTTTAGATGACATGTTCTGGCTCAGTGTGACCCAGCTCTGACAAATAACTATTAAGTTAGTATCCTTATCCAGGATCTAATCAGGGTCACTGAAGTACATGAGCAAATATATTTTAGTCCTCTGCATTTTGTGTTGAGTTTGGTAAACTTTTCTTGGAATAGTGTATTGATGTATTTGAAATATTGTATTGTATTTGGGGATAACCTTTATTACCCGCAAGCCGCTGCTTCTGCAGAATATATTAGTCCTTTTCAGAAAGTGCATAGAGCAAATAGTGGATACTATGGTCTTCCATGGGATGACCCTGGTTACTTATTTGCCTAATGAGAACAATTCAAAGGGCAGAACAATATGTCAAGTTCTAATCATATTTTGTGGGACCAGAAACATTCCAGTGATAAATCAGACATATTGAAAATTCTTTCTAAGGATTTAGAGCAAAAACAATGTACATTTATGCAAGGGGGCTTTGCTAAAGAGATTTTTGTGAAATGACAAAGTAATATACTATGTGCCGTGGCGAACTCAGAATCTAATGTGTGCAGCAAAGAACCAACTGCATTTTTACTTTAAACCAAGGTAAGGGTTCAGATAGCATTTGCCACACACCTCTTGCCAAAATAGAAATGAAAGGTTTAAAGCTAAAGGAGGCATCAGTGAAGTCCTTAGGGCTTGATAATGAGAGGTGATACAAAGCAAAGGGCAGTTACTGTTCCCTCCCCTCACTCCCTCCTCAGACTTGTTCCTCTGGGGTTGCACATTTAAAAAGGGATTTTCCAAGGAAACTAGGCATTCATGGGTAGGAGTCATTAACACCAGGCCAACTGCATGCCTGATAAAAAGTACAAGAAAACAAAACAAAACAAAGGATACAGAAGGGTGCAAATGAAATCTAGGGCAACTAGTGAAAACTCTATTAATCCAGAAATAGAAGGATGAGTCACGCGTGGGGAAGCTAGACAGAGACCAAAAGAAACAATCTTAAAATTATTAATGTTTAGGTGGCTGAGTGAACATATATTACGTGTGTGTGTGTGTGTGTGTGTGTGTGTGTGTGTGTGTGTGTGTGTGTGCATGCGCACGCCTGTGAGGATGAGAGAGTGCTGTATCTCCTAGAGCTGCAGTTAACACATGATTGTCAGCCTCCTGGAACCAAATTTGGGTCTTCTGAAGAGCAGCACGAGCCCATTAAAAACAAAATTTTAAAAAGTGTATTCGTTACTTTTCTGGGTTACTAGGATCAGAGACATGACTGGCAGCAACATGAGAGAGGGGCTTATTTTGGTTTATGGTTTGAAGGTGTGAAACAGCAAGCTATGGTAGCAGGAACCTTAGACGCTGGAGGATGAGGAAACAGGAAGCAGGGAGAGACCTGTGGGGAGCAAAGATTATAATACATGAAAGCCCACCTCCTCTTGACCCACTTCCTCCAGCTCGGCCCCACCTCCTCCTGACATTTCTTCCAGCTGAGCCCCACCCCCAAAAAGGTTTTGCTACGGTAAGCAACATCATAAAAAGAGGATCAGGTGTTTAAACACATCAGCCCGTGGTGTTTCACCACATCCAAGCCGTAACACTAAGGAAATCTAAAAGGTATTTGCTAAACTCACAAATCCTTTTAAAGACCTGCTGTGGGGACTACATATTTCTTAGTCACACTTGTTCCAGTCAGTATTTTTGAGAAGCCATTTATATTTTGTAGACATTACCGTAATTTTTTATTCTAAATCGATAACACTACTTCCATTCAGCTCTATTTGCACAAAATGATTCTTGGCTTTTTCAGAAATGAAGTATAATAATGTTTGAAGAGTTGAGATTTGTAATCTTTTGAAGATAGTTGTGTAGAATTATGAAAGGGAATTTTAAAAAGAGATCTCAATACCTTTAGAATTAATGACGTTAAAAACTGACTTTAGAGGAGCAATAAATTTTTTTATGAAATAACTGATGTTTATATGTATTTTGCTGACTTATATTTTAAAAACCCAAGATCAAATAATGTGTCAGTTCCTGCATTTGTGACTTTTTTTTTTTACCTGCATTTGTGACTTTTTTTTTTAAAGATAAGTTCTCTGTAGCTGCGGCTGACTTTGAACTTCCAGCCATGGAATGGGTATGGGCCACCATGCTGGAGTGATTTGTCACTTCCTTTTATTTTTTTTAAACTTTAAACAAAACTTTATTACACAAAGGTTGTCATATAATTGGATACTTCTCTACTTTGTACACAGTCATTCCCACCCTCCACAGAAAAGGCTGCTTCTGAACTCTCATGTGGTGACACAGCGCTACAGTCCTGATGCTAACACAACAGTGGAGATGCCTCAGTGATTTAAGTTGGAAGCAGGACACTGGTTGCTCCCAGCATCAGGAATGTACAAATGTCTTTATTTAAAAATACAAAGTAACTTATCTGTAGGCATGGACAACGACAGCCATAAACCATTATATATTGTCAAAGGAAACCAGTTACTGATGGTAACAAGTTTAGGTCTGATATTTTTGTATTTATCTTTTAAGTCAATTGACTTTGCGACAGTGACCTCATTTTTTGTTACTTTGGGACTTGCCCAACTCTGTTCAATAATCACTGTTCTTCCCTTTGGCTCCATTGTAACAGCTACAACATCGGCTAAAAGGTCTATACCTTGAAGCATTAAGGCTCGAGCATCCGCACCAAACTTTACATCTTTGGCATAGGCCCGAGTGAGATGAGGAGCCAGTGCCCGGGACACTGGTCTCATCTCACGAAGGACTGTGGGTAGTCGAAGCATTTCTGAGGGGCAGCGGTGGGAGAGCACGAGGCAAGGCAGGCCTGAGGGAGATTTGTCACTTCTAAAATATTAACGTCATTTCCTAAATTCTCTCATTCATAAAGAAGATGTGGTGGCTTGAATGCTTGGCCCAGGGAGTGGCACTATTCAGAGATGTCGGTTTGTGGGAATAAGTGTGGTCTTACTGGGGGAAGTGGGCGTGGGCTTTGAGGCTCCTATGTTCAGACTCCACCCAGTGTGGAATGAGAGTCTCCTTCTGGCTGCCTTTGCATCAAGATGTAGACCTCTCAGCTCCTTCTCCAGCACCATGTCTGCCTGGATGCTGCCATGCTTCCCACCATGATGATAATGGACTGAATCTTTGAAACTGTAAGCCAGCCCCAATGGAATGTTTTCCTTGACAAGAGTTGCCTTGGTTATGGTGTCTGTTCACAGCAGTAAAACCCTAACTAAGATAGAGGGAACAACAGAAAACTTTTTAAACAATAAAATAAATCTGAATTTTGGGTGATTTTGGGGGGTTATAATATATAAAAAAATCTCATAAATTTTTGATCTTGTAGAAGACATGACCCTGATTGAAGAGTCTACTAAGCCAATGCTCTGCTGTGAGTGTGTGTGTGTATATGTGTGTGTGAATATATGTGTGTGGTGTATGTGTGTGAGTGTGTATGTGTGTGTTGTATGTGTGTATAGTGTGTATGTGTATATATGGTATATGAGTGTGTATAGTGTGTGAGTATGTGTAGTGTACTTAGTATATATGAGTGTGTGTGTGTGTGGTGTATGATTAATTATGTGCATAGTAAGTATGTGTGGTATGTGTGGTACATGAGTGTGTGTGTGGTGTGTATGTGGCATATGAATGTGTGTGGTATATGAGTGTGTGTGTTTGTATGTGGTGTGTGAGTGTGTGTATATGTATTTGTGTGTGGTATATGAGTGTGTGTGGTATATAATTAATTATGTGCATAGTGTGTGTGATATATGAATGTGTGTGGTATATGTGTGTGTATGTGTTTGTATGTGGTGTGTGAGTGTGTATGTGTATATATTTGTGTGTGGTATATGAATGTGTGTGTTGTATGTGTATGTGCATAGTATGTGTGTGGTGTATGTATGGTACATGAGTGTGTGTGTAGTATACACACATGTGTTTGTGTGTGGTATATGAGTGTGTGTGTAGTGTGTGTATAATATAATGTGTATGTGTGTTGTGTGAGTGTGTGTGTAGTATGTGTATAGTGTGTATGTGTGTGTGTAGTTTGTGTGTTGAATGAGCGTGTGTGTGTGTGTGTGTGTGTGTGTGTGTGTGTGTGTATGTGTGTGTGTATTGCAAGGTACTGATTTCAGCCTGATATGGTGCAGCTGACATCAAATTTTTACTTGCAACTGCTATGTTATTACATGAAGAAATATGGTTGTATTGGTACTAGCTTTATTTTTTTGGGTATGAATATATGCGGTGTATGCATGTGAACACGTGTGTGTGTGTGTGTGTGTGTGTGTGTGTACTTGTTTTCTTCGTGGGTGTGGGAAACCCAGAAGTTAACTCTGAGTGTTTCCCCTCTTGCTCTCCACCTTACTTTTTGGAGACAGGGCCCCTACAGAAGCTAGCGCTGGCCACTTTGGGTAGACCGGCTAGACAGCAGGTTTCTAGCCCTCAGTGTTACAGGTGTGTATAACCGTGCCCACCTCTTAAATGGATGTTGGAGATTCAAACTCAGGGCCTCATTTGTGCAGCAAGCATATGACCCGCTGAGTCCTCTGTCACTGTCTGTGTCTCTGTCACTGTCTCTGTCTCTCTTTTCCTTTTCTCAGGTCTTTTTTTTTTTTTAGCTTTAGGTACACAGTAGCTACTCTGAGTCTTCACTGTCCTTTGAAGTTATTTCTGCTCTTTATTTTGAATTATAACGTATTAGTGTTCAGGTTGATAAACATTAACAAGTGTATACCCACAAAGTCACCACAATAGGCACTCCCCAAACTTTCCTTCAGTTTTATGCTTATTACAAGTAAAGCTCCTGTGACCATGTCTGCCTTCCACTCTTTGGAGTGGAAAGACTGGGTGATGTAAAACAACAGCAACAATAACAACAGCAACAACAACAACAACAACAGCAACAACAACAGCATCCACAACCTGTCCAGTCACATTTCAAAACCAACCATTTTACATGTCAAGACCCTTCTTGTTTTCTCCTTAACACTTTTTATATTTTAAAAATTTTCAGCCGCTAATATTGCTGTATTATGGTTAATTGAATCCTTAATGATTATAAAACAAGGTCCTTCATCTTAGAGATATTCTCTGATTTGGAATAGACAATCCCACTCTCTATTGATTAGTTTAATGTCGTTTATTGCCATTTGAATTTTTTTTTGCTTTTTCTTTTCAGTGTTCAGGATTGAAGCATGACATCACGCCTGCCTAGTTAACCACATCACTAGCCCCAATCTTTTACATTTAGTCTGCTCTATGTACATATTTAAAGTGAGTTTCTTGCATGCAGTTTGAGAGTTGGATGTGGCATTTTAAACATGTTTATGGTGTGTGAGTGTGTATGTGTGTGTGTGCATTTCAGTAGGTATATATGTATACGGGTGCCTGTAGATGTCAAAACAGGATGTTGGATTCCTTGAAGATCAGTTATAGGTGGTTTTGAGTTGCATGTTCAATGTGAATACAGGGGACCAAACATTGGTCCTCTGTTAACAGGAACAAATATTTTTACCCACTGAATCACCTCTCCTTTCCTGGACAGTATGTTTTTATGTGGTCTGAAAAATACTTCTTTTACTTGGGGTGTTTAAGTCAATTACCTTTGATATGACCATCATGTAGTTAGACATTTATTACCTGCCTCTACTTTTCAACTTATCCCGTCTCTCCTATGTTACATCATGTTCTTTTTCTGATGTATTTAGATAATTGCGATTTTTAAGCTTCTATTTTCTATCTTTTGCTGGCTATGGCTATGATGGGCTGCCCTGCCTCGGTGTTTGCTTGTAGCTTACGCGGTTCACATCTCACAGCTCTTGAAGTCTTACCTTACCACTTCTGGGACAGTGTAAGACCCTTCCACTAAATTCTTTCTCCAGTTAATCCCTGCTGATCTTGTAATGGCGCCATACCTTTTGTTTTACACGTTGAGATTCCTAGCTGGATGCAAGTCTCCTGATGATTCACTTCTTTCTCCCTCCTCAAGATGGCACCCATGCTCCACACGGATTCACTGTTGCTGTACTCTGCGATCTGGCCAGCATAGTTTATTAAAGCAGAGGCTCCGGGTTGGGGTAATTGCATGAGTCCCCTTATTTATTACTTAACTCTGAGGGATCAGTGTTCCCTTTATTACTTCCCATCTTGAAAACTGTCACTTCATATATTGTTCCTTGCCGATGAAGATTAAACCTTTTTTGCTGCTGCACCATTCCACCGTTAGGGGATAACACAGCCCAGATGCATTTGAATACAAACTAGTTTTTTTTTTCTTCCCTAAATTGTGTATGTTTCTTCACACCTCTATAGGTACTGTTTTACCATTTTGAGTCTACCAAATAAAAGATGTATGGCAAAATTCAATTTACAACACAGTGTGTCTCTATTTTTAAATCAATAAATGTTACAATAATAATCTTTGTTTAGAAATGTGCCAACTATGGTGGCTGTGCTGGTTAGTTTTTGCCAACTTGACACAGACTAAAGACACTTGGGAAGAGGGTGATTCAATTGAGGAATTGCCTCCAGCAGATTGGCCTGTGGGCATTGTCTTGAATGACGATTGATGTAGGAGGGGCCAGCACACTGTGGGTGGTGCCACTCCTGGACAGGTGGTCCTGGGATGTGTAACAGTAGGGGAGCATGCTAGGGGGCAGAACTCCTCTGTGGGGTGGTCTTTCCTTCAGTTCTTACCTCTAGGCTCCTTCCTTGAGCTCCTACATTGACTTTTTGTGGTAGTGGTAAGCATAAGGCAGAGAAATCCTTCCCGTCCCTGAGTGGTCAGCCAAAGAGATGCACACTAGTTTAGTGGTATACATCTGTAATCCTATCACTCTGGAGGTGGCAGAAAGATCAGGATTTCAAAGCCAGTCTTGTCTATATAACTAGTTTGAGGTGGCCAGGATGTCATGAGACTCTGCCACAAAAGACAAAAGACCCAGTCTTTTTTCAAAACCCTGCTACTGACTTTTCCTCACCAAATTAGGAAAAATTTTACCATGAAGTTCTTTGTGAATATTTACATTAAAATATATTGATTGATTTGTTTTTGTTTTTGTTTTCTCAGGCAGGATTTCTCTGGGTAGTCCTGGCTCTCCTGGAACTCAGTAGACCAGGCTGGCCTCACAGGAATCTGCCTACCTCTACTTCCTGGGATTAATGACATGTACCACCACCACCACCACCACCCAGCTGTATTGATTGATTTTTTAATTTGTGTTTTTTTTTGTTGTTGTTTTGTTTTTTTTTTTTGGCCTGGGTTGGTATACAACTTCCCGTCTTTGCCTTGCCATGTTCTTGGATTATGGGATTACAGTTATGTACCAAAATGCCCAGCTTTTATAAAAATTTTCATGTGAAGTGTATTTTGAACTTTACAGAAGAAACCATGGTGATCTTTGGCACACGCACATGCATGCGCAAACATACACACACACACACACACACAAAGTTTGGAAGCTCCTTTTCCATACATAAAAAAGGTTAATTTATGAGAATCTTGTAGGTTTTTATTTCATTTACTATTTATTTTAATTAATTGATTAAATAATTATTGATTGACATTTCAAACACTGTCCCCCATCCTGGTCCCCTCTTCAACAGATTCCCTTCCCCCATCTCCTCCCTTTCTCCTCTGAGAGGGTGGGCCACACCCCTCCTCCACCAAGTATTCCCTGACATATCAAGTCTCTGCAGAATTAGACAGATTCTCTCCCACTGAGGCCAGAAAAGGCAGCCCTATTGGGGAATAGATACCAGTCAGGTTATAGCTTTAAGGGAGAGCCTCCGTTGTTAGGATACCCACATGGAGACTGAGTTGCACATCTGCTACATATGTGCCGGGGGGTGGGTGCTAGGTCCAGCTTATGCATGCTCTGTGGTTGGTGGCTCAGGCTCTGAGAGCTCCTAGGAGTTCAGGTTAGTTGACTCTGTTGGTGTTCTTTTGGAGTTCCTATTGCCTTTGGGTCCTTCAATCCTTTTCCCAACTCCTCCATAAGAGTCCCTGATCTCTGTCCAATGTTGGGCTGTGAGTGTATGCATCTGTTTAAGTCAGCTGCTGGGTGTAGCCTCTCAAAGGATAGTTACGCTAGGCTCCTGTCTGCAAGCATAACAGAAGAATATCATTAATAGTGTCAGGGACTCGTGCTTGCCCATAGGATGGATCTCAAGTTGGGCTAGTTATTGGTTGGCCATTCCTTCAGTCTTTGCTCCATCTTTGTCCCTGCATATCTTTTAGACAGGACAAATTTTGGATGAAATTTTTGTAGGTGGATTGGTGTCCTTACCCCTCCACTGGAGGTCCTGCCTGGCTACAGAAAGTGGCCTCTTCAGGTTCCGTCTTCCTACTGTTAGGCATCTCAGTGAAGGTCACCTGCACTGACTCCTGGGAGCGTCCCCTGAAGTGGAGATTTTTGGTTCCTTTGGAGACTCAGTTGTGTCATGTGATGCTTTTCTGGAAACTGTCTTATGAAAGGATGTTTAGACACATGATAGGATGTTTTACTGAGAATAGACACATGTTGTTTTTCTGGAAGCTGCCTGGAAAAAGGGCATGTGATATTTTGCTAGAGTTGACACTTGAGAGAATTTGGAAAGGGTATAAATATAACCCAACAGACAATGGATGATGCTGTGTGGTATCAGTTCATCTTGCCACTCTCTGCTGGTCTTTGTTGGGTTTTGCTGATGCTGGTCTTTGCTGACCACGCTGTGGCATTGGTTTTTCTTGCCTTCTTTGCTGATCATCATTTGTTATGACTTCATAGAGAGAAATGCACCAAAGAAATCCTGGTGGTGTTCTAGTGGTTTCTTGCTGCTTACTTGGTCTCAGGCCGGTTGGCGGCACCTCTTAGTTTCTTTTGGATCGAACTGTCTTTGCTGATTTGTGAACAGTGTTTGTGGGTGATTCATGTAAACTGAATTGCTGCTATCCTGACAAGGAATATTGGGATTATTCCGAAGTACTATTTCTAAACAGATCCACATCCTCTTTTCCCCTATCAACCTTTCCTTTACACTACCTCTAGTGGGTGATAGACTAGGGGGAGGGGGGTACTTAAAGCATTTAAGTATTCTTATTAAACTAAGTTTTAAAAACCTAAGCCTACACTCCCCCAGTCCAGGACTCTGGCACTTCCTAAAGATTCCCCCCACCTGTGACAGCTGCAGATTTCCGTTCATTCTCTGGGCTCTCTGAGCCTCCCTCCTGTCCCTGCCCACACCTGATTCTGACCCCATTCCCTCCCACTTCTCTCTCCCATCCAGTTCCCTCCCTCTCTCTGCCTCCCAGGACTGTTTTGTTCCTGCTTCTAAGTGAGATTCAAGCATCCTCTCTTGAGCCTTCCTTCTTTAACTTCTTTGGGTCTGTGGGGTCTATCATGTGTATTTTGTACTTTATGGCTAATATCCACTTATCAGTGAGTACAGACATGTATGTTCTTCTGGGTCTGGGTTACCTCACCCAGGATAATATTTTCTAATTCCATCCATTTGCCTGCCTGCCTGCCTGCCTGCCTGCCTGCCTGCCTGCCTGCCTGCCTGCCTGCCTGCCTGCCTGTCTGTCTGTCTGTCTGTCTATCTATCTTTGTTGGATATTGGCCCTCTATTGTATGCAGTGAAGATCTTTTCCCAATCTGTAGGTTGCTGTTTTGTCATATTGACAGTGTCCTTTGCTTTACAGAAGCTTTTCGGTTTCAAGAGGTCCCATTTATCAATTGTTGATCTTAGAGCCTGAGTCATTGGTGTTCTGGTCAGTAAATTTTCCTCTGTGCCAATGCATTCAAGGCTATTTTCCACTTTCTGTTCTATTAAATTTAGTATATTTGGTTTTATGTGAAGGTCCTTAATCCACTTGGACTTGAGCTTTGTGCAGGGTGATAAATATGGATCTATTTGCATTCTTCTACATGCAGAAATTCAGCACCATTTGTTGATGATACTTTCTTTTTTTCATTGTATGGTTTTGGCTTTTTGTAAACAAACAAACAAACAAACAAACAAACAAAACAAGTTTCCATAGGTGTATAGGTTTATTTCTGGGTGTTCAATTCTATTCTGTTGATCAACCTGTTTGTTTCTTTACCAATACCATGCAGTGTTTTTGCTTTGTTTTGTTTTTTTTTGTTTTGCCTTTTTTTGTTTGTTTTTTATCACTATTGCCCTGTAGTATAGCTGAAGTCAGAGTTCTTTTAGTGTTCAGGATTGCTTTGGCTATGTTGGGTTTCCTGTTTTTCTATATGAGTTGAGAATTGCTCTTTCAAGGTCTATAAATATTTGTGTTGGAATTTTGATGGGAATTACATTAAATCTATAGATTGCTTTTGGTAAGATGGCAACTTTCACTATGTTAAGCCTATAAATCCATGAGCATGAGAGATCTTTCCATTTCTGAGGTGTTCTTCAATATCTTCCTTTAGGTACTTGAAGTTCTGGTCATACCAGATTTTTCACTTGCTTGATTACAACAAGGTATTTTATATTATTTGTGGCTGTTGTGAAGAGTGTTGTTTTCATAAGTATTTTCTAAGTTATTTTATACAAATAAGTTATTTGTTATTTGTATAAAGGAGAGCTACTGATTTCCTTGAGTTAATTTTATATCCAGATATTTTGCTGAAGGTGTTTACCAGTTGGAGGAGTTCTCTGGTAGAATTTTGGATGTAGTTTATGTATACTATCATTTCATCTGAGAATAATGGTACCTTGATACTTCTTCCTTTCCCATCTGTATCCCCTTGATCTTCTTTTGTCTTATTGAACTTGAAGAACTATAGTGAGGAGATAGTGAAAGTGGACAGCCTTCTCTTGTCCCTGATTTTAGTGGGATTGCTTCAAGTTTCTCTCTATTTAGTTTGATGTTGGCTATTGGCTTGCTGTGTATTGCTTTTATTATGTTTAGGTATGTGCCTTGAATCCCTGATCTCTCCAAGACTTTTAACATGAAGGGATATTGGATTTTGCTGAAGTCTCAGCATTTAATGAGATGATCATGTGTTTTTATTTTTTTCTTTCAGTTTGTTTATATAGTGGGTTACATTGATGGATTTTTCTATATTGGACCATCCCTGCATTCTTGGGATGAAGCCTACTTGATTGTGGTGAATGATGTTTTTGATGTATATTTGGGTTTGGTTTTTGAGAATTTTATTGAGTATTTTTACATTATTGTTCATAAATAAAACTGGCGTGAAGTTCTTTCTTTGTTGAGTCTTTGTGTGGTTTAAGTATCTGAGTAACTGTGGCCTCATAGAATGAATTAGGGAGTGTTTCTTTTGTTTCTATTTTCTGGAAGCTTAAGGATTATTGGTATTAGCTGTTTTTTTTAAAAGTCTGGTAGAATTCTGCACTAAAACCATCTGACCCTCACTGGGAGGCTTTTAATAACTGCTTCTATTTCCTTAGGGCTTATGGGACTGTTTAGATAGTTTAACTTGATCTTGATTTAACTTTGGTAAGTAATATCTGTCTAGAAAATCATCCATTTCACTTAGATTTTTGGGTAAGATTTTTGCAGTAAGACCTAATGGCTTTCCAAATTTCTTCAGTTTCTGTTGTTATGTCTATCTTTTCATTTTTGATTTTGTTAATTTGGATATGGTCTCTGTATCTTTAATTAGTTTGGGTTTGTCTATCTTGTTGATTTTCTCAAAGAACCAGCTCTTGGTTTTGTTGATTCTTTGTATTGTTCTCTTTGTTTCTAATTGATTGATTTCAGCCCTGAGTTTGACTATTTCTTGTCATCTGTTCCTCTTGGGTGTGTTTTTATTCTAGAGCTTTCAGGTATGCTCTTAAGTTGCTAGTAAGAGATCTATCCAATTTCTTTATGAAGGAACTTAGTGCTATGAATTTTCCTTTTAGCACTGCTTTTATTTTGTCTCATAAGTTTGGGTATCTTGTACCTTCATTTTCGTTGAATTCTAGAAAGACTTTAATTTTTTCTTTCTGTCTGTCTGTCTGTCTGTCTGTCTGTCTCTCTCTCTCTCTCTCTCTCTCTCTCTCTCTCTCTCTCTCTCTCTTTCTTTCTTTCTTTCTTTCTTTCTTTCTTTCTTTCTTTCTTTCTTTCTTTCTCCCCTGACCAAGTTATTATTGAATAGAGAGTTGTTCTGTTTCCTTGAGTATGTAGACTTTCTGTTGTTTCTGTTGTTGTTGTTGAAGTCCAGCCTTAACCTATGGTGATTTGATAAGATGCAAGGGGTTATTTCAATCATCTTGTATCTGTTGAGGCTTGCTTTGTGCCCAATTTTGTCAAATTTGTGTCAGTTTTGGAGAAGGTTCCATGAGGTGCTGAGACGTTATATTCTTTTGTTTTGAGTTGAAAGATTCTGTAGATATTTGTTAAGTCCATTTGACTCATAACCTCTGTTAGTGTTATCATCTCTCTGTTTAGTTTCTGTTTTGATGATCTGTCCATTAGTGAGAGTGAGGTGATGAAGTACCCTACTATTATTGTGTGGGGTTCAATGTGTGATTTGAACTTTTTAGTAAAGTTTCTTTTATAAATGTGAGTGCCTTTGCATTTGGAATATGAATGTTCAGAATTGAGACATCATCTTGGTGGATTTTTCCTTTGATAATATGAAGTATTCTTCCCTATCTCTTTTGATAACTTTTGGTTGAAAGTCTATTTTATTAGATATTAGGATGACTACCCCAGCTTGTTTCTTGGGTCTGTTTGCTTGAAAAACCTTTTTCCAGACCTTTACTCTGAGGCAGTATCTATCTTTGTTGCTGAGGTGTGTTTCTTTTATGCAGCAATATGAGGGGTCATGTTTACATATCCATTCTGTTGGCCTGTGTCTTTTTATTGATGAATTGAGTCAATTGATTTTGAGAGATATTAATGACCAGTGATTATTAGTTCTTGTAGTTTTCATGTTGGAGGTGGTACTGTGTGTAAGTGATTCTCTTCATTTGTTTTTTCTGTGAGATGATTAACTTCCTGAATTTTCTTGGGTATAGTTATCCTTTTTCGTGTTAGAGTTTTTCTTCACCTATCTTTTATAGGGCTGAATTAGTAGAAAATTTTTATTTTCTTAAATATTTAGTTTTGTCATGGAATTTTCTGGTTTCTCCACCTATGGTGATTGAGAATTTTCCTGGGTATAGTAGTCAGGGCTGGCATCTGAGATCTTTTAAGGTCTGTAAGACATACGTCTTGGATTTTTTGGCTTTTAGCATCTCTTTTGAGAAGTCTGGTATAGTTTTGTTGTGTCTGACTTTATATATTGGTCGTTTTCCCTTGTCTCTTTTAACATTCTTTCTTTGTTCTGTACATTTAGTGTTTTGATTATTATGTGGCAGGAGGATTTTCTTTTCTGGTCCAGTCTATTTGGTGTTCTTTAAGGTTTTTGTACATTTATAGCCATCTCCATTTTTATTAGGGAAGTTTTCTTCTATGATTTTGTTAAAAATGTTTTCTGGCCCTTTGAACTGGGAATCTTCACCCTCTTCTGTTCCTATTATTCTTAGATTTGGTCTTTTCATAGTGTCCCAAATTTCCTGAATGTTTTGAGTTAGGAGAAATTTTTAAAAGATTTATTTATTTATTTTATGTATATGAATGCACTGTAGTTGTCTTCAAACACACCAAAGAGGGCATCAAATCCCATTATTACAGATGGTTGTTAGCCACCATGTGGTTGTTGGTTATTGAACTCAGGACCTCTGGAAGAGCAGTCAGTGCTCTTAACCACTGAGCCATTTCTCCAGCCCTGAGTTAGGAAATTTTTACGTTTGGCATTTTCTTTGATCAATTTTTTTTTTCTATGGTATCATCTATACCTGAGATTCTCTCTTCCATCTCTTATATTCTGTTGGTGATACTTTCTGTTCTCTTTCCTAGGTTTTCCATATCCAGGGTTGCCCCAATGTGTTTTCTTTATTGCTTCTATTTCTATTCTTAGGTCTTGGACTGTTTTGTTCATTTCTTTCATCTGTTTGATTGTATATTCCTGTATTTCTTTAAGGGATTTATTTGTTTCTTCTTTAAGGGCTTCTACCTGTTTGACTGTGTTTTCCTGTATTTCTTTAAGGGAATTATTTATATCCTCTTTAAAGGCCTCTATTATCTTCATGAGATGGGATTTAAGGTCACAGTCTTGCTCTTCATGTATGTTAGGATATTCAGGGCTTTCTGTAATAGGACAGCTGAGTTATGATGATGTCATATTGCATTGGCTTCTGTCAATTATGTTCTTTTGCTTGCCTTTCACCATTAGGTTGCCTCTGGTATTGACTGGCCTGGATGTCCCTGGTAGGACCAGGCCTCCTGGGAGGCAGGTGTCTAGATTAGAGCCTACTTGATGGGAGGCAGGCAGAGCTGTGGGGTGCGATGGGAGGCCACCAATTTGAGACTGCAGATAGAGGTGCAGACTGGAAAGAAGTTCTTTTTTAAAATTATGTATCTGGAGGGTTTATGTACTTGTGAGTGCAGATGCTTTTGGAGGTCAGACATATTAGCTTCCCCCTCTTCTTAGAGCTGGAGCTACAGGCAGTTGTGAGATCTGTCAAAGCCACACATGGCTGGAGCATAGCTGTGGGAGTAAGAGCTGTGCTGCTCTTGGAAAGGACCTGAATTCTATTGCCAGCTCTCAATCAGGTGGCTCACAACTGCCTGTTTAGAAAGGCATGAAGCTGTAAAGGTGAAGTCTGGATTTCCTTGGAGACCCTAAGATATTAGAAATGCCAGAGTCATGGGATACCTGCCAAAGAAAGCTGCTAACAGGGAGTAGAATGAGCCCAAGAGAAGAAAGTGTGTTTCAGTCAGCAAAGCTGAAAGGAGTGGGAGATCAGTAGAGCATTTTGACCTCAGACATGGAAATGAATGAGTTTTCCCAGTTGGTTTTCAGTCTTGCTTAAGACCTCATTATATTTCTTTTCCTCCCTTTTGGAATTGCAATGTATACATCATGTGCCAGTATATGTTGGAAGTATGCGATTTGCTTTTCATTTTTTATTTTATAGATTAGGGTTAAGTGATTGCATGGATCTCAGAAGAGACTTTGAACTTTGGATTTTAAATAAGTTTAAGACTGTTATAGACTATAAGGACTTTTAAAGTTGGACTAAATGCATTTTGCATTATGATATAGTTATAAGACCATGGGGGCCAGAGAGTAGAATGTTGAATAAAAATGGCTCTCATAGGCACATAGGGAGTAGCATTATTAGAAGGTGTGATCTTGTTGGAGGAAGTATGCCTTATTCTTTTTCTGCTGCCTGGAGATAAAGATGTAGAAATCTCAGCTTCTTCTCCAATACCATGTCTGCCTGCATGCTACCAAGCTTTCTGCTATGGTGATAATGGACTCTACATCTAAACTGTAAGCAAGTCCCAATTAAATGCTTTTTTTGTAAGTTACTGTGGTCATAATGTCTCTTCAAAGTAACAGAAACCCTAACTAAGACACCACTTAATGATACAAGTTTATCTTAACCCCCAAGAGCAAAGGACCAACAGAAGGAGAACTCATGTGATATGCATCCTTCTGAGTTCTGACCTCTAAGTATTTGATATCAGGCTAAACCCAAGGAACTCATCAAATTACCTTACTTTGTTGATAGTATTTCATTTAAAAAAAAGAAATGCTGCATTTAATGCAATCAGACAGTTATAATAATAAAAGAGGAATAGTGTTATTGAAGTTTTATTAGCTTAGAAACCTTTTGGTTTGCATGAAAGGAAAGTTTAAAGACAATATTTTACCTCTGAATTTCAGTTGGGATGCCACCCAGATCTCTCAACCTAGCTTTGAACTTGAGTCTAAAGAAAATGTTTGATCTTCTTTGTCTTTCAACTTGACAAAATGTTCTTCTCTTTTGAAATATGCATTTTATTTTATGTGTGATTGTCAACCAGTTTTAGAAATGTAAAGCTCTTGGGGTTAAGATATGAGTCTTTCAAGGAGGACTGAAGCAGGGGTGCATTGGTTCCTCTGAGAAAGGGAACAAAATACTCACAGGAGCAATAAAGGAGACAAAGTGTGGAGCAGAGACTGAGGAAAGGCTACGCAGAGACTGCCCTACCTGGGGATTCATCCTATAAACAGTCACCAAACCCTGATACTATTATGGACAAGAAGTGCATACCAAAAGGAACATGTCATAGTTGTCTCCGGAGGGGCCCTGCCAGAGCCTTACCCATACAAAGGTAGATGCTAGCAGCCAACCATTGGACTGGGCGTGGGGGTCCCCAATGGAGGAGTTGAACGGCAGTCTGGAGGAGCTGAAGGGGTTTACAGCCCTATGGGAAAAGACTCCATTTTATCTGCCAAACCGACCACTGGAGGTTTCTTAGATGATCCAAAGAAAAAGCACCCACAGTTTTAGCACCTGACATGTGTGTACCATAGGTAAGTTGGCTATAAATTAGTGTTTAGTGGCTGATAAATGGAATACATTAAAGATCCTGTGCTGTGGCAGGAGAAGAGGGGTTATAGAAAGTGACATCAAAATTAACTAATTAATTAATTAAATTATTATAAATATTATAAATATTTATAATAATTTATAATATAAATATATTATAAATATATATATAATATATTAAATTATTATAAATATATATATAATATATAATATATAATATATATAATATATAATATATTAAATTATTATAAATATATATATAATATATATAATATATAATATATAATATATATATAATATATATATTATAAATATAAATAGTTAATTAATTAACTAATTAATTAATTAAAAAAAGGCAGCTGGCCAAGGATTAGGAACCCTTGCTACCAAGGGTTAAGTGCAATAAACAGCTTTGAAGACAAAGGCCAGTGCACAAAGTTCTGGAGCTGTTGGCTCTCTTAGTTTCCTATAAAAGGTCAAGAGCCTTGTATGGCTTGTGCTCTTTGAGCCCTTTCCCTATTTTTAACTATGTATCCATGATGCAATCTGTTGTCCTGACAGGAGAGTCTGGAAATGGGATTTCCTGAGACTCAGATCAGAGCTTAGGACTTTATACCATCTTGGTATGAAGATATTGCTTCCTTCTGTTTTCACAGTTCATGACCTGATTATTTAGAAATTCCTTGCTTTGGAGGTTGTTTATCAGCCTATGTCACTGATCACAGATCTATGTGCATCTATTCTCCATTTAAGGTATTTATTTGGTGTGTGTGTGTGTGTGTGTTCATGCATATGTACATGAGTGCATCAGTGTATTGACATAGCACATGTATGGAGGACAGAAAGATGACCTGTATCCATGTGTGTATGCATGTATGTGTGTGAATGTATGTGTGTGCATATGTGTGTACTGTAGCTCAGGTTTTGAACCTTGATGGCAAGTGCCTTTCCACACTGAATTATTTCACTGGTCCAAGGTGTTTTGGTTTTGTTTTTTAATTTATTTAGGCCTTTTGGAATTCTGCTGGAAGTATATCCTAAATTCCAAATCCTTATGTTTTCATTATTAGAAGTATTATTCTTATTTTCACATTGACACATATTCATGATCCCTACAATGTGATCACCACACTCTTAAATAAATTAATAGGTTTACTTACAAGCATAATTAAAAGTAATTACATCATACTTAGCACAACTGTATTCATGTTTCACTTCTTTATTTCCTATTCACAAAAATCTCTAAGAACCCAGACTAGAAGGAATTGATGTATTTCTAAGTTTTGTTTAAATATTTGATTTGATGTTATCCACTACTCAAAGTTTTTATGCCTCTGAGAGTTGTTTGTTTGTTTGTTTTTCTCACAGAAGTAGTTTTTAGGAGGTAAGTAGTTACTAGGAGGTTTATTCCGGGTTTTAAAGTATAATTCTAATATAGAGCTATATTTTACAAAGCATTTTGTTCTCATATTTTAAACTACAAATCTTTATTGGTATAGCAACTTTTAATACTCTCTTTTAAGAGTCTTTGGGAATAACTTCTGGAAGAGAATACTGTTTGGAGTTCCAGGGGCATTAATGTTGTTTTTGCTTCATTGGACAGTGTCTCTTTGGTCTAGTGGCCCCCGCCACTCCACTGTGCCACACTGTTTTAATTCCTCTCTTTGCACTTGTTAACAAATATTTACAATTCTCATGTTTTCTAAAAAAAAAATACACACATAGTCATATATATAATAAATAGTATGTTACACATTAATCTGTTGTTTATGTTGTCAGAGCGTTTAAGATGTGTTACACACTCATGTACGTTTTCAAAATCACACCCCTCAGTCCTCAACATGTCTGTTGATAATCTCTCCATTCCCTTGTATTTCTCATTTACATACTTAATTGTTCTTTCTCCTGTATTCCCTATGACAAAGACTGTCACTGCTGATAATGCCAAAGGACAAATCGTAGTTAAAAAAAAATGGACTAAGCTCAAATACAGGGTCTAAAAGTGCATTTTGGGGTTGTTCTAGTTTTCTGTTACTGTGATAAATGCAACTTGGAGAGGAAGGGATTTCTTTTTTTTTGGGGGGGGGGTTACCTGTCACAGTTCATCCAGAGGGAAGTAAGGCAAGGGCAGTAGCTCAAGGCAGACACCTGGAGGCCAGAATGGAAACAGAGACCACAGAGAAGTGTCACTAGCTTGCTTCAGGCTAGTAAGTTCAGGTCTTCTTTTTTTTCCCATTAACCAATTTATGTATTCACTTTACATCCAAATTGAATCCCCAAGTTCCTCTCTCCTTCCAGTACCCCCTCACATAGCTCCTACACCCATAATCCCTCTTCTTCTCCTCTGAGAAGGGAGAGGTCCCCTCTGGGTACCAACCCCACTGGGTAACAACTCACTCTGGCACCTCAAGCCACTGCAAGACTAAGCACATCCTCCGCCAGACAAAGCAGCCCAGTTATGGGGGCAGGAGCCACAGGCAGGCAACAGTCAGGGTAAGTCTTTGCTCAAGTTGTTGGGAACCCACATGAAGACCAAGCTGCACATATGTTACATATTTGCTGTGGTGGTGGTGGCAGTGGTGGGGATATGACTAGGTCCAGCCCATATATGCTTTTTGGTTGGTGGTTCAGTCTCTGGGAGCCTCTAAGGGTCCAGATTAGTTGACTCTGTTAGTCTTTTTGTGGAGTCCCTAGCCCCTCCTGGTTCCTTAACCCTTCCCCCAACTTTTCTGCAAGACTTTCAGAGCTCTATTCAATGTTTGGTTGTGAGTCTCAGCATCTGTTTGATCATCTGATTGGTGGAGCCTCTCAGAGGACAATTACACTAGGCTCCCATCTGTAAGCATAACAGAGTATCATTAATAGTGTCAGGGATTGGTTCTTGCCCAGATCATAGGTCTCAGGTTGGGTCAGTCATTGGTTGGGCATTTTTTTCTGTCTTTGCTCCCTCTTTGCCCATGCACTTCTTGTAGGCAAGACACATGTTTTGTGGGTGGGTTGGTATCCTTATACCTCTACTGGGACTCCTGCCTGGCTACAGGAGGTGGCCACTTCAGGCTCCATATCATTGACTGCTAGGAGGAGTCTCAACTAGAGTCATCCTCATAGACTGTCAGGAGCCTCTCCCATTCCAGGTCTCTGGCAAATCCTAGAGATATCCAATGTTGTGCTCACCACCACCATTGATGCCAATTTCCATTCACTGTCTGGGCTATCTCTCCCTGGATCTCCCTACCAGCTGTTTTCTTACACAGCCTAGGCCTACCTGCTGAGAGATGGCACTGCCCATAGTGGACTGGGTCTTCCTGTATCAGTTAACAAATACGAAAAATATCTCACAGAGATGGCCATAGGCCAGTTCTTTAGTTGAGGTTCTCTATTTGCAGGTGCCTCTGGTGTGTGTCCAGTTGACAGCAGCTGAAACTAATTATATAGGGTTTTAAATTTCATTCAAAGTGATTATGGTAGACACGATATTGATGACACTTTGGGTGGCAGGACCACCATGCTCTTGACACTGTAAAAGCAGAATGAGGAAAACAAGGGGCCAAGATTCTCTCCTTGTGTAAAGGTGATGGCAATGACACCCCCCCTCCTCTGAGCTTCCAGACTCCTTATCTTTCACTGTAGAGTACAAATGAGAAAACTGATAAGCCATTTTAACCTGAAGCTTCATGCTAGGTGTTTCGACACCCTCACTTTTGGACAGGGTTCTTCATTGCCACCCTATTCCTGTAAGATTGGGTTGGCCAACGCCAGCCCTCCTTTGTTTTCTTTTGGTAATTTCACATCACCGACTACCACTTTTCTCCTTATCTACAGATTCCTACGTCTCCTTGCTGTATTTAGAGATGAGTTTGGCAGATGTTTCCTTCTATAAACCTAGTAGCTCCCCTTGAACGAAGCATTCATTACTACCTTTCACATGTACCATGATTTTTTTTTCCCCTTATACCATGAGAAATGACAATCTGATCTGGGGCAGGCAGGTATCACTTTCAGATTTATTTCCATATTCTTGCCTTGATGTGGCATTTTTAACAACATCTTCAAATTATAGAAAGAGAAAAATTATGTAAAATATATGAGAACTCCAATCGGATGAGGATTAAATGTGTCAGAAGGCAAAGAAGAGAGAAATTCCTGTAGAAAAGGAGATTTAGCGTAAATCCCCAGGGTGGCTAGGAGACTCAGCAAATGGGAAGGCATTCAATCCCACTCTGCATCTGAAGGGCATTAGCATCATTACTTAAGTCTGGATTGACAGGTGGAGGCAATGGTTAGAAGCCTTTTGTGTAACAGCCAACCCACTTCTTGATAGGCATCTTCTACCCGGTGACAGGTTAAGCCCACAAATGGCTTGAGGTAATAGTCCTAAAATTGAAAAGATGATGTAATCATATTTCTCATCCCAGAAAGAATTAAAGCTCAAAATGCAAAATAAATAAAATTGGAAATACTCTTGTGAAGACAAAATATGCCCCAAAATATATTATAAATGTAATACATTTATATTTCCCTCTATAATTTTGGGTTTCAAGTAGGAAATTTAAATTATAGTTGATTTTGAATTATGATTTTAAGCTGGGTTTCTGGCCTTTTGGTTGTTTGTTTGTTTGTTTGTCTGTGATAGATCCCCGTATATATCACAGGCTGTCTTCAAACTCACTGTGTCCAAGGGTGACTGGTCTTGAACTTCTGATCCTTCCGAGCGCTGTGATTACAGTCTCCTGCCTTCACACTGATTCGTGCCTTACGAGATGCTGGGATTGTGAGTGTAGCTCAGTGATACAGTGATAGTGTGTACTTAGAAATTATCTTGAAGATTGTAGAGCTCTGTTGCTAAGACTCTCCCTTCCCGCCCCCAAATACACACTGGCTTTCTCTACCCATGAGGTTCCTCAAGAAAAGCCTGCCAAATAAATTTGAATTAAACACCTACAATATATATAAAAAAAAAGTGGAAATGTTTATCACCAGGGGAACACAAACAAAAATGACAGAATTAGTCAATCTCTCCACAATTATATCACTATTTACACATTTTTACTAATTAAGTTATTTAAAAAGCAATTCTTTCTTTCTCTGGCTTTTCATTTCTGACAGAACTGTTATGCCCTTAAGATAAAAAGGTTTAGATAAAAAAATCTTTTGCTTGGTAAGAGATTAAACACTGAGCCATCTTGTCAGTTAGATGTCTGTGGAGTGAATAATGAAAGCTATGCATTAGAAAGTCTCTCCTGGGCATTTCGCCACCGTTTCTCTATTATCCTCACAGTAACCCTGAGATGTATATCGTATTTACTCCGCTGTGCAGAGTAGAAGAAAAGAGAGGCTGGTTTATTGATGCCGATGATAATTTTGGATTTCAGATTCCAATCCACATCTCTCTGAATTCAGAGGTTCTGCTTCATGGACCCGTCATGTCATCAAGCCTACTTGCTTCTGTACGAACAGAGAGGATCTCTTCATCTTCTATGTAACTGGTGCCACCAAGAGGGACACAACCTAATTGTTTCCATTTCGATGAGTTATGGAAGGGAAGGGCTTTCAGTCTTTTAAGTAACTGGTATCTTATAGGCTGTGATACAACTTTTTAAGCATACCAAGTATGACTCCATTAGACATTGGTGACAAGTGACAGCTGGCATGCTGCTTCTTGAAAGACTCCATAACTTGATAGAAGAATTGTTTAGGTGTGTAAATAATGCAAAGATGTTTCCATGATGTCAGGGCCCTTCAGGAAGATTGTTGGTTGAGGAATCTGGCAGAGTATCTTTAAGGGATTAAAAGATGTGCATACAGGGTGTGTCCTAGCCAATAAGGCATGTCTGGCAAAGTACCTTTAAGAGATTAAAAAATGTGCATACAGGGTGTGTCCTAGCCAATAAGGCATGTCAGCTTAGTAGCTTCAGGGAATTTGAGATTGAGGTTTTGATTCTGAATGATAGAGAATCTTTTCTTCCTTTGATAGGGATCAATAATGTGGATTTTTGTCCGGTGAATTTTGGTGCCCTAGTTTTGGAATTACTCTGGAAGAAAAGGGGTTATAGTTTCATACTTACTGTAGGTTTACTTTGCCGGCTGTGTTTTCCTCAATGTCTACAGAGTCCCACCCAGGACATGCCATTTGCTGACCAAATGAGAATATCATGCAGTACAGAAATTTTACTAGCTTTTTTCAAATGAAGGTAATATTGAGAGACCAGATCTTTTGGGTTTAGACTCCATCTTAAAGGATCTGACCTAAGGTTGCACTCAAGTTAACTAACAAGCAGGCAACTAGCACCAGTTTCCAGGTTTTTCCCCAACAAATCTGCACCTCCTAGTTCCAAATCTGCCTCTGACACTTCACTCCCTAACAACCACCGATCAGGAGAAAAACAAAAGTTACATTTATGGTTTGGCTCCCAGCACCAGCCAATTATGTTAAAGGACAACAAAATGCCACAGTGCCCCTTCCCCAAATCAGATGTGTGCCAGTCTAGAAACCCCCTTGCTTGCTTACCATTGCCTGTAAAACCTTGTCCCACTGACAGCTAGCTCGGGCTTCACCCTCCTGTTCTGCTGAGTCAGTGATAATGATGTGGCCCAAGCTGGAGCTTGAATAAAAGATCCTAGTGGATTGCATCGGAGTCAGCTCCTGGGTGGTCTTTTGGGGTTCACGCTGACCTGGTACAACACTGTCATCCTGCCAATAGGATGTTGGGAAATGAGTATACTGTCTGAAGCCTGGCCTTTGCTGCATAGGTCAGTTATGCACATCATCTTACAAGCAGAGCTCCTCTCGCAAGGAAAAATTTTTCCACACAGAATATTAATGCTGACAATGTGGAGAAATAAATCCTAAACTAATGGCTCTGAGTCTTTCTTAGTTGATTTTTCTGGATAAGGCAGTACTGCATAGAAGGAGAGACAGCCATGTTTACCACTGTCACTGTGTGTTTGCTGAGCCTTCCAGGTTGTGATCCTGTTCTGTCCCCATGAGAGGCTGAGGAGAATGCTTGGGTGGATAGCTAGCTTGACTAAGATAGAAGAGGCAGGGGTACGGGGAGGGAGAGGAAGATGGTAAGAGGGAGGGAGCTGGAGAAGGAGGGGTAAGGAGAATGGGCAAAGGAGAGGGAGGGAGGAGGGAGAGAGGGAGAAGAAGAGGGAGATGGAAAGAATCCAGTTCAGTTTTTGTTTTCCAACAGCAGCAACAATAGAGTCTGCTTGAGACTGGTGGCTTTGAATAGGGATGCTCTCGGGGCACTTAAGTGGAGGCCACCTACTGCTTAAGCAGTACAGAGGTATATATAGCCTGCCACTTCAGAGCCAGGAGTGAGAGCTAAGTCTCAGAGGGATCATAAGTACATGGAGAAGTTATGAGAAGAGAACAGGCCCCCTTGTCTTCGGTGTTCGTAAAACAGGTAAAAGTTGGGAAGACATAAAATAGTTTGTTATCAAAATAAAGCTATGTGAATTATCCAAACAACTGGAAAACTGGAGCCACATTGAGGTGCTTGTAAGTCAGCTTGCTGAGAGTGAGTCCGCTGAGGGCCGACTTGGTAGACGTAATTGACACATTGAATATAAACAAGTTAATGCTTCAGAATGTCAACACTTCCTTTTACATTCCAGGAATTTAACTCAGTCTCATGCTGTACCTATGAGCTACACCTCCAGTCATGTTCATCTAGTTGTTTCTACACTGAATAATGCAGTGCCAGCGATAGTAACGACGCTCGTTCAGTGGTTATCAACATATTTTGCTGTTGGAGGCCAATATTGTTGTCTTAAATAAAATTCTTTTTTTAAAAAATTATTAATCACGTTACATCTCAGTCAATGTTCCCTCCTGCTCACTCAACCCACCCCCCTCCTCTTCTCCTCTGAAAGGGTGGAGGCCCCCTTGGGTATCCTCTCCACCCCCACCCCCTCCTGGCATATCAAGTCTCTGTGGTGCTAGGTGCATCCTCTCCCACTGAGGCCAGACAAGGCAGTCCAGCTAGAAAAACATACCCCACCTAGAGGCAACAGCTTTTGGGATAGCTCCCACTTCAGTTGTTCAGAACATATATGAAGTCCAAGCTGCACATCTATTACATATGTGTGTGGGGCCTAGGTCCAGCCCTTGTATGATCTTTGGTTGGTGGTTCCGTCTCTGAGAGCCCCAAGGGTCCTGGTTAGTTGACTCTGTTGGTCTTACTATGGAGTTCCTATCCCCTTCGGACCTGCAATTCTTCCCTAACCCTTCCATAAGAGCCCCAAACTCCATCCACGGTTTGACTGTGAGTCTCTGCATCCCTCTGAATCAGCTTCTGGTTGGAGTCTCTCAGAAGACAGCCATGCAAGCATAATAGAGTGTCATTAATAGTGTCAAGGATTGGTGCTTGCCCATGGGATGGGTCTCTAGTTGGATCAGTTATTGCTTGGCTATTCCCTCAGTATCCACACCATCCCCCATCACTACATTTCTTGTAGACAGAATAAATTTTGGGGTGAAAGTTTTGTGGGTGGGTTGGTGTCCCTATTGCTCCACTGGGATTCTTGCCTGGCTACAGGAGGTGGCCTCTTCAGGTTCCACATATCCAGTGTTGTGAGTCACAGCTATGGTCACTCCTATTGATTTTTGGGTGTCTCCTGTGTCCTAGGTTCCTTGTATGTCCTTGAGATGCCTCCTACCTCCCCACCCCTGCCAGTTGCAGTTCTCACGGCCGTCTGGCCATCTCTCCTGTCCTTCCCATACAGTTCCACTACAGAGGTAGAACTATTATTCCCTGTTTTCTGAGAAACTGCCAAATTGATTTATAAAGTGGGTGTACAAGTTTGCACTCCCACCAGCAGTGGATGAATGTCCCCCTTGCTACACATCCTTGCCAGCATGTGCTATCACTTGAGTTTTTGATCTTAGTCATTCTGACCAGAGCAAGATAAAATCTTAGAGTTGTTTTGGTAGTTAAAACAACTATGGACAATAAAAACTTCTGGAGGTATCACAATCTCTGACTCCAAGCTGTACTACAGAGCAACAGTAATAAAAACTGCATGGTACTGGTATAGGAACAGAGAGGTTGATCAATGTAATTGAATTGAAGACCCTGAAATAAACTCCCATACCCATGGACAATTGATTTTTGACATAAAAGGCAAAACCATACAATGGAACAAAAGAAAGCATCTTCAACAAATAGTGCTGGTCTAACTGGATGTCTGCGTGTACAAGAATGCAAATAGATCCACATCTATCACCCTGCGCAAAACTTAAGTTCAAGTGGATCAAAGACCTCAACATAAAACTGGATACACTAAATCTAATCGATTAGAAAGCAGAAAATAGTCTCAAATGCATTGGCACAGGGGAAAATTTGCTGAGCAGAACACCAATGGCTCAGGTTTGAAGATCAACAATTGATAAATGGGACCTCTTGAAACTGAAAAACTTCTGTAAGGCAACCTACAGATTGGAAAAGGATCTTCAACAACTCTGAATCTGTCAGAGAGCCAATATCCAAAATTTATAAAGAACTCAAGAAGTTAGATACCCAAATAACCCAATTAAAAATGGGGTACAGAGATAAGCAGAGAATTCTCAACAGAGGAATCTTAAATGGCCAAGAAGCACTTAAAGAAATGCTCAAAGTTCGTAGGCATCAGAAAAGTACAAATCAAAACAACTCTAAAGAAAATTCTTAAGTCTCAATTGTGCTGTCTTTCTGGACCTGATCTCTGAGCTCTTAGCAAATTATAGGGTTTTACACACAGCCTTCTGGGCCACAAGAGTGATTGCTAAGCCTGTATAGGGGTCCTTTAATGACTGTCATCATTCTGGCTAGATCAAGAACAGAGTGGAGGGAGATGAACACGCATAGCCTCAGGAAAGGACATGTGTGAACAGAGGAACACAGACAGATAATGAATTTGCGATAGCAGTGACCTTTGATTCACAACCATCTTTGAGTCATCTGCTTTTAAATATTCACATATTTATATTGAAAGAAGTGAGAGACAGTCAAGTTGGGAAAAAAAAACTGTCTTTGAAGATCTTACATAGAGAGAACTATAATGACTCCACCCAGAAACTGTGAGAACTAAGAAACCAACTCAGTGATGTTCCAAGACAAAAATCATCAGATGGACAAAGAAAACATGGCACACACAGACACACAGTGGGTTTTGATTCAATTTGTAAAGAATGCAGTTCTCACTAGGAGAGAATGGAGCTGTGTGCTCATTTGGCTGAGAGGCTCTCCAGACCTGCATGAGCGATAGAATCCAATCGCATGAATGAAAATGTCATGGGTCTGTTCCATGTTCCTGTTGATGAGCACCATTTATGAAGTGACGTGTTTTGATTTTTTTTTAAATTTTTTTATTTTCTATATTTTTTATTTACATTTCCAATGATATCCCCTTTCCCGGTTCCCCCCTCCCCGAAAGTCACATAAGCCCTATTCCCTCCCCCTATTCCCCAGTCAACCCCCTCCCGCTTCTCTGTCCTGGCATTCCCCTACATCCAGTCTTTCCAGGACCAGGAGTCTCTCCTTCCTTCTTCTTGGAAATCAATTGATATGTGAATTGTGTCTTGGCTATTCTGAGCTTCTGGTTAAAGGCACAGAAACACACAAAGCAAGCTTGCACACTAGTAAGACGGTGAAACTGTTTTAGACTTTCGGGAACGTTGCCTCATATCCCTTCTGGGAACGTGTTTCAGAAGTATTTGCTAAGTGAGTGTGAGCACCACAGCAAACAGCCAGCCTGAAATGATAGACTATATGGAAAAGCTTCATGCAAAAGGGAGCAGATTAGAAAATTGACGAGTGAAAATTACAACCATGGCTGTGTTAGCGGAGTGATGCTCTATGTGTTCATTTCTATCTTAATTCTCAAATGTTTAGCTTCTCTATGGTGATATTATCTTAAATTAAAAAAATACCAAACATCAAAAAGACTATCAAAATCCATTTTTGACCTTTAATTTAGAGTCAACTTACAGAAAAATGCAAATATCAATTTGCTGCTTTAAGGTTTCACTTCATGTGTGGAAAAACAAAACAAACAATGAAATCTTTGTTTTGTCATGAGTCAGCTTGAGTGCCTACTTAAATCACCAGATTTGCTTATTAATGGCTTTCTTCCAAGTCTGATTTATGTCTACAAAATGTGCCAAAGTCTTAAATGCATAGATTATAATAATCAGAGCTCTGGGAAGGATCCTAGAGTTTATTTTATCTAATTTTATGTTTGATGCTCTTTTGGAGTATCCAAGAGAAAAGCTTCTGATTGTTTTAATGTATCCAATAAAGATAGATTTACAAACACATGGTACCTAGTTGGTACATTACAATTGTTATAACTATTTTTATCTCTCCCTCCCTCCCTCCCTCCCTCCCTCCCTCCCTCCCTCCCTCCCTCCCTCTCTCCCCATCTCCTTCTCTTTTTGTGTTGTATGTGTGTGGTAGATGAACATGTGGGTGTATGGGCCTGCGTTTGCAAAGAGACCAGAGGAAGATATGGGATGTCCCACTTACCCACGCTCAACCTTACTGTTTTGAGATAGACTCTTACACTGAGCCTGGATCTAGGTTGACAGCCAGCAAGTCCCAGTGATATTCCCCTCTCTGCCTTCCATAGCACTGAGGTTACAGGGACCTGCATAACCATTCCTGGATGTTTATTTGGGTTAGGAATTTGAACTCAGGTCCTCAAGCCTGCATAAGTGCTAGCACCTTCTGAGTTGTCTCCCCAGACCCAGTTGTGAATAATTCTTATGGTACCTATATTTCCACATCATGATCATTGTTTAAAGAATAGACATATGCCAAGTTCACTTCGTAAGCTATAGCTCTTCAGGCACCATAAGGGGAGATCAGGCATGTTATTCTTGGGGCTTTTCTTCCCTAGGTTAGTCCCTTAGGAACAAGTCCATTCTTCACAAGAATGCTGCTCCAAAACCCCAGCTATGGTCTCTCTTGTCTACTTGTACTCTGGTTTATCAGTGTCTTGGTGCCATGAAATTCTACCAAACAGTAGGTAGAATGTGCAGCCTCAGCAAAAGCATGGCTTGATGTTTTCTGCAAAGGAAATTCCACACCGCTCTGATTCCACACAGGCTTTTGACAACTGTATGGGTTCCGATTTCTACCACACTTTTCCACCCTATTCCTTCCAACCCACCAACACTAGGTAGGAGAGAAAGAAAGCTAGAGAGGAAAGGGGCTGCCAATATTGTCACACTACTTCCTGCTGACTAGGGGCACTGAATTCCTTGGAGCAATTTTAATCTTCACCATCAGGGTATCTGCAACCAGCAAGCAGCAGCAGCTAGTATACCTCTTTTTGGGGCTCTTGCATTTATATATTCTCTCAAGAGTCCCCAGAATTCCATACATGTGGAGAAACACTGCACCTGGCAAACCATGCCCCTTCCAGAACATGAGGTAAGTCATAGCCTGCGACAGTGGACAATCTGAAGCAGCCTCACAGCCCACACCTGGGATTAAAACCTTTCTGCTTTTTCAAGAAACCAAAATTCTCACTACACTTGTGGCTTCTTGTGAAAATTAGTTTTGTCAACTTTAGTTGACACCATCTAGAATCACCTGAAAAGAGATTATCTCCAAGGGAATGTCTAGGTCAGGTTGGATCAATACATTTATTTCTGTGGAAAGACCCAGTCTAAAAGCGTGATGCATTCTTCCCGGGGTTTGGTTCCTAAACTGTTTAAGAAAAACAGTGAACCTAGCACAGGCATGCGTGTGAGCACAGGCATATGTGTGAGCACAGGCATGCGTGTGAGCACAGGCATGCGTGTGAGCACAGGCATGTGTGTGAGCACAGGCATGTGTGTGAACTCAGGCATGTGTGTGAACTCAGGCATGTGTGTGAGCACAGGCATGTGTGTGAACTCAGGCATGTGTGTGAACTCAGGCATGTGTGTGAGCACAGGTATGTGTATGAACTCAGGCATGTGTGGGAGCACAGGCATACTTGTGACCACAGGCATGTGTGTGAGCACAGGCATACTTGTGAGCACAGGCATGCATGTGAGCACAGGTATACATATGAGCACAGGTATACATATGAGCACAGGCATCCGTGTAAGCACAGACATGTGTGCATCAATCCTCTCTCTGCTCTTGACTGTGGATGTGAATGGCTGCTTCAAGGTCCTGCTGTCCAACTTTCTGCAATGATGGACTGTAATTCAGCAATGTTGGCTAAAATAAACTCTTTCTCCCTCAAGTTGCTTCTCCCAGGACATTTTGTCACAGCAACAGGAGTAAGGATACTTCCAGAATAAACAAGCTTGCTTCACAATATGAGAATAGCGGAAGGGACTTTTTTTTTTATAAGAGTTAATATCAGACCATTATTAAAATAAGAATTCACCTAAATGCACATCTTGTATGTATATTATGTTTCTAATTTTCTCTCTATTTTCTAATTTTTATTTTACCAACACTAAATTGCCCTTGGTTGAGAGGTGGGGCCACCCCCCCCTCAGAAATACTAATCCAGAATTCCTCCTGTCAAAAGGAAGCGCAGGGACAAAGAATGGAGCAGAGACGGAAGGAAAGGCCATCCAGAGACTGCTACACTTATGGATCCATCCCACCTGCAGACACCAAACCCAAACACTATTGCTGATGCCAAGAAGTGTTTGCTGACAGGAGCCTGGTTAAGCTGTCCTCTGAAAGGCTCTGCTAGAACCTGACAAGTACAGAATCAGATGCATGCAGCCAAACTGGACTGAGCATGGAGACCCCAATGGAGAAGTTAGGGCAAAGACTGAAGGAGCTGAAGGGGTTTGCAACTGCGTAGGAAGAACAATATCAACGAACCAGACCCCCCAAAGCTCCCAGGGACTAAGCCACCAACCAAAGAGCACACATGGGGAGACATGTGGCTCCAGCTAGATATGTAGCAGAGGATGGCCTTATCAGGTATCACTGGAGGGGAACCTCTTGGTTCTGTGGAAGCTCCCAGGGCAGGGGAATGTTAGGGCACTGAGTTGAGTGGGTGGGCAGGTGGGGGAGCACCCTCATAAAGGCAGGGGGAGGGGAGGAGGTTTGTGGAGGAAAAGCTGGGAAGGGGGTTAACATTTGAAATGTAAAGAAATAAAGTAACCAATATAAAAAATGGGAAATAAGAAAAAAGAATAAATACCCCATGAATTTTAAAAATAAATGATTTAAATTTTGGTATAAAAAAAAAGAAAGAAAATAACTAAAAGAACAGAACCTAAGTTTTCTAATGCTCAGTTACACTGATACTTCATAACCATTTTAAATTCCATTAGCTCCCTGTGCCCCCATATCTCTATCTGTCGAGTTCCCGAGTTTAAAAGAACCTCTCCAGTACTTTGCATCCAATCCCTCCTGACGAATTAACCACAAGCTTGTCAGAATTTACCTTTTACTTGAGAATAATCTGTTCAAAAACTGAGTTTCTTACATTAAGTAAAATTTTCTTATTTTTCAGACTACCTCAAAACCCAGAACTGAAATAAGACATAATATGACCCCCAAAATAAAGGTTTTATTCCTTTAATGAAAAAAATTAAAATGTAAAAATCCCCCCTTTTTTAGGCAGTAAACTTCATGTTTTAAGTGCTTGCTCAGCCTACTGGCATGAAAGTTGTGTTTCTGTCATGCCATTGTTGGTAGAAAGGCTCCAATTCGAACGTCCCTAGTTCTCGGGGTAGGTTTGTGTCACATCGCACGGCAATGCTCCGGTGTGTGTTTTCATCCTGTGTGGGAGGCTGTGTGTGCTTTCATCTGTTTGGTTGCTTATGCCGTGATATGATGTTTATATTCCACAAGACCTCTTACTGAATATTAAAAGTAACCAGCCTTAGTGTGCTGGCTGATGCAGACAAACATGTGAACACATTTTTTTGTCGTTGTTACTTATACTTTAGAACGGTCCCTGTGCATCCAGGTATCTTAAAGCTGCACTTAAGTTTTAGATTTTTTTTTTTTACAAGTGATCTTATTATTGTTAGGAATAATGTTTAATACTGAATTAAGTACTGAATTCTGGGATTAGGTGTAGAAGTGAGTGCATTATTTGAGCTTTTCCTTTCTACGCAGTTTTCAGTTCAACCATTCTTTAGTTTCTTGTATTATGATCTTTCAAAATTCATATACTTCATTTTTTTTCTCATCTGACCTTGACATTAAGGACAAAGTAATCTTACCTGTGTTTTATGTAAGCACAATTTCCATGTAATTGATTTACCTATCTCCATCCATATGTCTTTTTTAAAAACTTGACTGTAAAAGAAAGTTGTATGAAAAACATCACATATTAAACTTAACCACATCTAAAATCTGCCAGTGGCACATGCTTGTACTTCTAGCACTTGGGAGGTTGAGGCAGACGTATTAGGGGTTTGAGGCCATCCTCGTGTATACAGAGAAACCCTGTCTCAAAATAAATAAATAAATAAATAAAGGAATGAAGTGGTAATGGGTTGCCACCTTGGATGCTAAAATACTGAGATCATTTGGGAGGCAGGGTGCTTGTGTAACTGGATAAAAAGTTTCTGAGGGGTTGACAGTGCCTCTTTTCTAAAAATCTTCATTCGTGAGTAATTGAGGTGAGTTCTCATGCTGACTCGGAGAGTCCCTTGGGAGCTCTGTACCGAAGTGACTCCAGGAAGGAAGAATCCAGGGTGCTTTCTGCAGGGCAGGATGCTATTCATTGGTGTCACTGGGTTTTAGACATCACATTCTGGAACTCTGCAGCCAAGAAAAAAAAGACAATCCCTGATAGAAAATTGGGGGCATTTAAGACTTTTTTGGGGGGTGGGGGATGCTATCCATTAAATCCAATTAAATAATTCAATCATCTAAACACATTCATTTATATTCTAAAGGAGGCTTGAACTGGATCAGCATAGAATGTAGCTGTCATGTCAGGATGGCAGGGCAGGGGACCTTAGCTTTCCTTTGTGTGTGTGTGTGTGTGTGTGTGTGTGTGTGTGGTGTCATTATGTCCCCTGCTCGTTAGGAAATCACTGGGTGCCCATGTGGTATAATGTGCCACCTTTGTATTCCAAAACAGTTAAGCACTGGACACATTTGCTCAAAACTCATTAGCTCGACCCTCTGTTTAGCTGCTGTTCTCCAGTCCCAGGCAAATTAATGTGTAGATCATTGCAATGTATTAAACCCATTTAATTGCTCATTGATCAAAGAGCAACTGCGAAATGTGTACATGTTAATGATGAAATCTCCTACAAAACAGAAGGAATGGAAATATTTTTCTCAGCTAGAGAGAGGAAGGTGAACTCTGGCATATGTTTAAAGCCCTAAACTCTTTTTTACGTGAAGATTCTGTCATAAGGATATTAAGTATGTATGACTTGCTCTTGAAACCAGTTTCTTGTGTATTAAATTTAAATTTAGAAGTATAGTATCAGAAAAATTCAAACTGTATTGAATTTACAGATTAGTTACTTTAGTGGATTTTGAAAGGAGCTACATAAAAACTTCCACACTAGGGAGTTTAACATCACTTCAGACTTTGCCAAGGCGTGTGAAGCTATAATGTTTGTATTTTACAACTTGTTACCCTCCCCTGTCACCTTCGTTTGCTTACCAGTAATCTCTTTCCCATTCTCAAATATTATTTATATCATATCTGTGCATACACACACACATCCACACACACACACACACATGTTCCTCATATGTGAAAAACATCATAGCTGTCTTTCTGAACCCACATTATTTTGCTTAATATTATAACCCCCAACACACACATGTTCCTCCTATGTGAAAAACATCATAGCTGTCTTTCTGAACCCACATTATTTTGCTTAATATTATAACCCCCAGTTCTATCAATTTTCTTGCAAATAAAAACTGCCTTCCCTATGGCAGAATAAACCTTCCTTACATGTATGTACCACCTCTCTCTCTCTCTCTCTCTTTCTGTTTGTATCTCTGTATTGGTATCTGTCTCTGTGTCTGTTTTTGTCTGTCTGTCTGTCTGTCTCTGTCTCTGCGTCTCTGTCTCTGTCTCTCTCTCTGTGTCTCTCTGTATTGCTGTCTGTCTCTGTGTCTGTTTTTGTCTGTCTCTCTGTTTGTTTCTCTGTCTGTCTGTCTGTCTGTCTGTCTCTGTGCATGTGTGTGTTCATGTGTGTGCAGGCACACCCCCCCATGTCTCTATTTGTGAAGTCCTCCTATCTTCCATGTTCGTCACACAACACACCAGCTGTTTACTGATCAGATGTACATTCGCTTTTTCTACTCATTTCGTTCTTTTCCTTCTCTCTCTACCTTCCATTTTCTCACCTGTTTCTCCCCTGGATCATTCTTTTCTATTCTCAATGGCTTTCTATAGGACACACAACATCAGAAGCACAACATCCTCTTACCTCTCTACTTTTCTCTGTGTTAAAAAAATAAATAATCTTTTTAGTACATGTTCTCCCTAGAAAGTAGTATAAGTCTGGTATTATAAATATTTAAAATCAAATATATTTGTCTCAGTCCTATAGCATTAGTTTTGTAATTATCAAAGGAATGTGTTTTTTTAGTATAAAAACTTTGAAAATAAAGACAATCAAGAAGAGCCTTCTAAAAGAAAATTTATAATCTCTTTACTCAGAGATAGCTTTATTAATGTCTTTTGTGTATCTTTCTGGAGCTGTGTGTGTGTTTAACTGAAAATGCTGCTTGTATCGCATAAATTGCAATATTCTCATTTGACCTTGTCTAAGTTAGGGTTACCATGGCTACCACTGCTGTGATGAAACATTATGACAGGAACTTACACAGAACAGGAACCTGGAGGCCAGAACTGATGCAGAGGTTATGGAGAGGTGTTGCTTACTTGCTTGTAAAGATCCTTTTTCTTTGATGACTCTACCTTGGGTCAAGCTAACATAAAACTAGCCAGCACTGGCCTCATACATTATAAATGCATTGTATCAACAAACATTCCTTATAGCTATGCTTTGATGACCACAGTATTTTGTCATATGAATTATTATGTATCTAATTATAATTATACATTTAATCATCTCAGTAGTTATTTTTGCACAGTTGTGACCACAATACCCAAGAGGATCAGCTAAGGGAGGAAAGATGTTTGGCTCACAGTGTAGAGGGGTGGTGCCAGTGGTCACTCATTCCTGTGAGGGGGCATGCCACACTGGCAGTGGGAGGGTGTGTAGGAGTAAGATGTTCACTTCATGGTGGACAGGAAATAGCTAGAAACAGAATCCAGGACCCAGGCACAACTTTCCAAAGCATTCCTCTGGTAACCACTTCCTCTACCTAAGTTACACCTCCTAAAGTTTCCAAAACCTTCAAAATAGTGCAATTACTTGAGAACTAACTGTTCAGTACACGAACTTGTGAGGGGATTTTACATTCAAGTGTAGCAGACTCTAAGATGGTGATGCAGTTAATGTTGGTTCATAGTTTTATTTTTTTAAGTAAATATCTAAAATTGAAATTTTGATCAGGCTAAAAAAAATAATATCTTTTAAAAAATGTTTTTCAAATATAGTTCCATATTATATTGAGTATTGTAATGACAATTTCTTAGACTTACTAATACTTTATCAGACTGTTTCCCCTATCCCCAAATCC